>JAYKKI010000044.1:5102500-5842500 GCA_039881145.1 Druceiella hillmani | reverse complement strand
TCAGACATCGTATTTTAAGTAATGTTAAAAAACTAAATCTTAATATAATATTTTTAAAATGTATTTGTTCATCGTTCGTAGAATCGAATTCAAAGAATAACAAGACCTGAGACGCTTATTTTTGCAGTTACTTTTTTCTAGATTCGAGACAACTTTATTTTAAGGAAAATGGAATAGTCTTCTCTAAAATATCTTGAAGTTACCGTATCCTACCATAATATTTTAAAGCGTCAAAATAATCTGTATACAAACAAATTGACATCTCGACCATTACAGTCTCCTTAAAAAATGCTTGGGTTGTGGATTGATATTGAATAAATTTATTTTTCTATTATTTGAAAAAAAAGGCTTCTTTTAATCCTTTAAGTCGATTGGCCAGGTATACCTTCATTTATCTTATACCTTTATTTGCCTGATAAATTAAACGTCTTCGGAATAAGTTTGGAATCGATGTTATGAAATAAATTTGTGAATAAATCTAATCGTATTATTCTTGGCTTTAATTTATGAGAAAATTTTAAATTATAGAGCATTTTGGTCTCAAAAAACCCTGGGATAATTTTTTATTATACTATATGATATGTTTTTTACGAAATCTGATATTTGTAAATCAGTTAAGCGATTTCTATGCTCTTTAAAGAAAAGGCCTTTTCGAAAGATCAATTTACGTAGCTGATAGATATACAAAAGCTAAAAACAAAGTGTGTGATATGCATAATTAAAATAAGAACGTGATGAAATCAAAAAAGTTAAGTACTTCAAATATTTCGAAAGCATAATTTAAGCTTCGATTTTAATATATTTGATTTTATGTGAAACAGAAAAAAGTTTACCTCAAGGCCATACACGCAACACAAATTGATATATTGAAATATAAATAAATTTGAATGAAGCTTTGGTAAAATAATTTTTGTCGATAAGTAAACTGTTCCTTGAAACAGCAATTGCAACCTAGTTTACTGATTACGACTGCGCAATTGTTCAGTGTTAGAAGAGGAGATTACATTGAAGTAAATACCACAATGAAGCAATTCTGGCGTTAAACAAGCTCTGTTCCATACCATTTACTTCCATTTTAATATTTTTTCTGATGTTTTGTGTTGCACATTTATGTTTATTATGACTTCAGTTGAAGAACCGAAACTAATCAACCAGCCTTTCTTCAAATATGTATATATTTTTATTACACATAACATTCCTCAATAAGATTGTGATCTGGATTAGTACGGTGATTGATTAGGCTCCATAATTTATTTTTGGAAGACTAAACGTACAAAATCAGCTTATTCTTGTCATCATTTTTTTGTTTAATTTGCCGATCGAAAAAAATAAAAATAAGTGAGGAGTGAATAAATAACTATTTAAATTATTCATTAATTTCCATTCCCACAACTTTAATTTTTATATCTTTCGTGAAGTAATCTCTAATACTTATATGGTTTTCTTTGCAGTACAGGAACTTGCTCATTGCTTCTAAAAATATGCAACTGTAATAATTGTTCCCAATTATTATTCTAAATCTGAAAACAATAACCATGAACATTGTTATAAATGTGTATCCGAGCAAAATATCTAAGTAATCAGTAGTGCCCTCTGTGACTATTGTATGTAAAGTTTGAATAGAGTAAGTAAGTCGCTTCCGTTGAATAAAAGTAAAAACACTTGTTTTACTTCAGGTTATGGCGCCAGTTCCATGTTGTTCGAGATATTCGTAAATTGTCTATTCATTTGTCAGTATTATCAGTTTGATGGACAATATATTTGTATTTCGCGATTGGACAATTGCAGTGAAATAATATAACAGTGCGTGACTTTGTATAACTAGGTTAAATCAGACCTAGTGGTAGCTCGAGCTATTTAGATAGCGTAATTACAGTGGCTGGTCTTTCGCAGCAGAGAATTTTCTAGTGTTGGAGGGTATGGTGAAATATATAAAACCGGAGCCGGGACCAACTATAGAAGTTGTAGGCGATGCAAAAACAAAAGCGAAATTAATTTTGATTATAGATTCATCTATCCATATTTCCATTAAAAACGCCAGTACATCGAAGGAATTGTGGGAAAAGTTGAGAACGGTATTCGATTACTAAGGATTTACTAGAAAAATTAGTCTGCTAAAAAATCTTATATCTATTCGTCTAGAAAACTGCACATCGATGACGTCTTATGTAATTCAGATCGTTAAAGCGGGTCAAAAGTTGGGAGGAACTGGTTTTGGCATTATTGATAAAAGGATTAGATCTATCATGCTGGCTGGATTATCTGAAAAATTTTACCCATGATAATGGCCATCTAACATTCTGGCATATGCATAACGACCGACGCCATTAAGTCAATATTGACATGGGATCGGAGGATAATGATATGACTAACGCATCAGCATGTTTCCATTACCAACATAAAAAATCAACTAAGTTTGTAGATATAGGGAAATAGGGTATTATTTACGAATAATGGGTGTGAAATTTATAACAAAAATAATACTTTAGTAGTTATTGCTCTTCTTATAATGGAGTATATAAGTTAAAGACGCCCATTTGTTAATTAGCTGCAGTAATGGAGTCCCCTTAGCTTTTGCATCATAGATTGGGACACTTTAATAGTCAATACATGAATAACATGCAAGAAAGTAAGACAAAGGGGTCAAAAAATGATAAGAAGGTAGAAATAAGCAAAGCGAATTATGCTTTTTAAGCGAAGTGAATATGCTGTGAGGGCAACCAAAGTTAATTTCCTTTTCCCCATGAAGGCAACAGAGGTACAGGGCTGTGGAATATAATACACAGTGACATCTGCGGGCTGATTTAAAATGTGTCTCTCGGAGGATCTAGGTATTTTCTCCTGTTTATATATGATTACAGCCTATAAAAATTACAAAACAACATTTAAAAACCTAACATCAAACAAAATTAAGATATTGATAATTGTAGAGAATGTTGCAATAATAATTTTGATAGTTTTTGAAGAAAATCAGAAACAAACCCATATACCGCTGAGCAAAATAGGCTTTGCGAACGTATGAAGGGTAATCGTAGAAAAAGCCAGATGTCATTTGTTTGAAGCTAAGCTAGACAACAATTTTTGGGCAGTTGCTGTTAATACTGCCGTTTATTTAAAGAATTGTGGAAATTGGACTGAACAATAATACTCCTTATGAAATATGTACCAATGTAAATCCGAATATTAGTAGTATTAGAATATTTGGTAGCACAGTCATGAAGCATATCTCCAATGAAAAGAGATTCTGGTGGGTTATTCAGACGATGTTAAAAGTTACACAGTATATAACACTGCTCATCAATCAATAACAATAAGCGGAGGTGTTATTATTATTAAGGAAAATATTATACATCAGGAAAGCGTGGTTGCCATGCAAAACCTAGATGCAAAGCCAGAAGCAGGTTCAGTAAGTCAGAATTTAGTCAGGGATAATATGGAGGATTACAATGAATCAAATTATTCCTTCAGTTCTACGGATAATATAAATTTAAATGATACAACACATATACCAAATGAAGAGTCGACTACAGGTTATGAAAGTTTTATAAATGAGATCACTCCAGTAACTTTACCACTAAGAACCAGAAATAAATCTGATAGATATGGATTTATATGCACAGAAGATAATAAAATGAACAATGCTAGACGAAACCCGAAAAGGAGAAGTGGGAATAAGCTGTTAAAGATAACCTTCAAAGCTTCGAAAACAATGATGTCTCGGAGGTAGTGGATGTTCCAAGTGATGTTAATGATGTGAAGTGTGAATGGGTTCTTAATAAGAAACATGTAAATAGAGTGCGTTATTGAGCAAGACAAGTGGCTAAAGGAAGTGGTCAAAAATATGTTGTAGATTATGATCAGGCATTTTCTCCAGTAGTGAGGACACATAACATCGAGGTTATTATTTTCATTGTGAGTTCAATTAGATTTAATTGCAGTTCATCTTGATGTCAAGACAGCATTTATGAATGATGACCTGGATGAGATAATATATATGCAGAAACTTAGTGGTTTTGTTTGTTGAGATGACTATAAGATCCTCAAATTAAAAGAGGCATAGGTTATGGTCTCAAACAGGCTTCCAAATCTTGGCAGAAGAAGAAGTTCTATACAAAAATTATTGATTTTAAATGAACCATTGTAACATAATATGTGGGCGATTTTTTTTTTCGAATGATGAATGTGAATTGAAACATTTGAAATCAATTTTGAGTAGTAGATTTAAAATTAAAGACTTATGATGTATAAAATAATGTCTTGGTATGTCAATTTATTTTGATAAGGATAATGGTATTATTACCCTGAGTCAAGAGAATTATACTGATCAGTTACTAACTAAGTTTAATGTGATTGGCTGTAAACCAACAAATACTCCTATGTAGGCCAAACTAACTGTTAAGTAAGCTAAATTTTGTAATACTCAAATTCCATATCAAAAGCTAATAGGCAGTTTAATGTATTTGGCAGTTCTAACACGTCCTAATATGGCTTATTTTGTGTCATATCTAAGTCAATTTAACAATTGTTATAATGATGAAGTTTAAACATTTGTTATAATGACAAAAAGAATATTAAATTATTTAAAGAAAATTAAAAATGTAGGTTTAAAATATTTTAAAAAAGAAAATGCTAACATAGAAGTTTATGTAGACGCTGAATGGGCTAACGATCTTAATGATAGGAGGTCTCACTCAGGTTTTTGTTTCTTGTTGTCAGGATCTGATATGTGTTGGAGTTGTAAGCAAAATTGTTTATTGTGCTTTTCAGTACAGAAGCCGAATATGTGGCAATTTCAGAGGCAACATATCTTAGTAATTTACACTATAAAATTCATGGGAGGACGTATCAAATCACTTTATATAATGATAACCAAAGCGCACATAAATGATTAGTGAATCCTGGCTTTCATAATTGAATTAGCACATTGAAGTAAGATATCATTATTACAGCGAAATGATAAGTTATAAAATTGTATTGTTTAAATATTTATATACCATATACATGCCAGAAGTTATACTAAATAAAACTTTGAACTCAGCTAAATATTTTATGTTCATGAAAACATTAGGTATAAAGCGTAACTGTAAAAGACCAATCAGAATATTTTCATTGTTGTCTATATAGGAGATATTTTGAGTGGGGATGTTGGAAATAAGTATACGAAACAAATATTTAAATAACCAGTAGTGTCCTCTGTGACTACTGTGTGTAAAGTTTGAATAAAGTGACTTACTTCGTGGCTTCCGTTGTTTAAAAAGTGAAAACACGTTGTTTTATCTGAGATATGTAGTAGTTCTCACAAGTTATTTTGTTATTATAGGTAAACTTTTATATCTTTTATATCAATTATTTTTAGGTATAGATATTCTGCATACTCAAAGACTTATAGGGGCAGAGGGGTCGCTTGACGTGACTGGTACACCAGAGTAAAAATCCACCAGTTTTAGCCAATAATATCTTATGGTCATTACTTACTACCATATTCGCGGCAATTAAAAGTCTATGAGATATCGCTATTGAACTCGTGTAAAGTTGCGCTATGAAGTAAAGAAAAGGACGAATGTAATTCGCAAATTACATATTTCACATATTTATGTGTGTTTTGGGTTGATCATAAGGCTTACGGCCTTCGACGGCGCGAGACCACAGGAACCTGAGTTCAATTCCCGACCACTTGGCGAGCGCTGCTGGACCAGTGTTCTGTAAGGCTATAAGAAATGACTATTGTAGCAGTAAGTCCCCCATATGTATCAATTGTATAGATAAAAGTATTGCCTACGTTTATATAAATAAAAGATATTTTTTATTTATTATATTAATTATTTGAACTAATAACGTGTCTTTTATTTAAATAAGTAAATGACACGTTATTAATTGAAATAAATGTCCTCTCAGCTGTTTGATGTAAGTTCTAATGTATTAGTAATTACCTATTAAAAATACTATAATAAAATATAAGATGATGGGTATATTATATCACAAAAATTACCAAGCAATTTTTGCATATCCGTTATTACGATATACGACGATACTAGGTGGAAAATCAAATTATTAATTTTTTAAATAACGAAGTGGACGACGCTGAAATGACTCAGTACATAGAAATTGTTTTCCGAAACCTTTGTTCAAATGACAACAAATATATTTTTATAAAATCTGGTTTCGACCTGGTCGACTACGGTTATATTTATAAACTTTCAAAAATATTGTGATTAATAAAACGTCTACGTCATTCGCGTGATTAAAAACATTTTTACTACTACAGCAAAAAACTGCAAAAAGAATAATAAAAGAAATATGTGTCAAATACTAATAATATATTATATAGAATATTACTACAAGCTGTGATGGAGGTCTTTCACGTAATTTTTTTTATTAAAAAGAACGTTAGTCAGTCACAAACTATAAAACAGGACCCACTACATTTTGTATAAACAATTCCCAATTGTACACTAAGAATGGCTAAAGTATATATTATTCTCAATTTTGTAATTATTCAAGGCCATAAACAATTATAATGCTTTTCAGTAAACGCATTCAAATGGTAAATATTTTGCCCATTAAAAGCATGCTATTACTACCTTAGGGGGAAATGCTGGTAAATTTTATTTAAATTTTAGTGATACGAGGTGATAATAAGTGAGTGATATGTGGGTGCGTGCTTGTGTGTGTGTGTGCGTGTGTGTGTATACAAACATCTAATAGAGGTGCGTTTGACCTTGAAGTTATTTTTGAAAAATCATTGGAATAGAATTGGGTTTCTCTGAATCCAAAACACATCCTCCTATTATTTCGACATCATGGCAAAAACAACTTTCAATATGGTCAAACAAATAAAATAAGATTCAATATGCTGCGCTAAATGAGAAAGACATAATGAATGAAAGTGTTTTTTATATCAAAACACACGTCGTCGCAATGTGAAAAAAAAATTATACAAATGTTTCTTGATTTTTATTATTTAAAAGCATCATGACGAATTTATAAAGGGATGTATGTGTCATTAGGCTAGTACAAGGCCAAAAAAGAAGAATGAATACAAATAATTTAAAGAATTGGCCAATATCTTTCATTGAGTTTTAAAAATTTCCAGTTACACAGACATATTTTGGGTACTTTTATGCACTTTTGTTTGGTCTGTCCTCCAAAAAAGCTTACGAGAGCTTCAAAACATAATAAATAACGACACTCTGTGACTGGCATGCGCTTAATCTGGAACTTGATGGGGTCAATTTGTAATGTTATATGTATTTCAAATCAGGATATCGTTCGTCACACATTGGCATTTAGAAAAAGTGCATAAAAGTACACAAATACTCTTACGAAAGCTTCAAAACATTATAAACAATGACACTCTGTGATTGGCATACGCTTAATTTGGAACTTGATGCGGTCATTTTGTAATGTTATATGTATTTCAAATCAGTCTACCGCTAAGGTTAAACGGCACTCGTGTTTTTTTTCACGTTTACTAGAAAGGTGTCATTGGTTTATATAATAGACCCACCTATAATTCGCAGTTATTTTGAATACCTTAATTTCATTGGCATACCATGGTCTTCAACAAATGGCTTTCTAATTTTTTAGGGTTCGATTATAACAGAAGGAATCGTTATATATTCGTTATATCCGTCTGTTCGTCTATCTGTCACAACCTCGCATATTCTATGGTTATAGGCAAATATGAATAAACTTTGCAAGTATACGCATCATACAAAAATCTTTATTGGTATGCTGATTTTGTTTATGAACTCCATAGATGTAAAACAGGGGCATTTTTTGTGCTTCTCCGTTAGGTGGGTACCACTAGAGGTGTGGTAGGTCCTTTAAAATGAAATACTGATCTCGTTTACCACTTTTAATTTTTAGGCCTCGTTTACAAAATATTATGTATCAAAACGAGATATTCCCCATCTCTACTTTTTTGATTACAGGCTTTGTCAATGTTGAAAATTATAGGTAATAAAATTGTCCGTTGGGCACTTGGTTGTTTTATTTTTGTTTCAGGCAGTCAGCATCTAATTAGGTTCCAGATAAAAAAATTCCGATTAGGGGAGTGAGCTATTAAGGTTTTTATTCCATGTTCACTTGATGCTTCCTTTCTATTGTTCCCGTTTTGGATAATAAAATGGAACATCTTTGGTATCGTCCGTCCATTTGTGTCAGGCATTTTCTTCAGGGAGTGTTTGACATAGAAAATTTAAATTTTGCATATTTATAGACTATTATTTTTTTTCTCCAATACTGTAATCTAGTATTGGAGAAAAACAAATCAACATCACTGTATAGGATATCATATGAAAAATTTGTGTACACGAGCTCAAAACTATTTAATTTTTCTTGAAAATATTTTTCAGAAGTAATAAAAACTAGATTAACAAAAATATAACAATTAATTTACCTTCATCATATTAAAGTGCATAGAAAATATTCAACATTAATTTTTTAGAATAATTAAAATATTTTCTTTTTCATATAATTTTGAGGGTAATTAAAATTTTGGCGCAAATTTTTGTTGTTGTTCACACAGAATCACGCTTGGATCTAGCTATTTTCCAGAAAGGTTTGAATTAATTTATTACAATATCTGCTTCATTCTGCATATCATATATAGTTTATTTTACAAATTATTTACATATAGTTTTAAACCATCTCCCATCGCTATGGAGTAGACTACAATAATGAACATTTGAGCTTTTTGGAGCATTTGATTATTTATGAACATGTATTTGATTTCTTTCGATCTGTATACCGGAAATATGGTTTTCGAAGGTGCAATTTTATTACAATACAGCCGAAAGAGTTATAAGTATTTCCGTGAACCATAAACATTTTTACTATTTCAATATTAAAAAATTAGCTGATACAAATTTCTAAATCTTATCCGTTCAAAATTTTTAGTAAGTGACCCAATTCAATATCATGCGCATTTGATTCAAAATTTTTTACTAAATATAAACAGTAAGGTTGTAGGTTATATTATCTAACTTCATAAATTTCTTTAACCTATTTCAAGGATATTTACTGTAGATGTCTTCGCTTCATAAATAAAATCATTTGTCAAACACTCGAACGAATTTGACGCTAGTGATAAATTGATCACGTCTTTCTCGCTACTCCACATTATATGAAGGGGATCGCTTTCGCGTGTTAAAAAGATCTACACTTAAATATTTAATATTATTCCTGAAAGTGATTGCAGCTGAAGAGATTTTACCCCGAAATAATTTTAACTCAGAATGCAGTTTATAGAAGCTAATCGTAAAGTTATAGTTATAATACTAATACCGTTACGCTTTATATAACTGTAGTGAATATTATTTTCCATAAGTTTTGTACATTTTAATTAAATGTGAAGATTTTTCACTAATTTCTGAAAAATGAATAATCCAAGATTTATAAAAGGGTAAATCTAAATATCGTTGCAATAAATTGAAGGGAAGAGAAAGAGAAAATATGAAAAGTATTTGTATAGATAATGCTGGTGTATATGAGGTCCTGATTATGTGGAAACTATAACCTATTAGCTGTTTTAGCGTAAAACTTAACAATACAAGCGTATATAATTATACATGTATGTACATTATATAAATAAATTTTAGTGGTATATTATTTGTACAATTTTAATTGCACATAAAAATTTGGCTGAGATTTGAAAAATATGTTTAAATGCTGTTAATACACAAAAACGTATACACAAACATAATACCAAGTTATTTTAATATTTTCTCTAGAGCAAAATGTACTTACTCACAGAATGTTTTTCTATGAAAATACCGAATCTTGGTAAATGTGAGGTAACAATTCAGCAATGTGTAGTGAATTTGCACAGTTAAATTTTAATCACGCGACACAAATAATTTAGTAGGAAAATACATGTATATTATGCAACTGAAACGTACTCGATCAATCTTTTATTGTTCATATCGTTTATCTACAAACTGTCTAATCACTTTATTTATTAATAGCTTAATTCTGGCCTGTATTAGTAATTTTTCAAGCATACAATAAAAATAGAAGTGTTATTTTTATACTCGTTACGTTAACATTTTCATCAATGAAAAGTGTGGCGCTTATGACAGACATTAAAAAATTAATAATTTTCAGAACTGGTGTAAAATCTAAATGTGTAAACATCCTACTTAATAATAGACAAAAAAATCATTTGGTAACCATAAGTATAGTGAATAATTTATTATATGCATTTTTCAAATTTTGAAGAAATATAATATTGTTCACTAATTTCTCCAATGGAATGAAGAATCCATGATTTATTAAACTATCGAATAAAATATCGTTCTAATTGCCATACAAAATTCATTTAGTAGCCAGAAACATATGTATCAACCCGAAATAAAAAAGTTGTTATTGTATCTCATAACACGCGCTGAACAATATCCGAGCGCGCAGCCTTAAGTCTTCTCAAGCTTGGCTTGAACGGTGTCTGTGTGTCTGCACGAAGGTAGCACCGGCGCGGAATTAACGAGACTTTATTTACGACGGTGTTGCCTAAATATGACGTTTTAATTGGGAACAAAAGCATTTATTTTTAGTGAATTTGAGCGGACTGAAAAGAATGATATAATTAACGAAAAAAGAAAACTTCGAAACGGAACCGCAATGAGTACAAAATAAATAACTAATATTTGGACCTGTATGTTGACGCTATTCCTACATTATTCCACCTTTCATCAATCATTATTCCGCTTCAGTTTTGGCAATAAATTATCGTGGTGGAACAATTTTTTATTTTGGTTATTATTTAGTTATTATTACAGTTTTAGACGCTTTTGGTTTTAACGGAGATTTAAATTTTGAATTTTATTTCATCGATGATTGAAATGTGTTTATTTTTGGCTACCATATACCAAAGTTTAAGAAAAATTTTAATACCTTTTTATAATTAGAAAATATTTGCCGAAAGTAAGTACATATTTTCTGTTGACATATTACTACAAAATTTATTGTAGTTTATGGCGCTAGCCTTTTGCAGCAAATTTAATATTTTATAGAGAAAAGTTCAAAAGCAGAATAAAAAACGGTGTACGCAATATTATAACATCCACGTCATTAAGCTGAATGACTAACGTTAAGTACACTTTTTACATAATTATAATACAGAGACTATCTCATGCGAAACCTAGCCGTCGGTATTTTTTAAAGCAACATATTTTATAAAAATATTAATTCACATTTTCCAGCAATCGGGCTATAAAATATAATAGTTTTCTTTAATATCTGCAAAGTATTTTTGACAAGTTAAAAGACTCTAAGCTTCATTACGAGATACAACATCAAAATATTATTAAAGTAGTTAAATTTTGGAAATAAATTATTTTAAAATGATTGAAGCAAACGTAAAAATGATTCAATGAAACTGTCATATTTTAAAAGGTGAAAGTTTTGGTTTAAACGAATAAAAATTGTTTGATTGATTTTAGTAATATATTATCTCTCGTAGTGTTTGTGTTACATCTAACTTACACAAGATGTACATTTTGTAGATTTTTCTTTTTATCCTTGCCACCAAAATATATTCACTCTGTACTTAACGATATAAATCAAAATTTTTTTACTCCATCAAATAAATGAAATAGAGGCAACAAAGGCAATATATCCATTAAAGGTAGTAAAAATAATATCAATACTTGAAATAGTTTAATAAAAATACTACGTACCTTTTATTGTTTAAGTACTTAAGTGTGCAAGGAATCCGCTCAATGCGAGAGTTCTGTTCGTATTTTATGACAGTTGTTCGTTTGCATATTCCACAGTTTGGACTTTAAAATGAATTCTGAAGTTCATTGTATAAAAACAATTTAATACTTATATGTATAACACATGTGTGACAGAAAGACGCAATAATCAATACGTTGGTGGATTGCACGGAATCATGCTAGTTTCTGGTACGTACGAAAGCTTATACTTAGCCATAACTTTTTCTAATATTAATAGCACCCGGTCATTTGTTGTAACATCTCTAATTTTCTGATGTAAAATTCCATGAAAGTATTATGAAAATAAGTTACGTTTTTATAAACATAAATCACTTAAATATTGTTTCATGGCGTGAGAAAGGTGGTTCATTCTTAAGTTAATTATAAAAGTATTAAATTTTTTTTTATTATTTATTCAATTGTCTCGAATACTAAAATTCATATGTGTGTACATGTTCCAAAAACATCATTTTCAGGTTTACGCTAAATTTAAAAAATGTCTCTATTGTAATATTTAACTTTACTTGGTATTTGCCTTGATGTGTCTTATGAGTGTACATATGCGTTAAACTAATGTGACGAAGATTGAGTTAAGACGAAGATTGGTCCCAGAATGGTTCATACGTTTACAAAACTTAATTTTTTTGAAATATTAAAGCTCTAGAAATGTTTCAAATTGGATTTGCAGTAAGCTTCTCAATAATGTTTTCTATTATATGTCTAGTGACAAAATTTCGTGTTCATAAAAAGTGTACAGCTATATTATATAGTAAAATGTAACACACCTATTAAAATTATGCTTTTTACGTTAACGATTTCACTTCTTACATTAAAGAATTTGGTCAATATCGAAGCTAAATATTTTTGTTATTTGATAGTCTGACTCAGTGTGATTTTTATGATAAATCACGTCTGTGTTATGTACCCATTTTATAGTTAATTAAATGATATAGTCATTAAAGTGTTCATAAAAATTTGATAAGTTTCGAGTACATATGGCAACCAACAATATCATGACGTTTGAGTATGAGAAACTTCATTAACTTTTATCCTGTTGGATGGACAGGATAAAAGTTTCAGAGCGAGCACCAAAAATAACGATGTAACACTAATTAGTGGAACTCTCGTCTTCAAAAGGCACCTTCTCAGTAATACGTTACACGTGTGCGGACACCATTGTGTGTTTTAACTACAACATGTGATTCATAGATCATAGAGTTAGAAGTATATTTTTGTAAATGATTTGCTTTTTCATTTCGACACTCCAAGGAAAAGAAAATGTAAAATAGAAGAGTAACCAAACAAATGTATCTATTTGCATTCCTTCAATTAAAAGTATATATATATATATATATATATATATATATATATATATATATATATATATATATATGTATATATATATATATATATATATATATATAAATATATATATTTATATATAATTGGCGTGGGGAGCAGTTAATGTAACTTCTTCTGCACTGCAGTTAATGTACCAAAATATGTTTTTACATTTACTCCTGTTCTACAATCTACAGTTCTACCATTTATTTCCATTACCACAGTTATCCATTTTGTTTTATGTTTTGTTTTCTGTTTGAAAGCTGTAATATATCATGTGGTAATTATAAATTACCATATTTTTTAAAAAACGCACCAAATCATAAGTTTTCGTATTAACTTATGTTATCAGTTGTAACCTGTCATTGTTACTTGTCAATGAAAAATAGTTTAAGACTAAATGGATTATGAGTTTAGTATTAAAATTATATTGGAAGACAAAAGAGCAGGAAAAGAGATAAGCAAATTTTTATAAAAAGCAATTATTTCTAATGTTTGCTTACTGTTTGTGTATATGAACATAACAACACTTTTTGTACCTAACTTTTTCGGTCTGACATGTATAGGTCAGATCGAAACTCCTAGTGACTTTACGACTCAAAAGTACCGAAATATTTTTTCTTATTTTTCATATATGGAATAGATTGCAGTTAATTTTCATTAATGTTTAACTATGAAATAAAATGTACGATAATTTAATTAATTTAAATTATTTCATAATAAATAATTTACATTTTTCTCCCAATCTGTACAATCTACCAAAAGTATAAATTGCTACTTCCTCAAAAATTAATATTTGTTACTGTCCACGAAATGGAGGATATAAACTGAATATTAATAAGTCATAAATTTTGAAATTTGTACTATTTTATTCTGTAATGGTAATAAAAGATATAATTGGACCGGTCCGTTTCAGACAAAATAGGAAATTTAAATATAATTTATGTTTAATTTCGTAAATTATGTTCACTCGAAAGAAGACTCGAAGTACAGAAAAATTTTGAGTTAATGGTAAATATCCAAAGTCTTACTTGTTTTGAATTTCCATCGTTAAGTTGAGATTGGCGTTATAGATACAAAAACGAGTGCCTTTTCACTTTTTTCTGAGAGGCATACTCGCTGAGAAGCGGCTATTTTCTTTAAGCGATTGAAAAAGCAAATGGCAAATTCATATTGGTTCAGAAGCTTCAAATTAGTTTAAAGTTCAGTAGTTTTTATTTTGATAAAAACTGTATAACGACTATAAATTAAAAAAAGAAAATGATTATAAAAGGATTTTTTTTGCATGAGAAATAATTTCTTCCATGCCACTTAAATTAAATCTTATTTAATAATTGTTTTAAAAAATTACTTTAAATTTCACGAGGTTTTTTCGTAGTACTAATTCGTACCTCAAGACTTTCTTTTTTTAATTTTTAGTATGTCAGAAGCGTCGACTATTTATGTAATGAAAGTTGGATTAATCTCCTGATTATTTTCATTTCAAAATTTTCCCATTTAATCATTCCAAAAGGCTATATTTTTCCTTTTCATGGTTACTCAATAAATAATGGTTATAAATAGACGAGGAAATGTTTAATGAAAATCAATTTACTTAGGACAAGATATAAAAGATACGTGCTCTTCGATAACAACATTATAACAAAAACGGCATTAATGAATTTGGAACACTTCATCAGTGTCTGAAATTCTTTTACACCTTGCTTGCTATAAAATATGAAATATTTTATCCTCGATGAGGTTTAGAAATATATTTTACTATAAATAACTTTATTTTAACCTTCAAGTGTACATATTTCAATTGCAATCTTAAGAGCTTTACGACGAAGAGTGACGTTACGCTGATTACAGTGAAGTCAACACTCCGTGTTGAGTGTTGATTCAAACATTGTGATAGAAGGTCACCTTCTATCACATTGTTATTAAAATGATTTCTTCGGTAAATATCGTGTTACTCATATAGTTTATAAAGGTTTATTATTAATTTTGTTCCTAATATATAATTTATGAACAGCGAAAGATGCAGGGTATGAAAAATCTAATCTATTCAACTAAATTTATTTTTATTAATTTATCTTTTTTTTTTTTTAATCACAATATCAGAAAATTTAAGAATATCGCCGACTGCATTACCATCAATTACAAACATTTGTTGTGATTTCTTTGTAATTTGAATCTCATGTGGCAATAATTGTTGATTAAAAAATGTCAACGATACAATAATGTGTTAAATATAATGACAATCTCCCATTTATTTACATTGCATCATATCGTATGTGTATAGATTTACAAAATTACGTCGAAATCAAAACAACATATAAATTTGATGCAAGTTGACTATTTACCGAGTAATCTGATAACACAAACAAAAAAAAACATTATATTGGGTAATGATGTTCCCAACGTCGTTTACACTTGATGTCGCTTATGCTACCCCCGACAGGCATTGTCCTCCCTAACGTCTACACGTGTGCGGACGCCATTACGGTTTTCATGAGATGCGGTCCGTGTCGCCTGCCTCTCTTAACTTTCCAGGTATTACGTGTAAACTGCAAAATTTAAGGAAAATATAAATTATTTGTTTTAAAACTATAAACAGACATGCTTTCATAAATACTGCACTAAAAGCAAAATATAATTATCGAATTCGTTTTGTCAGTCTATTTTGTAAGAATTAGTAGTTCCGCAGCTGTACTTAGCCGATGATTGTATACCTGTAGGTTTGACAAGATGTTAGCCATCCTTGCCGAAATGCATTAACTTTCATAGTAGGAATATCCATGTCATATATTTGGCCACGTCGTTGCCCTACCATTTAAAACCTAGAATTAGTTGAGATTTGTTATTCTGAAATTCCATCATTAGAGAATATTGAATTCTAGATGCATTTAAGATACGTTGTTCCGCTATTGACTTCAGTGTCTAACTTCCGATGTCATCATTTAGTCAGTCCAATGGTGCAATTTTGTTGTGTTGTCATCAGAACTACACATAATTGTATTGTTTCATGATGATATAATAATTAAAATTCCATACATGGCTAAGATGAATCATTCAGTTATCAACTTCAATACCTAACTGTCGATTTTATTCCATCGAATCAGTCCTATGGTATCAGTTTATAATGTACCCATCAGAACTACAAATAAATGCCAAATTTCAAGATAATACAACAATTATAAATGCATGAAATTTAGTTTCGTAGGTACATTTACTTAATTAGTTAAGGTCGAGTTTATAAAATAACAGTATATAAAATTATATATGAAATTGATTTTCTATAAACTTGAAGAAGTTTATAAAGTAAATGTAGCAAATTCTTCTAACATACTGTTTAAACTATACAGTTTCAAAATCTAATAACATTTTGAACTGATAAATTATCTTTACTACGATATAACGATAGGTGTTGTCAACCCAGTAAAGACAATCAGTCACTTTGAAATAAAGTCGGAGTCCATCAAAGATCAATATCAAGCCCATTACTTTTCAATCACGCAATGAATCATGTAATATAAGATACGATATCCTTCGCCATGAATGCCGATGATGTAGTTTTCATACTGTATACGTAATTTTTGGAGAACCTCCAATAATTGAACATAAATCTCAAAACCTGCCAAAAAGGTTCAGAGGAAAGCTAACTTAGATTTAACCGAGATAAATATAATAATATACTAACCAATGAAGGAGTTCCTCTAAACAAGGTAGACAATTAAAATATCTCGAATCTGTTGTGGCACCTACTGTTAACATTTAATAAAACGAGCAGAATAGTATCACTATTGCTTGGTTGAAATAGCCTTCCATGAAAGACGTCTTTTGAAATCCCTGATTGTCTACAAAAACTAAAGCAAAGTATATAATCATCCTTTATGATTAGCCATTCTTTGTGCTGGCTAATAAGCAAAGCACACGCAAGGATGTTACGCTGGTCAGGGTGTGACACAAAAATGAATAAATTGAGAATCGTATATATACGGATTACTTCAAAATCGTAAAAATCAAGCTTTGCGGACACACTTTGCGAAAAGCACCTAAAATGGTATCGACATATTATTAGGAGGAAATGAACACTATTTGAAAAGAACGGCAAAGGAAATTGCGAATGGAAAAATAAGCCACGGCTAATCCCTACAATCCGAAACCTGATCATTAAAAAGTATTACATGCCAATAATGTGTAACACAAAATTGTATCTTGTGTTCTAATTTACGAGGAAGGCTGACAATGCATATAAATAATAAAATGGAAATCTGTGAAAGTTAATTCTTCTTTATTCACAGTGAAAATAATGTACGATATTATTTGTCATTCAACTCTGAAAGAGGACGGAGAATACAAGTTTAGTGTAAATCTTAATTACAATAAAATAACATGCAAAATATGTAGCATGAATTTGATTTAAACTCAATGATGTTGACATATTTTCACCATATTTTAACATCTGAAATTTTTGGCAAAGGGAGAAATAGGTATGTCGGATGTTAATTATAAATTCTAGTAATTTATAATTTTGATATTTAAAATAGTTCCTTAAATTTTGTAATTGTTCCTAAATGCCATTTATTTTTAGTCGTATTTTTAGAGTCAATCATAATTTAGTTCGCTCGATTTTTCCAATTCTATGAATTCACTTGGATAGTTTAGCTCATATTTCCATGTGCGCAGGGAATTTATTAAATCAACAGCTAAGTATTTTGAGTTGACCGAACTTACAGCTGGTACGACTCAAAGGATAGTTCTTTCTCTTCTCTTCTTTACAGTATTTATTTTATATGTAGTTAAGAATATCTGTAACGATTATCATCGATGTACTGATAATCTCCAAATCTATGTAAATTCGGACATTTTGCCTTTAAAAAAATTATTAACACTTTTATTTTGGATATTGCCTCAATTGGTCAGTAGGCTCATTAAATGGTTATTAGTTAATTCTCCAAAATCACTATCATTATTGATAGTCAAATGCCTATTTCAAACTAGCTTTTTCCCGTGGTTTCGCCCGTGTTGACCTTGGAAAATGACATCGTTTCTTATAATTATCCTACGGAAATGTACCCTGGAGATAAAATGTAGGTATTTTTTATACTGATCCAGGTTATGTCTACATCTCGACGGCCCAATTATCAAAACTTTCCAGGATAAAAACATCCTATTTTCATCTCTGGGACGCCTGCCCTCACGCCTCTGCCCGCGCCCATGTCGAGCTCTCGGCGATGGCACATGACATTGTCTCGCACGCCCCTCTGCCCCCGCTTCACGCACCACCCGTACCGCCGACTCACGGCAGCGTATCAACAGCGTGTTTTAATAGCACTCCGTTCAAATCTTTCATATCGTGATAACTTTTAAACTATTTGTCATTATTATTTATTGCAAATGATACACATTATTTTCTTGAAATACTAAAAGCGATTACCGTTTTATTTTGGTGAGATTTAATTTACTACTATAAATTGTGCATTGTGAAAAAAAAATTCAAATTAATAGTATTGGTTCCACATAAAAGATATATAAATACTGTTACGGACTTTTTCTTGAATTATTTAAGAGAAATAATTCCACTATATATTATTGTCGTGTAACTTTAATGATTTAGGAAGGGCACGCTAAAATGACTCTCAGAGGACAGGTATTTTTTCAACTTATTTAATTCTCATCGTTATATAATACCAAGTCACATAATATCTTTACAAGTTTATACGTTATTCTGATGTATACAATATATTACTGTAAAGTTTTTGCGTGAAAGAGCTACAAAGATCCATGCATACATTCTGACAAACTTTCGTGTTTATAATAGTATTAGGATATAAACCTGAATAAATTACACCAATTAACACCCACATATATCAACTGCGCAGTAAACTCATATATACATAGAAATAACCCCACTGTTTTCGGTAGTATATGATATGAAAAATACCATCAAAATTTCGTTCTGATTAAAATAAAAATTTATATTTGTCTTATTGCAACTAACTGGTTTTACTGATCTTAAAAAATAATATTCAAACTTCTAGGAATTCAACGAAATTTAAGCTGGGATGATTTGTCTTACTATGGCCTTGGTTTACGCTCTCCAAGTTTCCTTACCCTACTTATTTTCAAACATACTTCTACCTCTTATAAAAAATCCTTTGCAGCCCAAGCAACAAAATTTAGAGTCAATTTAGAGCAAATGGAAAATTACCTATATAAATATTTTTAAGAATCGATTGAAAATGTTTTTCCTCACCTGAATCTCAATATTTCTGCGCTCCTTTCCTGTTTATTTTTTATCCCCTGTCAATATTTTCTATTATATTTTTTTGTCTTTTTTAAGTGTGCTATTATTTTATATTGTGAAATCTCTTACAGTTTACCAACTTTTAATGATTGACTGGAACAGATTGCTCCTGTGGCAGGAAATTTGCGATGTGTACTTTATAGTAAAATTAATGAATAGTAATAAAATTTAAAAAAAATATGACTTACGAACACTTGAAATATATATATATATATATATATATATATATATATATATATATATATATATAAAATATTAACTTCAAGCAAGCTGTAAGTTGCGCGAGTACCGAAGCTCATTGTTCGAAATAATGAATCTTATCATTGCATTAGTATGTTTTTGCTTAATTCATATTCAATAATATGCGTAAGGTTTGTACACTAGTTATAGTATTACCATTATAAGTTGTTTTATGTACAGTAATTCAGACTACTTGTTCTTGTAAATAGGCGAAATTGTTTCGAAAAATAGTAAAACAATATGAATTTATTAAAGCTGACTAATTCTGGTGAAAGTGAACAAATTTATTGTTATTCTTGTTAATGCTTATATACCAAACTGCTGTCTTAATTATTTTTAAATCCCATCCTTTGTCAACAACATTTTATATTACGTTTTAGTCTTTTTAAATTTACTCTTAGTATTGTATATTGTGAAATATCTTACAGTTTATGAACCACTTTTTAAACTTATTATGGTTGACGGGAAATCATTTCTCCTATGGTAAGAACGTTATCATAAGAAAATTATAAGTTTCAATGTTCTGTTATCAGATGCCATCAATAAATTTGACGAAAGATTTAAATATAAAGCTTTTAAAAGACGTTCGTTACCTTAAATTTATTTGTTTTTATTTCTCACTTAAAATATTGATTACTATATAAAACATACAATACGAATCTTCACGTTATTTACCTATACTTTGAGTATTGAGAAATTTAAGTCTTAATATTTACTAAAAAAATATGAAAGTTCTAGTGGACAACCACTATTGAATATTTTCTGTTGATATGAATTATTTTAAGTATTTCTAGGGATTTTTAATTATTTCCCTTTCATTAGGTCCAGTCATGCACTACTAAATACAATCGTTGAGTAACTATCTCATGCCTAAATTTTAATTCGTTAACTCTGAGTATACGAATAATTATAAAAATGATAAAAACGTGACAAAATGACAATTCAATATAACGACAATGATTTCCAGATGGTTAAATGGCGGAAATTATAATCAATGAATTAACTTTGAAATATCGAATATAATAAATTATTGATGGGTAAATAAACATCATAACATATTTTTCGACAAAGGTAAAAAAAATGTAGTTCTTTATAAATTCATATGCCAGGTTGTGATTAACTTCAAAAAGTAAAACATATTTAAGTATACTTATGTTTCAGAAACCAATAGTATACGGTAAAAAAATATTTCAATAATATAAATATTACATGAAAATATTATAATATATTTCTTTAAATTAGTATTAAAAAATTCAAAAAATAAGCAATTCTAATTGTTTTATATTATTGGAGCATATTCCGTGTCAGATAATAATTGTATGGTTCGTGATACTGAAAACATTAGTTATTTTATAATGGAAAGTCTGAAAAGTGTTTGTGTATTGATGCGTCTTTCGTCAAAATGAAAATTAGTTTCATTTTATACGAAGAAATAATGATTAAAAATCTAGTATAAACAAAAACGATCAACTTTATAAAATGACAATAAAGGGTATTATCATTTTATGAACTTAAACTCAAAATCGTGTCTGATATTCTAGTGAGGCATTATAGTAAGGTATTGAACTTATAGTAAAGTATGAAACGTACAATTTGTAGGTTCAATATTTATCCACTTCAAGTATTAATATACCTACCTAACATGATACTTGACGTGACTGATATTATTAAACAGAAATTTTCTTTTAATATATATATATATATATATATATATATATATATATATATATATATATATATATACATATATTAGAGAAACTAAATGTCAAGTAATTACTAGCTTGAAATTAAAACGTGGCTTATCTCGAAATAACCGCTACGATAAAGTCTTTAAAATAGGAAGACAACTTGACTGCATTGAAGTGAATATTACACATAATAAAATGAAATTCTGTAGAAAGTAATTCTTTTTTATTCAGATTAAAATTAGTATAGAGCACTGAAGATTCCAAAACTTTTTTGTTTTATTAATCGCATAAGGAATCATTTTCGTATTTCACAAAATATATTCTAAATATTTTCCACTCATTTCCTCTATTCTTAAATATTTTTTCCACACTTTGTGACTCAATCATATTTCTGAATATAGTTAAATAAATATAAAAGCTAACGCTATATGTAATCCATAATTGTACACAGGAAAATTTCCACGTGATATGCAGGAATATTTCTAATCATCCTCAAAAATTAAATAACCAATACATCTTATAAACGCAACGACGAATGACAGGTGCTACACTATTTGAAGACAGGTTATTTTACGGTTACTGGACCCACCTTAAATCTATAAGGTGCATCTGGACATGAAGGAACTATAATGTGGTGTTAACCAGTTATCGCAATAGTGTTATATAAACATTTAACCCTTAAAAATGAAGATGTCCATAATCATTTATTAACAGCGATATGCTTTAAGGTCATAATAAAAAAACAAGAAAATTGTAAATTCAGTTTAAATCTTATTACATAAGGTAACAAGCCGTACGTCGAAATTAAATAGTTTTTTTTCAGGATATTTTTACATTTATGATAAGGGTTAAATTAAGGTAACAATTATTTATACTACACGAATTTCCGTAATATAAAGTTGCCCGAGCAATGATATTTTTTGGCTTTACCGCTTACTTACGGAAAAGCAAGGTAATTAAAAGGATAATTTAAATTGCATTTTTATTTAATGTCATTAATATTTCAAACGTAACTTATATTTAGGATACCCAAGTCAATATACCCTGGCACCGATTAATAAACATTCAGAATAATGGATAAGAAAAAAAAATGGATAAGAGAAGAAAGAATGTATGTCTAGATTCTAAAAGTTTATATCAACCCGTGACGTCGTTCTTTCGTTAGACAGAATGATTTATTTAATTTTGTATTACAGACAGAATGATATATTTATTGTTAGACAGAATTATATATTTATTGTTAGACAGAGTGATATATTTATTGTTAGACAGAATGATATATTTAATTTTGTGTATGATTTATTTTATTTATTTTTGTATGATTTATTTAATTAAAAGTAGAGAGCTAATATCGTATGTAGCGCCGCAGGTAAACTGTGTGTTAGCAAACAAAGGCAGCAATGACAGTCCCCACTACTTCGAATTATTATGTCGTATACAAAATTAAATCTAATTAAAAAGATGAAAATCGTTCAATTGAAACGAAAGAAACGGTTAAAATAGGTATTTTGTAACGGCCGCTTATATTCAAAATATATAATTGACATATGAATAATTCTGAATACAAGCAAAGCTTAATTGCGACTAATAATCAGAAATTTGGCCTATTTGACGGGACGAAATATAGCCAATACGCAGATTTCCCATAAATTCTAATTAAGGTTAAAAACAAATGAGTGTGTTTGACAATGAGGAATTATCATTTTAGTTTGTGTTTAATGTTAAAGATGTTTTATAGTATGCATTAGTAGTACGTTGAAAATTTTACCAACAATGTAATAGAATTCAGGTGGCCTTATCTCGACTTAATTGTTGAAAATATTCATTTCAAACCTAAATAGCATCACCCTTAAGAATATATTCAAATTCAGCTCGCAGCAACCTTTAAGAATATAATTTGAGAATATCTAGGTCTGTACCATTAAATTTGAAGCGCAACAGCTTCACGTTATGACGTGAAGCTATACATAAATATATACATAAAAAAAACTTCAGAAAATTTAAGAATTTGTTTCATACAGTGAAAAGCAACCGAGTCTATTATAATAGACTAGGTTGCTTTTTCACGATTAAAGATTTACGAATATATTTGGTATAAGATTTTAAAAAGACCATTATTAAAATATACTATAATTTATAATTTAAAACATGAACAAAGAACTATTCTATTCTAATATTATTGAGCATTTTCTAAAACCAAAATAACATTTAGATAAAATGTAACAGTAATAAAAAAACCAAATAATATGTAGTAAAAAATAAATATTTCTTAAGGCTTTTTTCTTCTTGTGAATATTATTTTATTTAGCATTACATCCCGTAAACAACATTGACGAAACGTCACAACAAACTTGTACATTAAAAATGTAAATTTGCTAGACATCCCTTTTAATGTAAATTACACTTACATTACACGTACTCAATTTTCTTTTAATTTAGAAAGATTTCCACTTCAAAAAATTGATGAATTTATTCGGTTATGAAATAAAAGGACTAAGAATTAAAATTACTATCCAGAGCAGACAATATTAGTTGTTTTGAATGAGTTGAATTCTTGGAGCAACCTTTTATTTAATTTAATTTATTTAAATAATATCTACGTATACATGCAAGGTGCTAGTTCAGTCGCTGAGCTCTACACAGCAAATTTGTAATGCTCCCATAATTTCAATGCCAATTCAGAAGTAAATTTGAGCTAATTATAGGCAGGATAAATTTCTCTTTCATGACGTTTAAATTGTTTGAACTGTAGTTTGATCTTTCAGCTGAATATTCGTACATTTTGCGAAAGTCATAAACAAATTCAAATATTACCATATGCTTACATGGTAAAATTAAAAAAGTAAACATATTTTCAAAATAATATTAGTCTTATATATAAATCTAGTTTGGCACCAAGCTCAAGTTTTCATACGAGCCTTATTAAAATAAACTTTTGACTATATATAGAGCCAAGCTATTTTTGACTTGTTTGATAGCGTCGAAAATGTTAAGCTCATTTGCAATTTTGTCTAAGATTGTTTTAAGGGAAAGTACAATTTTGCCTATTTTTGCACATAGTAATAATTTAATTAAATAGTAATTTGAATACACAGGCAACAAAATGAATCAAATTGTATTCCTAACTCTTTAAAAAGGAATAATAAAAACCCGAAAATACGGAATTTCTAAAACAAAAAAATTAAACATTTAAGAACAAAATTTACGAATCTTTAATGGTACAAACTTACTAGGTTTAAGTTACAATACTCACTAATATCAAATGTCGCTAAATTAATCACAATAGCAAATTTTATTGTGAGTCGGACTCGCGCACGAAGCACCAAGCAACATTGAACTTAAAAGTTTATATTTCTCAAAGATACTATGAAAAAATTTATCGCTACAGTTGGAACCGAAAATATCTCATATTCCAAAAATCACACAACACATCTTATTCAAACCAGCTATTCATTTTTTTCAATTTTCATTGGAAATATGTTTTAAGTTCCACGACCCTAAATTTTTCAGAATTATACACCCGTTAGTTGAAAAGTTAAAAGGGAGAGCCCACATTTTAAAACTTTAGAAGGGCATGTCTCACAAACAATTGATTTAAATATAAAAGTTATTTTGAAACCTCTATATTATTTATAAACCTCTACATCACTTAAGACCTATGTAACGATACCTCATAGGTACATTGGATTTTTTTCATCCCTCAGTTCATGTATGAAGTACCACCTCTTATATTTTTTTTCCATAATTACACTATTTCATCGTATAGCGATTCATAGAAGACACCTGTCATCCAAATTTCATCTATATAGTGACAACGGTCTCCGAGTAAAATGGCTATGAAATACCTTCCTTGAAATCCAACATAGCGGGAACTGCCAAGCCGCCAGTGCGATCGGCCACAGCGGAAGTATGCACTGCAAGAGAAGCGCGCGCATAAGGTATTCATAATTATTATATATAATGGAATGTTTATTTCCATATTTCAATTACGTTTATTACATACAAATTTACGTTTATTACATTCGTCTACATTTTACAAACAAATTTTTGTAGATCGACAAGGCTAAGGTAAAAAATGCGTTAGTAGAAATGAAAATGTAAAATATGTTGTAATAATAATGAACTATAATATTTAGTATTACTTTTAAAAAGTTACATTTTTGACGGTGTAGCATTTGGTAAATAATGTTGAATTAAATATAACGTATTAAATTAATTTCAGTGGACAGTGTTAGAGGGAATGTCGGAAATCGTTACACAACAATAATTTTAGATCAGTCTGTTTTGATATAATTTATAGTTTACTTAAAATATTTGAATTTAATTTGGATGTAGAGATCACCGGAGAGGCTCGTCGCCGAAGTGATCCATAAATACAATGTGGTGCTCCATCGACACTATAAACTCTATGTTAATAGAACCGTACAGAAACTTGTATATTTATGCAAAATTCAATATATTTTTTTATTATTGCTATGCAAAATTCAATATATTTTTTTTATTACAGCTGGTTTGTTTAATTTCTTACTATTTGAATCTGTCATTTGAGTTATATACTTATTAGGTATTTTAGGCATAATTAAAATTTATCCTGGTATATATTAATTTTATCTAAACAGTTAAAGATGGTAAAGGTGATGTAATATCTAAATATTTTAATTGCTTGTACGTATGCATTGCATATAATGCCTAAACCTTTTAACATATGTTGAAATGACGTATTTAAAATAAAATCAGTAATTATTTTAAAAAAATATTAGTCCAAATTTTTACTATTCGTCCATTTTTTTGTGAGGTCAATGCATCGTTAGACTGTATGTATTTTCTTAGCAACCCTCATAAATATCTAATATCATTGGATTTTCGTAAGCTTTCTTGAAAAATTAAGTTAATCAATTCTATCTATACACTGCCTTTTCAATCAATATTCTAACAGTATCAATGCATTTAATCATGCTGAGATGGATTTGCCGACTACGTTGTCATATTGGCTCAAACAAATTTGAACTGAATGTGATGCTTAGAGTAATAACTCTGCAATGAAAGTTTATAGAGAAATGAACATCACCAAATACCAATTTACGCAAAACTAACAAAGAAAGGTAGGAACAATAAACGTAAAACGTGCAAAATCTATATTCATATGTACGAGTATATAACAACTGAAAAGAAAAATTAAGAGCGTGAAATTACCCAAAAAACAGGAAAAGTAGCCAGTTCATAAATACAACCTTCCTCTAAAACTATAAACCAAAATTTAATCCGACTATAGACGATGACATGAAAAAAAACAGCAGGGTTCAATCGGTATTTTGTGGTATAAAATAAAAATACCTGAAAAGCTCCTTATATAAGTTAGTAATTATTTATTATAGTATAATACATATAGTTAATTTAGATAATAAACAAAATTTATACAATTTTCGATTGTTTTCGATATTTTTCTATCTTTTTTTTTTTAAATTTTTTATTTATGGCATACTTCCAGGTCATTCTTCTCACACATACAACATACGCTAGATATCAGCGTTAATTAATTGAAATATAAATTTATAATAATTAACGATGAGAAAAACTGATGCCGAATTGATGAAGGATATAATATATGTATACATATATAAACACGCACATATATACGCGCGCGTGTGTGTCTGTATATATACATATATATATATATATATATATATATATATATATATATATATATATATATATATTTTAGGTTGACTAGTAAATTTTTGCCACAACTTTGGGATTTTCTAGAAATATTCTCGAAACTTCTGTCAGGTTTTACTGTAGGACAACGCGGATGCTTTAAGTGAATTATATAAAACATAATGTATTTAAATCGATATCAAATACTGATTCTATTACTTTATGAATTTCACCTAGGTCACCACTCAAAGACTGCCGCAAATAATTTATATGATGCGTAGGACGATGGTGTCTTACGCTAAAGCAAAGATTTGGTTCAGGAATGAGGACTACTATGTTGAGGATTGACTCCGCACCGGACGTTCTGTTGAATTGGGCGTTCAACAATACGCCTCCATATTGAGGAGGATCCTCGACTGACGACTCGTCAATTGGCAGCTAAGCTACACTGGAATCATAGCACCATAGAAACACATTTGTACATGTCGATGTGTGGATAACCCACGAGTTGTCATCATATCACCTTTAGCGCAGAGTTGATACTTGACATTGAAACGTAACTTCGTCTGAATGAATCAGTTAGTAACTGGTGAAGAGAAGAGTGGGTTACATTCGTTAACTAAACATGAAAACGTCAATGGCTGGGTGTTTGAGAAACAGGAGTTTCAGTATCCAAACTTGAAATAAGTGCCAAAGATGTGACGCTCAGCTTCTGGTGGAATGTCAAGGGCATTATTCATTTGGTGTCGCTTCCAGAGGGATCTACAATTAATGCAGATATTTACTGTGAACAATTGGACCGATTAGCTAACAAATTGAGTAGTCAACGGGATCGAATTTATTTTCTACGTCATAATGCTAGAACACATACCAATGAGAGGAACTTGTCGGGGTTCTACTCACTCACCTACCATATTCGCCGTACATTGCGCGCTCTGACTACTATTTATTCAGGGTTCTAAGTAACCATTTCCGTTAAAAAAGTCGACGTTAAAGACGATCTCCAAAATGACCTTGCACGGTTTTTTGAATCAAAGTTATTGGAATTTTACAAGAAAGGCATATTGTCATTACCAACTAGATGGCGACAAGTAGGAGATAATAATGGTGCATACTCAAAATAAATTTAGTGTAACAACATATACGTTTTAATAAAAATTGTTGAAAGCGACGCTGGGTTCAAAACTTATAACGTTATTATATAAATATATACATAAATATATATATATATATATATATATATATATATATATATATATATATATATATATTTGCTTGTGTTAAAGACACTTATGTAAAAAAGTTACAGTAAAAGTACAGATCTAATCGTAATCACACTTCATAAATCTGCGTTCCACTACAATGATGTAAAAACAAGAAGACGTTTAACATATAACTTTTCATATTTAAACCGCTTTTAAATTGCTTAAGGTTGAAAATTCAGCTAACAAGATACTATTTAAAATATTGTTTGTGTTTTTGTGTCTAAATTTTTAAACTTTTACTTCATATGTTGATAAAATGTATCAAAACTAAATTCTGATATATTTTAATAAGAGTAGAATGAAAAATTCTCTTAAGGTAGAGAGAATCACTAGGAGGAAACTGATTGTCTTCCTCCAAACAATTTGAAAATTATGAGCAATAGCGGCCGGTTTTCATCTGTTTCTCGCTTATTACCTCAATTTTTTTTAGTATGTACTTTGTAAATCAGTCTCGGTCACATAATATCTGGTACGTATTTAAATGTACCTATTAATAAAAGCTAGAATAAATCCCAAGGCAAGAATTAATCTTTTTTCCCAGGTAATTGTACAATCGATTCGCCGTATCTCCGCTCCGAACCGATTTATTCCATGAGACCATAGTAATAGGTTCTTGTAAATTTCATTCTCGCTAAAATATCTGAATGTTATATGTTTTTAATGATCGAAAATTTATTATGGACTTGTTTTTTTTGTTTTTCTTGATGTATCTTTCGTAAAATATATATTTCTTGTTAAATTGGTCTGTTTTTTAAACATTATGTAGTAACATCTCTAAAGGATTTTACTACAAAATAATAAAAAGGTGTGGACTAAGTGATCAAGTTTAAAAATAAATAGGCTAAAGTATCAAAAATGTGTAGGAAATAGGTAAATCATTTACGTATATTCAAAATAATGAACAAATGTTTTAAGTTAACACAACTTGATTATGTACAAAAAACAAACTGCATAATATCCAAATACTTTATAATCGGTCGGTTAAATCCGCAAATAATGATTTCCATGCACTATCTCTGTAAGTAAACAAATAAATAAATTAGAGTGAAACGAAATAATAGTGGCCAAAATATTACGTAAATGTTAGAGCAGGTGACGGGCGGGAAACAATATCACTGTGTTTTTCCGCCCTTTTAAGCTTCCTCAAGCTTAGCTAAAGCAACGAGGCGTGTCCGGGCGCACATAATACCCTGGTGCGGAATTAATGAAGAATTATTTACGACAATGTTACAAAATATGAAGATGTAATTAAGAGAAGCTACCGTAAGGCTGCAGCCGCTAAGTGCTCTCGGAGTTTAAGCAGCAATATTAGAAAGCAAGGAATGCGTTTAATTTAATTTGAATTAATTATTTATAATACATGTTTTCACACATATTCAACATATTAAATCTTTAGTATTATTCTCAAAGTAAATATATCTAAAAACATTAATTATATATTACGTTCATTTAAATGAAAAATTGTGATTAGAAAATTTTGAAATATAATTTGTTGAAGGAGAATTAAAGAAAGTGACTCATTTTTTCCAAAGCTCAATAATTATATAGCACTAACATGGCCTTAAATACGTTGATAATATATTTAAAAGATACAAAGCTAATAAAAAAATACGTAGATATTGTTATGTAGGATTAGGAAGTTATTCACAAATAATCCCCATTACGGTGACGCAGTTAGTTTCGCGAAGTTTACCTAAAATTTAAAATCAGAATTTAAAGTCCTTCATTATCAGAATTGGTCATCGTCATCATCAGCCGGAAAAGACACACAACGATTACGAGATGCTTGCGTATCTTTACAATAGCATGTGTGCATTCAGCGCGAAGCCGTTCCACTCCATGTTTTACGGTGCGAGGTAACCACTCGAGAACCTTTCATCTGCAGCAATTTTCGATTCTCCGCGCTACATGAATTACCCATTGCCAGTTTAGCATGCCAATCCTATGAGCAATGTCGGTAACCATAGTTCTCATACGTATTTTCTCATTACGGATCATATCCCATAGAGTACCCCAGACCAAAGCCCTTTTCATAGCCCAGTAACTTGAAATCTTCTCAAGGTCAATAGTAAAAAATACATCCATAGGTAATGGCTTCGTCCTGGCAACACATGCTGGTTGAAAACTTTCGTCTTCATATACTTATTGCGCGAGCAGTAAAATAGATGAAGGGATTCCATTGTGCTACTTATGAATATAATTGTTTAATTAATAAATTTACCTTGAGCTGGTAACAGTTTATCCTTTATTACATTTATACATTACCAGAAAGTCAGATTTATTAGTATAAAACGAAACGATGTGACATCATTACAGGTGACAATTTACTTGCTTAAAACGGAATATTGGAAATATTTCGTATTACTCTACAAATAATTTTACATGTTATTCAAAATAAATAACTGTATTTACTTACATGTACTTAATTAGTTATTTGAACTTTGAAGAAAAAATATATATTACTATTATATAGGAAACATAATTTAACAAATTATTAGAATAGTCATTCGAGTCCAAGTTTGCGCAATTGGTCTTTAAAGGCTAATCAAATATAAGAGTTATGGAAATAAAAGTACGTTTGTTAAATAGAACATTTAGTACCTCATAAATAACAATAAAAATTATATCACAAGCGAACATATTTTATAAGCTATTAACGATTAATAATAGGAAGACGGAATGCGTTCATTTAACCCGAATTTAGGGTAACTGTTGCTACATGCTGTGCTGTACACGCCTGTAGGGTAAGTCGATGCGATCTGGGTAAGTAAATGTGTTGCTTAGAATAGCAAAATTAATCTCCTTTTATTAAAATGATTTAAATTCATAATCGTTTAATATTAAATTAACTTTAAAATATCATGTATTTTAATCATAATTAATTTATGGAAATCAATTGAAAACATTTCAAATATTAAATAATTTAGGTCCAGAAGTAAACTGAGATAGATTAAACTTATTTTTTATATCTTTTAATAAAAAAATACTAGACATAGACTCTCCTTTCATGGGAAATGCACTGTTTGCGCCACCATTCCTCGTGAACACTGGGGACAATAAGTATTACTTTCTTTCACTTTTGAAGTTAATGTTTTCTGTTTCTTTTTTTACCAAATTGCCTTTTCTTTTTCTTTTGGGACAATTGTCTTTTTTAGCAGGAACTGCTAACGAAAATATTCAAACTTTCTTTTTGCCCATCTTTTCTTCCATTTGCTGTTCATATGGGCTCGATCTTATTATTGTTTATTTCATCGAAATTTTGCCTCCACGTCTTTTCTGTTTTATTCAATGTAGGAGTGAGATTTGTGTAATCAATACAAGTTGAGAATTTATCTGTTGATTACAATTTTTACTGATTCATATGGTGTCATTTTCATTGCAGGGTTCTTTATATCAATGGGATGTCGATGGAGTTTCCATCAAACGCTCTTCTAAGTTAGAAGTTTCATACGCACTGTTGCATTGTTCATTGCTTTCCTTATTTGTCCTAGATTTGTTATTAGCGCAAGGGTCTTTATGCAAATAGGGTAATAATGAAGCTTCCTCCAAATTGAAAAAATTAAAACAGTAACAACAATAAAGTGATAACAGTTCTAAGCTCAATGTTGCATTGTTTTTCATCTTTTTGGTCTGTACTACGTCTATTTTCTGTATAGATATATGTGAGTACATTGTTGTTTATTAGAGTTTATTTGGTAGAAATTTCAAAATCAAAATAAAATATTGACGTGCTTGGAGAAAAGGAATGTATAGTGTGTACTTTATGTATATTACGACCTCTCCATATTATCATCCTTCATATTATATACAATTCACTGTTATTTCCGTTACTCAAAGCAAAATAATTATAACGAGCTCTCTTCCCAGGTGTAACAGGGTATCATTTTCTGTCATTTCTCGATTTTGAGAATTTTTTAAAATTTTTTTCGCAATATTTTGAGACTTCCTTTTTTGAATAATTTAGTATCGGATTTGCCGTGATATTTGAAAATAATATTTAAGATTGGAATTACACATTTTTTTTGCACTTGTATGCATATATTTGTTAACTTTCAATATTTAGCATATCTATGGATTCATTCTTATTTACCGGTTGGAGTATAAGAAAGGAAATTTTTATGTTGTGCATACAGGCATATTCTGTAATACTAACAAAATGTTATACTGTTACAAGGTTGTTCACAACTCTGTACTGAAGGGAGCGATGAATTATTTTATAAATCATCATATATTTTCAAATTGATTATTTGTTCTTCTCTGCGTGTCGTTTTCTTCTTGTTCAAATATGTTTACGGTACTCTTGACTTTTGATACGCGGATAAGCCATTTGCATATTTTTCGAATACACATATAGACTTACTATTATCAAAAGCTTCCATCTCTTCGAATCTCTACACCACGAATATTTACTACTGTAAAACGAAACTTGTACTGGCAAATAATATTGGATTGGATAATAATGAGCAATCATTAGTGTAGTATTTTTTATAATATTTCCAATTTAAAATTAATTAACCCTCGATGATGATGATTATTCTCATCATCATTTTGTACTACATGTATTCAACGTAAAGGCAGGGAGTAGATAGAATCTGCATAAAATTCAGGTAACTTGAAATAAAAAAATTGACCTATGAACTATTGTAGGTGCACTTCATCATTAAAGTTTTTTTCGCGTAAAATGTTGCTGAGCCATTTGAAAACACATTAATCAGTGCGTGCAAGGTTCGGGGGATATCACGGGTGAAGGGTGTGTGTCCAACGAAAATTCAAAACATTAAGGCGGATCGGTTTGTCTGTATGGGGTCCGGGCTATGACTACGGCTGGTCCGGGCTAAGTTCACGTTCTACCGACACACCGTATTTAAAGCCTTTTTTCAAGTAGTGTAATAATTATCTACACTTCCGTGGGAACACCCGAGCTCAGTTGCTAGCCAGCGTGTCGTTAAGCGGGTATCTTCTTTAATTAATAATGTTAACCTGTCGCTATCTAATGCCACCGGTCAACCAAAGCGTGGTTGATTATTAAAAGAATAATCACCGCTCCGAAAACGCTGGAACCATCGTTTTTCAGTTACCTCAAATATTTCTTGAAGAGCTGAGCGTTGGCATACGTTACGCATAGCTTCGGTAGCAGAGCGACTAGTTTAGTACTGTGAGAATGGACACTGTCTCATGCGTCTTTATGTCGTCCATATTTTATGCGTGTTAATAGTTCAGCGTCTTAGTTGCTACTGAATTAGTGAGAGCGTGCTGCGTCTTTATATATTTTTGATCATGGAAGCCTCTAGAACGTTTCAATGTTTTCTAAATATTTTTCAGAAAAACGCTCTTTACTTATTAGCCAACCCAATGAAAAGTTAAATGAAAAAATGCAGTGTGCAACACGATTAGAAACATCACCGGCTAGACAAAACATCTTCTTCAAATCGATTATTATCAGAGGTACAGTCAAGAATTTCAACTTCCGCTGACGATGGGCCGTCTCTGTTTAGTTTGATTTTATTGTAGAAATCATTTGTTAATTACCTGATAATAGCTGGTACTGACTCTCATTAGAAGGCCCATATCTTACAGTATGGACATTTTAAGTTTCATTATTTGCAGACTGATAAGCTGCAGTGGTTTGATTTGAATTTAGGTCTTCATCTTGGGAGACCTAATCTATGACAAATGATGACGTAAAGGCCTCTTCATCAAATAGGATATTATCATAAGGAATTATTCTTGTTACTTTAAGACCAAACTCTGTATTTCTTAATGTGGAATTGTTCTTGTAAGCTTCGTTGAATAATCGAGCCACATGATATTGAGCAGGGTGTGACGATATAAATTTGTTACATTTATTCGAATATTTAACTTAAATGCCTATAAAGGCACCTATCTAGAGATTGAAATTTGTAATTCCCTTGCGGTTGAAGAGTCAGTATTACAATATTATGCTCACGAACATACTTCACTGCCTCTAAGCTGATGTGAAGTGAATGATTGTTGAGGGAGAGTAGTATTAAATTATGGGGATACACAAAATATTTGAAGTAGTGAAACCAGTTAACGAAAATCCTTATTTAAAAATCCGCTAACAGACACCATGCAAATGCTTTGAATGGACCAACGTATAAAAAATCATCGCGGGGTCTTTTCTGAGGATAGATTAATGATGGTAAAATATAGTAGCCACCGATACTCATGCACCAAATAGCTGTCATTGTGATTCTTCTTTCTTCTGATACGATTTTAGATACAACTGCTTTTCCCTTTCTTTTAACCACTCTTGGACTTTTTTGGGTAAAGTGCTTATTCCTGTCTCACCAATATTGAATATGCAACTTGGTTGGAATTTAGATTTTTCATATAATTCCTACAAATTTGGATAAAACCGGTCAACTTAAAATTTATACAATCACATAGTACGAACCAAACAGCTTGCTTTTTAAAACGCAGTGTTTACGCTGAATGTTTTTTAAAACGCCATAGGACATTTTTGATGACATCATAATGGTTGGCAATATTGTTAGCTATGGCATATTCGTATACTAAGCGCCTCAAATTCTTTAGAGTTAGACCAAAATATCTTTCCTTTATTTTCTTATAATATGTGGCCAACTCTGCTTCTTGATTATCGTTAAAAGTTAGCTAAAACAACCTATTAACAATGCCGTACAATTTAGTTTTAGTCTTTTTCGCAGACGAGACCCGCTTATTCCAATGGCACTTGCAATTGCTCTCTTGCTTTTGGCCTTTCGAGTTAGTGATTTAGCTTTATCTATTTATTGCTGTGTCACTGGTGAAGATAAAGGTTTTTTTTCTGACATGCATGCTGAAAATAAAAAAAGCTGAAAATATAAAAAAAGATTTAGTAGAAATAAAATAAATTGTTCGAACAAAGACATCATATCAGCATATTATTACTAAAATATTTTACACGGGGCAAGGGTAAACATGCGCTCACTTACCCGCGCACACTTTCCCCATGCAGCCAAAAGTCAAACAAACCTTCACAGAATCTCAAGCAATGAATATAACCTCGATATTGTTTCTCAACAATAATATGCTGTTAATAAAAGATACATTAACTTACCGTTGTTGGATCCAAATCACAGACATGATAAAATTTTCCAAATCAAAAAAACTACCAATTTAAGCCCAGATCACTAACCATTCGTCTCACAGTCGACGAACCCCCGCCGCATTCGGTGTATGGGTATGTTCCCGATGTTTGACTACCCCATCCCCCTCAGTACTTTTCTGATTGGGCAACCAGTGTTACGTGGGGAAGCGACGCGTATGCACGCTTATTAGATTTGGAGATATTGCGAAATATTCATCCCACGGACGAAGGTATGTTTTGAAATATTATTTTTTTTATTATTATTTACTAATGCATATTTGGAATAAATGGAATTAAATATTAATTGTTGTTATTTTACCTACCATTTTTGCAAATAATACGAATTTGTATCATAATACATGTATAAATTAATTCATAAAGCAGTGATTTAAACTATTTGTTTTAGATGGATTGAGATCAGGATAAAATATTGAGTATTCTTGAAGAATGCCATAGCAACGATGAAGAAGAATTACCCGAACTTAAACAGTATAGTCATCATAGCTCAGATTCTGAAATTGAAGACAATTTAGAGAATGATTTGTCAATCAATATTGACCAAAGCGAACAAGAAAACGATATGTCTACTAATTCTAATTAAGGCTTCATCATCAACAGAAGGAATCGCATTATAGTAACGTTAATAGATTCTGATGATGATATTACCCAGCCAGAAGAACCTTGTAGGTCCCAAGATCTAGATGTGGTTATTTGGTCAGAGAAGGATGACGTATATGACCGTTGATCAAACGTGTTCAGGTATGAATGCCAATCGTAAGATCAACAGGTGGCCTCAAGCTGTATTTTCTAATATTTTGAATTGGTGCATGGTTAAAACATATATCGCTTGTGTGTTTAACATGATGAGGCTAGATCAAAAAAATTTGAAACGCAGAGCTTTCATCCAAAGTCTCGTTGATGGTCTTACTGAACCTGGGTTGCACGACTCTACAAAATACCAAATTTGAGAAAAGATATCAAAGCAACTGAAGAACTAACAAACAGACAACAAATTTACGGTTTTGTCCATATCAAAAATGCAGGATTACCAAATACACATCCTACCTATGTAAGTCCATTTGCGGGAGCACACATTTCCGACCTGCAATTATTGTAAGGAGTAACAAAAATACTTCTTTATTTATGAAGATTTAATTTTTAATAATAATTCACACATGCCATTTTGTTTTTTCTCCTTGAAATATAATATATTAAAAAATATTTGTAGTTTTATTTATTAGTCTGTCAGTCGAATGTTTAGTGACATAATTACACCAAAATATATTTAGTGAACTAGGGTTAACTAGTAAATGTTATTTTTAGCAGAAATAAAGTAAACAAAACGCGACGCGTTGCAGTGACATATCGTATTTGTTCGCCACTCCTGTTTCCCAGGTTGACCAAAACAAATTCCTCGCTCCCCACACTCCGGCCCAGATATATGGCCGACGCGCTCACTTACCCACTGCGCTCAGTTATCCTAAGTGGCTCTATATCTTAACATCAAATATCTTTTAAAAACCTACCTCAAAAAAGTAGGTACGAATAAGTAACAAATAATTAACTCTAAATACGTATCTAGTTATTCGCAACAAATAACTAAGTTACTTATTGTTGAATCCGGTGACCTAGCACCGCCGATCAACTTAAACAAATGCAAAATTTTAAATTATAAACTCACCTTTTATAAAATTGTTTCGAATTATGAGTACATTAAAAATTTAGGTTTTAAATTTACATTATAAATTAAGTGAAATTATAAAATTATTTTGAGTTTATTATGTTTTACTCTTTACTACCTACTTTTTTGAAGTGTTCATAATATTTTATGATTATGAACCATAAGGTTCATAATATTTTATGAGGTATATATGAAAGCATTCAAGTAATCAAACGAATTTCCCTTCAAAGAAAAATATAATATTTCTTCAACCAAAATTTGGCAGGTACAAGACTGAAATGGGAAATGAGTTTGATCTACATTACCTCTCGTTCAGCGAGGAAAAGATTTTACTCAAATGCTTATTGTAATTCCCGCTTGCATAGACTTTTAAGTGATATTTTAATTTAAGTACTGAAACAGACTGAGCACACATACTTCACGGCAAAGTCTTTTTCTTTTAATTTAAATAGTTGAGGCACATGTCGCAAAAAAAATATGTGTTAACATAACAATTAAATTATAGAGAATTTGAAATTATTTCATTGGTTGAGCACTGCTTCTCATAAATAACTAAATTTTTCAAAAAATATTGGCAGAATATAATAATTTTAATTAGATATTATTCAAGTAAACTGCTAATTAACTGCTTTAAAAAAACGTACATAATTTTTTTTTTAGGTATGTTTAATAATCCTATTTTCTAAAATTTCACAAATGTTTTAATTCATCTATACTAAACACGAAAGTAAGTCTCGTTTGATAAAACCAAATATCAAAAGTAGTATTCCAAGAGGGCGCGGTGCATGTCATCCCAATTTGGCGCTTGAAAAATTGTTTTAATGACAGCGCGTCAGTATCGTTTGAAATTTTTGTAGAAACAACAATACCAACAAAAACTGTGAAAAAGTGGAATTATTGGTGAATATAAGATCTGAAGGCTATTAATGTTTAAACATTTTTTAAAATCTTTTTCAGTCGATCTAATTTTGTTAACGGCGAAGAGCATTAATATCAATATCATTATTTGAAACATTTCCAAATTAATTTTTATTTTATTTAAAGACAACAACATTACTTTTTTATTAATTTCCAAAATAACGCCAAAATTAAGGAACTGTCAATAAGGAGGAAAAAAATGGTTTCCAAATTAACCTAATTAAATTCGATTTCCTCAATTCGAAGAAGTGGTTCTAGATAAAAAATAAAAATCGCATTTTTTTTTGTTACACTGTACCATACAATTCCGGCACAATTAACTGCTTGCCCTTGTCAAATGACTCAACCGTTATTAATTTTTCACCGACAATGTTTCATGACGAGTGGGTAGTTGTTCTGATATATCAAATTTACAGCTGCCCATATTTTTGTTGTTATTAAGAAATTGGTAATTTGAAAGGTTTATTTAACGTTTTACTTTATTGCTTATTGGATTATATTTTAGTTTGTTTTCTATAATTTGGTTTTTGTGTATCGATTACAATTTCACAAAACAAGTTCAAGCAAATATTGACCAAGTTTTACAGAAGCTATAATTAAATATATATATATATATATATATATATATATATATACATATATATATATATACATATATATATATATATATATATACATATATATAATCAAAGGTACGCACTCGGCGCATCCCAAACCATATTTAGTGAAAAATGCAATGAAATACTTTCAAGAGATTAGTTCTTGGATCCATAGGCTATATCAGGGTTTAAGAAGAAGTTACAAATCAGCTCTTGATGATGGATTTGGCATAGTAATGTGTCTGGTATTCGAGTTACCATAGCCCTTGAGGTTTGTAACCGAAGTTGTTAAACTGAGTAACCCATTTGTTATTAAACTAAAAGTCAGAAGAAGGTTGGATGAAAAGAACATTTGTACTTTTAGACCAGCTCAAACTTATGCACTATCTTTACAATATTATTGAGAGTTCACATGTCTGGGACATGTCCGGGACATGTCTAGTCATGTCTAGTCATGTCTAGCCATGTCTAGACATGTCTGGGACATGTCTAGTCATGTCTAGACATGTCGGAACATGTCTAGACATGTCTGGACATGTCTGGGACATGTCTAGTCATGTCGGGACATGTTGTGACGGCCGTTATCGGCCGTTATCGGCCCGTTATCGGCCGTTATCGGCCTTTAGGGACCTTTTGGGACCTTTTGGTTCGGTTTGGTTCGGTTAGGTTAGGTTAGGTTAGGTTAGGTTAGGTTAGGTTAGGCTAGGTTAGGTTAGGTTAGGTCAGGTTAGGTTAGGTTAGGTTAGGTTAGGTTAGGTTAGGTTAGGTTAGGTTAGGTTAGGTTAGGTTAGGTTAGGTTAGGTTAGGTTAGGTTAGGTTAGGTTAGGTTAGGTTAGGTTAGGTTAGGTTAGGTTAGGTTAGGTTAGGTTAGGTTAGGTTAGGTTAGGTTAGGTTAGGTTAGGTTAGGTTAGGTTAGGTTAGGTTAGGTTAGGTTAGGTTAGGTTAGGTTAGGTTAGGTTAGGTTAGGTTAGGTTAGGTTAGGTTAGGTTAGGTTAGGTTAGGTTAGGTTAGGTTAGGTTAGGTTAGGTTAGGTTAGGTTAGGTTAGGTTAGGTTAGGTTAGGTTAGGTTAGGTTAGGTTAGGTTAGGTTAGGTTAGGTTAGGTTAGGTTAGGTTAGGTTAGGTTAGGTTAGGTTAGGTTAGGTTAGGTTAGGTTACTTTAGGTTAGGTTAGGTTAGGTTAGGTTAGGTTAGGTTAGGTTAGGTTAGGTTAGGTTAGGTTAGGTTAGGTGAGGTGAGGTGAGGTGAGGTGAGGTGAGGTGAGGTGAGGTGAGGTGAGGTGAGGTTAGGTTAGGTTAGGTTAGGTTAGGTTAGGTTAGGTTAGGTTAGGTTAGGTTAGGTTAGGTTAGGTTAGGTTAGGTTAGGTTAGGTTAGGTTAGGTTAGGTTAGGTTAGGTTAGGTTAGGTTAGGTTAGGTTAGGTTAGGTTAGGTTAGGTTAGGTTAGGTTAGGTTAGGTTAGGTTAGGTTAGGTTAGGTTAGGTTAGGTTAGGTTAGGTTAGGTTAGGTTAGGTTAGGTTAGGTTAGGTTAGGTTAGGTTAGGTTAGGTTAGGTTAGGTTACGTTGAGTTAGGTTAGGTTATGTTAGGTTAGGTTAGGTTAGGTTAGGTTAGGTTAGGTTAGGTTAGGTTAGGTTAGGTTAGGTTAGGTTAGGTTAGGTTAGGTTAGGTTAGGTTAGGTTAGGTTAGGTTAGGTTAGGTTAGGTTAGGTTAGGTTAGGTTAGGTTAGGTTAGGTTAGGTTAGGTTAGGTTAGGTTAGGTTAGGTTAGGTTAGGTTAGGTTAGGTTAGGTTAGGTTAGTTTAGGTTAGGTTAGGTTAGGTTAGGTTAGGTTAGGTTAGGTTAGGTTAGGTTAGGTTAGGTTAGGTTAGGTTAGGTTAGGTTTTGGTTAGGTTAGGTTAGGTTAGGTTAGGTTAGGTTAGGTTATGTTAGGTTAGGTTGGGTTAGGTTAGGTTAGGTTAGGTTAGGTTAGGTTAGGTTAGGTTAGGTTAGGTTAGGTTAGGTTAGGTTAGGTTAGGTTAGGTTAGGTTAGGTTAGGTTAGGTTGGTTAGGTTAGGTTAGGTTAGGTTAGGTTAAGTTTATTTTGCTTTGCTAATATCCCATCTGAACATGTTGTAATACAACGAAACCTAGGTCGTGGTAAAGAAATTAAAGAAAGTAGAAATAATACTACATCACGTAGTTTCATCACGTAGTTACATCACGTAGTTTCATCAGTTTCATCATGTTGTTTCATTTAATTGTGTAAATGTTAGCAACTAAAGAGTTAGGTAAAAATTATTGAAAATATAATTTCGAAATGGCAGCGATTTTAAGAGAAAAATGAATTTTCACAAAAAAATACCTTGCAAAATGTATGTGTTGCGAACAAAAATTTTATGGTTTTTAAAATAATCATACCACCTCCCGTTTTTCGCCATAATAAATAATGTCGTTTTGACCCTTTATTAGCCTCGTAGCCATTTAGGAAATCAACAAGTCCTCCTTGCCGCTTGTTGCATCAATAAAGTTTTGATTCGGTAGCTTTCAGACACCATCTATTTTTCACCCTAAAAGTAGTAACAGATTAACCATACGCAAACTTTCTTAATGCTTGTGTAATGTCCATTATGCTTTTAAATCTATAATTGATAACACAAACACCAATATTTATAACAATGTCAATGATTATTTGCTTGCAAACCTTTTTGTTACGAGTATCCAAACAATAGCCCTGATCATTTTATTGTTGTCCCTAAAAATTCTTGTGTTTGTTACGTTACACATATTATTAGAAATTCCGTATTACTTAATTCTTCTATAGTTTAACCATTATGGTTTACCATTATGTTTTTTATTTCAGAGCTTCAAAAAGACCAATAATTTTTACTCGATATCGGAGATACTTTTATGTCGTAATTATCACTGAATGTGAAATTTTTAGCAAAGTGCTGACGCTTTTAAAACTTTTCGGCCAAAGGTTTCAGTCTGCTACTAATATAGCTGTAATGATATGTTTTTATATTTTTAGAAGATTTTAAGCGCTTTCACATATTAGAGTTTTATATTATTTACCTTATAGTTAAACGCTAGTATTGCTACTAAAACAACATGACTATGGATTTGTTATATACTTAATTATTAACGTATATAAAAATTAATAACATCATAAATTTTCATATATTTTGACGAAATATTTCATAGTATGGAAATTTACACTAGTCAGTTTTACGAACTTTTCAAGCTACGACAGATTTTGATGGCAGAAGGTTTTTTCTGAATTATAGCATACGACATTAGTACTGTTAAGATAAACAGAAGAAGCCGACTAAGAATAAGCATGTAAGGCCTGTGACATAACTTTGAGTAACATTTATTTATTTCAATAACACCTTCGGTGGAGGCCTGAACACAGCAACACCTCACACTGTAATTTAAAATAATTATTAATTTTTAGTGTACATGTAAATAATTAACATGCATTTGGTGAACTTGATGCTACATGAGCAATAACTTCCAGTAAACCATAATGGTTAAATTTCAAAATGTAGCTGTATGAAAGAACACAAGCTATAATGAAAGGAAGTATTTCAAAATTAACAAATTAAGTACTTAATCTAAAGTGTTAGATCACCCATAAAATTTTGTTCTTCCGCAGAAATCATCACATTAACTTCACTCTATGGCTATGCGAATAATCCCAACTCTTTTCTTATAATTGCTTTTCTTTACTCGCTAAGCTATAGCTACTCATATAGGCGTTGGTTAAGCTTAACATGATAAGCAAGTAAATAGTTTCTGTTTAATTTTAAAGGATGACTAATATATGTCACTTACTATAAATGAACTTTAAATTGATGTTACGTCAATCTACTTGTTATGATTTAAGAATTATCACGGAAGAAATCGAAATGATTGGTGATTGGTTTTTTATTTATTTTCGGTGAAATAGAAATCGAATTGTTTTAAAAACGTTAATTTTTCGTTAATTTTTTTTCTTTGTTTTAAAGATCTCGTTGCCAGTGATAATCGATTCTCGATCGGTATTGTAGTTATTCCTTTTTTTCTCCCAGCATAGATATTAAAATGTTTGTAATTTTGCTTCTTCCTTTTTTATGTTAAGGGGGTACATTCTGGTGAAAAAAGTTTCATTTTAATTAGATCTTTTCTTCTAAGAATTATTATTTTTTAATATTTTCTACAACTAATTCAAAATTTATTTTATTGTATCGGTAAATAATATTGTTTGTCTTTTATAATATTTTCCAGTTACTTAGAAGCTGATTGATATACTCAGAATGCTATAAATATAATTATTAAAAATGTACATCTATATCTTCTATTAATTACTATCCCTAAGAAAACTGGAATGTTTAAAAGATATCATATAATACTTTTTAGATATTGTAGAAAATATTTTATTTGTTTTACACATAACCTAATTTACGTGAAGCTAGTACTGTTTTAAAATATATAATAGTTTGGGTTAATTACTCAGTCTCTTGTAGTTGTACCTTGACGATACGAATCTAAATTGGGTATTAACTTTCTGACGGAGGAGAACGTAATGCCACTAGTCTTACTCTGACTCGTTAAGTTAACCCGTCAAGCGGTTTTTAAAAAAAACGGCTGTGACCAAGAGACAGACACGTTGGTTAAAATATATAGATTTCATATCTTCTTTTAAGGTATAGTGTGGAAAGTGGAAAGTTTAATAAAATTTATTTGTGAAATTATTAATAAAAAAAAAGTGTTATTGTAATACGTTTTTATTTCATCGTTCGAAATTATTAATAAAAAAAAAGTGTTATTGTAATACGTTTTTATTTTGTCTACATATTTTTCTTTTCAAAATTACGACAAAATTTAATGCATTATATATATCTAGATAAATGTATAACCCAGAGCAATGAAATCCGTTTCTTTTATTTATACTTAAGTGAAGCCAAAAATAAGACGAAATAATTTTTTTCTCTTTTATTTCCTGCTGATCACCATATTAACAACTGCAGTATGAATTTGATAATAAAACTTCCAAGACTCGCAACGTAACAAAATAAATATAATAATAATCTACTTGCTCGTTTACACATTAAAAACTTTTGATACTGGTATAAAAATTAAAATACAAATTTAATATTCGTATAATAAAAATTTTCAAAACAGAACTTCAAAAAATGGGGGAGGGAGGAGGGTTCTCAACCCTGTTGTATTTTCTTGGGTATATTACCAGAGATTTCGAACATTTACATTATTTCACTACTCTTGTTTGGTAAGACGCACCCTCAGTTTGAAAGGTTGTACTCCCAAAGTTGGTTAGAATTTGACCATGAAATTAAACATGAGAACAGCAGAAAAACTCCTCGTCTATGAACTGCACACGTGGCGTGATCGATTTGTTAGATGTAGGTTTAATGATAATTTTACAATAAAATTTAAAAAAATAAACGTGTAACAATATGAACATAAAATAACTTTTATGCTTACCCACAATATATAGGTGGCTAATATTATTAACCAAACATGCTCTCTTATCACATAATACCCTCGGAAGTTTTAAAATGATGGTCGGTGTAAACTTATCATGCAAAAAATCAAGGTCTGCTGAAGAGACCAATAAGTGGTAACAGGAACTCTTCAGTAGTGGGAGAAAACTAATCGAGTTTCAGTTCGTTTACTTACTTTTGCGTGAGCAAAAAGTAACAAATAAATAAGTAGTATAAGGTAAGTATACATAAATGGAAATAAAAACATGAAACAACAAGATATAGTTTATAGTAGATAAATAATATGTAAAATTATAAACAAGAAACAATTAAAACTTAGAAGATAGCCAGGTAAATATGTACAAATATTCACAAAAGCATACATTAACTAGAATATTAGCAGATAGGTAAACAAGTATGTTTAGGTATGTACGAAGGCATGATAGAAATAGGACATTAATTGGTAGGTAGTTAACTATATAGAGGTATATTAAATTATAATATAAATATAGCGCAATTACGACATTTGAAGGCAAATAGGTAGTTTATATGTAAAGGCGTGAAGCACTGACAGCGATGAAGCAAAAAGACGAAATGTATGTATATATGTAAGCATATATATATGCTTACATACGTATATATATATATATATGTGTATATATATATATATATATATATATATATATATATATTATATATGTGTGTGTGTATATTTATACGCATAATTTTTTTTTATTTCACCAGATTATGAATGACCACTTCTGAGTTACCATTTCCAACTTAAATCTACTCACAGAAGTTTTCATAGATAAATATGAATATCACTCTGACAGAAATTCACGAAAAATTCAAATAAAACATAAAGGAAATGCACTTTTTGCTGATTTTACTATATTTTCGACTAAAAATGTAACAATATTTAATTGTGAAAAAAATATTAATATGTTAATTCACTTAGAAATAGAGAGATTCTCCAGAAAACTAATCTGTTGCTTGCAATCGAATTTTGAAGGGACTTTAAGATATTATTTCCCTTGGTCTGTGGAATGCTATTAGATATGATTTTCTACTTAGGGGTGGAAGTATATTTATTTTTAAAACTTTGCTTCCACCTATGTTAGCTGATTTTAGTACATCACGAAATTCAGATTTATAGGTCAAATTAAAACTAAATCTGCCAATTTTTACATGCACTATGTAGTTGATATAAGGATGCGATATCATTCGGGAAAGTTTCTATTGTGTTGCGTAATCTTGCCATTAATTAAATTGGTCTATTATATATTTTTTTAAATTCACATTTTTTTCGTAGTAGTCACAACCAAGTTACAACATCAAAAAATCTTATTCTTCATTTGCTTCATAGGTAACTTAACTCTATAATGAAAAGAGTCGGCAGACATGAAAGTGGGTGGGGTTCAAAATATTTTATAAATATTTTTTTGTGTTAATTGTAACCGAAACGACAATATAAATTAGAAACGAAAAGGATGTCCATTTCAATTTTGTGCTGAACCATTATCAACCCACAAAATAATGTTTTTGAGATATCTGTGAAACAGTAAAAAATGGTAACAACTACTAAATCAGTAGAATATATTTAAGTATCAGCGTCATTTCAATTTGAAGCGGTTATACATTCTTATCTAGATCTATTTACTCTTTCTGTATGTTTTGCCGACTTGTTATGGCATGAAGAGTCCTCGTTAAGGTTTTCTTTGTTATGTGCATTACCGGGAAGGTGAAATTCCTTACACTCTTCATGACCCAATTTTATAAAAGAAAGATTTAATTCATGAACACAATTCAGATACTTTTTTCAATAAATATTTATATACATATATCATTGGACAAGTCACTAGATATATTTAAACAATTAGGAGGAAGTTCACACCTATAGTGAAACATGCTAGGTTCGAAATTCAGTATATACTGTTTAATAGACCCATCATCAATTTTATAATGTAAAAGGTTTGTGCACCTCTTACCTTACGGTGCAACAAATGAGTCCATTTGATTTGCCGAGATAATTTACAGAAGTTTGTCGTTAGAGACCTTGATACCCAAAGTAAATTAAGAGAAATGCCATTCTATCATACCATTTCCACTTTATAAAATAAATTTATTGGTATTTTGACTTAGATAGCCCCTCGCAAAATGTTCGATGACTATTTTCTGATTCACGGGTTATATAGAGGCATAATGCAGCATAAAGACTTTTCTGCCTTTATTTTTTTTATTCAATCCTAAGAAATTGTTACCAATATTTTTTCGTTGCACATCTGATATATTTGAAACTTCTTGCAGGATGCATTACAAAATGGTTTTACATTACGTTTCTAACTTATATCAATTAATTTTGCTTCTTTCGATCTTTTAATGACGCAACATAATTCCATATTTTCCTTATTATCCCTACATTAAAATAAGTTATCCGTTTTTCTGAGTTTTTAATGTTTAATATTTCAGATTCTGTGAGATTTTTTATTACTGTCATTCTGCTAAAATGTTTACTTCTTATAACTATTCTATATTTTTTATTAAAAATATTATTTTCTTCTTCAATGATATTACTTAATGTTACTACTCAGGGATCATTTTGCGAAATAAGAGGCTTTGATTGTCTCGTGGTGATTGTTCTTTAACTCTCTAATCAGTGTTACTATGTTATTTAAATTAAACTCAACGTTATTTTCATGACAATTTCAAAAAAAGCATTTGTTCTAACAATCATAAAAAACTATAATTTTATTCAGTGATTAGTACGAAAGTCGACGTCAATATAACCAGAGATTATATGGGGTGATATACAAAGTTTCTAAATTCTGATCTTCTCTACGACCATTGATCAATTGTCCGGTCAATGTCAATAGCCCTGATAACATATTATTTTCTTCACAACAAAAATCAGAAATTCGTTATTTTGAGCCAATTATTATTTCCTCGTATTCAATATTCCAAATAATCATTATTTGTGTCATTGCTACTAGGAAAAAGCCCGAATCGATACCTTGAAAATAATGAAGTAAATTTTTCGATTTTTTAAATTTTTTCTCACAAATTTACATCTTATTTCTCTACTTTAATGTATTTAATTGATATATATGGCGGACTTACTGCTGTGAGTGCAATACCTTACAACCAAGGAGAACACTGGTCCAGCCCCGCTCAATGAGCGGCCGGGAATCGAACCCGGGTCCCCGCGGTGCGCCGAGTAATCAAAAGCGGTATGCTTTGTGATTAACCCAACACATTATGGTGACGATTTTTGTTTGGCTAAGATCAACATAATTTTTGTACTTCTATGCGACATTGCTAATATGTTACAATACAAGGTCCATTTATTAACCGATTTCAAATAGTTACTAACTTGAATATAATATTTTTTTAAATAATTTACATTCTACTTACCAACCACTTTTCAATAATGTCCCATATGCATTAATAAAAATAATTAAACGTATTGGCTACTATTTTTATTTATGGGTGCCCGCCCCTTTATAACTTTTTATGATTTTAAATGCAATTTTGGATTAAGGCCAAAGCTTCAACATTTCCAATATTTATCATTTTTAGTTTAGAAGTTATAAAACTTTGACAGACGGACAGACTACAGATGGACACTGAGAAAGGGCAATGTACTGCATCAGCCTAGTTAACTCAAAGACTCCATTTCGCTCGGTCGGATGTATTTTTAATTAAACCTAGTTTTATATAAAAAAAATTCTTCATATAAACACACCAATCATTTAGGGCCAAACTAAGCAAAGCTTGTGCTATGTGCATTAAATAACGGACATAAATACATAACTAGATGATAAATCTCCACAGCTTGAGTACAAATCCTCCTGTTTATCACACAAACGTATGCCCCTTCCAGGATTCAGGTCGATTTAGCAGTCAGGATCTCTAACCGCTAGACCTAGGGGGCGCCAATATTGTACATTAAATTAATTTTCGTATTCAAGTCCTTGTGTACTTATAAACCTACATGTTTATTGATATAATGGTGATAATTTTTTAATGAAAAAAACTTACACAATCGGTTTTAGGCTAAGCTCGACACATTTGGCAAATAAAACAGACTGCGATTTTGCTGCAAGAATGCCACATTTTCTAACATAAATTGGAAAAAAAAATGCTAACCATACCATATAAAAGACTAAATTCAAGGTCAACCAAACAAATTTATGTCTTACTTTGATGTCAACACCCAAAATTGATCACCCGACGCTCGTTTTTTTTTCCGTATTTTGATCAATTTATAATTTATTTAAACAAATAGAACTAATTTACCTGTGACCTCAAGCAAAACAAGTAATGACAACAAAAATTAGGATTAAGGAACACGTTGAGAGGTAACGAGTAGTTTGTATTTGAGTAGTTTATATTTTAACGGTAGCTGCAGCGGTATTTCAATATCAATACGAACTGTTAACGAATGTTTATACTAAGTACCAGAGCGGTGACACTCCATCGCTTCAAAATATGTGAATACTGCTATATATATATATATATATATATATATATATATATAGCCATAAGAAATATTAGCTGTTATTATTCATATCATTTTGATACGTGCTACTTTTGTTGTAATTTTACTACACCTCTAAGTTTTGTATACTTCTTAATAATTTAAAGTAAATTACTTAAAATTAATTGAAATACATCATGTTTTCTTATTTTTTTTCCTTCTATATCAGACACCGCTATTTGTATTAATTTGTCAGATGGGTAATTGATTAATGTATTAGGTGGCATAAAAATCTTCCAACAAAAACGATTCATTAAGCACCGGAAATATCTGTTTCGATTATATTAATTAAGATATTATTGAATTCTTTGCAAGTTCATGATTTCCTGGGAAACATGGGATATTGCAAATATTAAAAAGGAAAAAATAAAATGTCATTCAAAAAATAGGAGCAACTCCCAATTAAAAAGCCCATTGGAAAGTAAAATATAATTAAAAGACGAATATTTAATCGAAACTTTTGTGGTATAATGTCGTTTTCGAATGTGAAAAAATTTACAAAATACTCCTCTGTTAGATTTTTGGAGAATTTAAAAACGGGCAATAAGGTCAAGTTATGTATCTTATGAATGATTTTTGTTCATCCGTTCTAAAATTATTTTATATTAATTTGATTTAGTTTTCAACTTCTGACCAAAAATCAAACGAGAATTTAAATATTCCTCTTCCTCTATCCCCAGAGTAGTTTTTAAAGAAACTGAAGGAATGTTAGTTTCACATACTTTATATAAAAACCCAGTCATATATTTGGACTTTAAATTTGGTTCAACCGTTTAAAAAGTACTTATAAAGTACTGAAATATGTGGTTTTCTATATTTGTTGATACTTGGAAATGTTTTGTGATTATATTCAGTAGAACTAAAGTGTGTGAAGTGAATCAAATATCTTGATTCAATGAACATCTTAATTTTTAATCTACTTGCAAATGGTAAAAATTAATAATTTATTACAAACAATAATTTTCAATATTGCATTATATAAGCGCCCACGAAAGCGCCAAGTCCGCTAAAGAGCTACCCACGACGCTTGTGATGGCGTGATTCATATCTCGTTGCTTCATGCGATGGCGTGATTGTTCGTAGCCCAGGGGCGACAGAAGCTTTCAATAGGCATTAACGGTCGGTGTACAGTTCGAACGTTCCTCGACTAGATGTATCAGTGGCGGCTCCTTGCTACCGTAACGGAGTCGACATTGATGTCACACATGTCTCTGATAGTAGTCTTCACGCGAAGCCAAATACAGCTTGTTGATTGAACGTGTTTAAAAGACGTTCTTGCGATATCTGTATATGAAACAGTATGGTTACTTCCCCTTTCTATTTCCTACCAATTTCCTCATTGGTTGCTAGGTTTCTATTCTTTGCACCTCGGAAGAGATGTTTTTTATTTTCCAGCTATTAAAAGGAAAAATTCTGTGCCCTATATCATTGACTAAATTTTCTTTCTTCGTACCTAACAATTTTCAATCATAACATCTTTGTTATACCACCTTCTTGAACTAAACTATATCGGAACTCTCCAGTTTCCCGTGGTGTTCAACTGCTCAACTACCTGATGGGGGTCGCACCACAGTGTGACTTATTTATGATGAATGAAAATAAATTTGTCGAATTGTGTCGTCCTTAACTTTTATAGTTATCATGCAATTTGTGTACATGTTTAATCTAAAAGTTTAAACTTTGTTAAGCCATTAATTTCTTATCATTACGAATAGGTTACCTGTAATGCAGCGATAAATGTGTGTGTAACTAAATGAATAAACGATAAACGTGTGTGTAAGTAAATAGTAAATAAATAAATTTGTTTATGGTTAATATAAATATAATCAAATCGTAATTTTTTATACCTATCGCATAATTACATTAACTTTCCTTTCTACGTAGGATAGCTTTTGAATTATGTAATGAAATGTACGAATGCCATTTTTAATTTAACGAATAGTAAAACTTGCTAAGATCTGACAATTCTATTGAGTTTTAATTTTTTTACAACTTCTCGCTATGCTAAGTTAAAAAAAGGGAGTGTAGTGTTTCAGAAAGCTTTAAAAAATATTAACTCAATAAAACAATTAAATTTTTGTATGTTTTAATTTTTATAGTTTAACACAATTTTTTAACGTTCAAAGTTATGAACGAAATGGGTGTGGTAACATTTTTTGTCCGTCTTGTGTTTTATGTCTTAAATTCGTAATTTTACTTTTTTTTTTAAACTAAAGTCCACATACAAAATGCATTAATAACAGCAATTGAATAGCGCCAACAAGAAAAAGATGTCCCTAAAAAGATATGTTTTAATGGCAATATTATATACGTGTCCAATAAATGAGGAGTTAAAATTACTAACTTCTGCCGAAATACGGATTAAACTTCCAATTAGCTTAACTAATAGTAAAGTAATGTTAACCATACACATCTAATTGCAGAATAATTTACTACAAGTGTTTTTGTGAGATTTGATGAAGCTTTATTTGAAAATGCAATATGAGACACTTGCAGCAAAGAAAATGAATTCGTTATTCCAATAGATGTATGAACCAATATTAATAGTGTGAATAAAAACGTAAAACATTTATGACAATTTAATATAAATATTCTAAAAGTTTAAATTTAACTGTAGATACATTATAGTATGTTTCACGTATTCATACTTAGATATTTTATTATTAAGTAAGTAAGATATACAATATGGTCAAATAATAATGACTTGATCAATGCCGTCATACAAATTCTACTGCGAGAAATAAAAAATAAATAAGTTAATAAAAAATCATTTGTCGGACAATGGCGCTTATAAATTTTCTGATCAAGAATTAACAAAACTAAAAGTTTTTTTTAAGTTATTTATTTGATAATTTACGAAAAAGTTGTCATTTTACAACTTTATGTTTAAACAGCTGCTATGACTAGTTTAATGTAGCCCACGAAGGTCACGTGGAAGCCACTTTTACAATCCAATTTCAGAATAATATTTTTAAATTATTACAATTTGAGATAAACATATCCTCAGTCATGTATTAGAGGGTAACAGCCGATAGTATTATTTTGAGGATAAACATTATTTTAGAACGCAAATATTTCAAACATTATTTAAATTTCGTACTCATATAAATTATTTTTCTCTCTGTTATTAAATATACGGCCCCAAATTCTAGCATTGATTTGGGAACACTGCGAAATTTGAGGCATTGCGAAAATTAAGACACTGCAAAACACACTGATGTCTCAAATATTTCTTCCCTTTTTTTTAACTAGTATAAAATGAATACCATTTTTTTACTTTAGGTTGATTAATCCCATATACTAACGAGATCGATAACTTTAGTCTAAAGAGAAAAACCTATCAGAATTTTCATGTGAATAATAACGACATCTTTTTTAATTTTTAACCGATTTCATTTACTCTTGGAAATTTTAATTTTCTTTAATATATTATAAGTTCTAAAAGCTCACGTGCTGTAGGAACTTATAATAAATACAAAAGCATGGCACTTTAGAAAAAAAAGTTTAATTATAGAACAACTGTCACAACGTTGTTTAAATTTTTTTTTCACTTTCACAGGATTCTTATTTCAGAACAAGAAATGAGTTTAAAATTATATTTACTTGAAAAATAGATTTGTAATTAATATAAATACAAAATGTTACGTAATTTTGTAAATACTCTGTTTATCATTTGACTAAAATTATTACTCTACAAAGTTTATATCAGGTATATTTCCTGCTGCTAAATACTTCATAAGATATTTGGTAATACGTTTTCTCAAAATCTTAAACAATTTTTCTTTGGTAAATTTATTTCTATATAAAAAGAATCTTAATTAAGTCAATCAAAGAATATTCAGCGGATTTGACACAATTTCTTGTTATCATGCCAGCTCTAGAAATTACTCAAAAATATTATGATATTTGGAAGAAAATTACAAAGGATTTTTTAAAATTTCAGTTAGACGGCAAAAAAGTGGTCTTTGAATATTTAATTAATGCAGTGATTTTTATACTATAATTAAATAGTTTAATTAGCCATAATTGGCCCTAGGGATACGGCTGTAAAACTATAAATGTTTCTAGTATTTGACTGTAGAACTTCAATACCTACTAGTGACACATAACTTACATACATAAAATACAAAATAATTAAGAAATGCCTACCTATCAAACTCGTGAAGTCTCAATGACAGATAGTAATGGAAATAAGCAGCATTGAGAAAACTATTAAGGAATGGAGTAACAGTTTTGAGAATTAGTGTAAACAAAATGTTATGCATACTATTCCCACCGTTCCACCCGGTTTGCTCAGAAGCCGTAACGACCCACCTCATATAAAGTGGGGGCAATCAAAGGTCCCCTAATAGTGTCCCGTATCTACAATCTCAGCGCTTCCATATAGCAGGGTTAGAGCCTGTCTCCTCTCAACAAATCATTAAGCAACTCCGTTTTTTTCGAGAACCCATTTTGGGAACACTATAAATAACTCAAAGATCAGTTCATACTCAAACAAGTCTCGGTGACTAAAGATACCACGTTCTAAAAATTACTGTTTAGACGCATTCTCTCTAGCAAAACTCTACGTGCATCGTCACGCTCGTGGTAGTGGAACAAAATATGACTAATATCCTGCATCTCAAATCCGCAGGTACGCGCCGGGCTATCCCTAAGGACGAATCTATGCAAAATGGCACGAAATGCGCCATGTCCCCTTAAACATTGCGAAGTATGATAATCTGAAACGAGTTGTATAGAAGAAAATAGTGAAGAAATAGAAAGTTAATTCTGCAAAATTATATATTATCAAAACACTTATATGTACAGTGAAAATGATGTTTCCTTCCGTCTCTATAAATGTGTTATATATATATATATATATATATATATATATGTATATATTAATAAAACAAAGCAAAAAAATCTAATGTAGTAATTAAGCTATTTAGAGAACACAAGTTATACAAATTAAATTTTTTTCAGCTGTTTGATTTAAATTCTAATGAAAATTTAAAGACCTCTATTGCCGATTAAAAACACTTAATTTCTTACTTTAAACTTTGAAGAAAATGTAACATGATAGGTATACTATATGACAAAAATTACCGAGCTATTTTTGCACATCCGATACTAGGATATACGAAAATTACTAGGTTGAAAATAAAATTATTAATTTATTAAAAAACGAAGTAGACGGCGCGGAAAAGACTCAGTGCATAAATATTTTTTTCTGAAACCTTTATACACATGATAACAAATGATCGTTTTGTAATATTTGGTTTCAAAATAATCGCCTACAGTTGTGTTCATATACTTATAAAAATATTGTGGTTCCTGAAATATCTACGTCATTCGTGTAAAACACCTTTACTACTACAGCAAAAAACTTATAGAAAAAAGTAATAAAAGACATATATGTCATATAGGAATAATGTATTACAGAGAATGATACTGCAAGTTATAATTTAGGTCTTACTATTTAAGAAGTGTTTAACGTACATTTTTTTTATTAAGAAGAACCGTCAGTCACAAACAATTAAAGAGGATCCATGATATTTTTTTAGAAACAAGTTTCAACGTAGAGCTAAAGTAGAGAATATTTTAAATTTTGCTATAATTCATAGGCCTAAACAATTATAGTGCTTTTCGGTAAGTTAAATGTCATTTATTGATGAAGTCAAAGAGTAAATGTGTTGTCCATTGTGAAACATTACTATCTAAGAGTGAAATGCTGGTAAATTTTATTTTAGTGATATGAGGAATACATAAAAACGCCTCATTTATTTGTCGACTTTTTATGTAATATGGTATGCGTACATAAAGATGTGTCTGTAAATGCTTACGAATTATAACAGAGTAAAAAAGTCATATGATAACATCAGACCCTGGAAATGAAAATAGTACTTGTCTGAGAGAACTAGCTTTAATACCACTTCATTTATAAACGTATATGTAATATGTGTGTGATTATATATACATTTATATATATATATATATATATATATATATATATATATATATATATATATATATATATATATATATATATATATATATATATATATAATGTGTTTTATGTGTGTATATATATAAATATCTAGTACAGATGCGTTTGACTCTTGAAGTTATTTTTGAAAAAATGATTGGAATAGAATTGGGTTTATGTGAATCCAAAATACGTTGTTCTATTTGTTTTGATAACTTGCAAAAAGAACTTTCAATATAGTCAAACTCATAAAATAAGATTCATTATACTGCCATAAATAAGAACGATATGATGAATAAAATCGATTTTGAAAACAACACAGTCACAATGTGAAAAAAAAGTTTAAAGAAATCGTTACTGATTTTTTTATTTAAAAGCATCAAGACGAATTTATAAAACGATATATGTATCATTAGGCTAGTATAAGCGCAGAACAGAAGATTGAAAATAAAGAAATTAAAGCATTGGCCAATATATTTCATAGAGTTTTCACTATTTCTGGTTACACTTACAAACTATGAAAAAGTTTGATCAGCGTTGAATAAATCTTTGGTGTAATTTTCGGCCTTTTTCTATGGTGTAGCAATTTTATAAACATTCTAAAATACTGTGTGTCAACTTTTGTTTTATATCGTGAACTTGATAGTTCATCTCCCAAAAAAAAACGGTCATAAAAGTAAACAAATACACTGACACGACCTTAAAAACTTAATTCGTAATGACACTCTGTGACTGCACACACGCTAGAATAATTTAATCTGGAACTTGATGCGGTCAATTTGTAATTTTATACCCGTATGTATTTCAAATCAGAATATCGTTCGTCACACATTGGAATTTAGAAAAAGTGCATTTATTTCGCGAATGTGATTAATGTTATATGAATAACCTCTTACAAAGTAATGTTCTCCAGAGAGTATCGTGTATCATAAGTAAATAATACATAACAATTCAATGTACGCCACAGTGAACTAGACACCCTTACATATTTTATTCTGACAATAAATTTAATTCACATGATAAAGAGTCTATTGCTAAAGTTAAACGACCACGGATTAACAAGTATCTAGTCAATTTTCCTATGATGCCGGCATCGTTTGTAAACTTTATAGGATACACTTTGTAGCAACGGTAGTCGTTTTTACATTTTGAAAGCTATTAAAATGGATATTTATACTGCTTTGCTAAAAAGTAAAATGAGAGCCCCTATAAGGACGATAAAAGTAAAAACTATTTTAATTTACCGATATTCGTAATCTAAGCAATTTCCTAATTTAATACGTAACTATATCAATTTGACCGGGAAAAAATTTCGGGAGCGGGGAAAAAAGTGGAAGGGAAGGGGGAGGGGAGGGCAGAGTGGAAGGGGAGAGAGGAAAGGACCGGTTAGTAAAAGAGAGGAGAGGAGAGTATTTTTATAAGTTTATTGACTTTGTAATATTTCAGAAGTTGTATATTAATGTAATCCTTTTAGATGAAACCATTTTTGCATATTTTTCTTCATATTTCTCTTGTAACATGTATTAAATGGATAAGGGGTTCGGAATTAATTTATTTTCGAAGTATTTGTAAAATTGTTGATATATATATATATATATATATAAATCGTAAAGAGTATGCCAATGAAATGTCAATGATAGAGAGAATTTCGTTTGTAAAATACTAGGAATAAAAATGGGATATTCCCCATCTTTAGTTTTTCAACTAAGCGTTTTGTCTATACTAAAAATTAGAGGTAATAGAATTGCCCCGTATGAGCTTGACGGCTTTTATTTTTATTCAAACCTAATTTATTTTAAGAAGAATTATCATTTAATTAGGCTCTTGATGTAAATTCCGATCAGAGGAATGCCCCAGGAAGGTTCCTTGTTCACTTTATACGAAATTTCTACTGTTCCGCCTCAGAACAACAAAACGGACATTTTTGAACACGCCTTGGTATTTGTTCGTCCATCTGTGAATCTCAAGCGTTTTCCTTTTTTTTGTAAAATTTCACTTTTTAGTTTGGAGAGAAAAATAAGAAAAGATCGACATCACTGTATGGGATATTACATCAAATATTTAAGTGCACGGGCCTAAAAACATTAAATTTTTCTTTTTAAAATAATAAATTTGGTGTTTATTGATAAAAAACTAGATGTCATGAGTTTCTCGATCTTATCCATTTAAAATTTTTTAATAGACACGACTTTTTCTTTTTAGACACAATACCATGCGAACATCACGAGCAATTTATTAAAAAAGTAAACAGTAAAATCTGACATTACTTGACTTCGTAAATTTCTTCAACGTACTTAAAACATATTTGCCGTAGCTGTCTTCACATGTAAGTATTTTTTAAACCAAAATAAGGAAGAATCCATGAGTGATAAAACTACTGAATGAAATATCATTTTAATCGACGTATAAAATCCATTTAGAAACCAGAAACCTGTATTAACGCTAGATGAAAAAGTGGGCATTACTCGTATATCTCATAAACGTGGCACGTAACACGCTGAACAATATTAGAGCGCACGGCCTTAAGTCTTCTCAAGCTTGGCTTAAACGGTTAGATGTGTCTGCATGCAGGCAACACCGGCGCGGAATTAACGAGGCTTTATTTACGACAGTGCTGCCTAAATATGACGTTTTAATTAAGAACAAAACCATTTATTTGGAGTGAATTTGAGCGAACTTAACAAAATCACAATGAGTACAAAATAAATAACTAACGTTAGACACGTATGTTGACGCTATTCTTCTATTATCTCACCTTTCACCGATAATTATTCCACTCCAATTATAGCAGTAATTTGCAAAGGTGGAAGAATTATTCATTTTGGGTATCGTTTACCCTTTAACCATCAATGAAACAAAATTAAAAATATAAATATATGTTATAATATAATGTCTGAAACTGTAATAAGTGATTTATTATTACAGTTTCCAACAAAACTGTGTTTGAAGTAAATAATAAACAAAAATAAATTAAGTAGAATGTCTTCATTTTTGGCTACCATATACCGATGTTTAGTAGAAACTTATATACAATTTTTTTATTAGAAACTATGTGCTGAAAATAGGTAGATATTTTCTAATGATATATTATTACGACATTTAGTGTAGTTTATGTCGCTAGCCGTTTGTAACAAATTTAATAATTTAAAGCGAAAAGTTTAAAAATATATTGAAAACGGTTTCTATAATATTACAACAACCTGGTCATTCAACTGAATGACTAACTTTAATTGCGCTTTTTACATAATTATAACACACAGACTATTGTTTATGAAACCTAGCCGAATTTTTTTAAAGCAATTTATTTTGTACAAATATTAATATGGTTTTTTAATATTTACCAAGTATGTTTGACACGAATTAAAAAAATGAGCAGATCTATTTATTTTATATTACCAAAGCAGTGTCAGATAATTTTGCATTACTCATGATGTCGAAAACATGAATCTTTTCATCAAATACAAATTTATTTTCCTTTTATATGAAGAATTTATATTTTAAATTTACAGCCATATCTAAAAAGTCAGTTGACCTAATAACATACAAAAATGCACACGGACCTTAGAAGCCTGCGGTGTACTAATCATAAGTATTTTGCCTCGTAATTAAAGGGTTAAGGCCACATTTGCTCCTATTTGCAGTTTATTTTCTACATAGGATTACTTTATCGACATACTTATGTTTTTAGAGGTTTTTAGAGGTTATTGCAATATAAAGTACGACAATATTCTATACTTCTATTATCATGTATGTACAATCCTAAAATGGAATATTCATTGTATGTTGGAAGCCGGTCTAATAGTAAAATAAACATGAATAATTCTCACCGCTTGTTTTTAAGCTGAACATCAAATACCTTAAGTTTTTGTTAAAGACTTTCTTAAGTGATTTTATTTTACTTCCATTACATTTTGTATAAACTTTCTATTTTTAGTTTATAATACCAGTTGCCTAAATGAATAATATTTGATCGATAGTTGCTTTTTTTAAATATTTTACTCCAATATTTTGAGAGGCTCTTACAAAAATGCGAGTTACGCATAATACTTGACAAGGTAAAAGTAGGCTGCGGAGAGACAACTCCGTTTTTAATCATTCTTCATTTTGTATCATACGTAAAATCTTTAATGGTACCAAATTCATTGATTCTAGCTAAAAGGGAAGCACTTATTGCGTTTGAAAAGATAATCACTTGGTGAATCTACAATTTAAATTATTTTCGGTAATCATATCTCTTATATACCTGAAGGTGAAAAGCATGAAATTTTCAAAATATTGTTTTTATTTTAAGATATGAACTTGCACAGAAATAAAAATATGCATATATTTGTCATGTTTTTGACCCTATATAAAGAATATTATTGAGATGAAGAGGTATATTTACATAACATTCCTTTGACATCGTTACTGGATTTATTTTGAAAAGAATAAAATCAACAGTTTAAAAAAATAAAGGTTCCAGTAACAAAGAGTCGATATTTGAAAGCTTCATTTATTTTTCTCGAAAGCTAACTTTGAAATGGGAAGTTTTTACAGAATACTCATGTTTTTATATGAATTAATAATAATTTATCCTTTTTCTTTTACAATCAATTTTATTTATTTACCTTTACCATAGACCAAGTTTACAAATAACTCAATTTTTCTAAATTAAAACTGCATCTTACAAACGGAGTAATGCTAAAATATCTTCACGCGGTTTCTATTCTTGCGTTTTAGTAAACGTAACTCTGAAAAATAATATTTGGTGAGCAATACGATCATTGTACCATACCTAGCAGATACATTTTCTTATACTCACTTATTTTTTAAAGCTAAATAAAATCGATGCAAGTATTTCTGTGCATGTTTTCTTTTGTTTAATCACAAATAATTTTCTTATAAAATGCACGATTTCAAGAGGTTCAGTTACATTTAGCATACTCTAATACGGAATTATTGATGAAGTGGTTAAATTAACGATTTTAAAATCTAGCATACACAAAAAAAAGGTTAATTTTATAACTTAAACTCGTGTCTGATATTCTATTATATCAGGTAATTGCTTGTGCAACAAATGTATGGATTCAATATTGATTTACTTCAAGTATTAATATACCTAACTAACATGACACTTGAGATGATGAATATTATTGAACAGGAATTTTCTTTAAATGTATATATTAGAAAAACAAACATCAGTTAATTACTAGCTTAAAATTAAAACGTGGATTATCTAGAAAACGTGGATATCTTTAAAATAGGAAGAAAATGTTCTTGTATTTGAAGTAAATATTATATGTAAAAAAATATAAATATATATAATTCAGAATAAAATTAGTGTAAAATAATGAAGATCCCAAAACTGTTTTATACATCGCACAAAGAATAATTTTCATATTTATATTCACAAAATATATTCCAAATATTTTCCATACATTTCCTCTTTCCTAAAATATTTTGCCAATACTTAGTGATTCAATCACATTTCTGAATATAGTTAAATTAAATTAAATCGTGGCTATTCGTATATAAATGGAATATAAACGCTAAAGCTACATGTAATCCATAACTGTCCACGGGATAATTTTCATATCGTCCGCAGGAATACTTCAGATCACCCTCAAAAATAATATACTTAAAACTCAACTATTAAACACAACGGCGGGTGATAGGTGCTAAACTATATGAAGACGTATTGTTTTACGCTTGCTGAGACCCACTTTAAATCTATAAATAGCATCTGGACATGAAGAAACTGTAATGCCGAGTTAACAGTTTGCGCAATAATATTGCATAAACATTTAATCCTTAACAGTTAAATTGTCGATAATTATTTATTAAAATAAATATTATTTAATGTCATAATTTTTTTTTTAAAAAGCAACGAAATTTTAAATTCGGTTTAAATCTTATTAAGATAGGAGGAAAGAAATTTTAAGGTGAAAGTAAACAGATTTTATTCAGGATATGTTACATAAATGTTAATAATTAATTTAAGATATCTATTACTTATTCAACAAAGATTTCCATAACGTGAGGCTGCCAGAGGAGCAACATGTTTTTAAGATTATACCGTTTAGTTATGAAAAGGCAAGGTAATTAAAAGGTTAATTTTAATCTCATTCTGATTTAATGTAGTGTCATTGATATTTTAAACGTAACTTCCCATAAACATGTACATAAACTTAATTTAAACTGGTTTTTAGGTGGACTTACATTGAAATAGCCGCGTCTCGCAATATTTTAACATTTATTAATTTTTGTCAGAAAAAGAAATCTCCAATCCCAGTAAAGATTCTAATGTTTTAAAATTTCGATGTTTTAAATAATTTTTATTCCTTTTAAATACATTGTTAAATATTTTAACAAATAATAAATTTATTTTAACAAACTTTCTTTATAAGTCAATTATAATGTGTCCCAAAAATCCTTCATAAACTCTATCACAAAATCACAACTCCTGTAGCCAAATTCATTCCTTCTCTCTAATAGTATTATGGGTCACATAATGACATCAATTTATCCATTCATAATTTATTCCATTCAGTTATTCCAAATTAATCATACACGTTATCGTCTGTCACTTGACTAGCTAAAATATCTTTGTTTACAGTTATTTTAATTTGTAAGGTTGTGACTTTTTTTATTTTGATATTTATCAGATGAGTTAAGGTCAAGCGGAATGTCATTATATTGGTTATATTTCATGGAATGTCATTATATTGGTATCTATATCTTTTAATTAAAGAAATTCTATAAGGGAACTATTTAATGATGATAATATTAGTAAAGTACATAAATCTTTAAGTAAGTATATACTTCCAAACTTATTCACGCCAAGTAAAATTTAAGCCAATATCACTGAAGGTATATTTCTTTAATCTACCAAAAACGGTCTGATAATATAATTCATTTCAAATAAAATGCCTTTCCAGTTGCTCAATTAAAAATGGTTCAATTATATTAAGGGTACCCTGATCAATTTACTCTGACGCTGAGTAGTAAACATCCCGAATAATGGATAAGAGAAAAGAAAAAAATGGATAAGGGAATAAAGAAAATATATTTAGATTCCAAACGGTTGTATCAAACCGAAACGTCTTCCATTTGTTGGACAGAATGATTTATTTACTATATCAGGTGTGACGCCGTTGGTAAATTGTTTCTTACATGCAACAGCAATCATAAGTCGCAATTGTGGTCCCCACTACTTAGAATGATTTTATTATGTATACAATTTAATCTAATTAAAAAGAGTAATCTAATGAAAGTCTTTCATTCAAAGTAAACAAAATGGTAAAAGTATACATTTTGTGACTTTGAAAGCAAATTCTGAATGTACCTGATTATCAGCAAAGCTTGATTGAAATTAATAATTAGAAATTTGGTCCTGGTTGACGAGACGAAATATAGCCAATACGCAGATTTTTATTGGACTATGAATATAATTAGAACATATGGTAAATGTTCTAATTATATTCATAGTCCAATAAAAATTATGAGTGTGTTTGACAGTGAGGAATTTTCATTTCAGTTGATGTTAAATGTGGAAGACGTTTTAAATTATGTATTAGTTAGTATATTGAAAATGTTTATTAACAACGTAGTAATTTGATTGGCCTTGTCTTGACTTAATACTGGAAAGTAGCCATTTCGAGCCTAAGTGGCATCGCCATTACTGATGTCTTCAAATACAGTTCACCTCTAAAATATAATTTGAGCATATCTAGATTTGTACCATTCAATTTAAAGTGCACCAGTTTCATATAAAATAAAGTAAAACTATTTTTAAGAAAATTTATGAATTTATAATTTTGTCTAAAGAGCAACTAAATCCATTTAAGCTTTAAAAGTATATTTGATAATATTTTGAAATGGCCATTTTTAGTATTTTAATATTCCTTAAAAAAAATCAGATAAAATGTAACAGTGAAAATAAAAATAATATGTAGCAAAAAATAAATACTCCTTACGACTTTTTCTTTTCGTGACTATTATTTTATTTAGCTTTGCATCTTCTCGCCCACAGCAAACAATAATGACGAAATATCACAATGAACTTATAAACTGAAACTTTAACACGTCTATCTAATTATGCTTGACGTCTATTTTTATGTAAATTTACTTGTATATGAACTTACATTTTTATGTAAATTACAAATATCTTTAACAAATTTATGAATTCATTCTATCACGTGGGAAAAGGACTAGCAATTAAAATTACTTTATTCCAGAGCAGATAGTATTAGTTGTTATGGATGAGTTAACTTTCTAACTGTTAGAGCAACCTTTTAGTTAAATTAATTTATTTAAATAACATCTACATATCCATGCGAGGCACTTGTTCAGTCGCGGAGCTCTACTCAAATAATTTGTAATGCTCCTTTAATTTCAATGTCGATTCAGTAGTAGTTTTGGACTAATTAAATGCAAGATAAATTGTTCTATCATATCGTTTAAATATTCTGTAGTTTGATCTTCCAACTAGATATTAGCTCATTTTGCGATAGTTATAAACTAATTCAAATATCACCATATACTCACATGGCAAAATTCAGAAAGTAAACACATTTTCAGAATATGATTTGTCTAATATTTGGCACCAAGCGCAAGTTTTCAAACGCACTTTGTTACGATAAGCTTTTGGCTATATATGTACATAAAGCTAAGCTATTTTTAACTTGTTTCATAGCGTCGAGAATATTAACAAGGCCATCTGCAATTTTGTTCGAGAGCGTTACCAATTTTTGTACATGGTAATTCTTTAAATAATGTGATTGGCCACAGCGGAAGTACGCAACGCAGGAGAGGCGCACGCATAAATAGGTATTCATGCTTATTATGTATGGCCCAATGTTTATTCTTGTATTTCAATAATAATTGTTTAGTATATCTACATTTTACAAAAAAAAAAATCTAGATTAATAAGGCTAAAATAATAATTGCGTTAGTATAGATGAAACTAAAACATATTGTAATAATATTGAACTATAATATTTGGTGTAACTTTAAAAAAGTTAATTTTTGACGGTGTAGTGATTAGTAAATAACGCTAAATCAAATATAACCAGTTATATTAATTTCAGTGGGCAGTATTAAGAGGAATGTTGGAAATCATTACAAAAATAATTCTACATCAATCTCTTTTGATATAGCGTACAGTTTGCCTAAAATATTTTACTTTAAGTAGGAGGTAGAGATAACTAAAGCGCCTCGCCGCCAATGTAACTTGTAAACACAATGTGCTCCTTCGTCGATACTTTCAAATTTATATTAAGAAAACCATGGACACTTAATATTTCTGCAAAATTCGTATTGCTATATATTTTTGAAAAAGAGAATAGTTTCCCAGCCTGTTGTTTAATGTCTAATTCTAAGAATATGTGAGTAAGAAAATGTGTCTCTTCAGTCGTTACACCCTTGGCAGAGTGGTTATGATGTCGTGTCTTACAGATGAGTGATGCGCAGTAGGATATCTTTCCATTACTCTCTATCTGCTGCTCTATAGGTGCACTTATGTAATAGAACGTCTATGGCTATCTTGACCTGATCTATCCACCTCATCGGTGCTCTGCCACGTGGTATGGTACCTTCCCTATTTCCCTGTATCACCAGGCATTCAATATAATTGTTGTTATGCTGCCACAACTATACGAAGAATTTTATTATGTGAATTTGTACAATATTTAATAAACGCTGCCTGATGCCATGTTCTTAGAGTATAGATGCTTACATACAGAACTCTGTTTACGATACCCTAAGTATTCTTCTCCAACACCACATTTCCAGGGCATCTATATTTTTTCCCACGCTTTCGCGTAGCGTCCTCTCTACGGCGTAAAGGCATGAGAATATTAATTTTATCTAAACAGAATCAATAAACGGTAGTACATGTAATGTAATTTCTAAATATTTTAATTGATTGCCCGTCTATATTGAATATAATGCTTAAACCTTTAAACATATGTTAAAATTATGCACTTAAAATGAAATAATTAATTAAGTAAGGATAATTTGGAAAAAAATAAATCCGAAGTATAACCCACGTTCATTTTTTATGAGGTCAATGCATCGCTAGATTATTTTCAATTTCTTAATAAACTTCATAAATGTTCAAAAACCCATCGTATCATAATAAACTTTCCTTAATGTAGGTATAAATACACTTCCTTAAGTCTTATAAGTATCACAGGCCTCCCTTCAGTTAAAAATCCACATAAATCAATAACTGGCCACTTATTAACACATTTTTTGTCTTAAATAAAATTTTATAGGCATATTTACGAAAACTCTATACGATTCTTGATTGTCAACCCATTTGCTTGACGCTTTTGTACTTGTTTTTAAATCAGAACATAATCCTATTCAATTAAATTTCAGTCTAACTTATAGTTAAACTGCAAAATTAATAATTTGGCCCTTAAACTCATTATATGTGTTAATATAAACCTACTTGCTGCAAATGAAATTTAAATTAAATTTTGTCATTACTGTAATAAACTTATCTCGCATACGGTATAATTATAATATTTACATGGACCTGTTATTTTTCCTTTGGCAATTAAGAATTAATTTTACTGTAAAAGGAACAAACATTTTTTTCAAAACACAATCATTTCTCTACTCTTAAATTTTTTTTCTCTCTTTTATTCAATATACGGCCCCAAATTGTAGTATTAGTTTTCTGATACTGCGAAATTTGGGGCATTGCGAAAATTGTGACACTGCAAAAAATACTGACTACAATTTTTTCAGTCCTTCTTTTTATTTAAGAGAAAATTAATATCATATATTAATCTGATGTTACTGAACTTGATGAATTCTATGTACTAACAACATCAATAATTCAAGTCTAAAGAGGAAAATCCAACGGAATTTTCATATGAATAGTAATGACATTTGATTCCATTTGTATTCGATCCAATTTACTCTTGAAAAATATTAATTTCAGCGATTCGTATAATATATTATAAGTTCTAATAGCCCATGTGCTATTGAAACTTATAATAAATAAAGAAACATGCAATGCATAAAAAAATTATTATAATTCTATATAAACCGTTACAGTAATGGATAAAATAAATATTTCGGTTCAACAACAAGTATAGCTTGAATATCAGCTACAAAAATGTCACTTTTAGGACGTTTTAAAAAGTATTATTTATCATTTATTTACAGGAAAATCTGTTGTTTTATGAGTGGGGTAAGCATTAAATGAATGGAAGGAGGAAGCTTTTATAGTGATAGGTCGTGAAAGTTCTGCAACAGCGTCACGCGTGTACTAAGTAAAGATGTAAAACGAACCGTTATCACAGCTGTCTGTACTTTATTGTAGGGTTGCCGCGATGTTCGTCGTAACTTAGAAATTTAAGATGTCTGTCAAAATGTTTGTCTAGCTATGAACTTTTGTGTCGGGTTTAGCTCGTAAAACTGAATGTAACATGAGTATGCAACTAATGATTTTTTTATGAAAAATCTAGAATAAGTTCTCGGTTATCGACAATAAAAAATAGATAATTCTTGTGATCCATTGGTTATGAATGAGATTAAAATTTTGTTTACTTCGCAAATACGTTTGTAATATATATAAATATTATAAATCCAGACGAGTATGTTCCCTAAATCGTTCTATTTATTGATTAAAGTTACAATTAAAATTTGAATTACTGTCAACCTAAATATAAATTGTTCCATAATTAATATTCCAGCAAAGTTGTTCTTTATTTTTTGCGTGTATGATAATACAACAAAAAATGAGATGTAATAACAATGTAAAACAATATAATCTTAAACTGGCTTTATTTCAAAGTACTAAACTATCACTCCTGTAAAAACAATATTAAATAATAAATGTAGAGAACTAATTCTATGACAGTATTGAAATTTTAAGAATGGTTGCGTAATTTTGTGGATACTCTGTTCAATACTTGACTAAAATTTATTACTCTACAAAGTTTATATACATATATATTTACTTCTCTCCATACACGTATATTACTTCTCTATAAAAAAAATCTCAATTAAGCCCTCACATAAAATTAACTATTCACTAGGCATTTAACCATAAAATTTTGGTAAAAATTTATATGGCTGATTGTTACAGAATATTTGGCGGATTTAGCAAAATTTCTTGGTATCATGCCAGCTCTATAAATTCCTCAGGTTTATCCTATCCTATATTTCCTGATAATTGTATTGTATAATTCGTTAATGAAATCTCTGGCAAATTGTGTTAGTAACTTAATTTATACAAACATTTCATCTAAAGTAGATGCTACCGTTGCGCTTACTTTTTGGGAAAAAGACTATTTCTAGTTATATGATCGTAAATTTTTTACGGCAATAAAAATAAAAACAGATATAGTAGTACAAAAGTTTAATAAAGTTCACACATCGTTTTACAAAAACTATTAACTTATGGAAACATAATAATTATGTTTGTAAAACAATATAATATTTGGAAAGAAATTATAAGGGATTTCTTTTAATTTAAGTTATATGATGAAAAAGTAGTTTTTGAATATTTAATAAGTGCCGTGATGGCATGATACTTTTTGACACTATAATGAAATATTTATATTAGCTATTTTAGCATACAGTTGAAAACTATAATTTTTTATAGTATTTGCAAGTAGAATTTAAAGTATAATTTACAAAAGAATCAGGAAGTACTTACCAGTCAAAATCATGAAGTGTCAGTGACAAATGCAATGGAAATAGGAAGCACTGAGGAAACTATTACAGAGTGGAGTAACATTTTTCAAAATTGGTATAAACTAAATGTTATGCATAATTTCATTTATTATATCGTTACCAAATACAAAGTTTATTTTTCAAATTTATACAATACTCTAAAACTCATAAGTACAGTGGATGAGTGTATAGTGGATTCTTTTTCCTTTCCGTCCCTACAAGATATTATATATATATATATATATATATATATATATATATATATATAGATATGCTTAATGAAGTATTAAAAAAGAATATGGGCTAGAAATTACCCTGGAAATAAAAATATCATAAATCTAGATATAAGTAGATATTACGAGTAAATTTTAATTAAATGAAACTTAGGCGAGTTTCATTACAATTTAAAGATTACATAGAGAAATTATATCATATCTTCTTAATAAAATAATATGTCTCTCGTCTAGCATTCCGATAACTTAAAATATTAATTAACATACGGAGATATTTTTAGTTTAATATTTACAAATAGACATTCTCAAAATTTAAGACATTATATTTTTACTGATCTTGAAAAACTAAAACTTAATGTAATATTTTCGAAATGTATTTGTTCGTAGTTCCTAGAATTGCAAGGATTATTAAGATCTAAGGCGCTTATTTTTGCAGTCACTTTTTTCTAGATTCAAGACAACCTTATTTTAGGGAATAAAGAATAAGATTCTCTAGTATAACTTTAAAGTTCCCTATTACACCATAAAATTTAGAAACATCAAAATAAACCCTGTTCAAACAAATTTATATCTTGACCATCACAGTGACTTTAATAAAAGCTTGGCCTATGGATTGGTTTCGAATCAATTTCGTTTTCTATTATACGAGAACAAAGGCTTCTTTTAATCCCTTAACATACGTCGACTCGTCAAGTATCTTATACCTCTACTTGCCCGATAAATTAAACGTGGTTCGGAATAAGTTTGGGAATATATTATGGAAAAATTTGAGAATAAATCTAAACGTATTATGCTTGGATTTACTTCGTAATGAAGTTTTAAAGTATATAGTGTTTCGGAGTCAAGGAACCTTGCGATAACTTTTTAATGTAATTATCTGATATTTGTTTTCACGAAATCTGATATATGTAAATCAGTTAGACGATTTCTACGCTCTTTAAAGAAAATACCTTGTTCGAAAGATTAGTTCACGTAGCTCACAAGCAGACTAAAGCTAATAAAGTGCTTAATATGCATAATAAAAAAGAGCTTGACTTAGGTATGGAAAATAAAAAAAGGTTTAGTACTCCAAATATTTCAAAAGTACAATTCAAGCTACGGTTTTAATATATTGAGTTTTGTATGAAACATGCAAAATTTTACCTTAGGATCATGCACGTAACGCATATTTAATATACTGAATTGTCTGGATTTCTGATAATTTAAGTAACGAAACTAATCAACATGTCCTTCCTCAAATATCGACCTATTTGTATAACACATACTATTCCTCGTACAGTGATTGACTAGTAATACTGACAAATTAGCTTCTTATTATTGATAAACTTTTATACATATATTTTTTTTATGTACAATTATTTTTAGGTGCACATACTCAGCATACTTGGAAAATTATATGAGAATACGGGCACTTGACGTTGTTAAAAAATCCATTAATTTTTTAAAAACTATGAACAAAAACGACTTCATAACTTTATGCTTAATGCATTATTTAATTAATTAAATTTTGCTTTTTGGTGCAGTAATTACGAAAGTGTGTCTTTTTAGTTTTTAAACTATTAACTTATTTTTATTTTTAGTCTTATTTCGAAGGAGTAAATTTTTTTTAAACTTGCCATAGGTACATTATATTTAAAAATATTTTTATAAATATTGAGGCTTTGTTTAAAAAATTTCGACATAATTCAAATTAGCATAGCAGCATAGTCGATTAGGTTCTCTTTTTTTAACTGGTGTCTCTTTTTAACTATGTATCTGTGAGCGACAGATCACGTATCTTCTTCATCCCCATCAATGCATCAGTATTGCAAGGCATCTTTAGATGGCGGCAAAGTGATTATACTGTACTTTGAGCTTTATATGCTTGCCCAGAGGCAAAGGTTTGCCATCCTAAATAGACCACTGTGTGATACACCGTACTTCCCTGCATTTTGTGGACCGTTGATGCCCAAATTAGAATCACTGGCAACAAAAAAAATCACTGGTTTCAAAAGTTTCCCAGTTGTACTTAATCGAGAATTATACACCTGTGGGCTTTATAAGATGTTAACCATCCTAGCTGAATTTCATTCACTTTCATGGTAGGAATATTCATGTTATACATTTAGCCACGTTGTTACCCTACGATTTCAAATAAACTAAACAAGTCCAAACACAGTAAATATTCCTTATTTTGAAATTCAATCATTAGATAATATGGAGTTGTATATACGTTTACTCTGTTTGTTCTGTTACTGAGTTCAGTGTCTAAGTTCCAGTTCCATCATGGAATTAGTCCGATGGACCATTTTATTGTGCTGTGCCCAGAACTATGATACAATAATTAGGAACTCAAAAACGATTAAAATGCGATGTTCCGTTATCGATTTCAGTGCTTAGCTTCTAGTTATATTACAATGAATCCGTCGGATGGTACTTTTTTATTGTGTTGTTATCAGAACTACACAGAATTGCGACGTTTAATGGTAACACAATAATTATAAGCCCATACACGATCAAGATACATTGTTCCGTTATCGAATTCAGGGTCTATCTCTTTGTTCTATTCTATTGAATCAGTCCGATGGTGCAATTTTATTATATTGTCATAAAAATTACATACAACAGCCAAGTTTTGATAATACAACGATAAGAAATGCATCAAATTTAGTTTCGTTAATATATAGTTAGTTGGAGGTCGACCTAACAAACGCGAGTTAATAAAAAATTTTCTTGAAAAATAATTAATTTTGAAACTAAAATTTTCTTTTTCCCTTACGTATTTCGGAAATAAAATTTTATTGACAGGTCGACAATCCATTCTTCAGTCATTTCATAAAAAAAGTCCATCAAAGATCAATTCCAATCCCACTATTTCCCAATCTCGGAATGAACCATATCATTAAAGGTACATGCTACCCTCCGCCATGAAAATCACTATATGCTGATGAGGTAGTTTTTACACAGTTAACGTAGTTTTCGGAAAATTTCCAAAATTTAAATTAAATCTCGAAACTTGACAAAAATGTTTAAAAGGACTTAGAATCAACGAGATTAAGAGGACTTAGAATCGACCGAGATAAAACCAAAAATATGATTTGTATTTTCTCTAGCACTAGATGTAATACTACACTGACCAATGAAGGAGTTCTCCTTAACATGGTAAACAATAAAAATATCTAGGATCTATTGTCAAATCTACTGATAGTATTTCATAAGACATACATAATAGTATCACTACAGCTTTTAAATGGCGTCCCATGACAGACGTATTTTCCAATCCCTGAATGCATATAAAAACTAAAGCAAAGTATATAAATATGCTATATAATCAGCCCTTCTGTATGCTAGCTAATGAGAAAATTACATTAAGAAAAACTACACACAAGGCTTTTAGACTGGGCAGGGTGAGTGGCACAAGCCGATAAGTTGAGAATCGATTATAAACGGAAACCTTCACAGTCGTAAAAATCAAGAACAAATTATCGACATAATATGAAGTGAAACGAAAATCTTTTGATAAGAGTTGTAATGGAAATTATGAATAGAAAAAGATACCTAAGCCATTACCCGAAGTCTGACTATAAATAAATATATATATATATATATATATATATATATATATATATATATATACATATATATAATAAAATGGAAATCTATGAAGCTAATTTTTTTTATATTAAAAATAATTTATGATGTCATTTAAGCGCACGAAAAGATGAAAAAGTACGAAGAATACAAGTTTAATCTAAATCTTAATTAGATTTAATATGGATTTTATATATCATTGACCTTTTAAAATAACTCGCAAAATGTATTGCATGAACTTAATTTAAACTATTTTGATGTCAAAATGTGATGAAATGTGAAAAAGTAAATCGCATTTAATCATATATTGACATCTACTATTTTTTGGCAAAGGGAGAAATATATATGTCTATATATGCTATTTCGAAATTCTAGGAATGTATAGTTTTTGGTAATTAAAATAGTTTTCGTAAATTTTCTTAGTGTTCCTAAATGCATTTTATTTTTAGAAGCACGTTAAGGTTGCCTTATCAATTCATAACGATCTTTTTAAACCCTAAGATGATTGTGAACCTTGTTATGACGTTTATTAATCCAACCATAATTTAATCCGTTATATTTTTTTAAGTCAATGAATACACTTGGGTAGTTTCACTTGGGTCCATCCCTGTGCACATGGAGATATGAGCTAAGTCAACAGTTAAAACAACAGTTAAGTATTGTGAGTGGAACGACCTAACAGCTGATTCAAGAGAGGGTTTTTTTTCCTCTTCACAGGATTTATTGAATATTTCATTAAAAATATCGTCTCTGTGCTGATAATGTCCAAATCTATGTGCATTCGGACTTTCAACCCATAATAAAATGTATCAACACCTTATTGGGAATATTGCATCCATTGGTTAGTAGATTCGTTAAATTGGTTTTTAATTAATTAAAGTAAGTCAAAATCATTATCGTTAGTCAAAGGCTTATTTCGAATATAAACCTGAAACATTTACACCACTTAGCACTGATATATACCAACTATGCAGTAAACTCATTTGTATTTCCTGTTAAGATTGGAAACTGGATTTTACTGACTAACCAAAATGTTAGTTGGTAACCTCAAGTAAATAACGTTAATTGCCTTGTTTTCGGCAGGGTACACTCCTGCAACATTATAAAAAAGGTTCTTCCAACTAAAATAAACAATTTTTTATGTCTAACACTCCTGCTACAACTAACTGATTATGGAGATCTAAGCTGTCTTAAATTATATTTAAACACGAAGAAATGCAACCGATTTCAAAATCGGAAGATTTGTCTACTTGTGGTCTTGGTTTGTGCTCTGAAAGCTTCCTCAAGCTATTTATTTTCAAACGTACCTCTACCTCTTATCAAAAATCCTTTACTGCCCGAGTAAAAAACTTTAGATCCAACTGGAAACACCTCGATAAATATTTTTAAAGATCGATTGAAAAAGCCCTAGCTCACCTGAACCCTGGCCTTTTGCGCCCTTATCCTTTCCTTTATCCATCTAATGTTCTGTCAATATTTTCTTTTATCTTTTTTAAGTATACTAGTAGCATTTTATTTTATGAAATCTCTCACAGTTTACCAACCATTTTTAGAGTCCACTCCTTAAAAATCGTATTTAATATACAACGCCCGTTATGAAGTTTCGTGAGGTTTCAAATTCGAAGTTCAGAGCGTACGAAGTTCAAAGCGTTATAAAAGTGTAACCATTAGGTTCGGATCGTACGAAATTCAGAGACTTAAAAAAGTTGGATGGCCTCGCCGCGCAATATTTCTGCCAAAATGTTCAGTGGGATATCAGTATGTTTATTTGTCATTTTATTATAGCGAAATCACTATGACGGAGTGTGACACACATAGTTTACTATCGTTCGCTTATATCAAGATGTAATCATTAAATGTCACTTTGTGTGAATATTTGGTGTCATCTATTCTGCAAAATTTAAAAGTTCTTAGACTTCTTAGTCTGACGTTACTAAATGTTTTTAATTTTGTAGTATAAAATTGGTCTTGTTCTACTTGAAAGGAATTATATTGTCAGCATTTCTTTATTAAAGAATTTTACATTTCAATTTAATGATATTTATATATAAATACAATGTTACCTATTTTAAATATTCCAAAACAATCGTAATTAAGAATAAAACACGTACCATTTTTTTTAAATTGTTATTTTTGACTTGAACATATTGCTCCTATGAAAAGTCGTTTGCCATAAGTATTTAATATTAAAGTTAATAAATAGTAATAATAAATTTAAAAATTATAACTTACAAACACTTTGATAAGTTTCCAGTGCTACAAGAATAGAACTTTCATTTCTAATACTTTTATTTTTTAGTTTCGAACATATCAAGCAAATATATATTTTATAAAGAACTTCTGCCGCTAAATATCGAACACAATTTCTAAGAAAACAGATACCACTGACTTTTTTATTTATGTTTAGTTACTGATTGGAAAATTTAACGAAAAAAGGGTAATGGAAATATAAGAAAGTTAATTTCATTAATTATTAACTCCAAGCGAACTGTAAGTACCGCAGCTCATTGTGTGAAGTAATTAATCTTATCACTTCATTATAAGGTTTTTGCTTAATTAATTATTCAGTAACAGGTGTAAGTTTTGTATACTAGTTGTAGGGTTGCCATTGTAAGTCGTTTTGAGTACAGTAATTCAAACTGCTAATCCTTGTAGTTAGGCGAGGTTGTATCTAAATATAGAAAAACAATATTAATTCATTATAACCGACTAATTCTGTTGAAAGTGAACAAATAAATTATTATTGTCTATTATGACTTCATAAGGTCCAATATTCTGTTATAAGAAAGCATCAATAAAAACATCATTGAAGTGTTTTACAAGTATAATGCAAAACTTTTAAAAAAATAATATTTATGGCTTAAAATATTTAGTAGAATGTAAAACAAACAACATGAATAATTACGTCATTTGCCAATATTTAGAGTATTGAGAAACTTAAGTCTTAATATTTACTAAAAGGAGAAAAAAGTGCTAGTAGACTATCACTAATCCATATTTCCTATTATGTGAATCACTTTAAGCATTTCTAGGTATTTCTTACTATTTATTTTCCAGGAGATTTAGTCATGCACTTTTGAATATAATCGTTGAGTAACTGTCTCACGCTTAATCTTAAGTCATCTGAGTATACGACTAATTATAAAAATGACTAAAATCATGGCTAAATAATAAATATGGCAAATCAAAATAACTACAAAGATTTCCGAATGGTTAAATGGCGAAAAAAAATGTATGAAATTGAACGGAATAAATTATGGAAGGATAAATAAATGTCATAATATAGTTCATCGTCTTCTTGTACAGAAAAATAAGAATGTATTTCCTTATGGATTCATTTGACAGGTTGAGATTAACCTCTAAAAGTAAAACATATTGTTTAAAACATAAATAGTTTGTGGTCAAAAAATATTTTAAGAATATAAATAATAAATGAAAATGTTATAACACGTTGCTCTGAATTAGGCGTGAAGAATTCAAGAGATAAATAATTATAATTATTTCAATTCACTGGAGCGGTGTCATGTAATTTTTTATTGCCCATGATACCGAAAACATGACGTATCTTGTATTGAAACTTTATATATAAAAAGTGTTTGTGCAATGGAAGTTTTTCATCAAATACAATTTACAACCATATCCAAAAAGTCAACTGACGTAATAATGTGCATAAACCTTAGAAGCCTGCAGTGTACTAATCATAAGTATTTTTCCTCGTAATTAAAGGGTTAAGGCCACATTTGCACCTACTTGCAGTTTATTTTCTACATAGGATTACATTATCGACATATTTATGCTTTATGATCATAAGTCGAATAATAGAATAGGTTTTGTTTAACTACTTACCTACTTACCTAGGTTTTGTAATTGTTTTCGACTTCCATTGCATTTTGTATAAATCGCCGATTTTTGTTATTCAATTCAAATTAATCAAAGCCATAATATATTATGAATAGTTACTTTTTTTAATATTTTAATCTAATAATTTGCATGCGTCCTATAAAACTGCGAGTCACACCTGATACTTGAGTTGACTAAAATAGGCTGCAGAGAGACAAGTGCGTTTTGCATTATTTCTCGCTCTATTTTCCACAAAAAAAACGACTCCAAATTTAGCTCAACGGGAAGTACCCTAAGGGTTTTAAAAAGTGAATAACTTTCATAGTCTTCTTTTTATTAAGTTATTGTCTTCCACAAAAATAAAAATGTGCATATATATATATATATATATATATATATATATATATATATATATATATGGTATGTTTTAAACCCTGTATATAGAATAGTATTGAGGGAAAGAGGTTTATTTACATAACATTTCTTTGACAGCATTTCTTTGGCGCTTTTTTGGAAAACATTTATGTGAATAGTTTAAAAAATAGGGAATCCAATAATAAGGAGTCTTCAGATTTTTCTCGAAAGCGAACAAAGTTTTATAAGAAATTGAATTGGGAAATGTTTGCAGAACACTCATATTTCTATACGAATTAAAAAGTAATGCATCCTTCATTCTGACAACCAATTAACCAGTTAACAAACAATTAATTTTTTCAAATTTAAACTGCGATATGCAAATGGATAATACTGAAATATTATCATGCGGTTTCTATTTTTGCCTTTTCATTAACGAAACTCTAAAAAAAATATAATGAGCGATACCATCATTGTAACATACTTATACCTAGCCGATACATTTTCTTATACTCACTTATTTTTTGACACTAATTAAAATCAAAACCAGTGCCTCTGTGTAAATTTCTTTCATTGAACTATAAACAAATTTTTATAAAATTAATTTCAAATAAAATACTTTCCAATTGCACTATTTCAGGTTCAAAAACATTTAGATTACTCTCATGCCGATTGATTGATGAAGTATTTAAATAAATAATATCACACAACGAAAGTCAACTTTATAATTATATTCATCTTAAACTCATGTGTGATGTTCTAGTAAGTAAGGTTAATTCAATATTTATCCACTTCAAGTATTAATATATCTTCCTAACATGATATTTGAAGTGATGGATATTCTTAAACAGAAATTTTCCGTATAATTTTCCGTATATTTTAATGTATATATTAGAAAAATTTATATAATTACTAGCTTGAAATTAAAACGTGGCCTATCTAGAAAAAGCCGCTACGATAAACCCTTTAAAGTAAGAAATCATTTTGTTTTTAATTTAAAGTGAATATTACACATAATTACATAAAAATATGTAGAAAGTAATTATTTTTTATTCAGATTAAAATTAGTATAAAACAATGAAGATTCCAAAACTGTTTTGAATATCACATAAGGAAGAACTTTTGTATTTTTCTTCACAAAATACATGTTAAATATTTCCCACACATTTCTTCTTTTCTAAAATATTTTAATAATACTTACTAATAATTTTACTCAACCATATAACTGGATATATTTAAATCAAATTAAATCGTGGCTATTCGTAAACATAAATGGAATATAAACGCTAATGCTGTAAATAATCCAAAAATGTCCACAATACAATTTTCATATCGTCCGCATTAATACTTCACATCACCCTCAAAAATAATATAGTCAATACATTTTATAAACGCAACGGCGGATGACAGCTGCTAAACTATATGAAGACGTATTGTTTTACACTTGCTCAGACCCACCTTAAATCTATAAGATGCATCTACTTATAGATTTAAGGTGGGTCTCAGTAAGCGTAAACAATATATCTTCATATAGATTACCACCTGCATAAACATTTAACCTTTAAAAATAAAGTTGTCTCAATTATTTTTTAACAGCGACGTTATTTAAGGTAACAAAATTTTTTTGGAAGAAGTTACGAAATTTTAAATTTAGGTTAAATATTATTAAATTAGATGGGAAGAAACTGTAAGGAGACATTTTTTTCACAATATTGCTGCAATAATGTTAAGAATTAAATTAAGATATCGATTATTTATTTAACAAAGAATTTTCGTAATGCAAGGCTGCCAGAGAAGCGACATTTTTTTAAGATTATATCGTTTAGTTATGAAAAGGCAGGTCAATTAAAAGGTTCATTTTAATTGCATTTAGGTTTAATATGGTGTCAGACATTTTAAATGTAACCTTCCATAAATATTTATATAATCTTGACTTAAACTGGTATTTAAGTTGGACTTATGTTAATATAGCCCCCTCTCATATTTTAAGGTTTACTAATTTTTGGCAAAAAAACAAGTAGTGGTTTAACATTTCAATGTTTAAAATCATTTTTGTCCCTTTGTCGGTTTAATTGGTGTTAAATTTTGAGGACGTTTTAAGATATGTATCAGGAGTATGTTAAACATTTTGCAACCAACGTAATTGAATCTAAGTGGACTTGTTTTGACTTAATTCTAGAAAATAGCCATTTCACAAAAATGGCATCGCCATTTCGGATATCTTCAAATCCAGTTCATAGCAGCTTCTAAAAATATAATTTGAGCTTGTTTAGATTAGTATTATTAATTGATTGTGTTATTAAAGTTTTACTAATATTATTAAAAATTGAAGCGCGATAGCTTCCTATCATAAGATAAAAACAATCTTTCAGAACATCTATGAATTTATTTAGTCTAGTGAAAGGGCAACTAAGCTCATTAGTATCCATTAAAGACTTACGCGTATATTTGATTTAATATTTTTAAATGAACATTATCAGAACATACTTTAATTTTTAAATCAAAAAATGACACAAGGTCATTTGTTCCAATTTGGTTGATTTTTTAAAACAAAAAAAAATTCAGGTGAAATGTAACAGTTAAAATAAAACTAAATCATGTGAAGCGGAAATAAACATTCATTGACACATTTTCTTTTGCGAATATTATTTTATTTAGCTTTGCGTCATCTCCCCAATTGCTCACAATGACGAAACATTACAACAAACTTATAAATTAAAACCGTAATAAGTTTCTTCAACTTTGCTAGACGTCTGTTTTCATTTAATTGCACTTATATCATAAGCTCTAAATTTTCTTTAAGCTTCGAAATGTGTCCACTTTAACAAATTTATGTATTCATTCGGTCATGTAATGAAAGGATTAGGAATTAAAGTTACTTTATTCCAGAGCAAATATTATTAGTAGTTGGGAGTTGTTAATTAAAAGCAACCTTTAATTAAAATTAATTTACTTAAGTAATATCTACTCAGCAAAGTTGTAACGCTCCCTTAATTTCAATGTCGATTCAGACGTAATTTTGGGCAAGTACAGAATTAATTGCTCTTTGATATCGTTGAAATTTTTTGTAGTTTGGTCTTTTAGTTTGAAATTTGCACATTTTGCGAAAGTTATAAAACAAGTTCATTTTCACCACATACTTGCATGATAAAATTCAAACAGTAAACATATTTTCAGAATATTAGTCTAATGCATGGCACCAAGTGCAAATTTTCAAATGAAATTTGTTACTATAAACATTTGACTGTTACATTTATGTATGTGTGAATATACATACACACACACACACATATATATATATATATATATATATATATATATATATATATTACTATATATTATATATATATATATATATATATACATATATATATATATATATATATATATACTTTAATTAATTGGGAAGTCATTTTAATTACACATGAAATAATAAACGAGCATCAAAATTAACGAAATGGTACTCTTAACTTTTTAAACAGAAATTGGTAAAAAAAATATAGAAGTAATAAATGAGCAAATTCCCTCTTCCTCTTCCATATGTTTAAAAGGTATACGAAACGGACACATCAAATCTGAATGCTCCGCTCCGCAAAGCAAAAAAATAGGGTCAAATTTAAATGATGTTCAACCGTTTATGGTTTTCATTTACTAAAACTGATATTGATATGAGTTTCAGAATTATATAAGTACACGAAATGCGGAATTCCCAAACCCTAAATTTTCGAAAAATTTCTGAATAATTTACCAATCTTTAATGATCCACACTTTTGAGTGTTTAGTTACGATTCATATTAATATTAAATGTCTCTAAATGAATCACAATAGCACATTTTATTTACTTTAAATTACTACTAAATAACAAACTAGATCCTAAGCACTCTACTGAACTAAATATAACCAGCCAAGTGTGAATCGGACTCGAGCACGAAAGGTTCCGCAGCGCCAAATATTTAAAACTTATAAATGTGCGTTTCTCAAAAACACTGCCAAAAATGTTATTGCTACAGTCGGTATAGTCGATATTCTAATCTCCAAAACTACAGAAAATATCTTATTGAAACCAACTATCTTTGAAAGTTTATTTTAAGCTCTATAACTTTAATTTTTTTCAGAATTTTACTCACGTTAGTTGAAAAATTAAAGGTGGAAACCACATTTTAAGACTTTAGAAATGCATACCTCACCAACAATTTATTTAAATATGCAGGTTATTTTGAAACCTCTATATCATTTAGACATTTTTTGGAACCTCTATATAATTTAAGACCTATCTAATGATACACCACACGCCTATATGCGCTGGATTTTTTTTCACCCTTCAGTTACATATAAAGAGTACCATCTCTAATATTTTTTTTTATAATTCTACTAATTTGTTGTATAGCGGTTCACAGAAGACACCTGCCATACAAATTTTATCTATTTAGTGGCTATAGTTCCCGAGTAAATGTGCTATGAAATACGTATACATAAACGGACAGGCAGCACGAAGTTATAAAGATTCCATTTTTGCGTTTGGCTACGGAACCCAAAAAATTGAATAATATGTTTCGAACCTACGTATATCACACACACATATATATATACACATTTATGTAGATATGTTTGGATCTTTATTATCTCCTGTAGCCTGAATGGCTTTACGATACTTTATTTTAATGTTTGAGCTGCTATTGAAGTTGTTTGGCTTTCAAGTATCACTAAATATATAACCTTAATTGAATAGCATTATAGCGAACACTGCCAAGCCGCCAGTGCTATCGGGAAGTACGCAACGCCGGAGAGGCGCGTATTCATACTTATTATGAATAACCAAATGTTCATTTTCGTATTTCAATAACGATTGCTTATTATTTTCCTCTATATTTTATAAACAATTTTTTCTAGATCGACAAGGCTAAAGCAAGGATTACGTTGGTAGAGATGAAATAGGAAGATAAATTAATAATATTAAATTATAATATTTTTAAAACGTTAAATTTTTGGCGCTGTAGCGATTAGAAAATAAATGCTAAATTAAATAAAATGTATTATTATAATTTTAATTTTTTCATATTATAATAATTTACTTGACTTTAAATTGGAGGGCCAGAGCGGCTTGCCGCCTATGTAACTCACAAATGCAATGGTGTGCTCCGTCGACACTACCAACTATATATTAAGAATACCGCAGGGACATTTGATATTATTGCATTTGATATCATTCCTATTGATATTTTGAAAAAGGCAGAGTACACCGGCTCGTTTGTTTAATGTTTAACTCTTAGAATCTGTTGATCTGAGTTAGAAAATTCTTCTTCACAGTCGTTACACTCTTGGTAGAGTGATCGTGGTCATCATGTCAAGTGTCTTACACGTGAGTTATGTGCCATAAGATATCTCTCCATTCCTCTCTATCTGTGCACTCGTTTAGTGGTATATCCATGGCTATCTTGACCTGATTTATCCATCTCACTGGTGGTCTGGTACCTTTAACTTTGCACACCGCGATACATGTCCGAAGAATTTGATTATGCGAATTTGTACAATATTGACCAAATGTTGCCTGATATCAAGTTCTTGGAATATGGATGTATTAGTACGGAACTTAGTCCAAAACATTAAGAAAAAAAAATCACATTTCCAGGGCATCTATTTCTTTCTTTTAAACAAGTCAATAAAAGGTAGTAAAAGTGACGTAATTTCTTAATATTTCAACTGGTTGTACGTATATACTGAATATAACGCCTAAACATATATTAGAACGATGTACTTAAAATAAAAGTAATGCGTACAGTAATAACACTGCTACGAAAATTGAGAGATAAATAAATATCACGAAATATGAATTTATAAAAAATAACACAGGAGCAGGAACAATAAACATAAAATATGAACGACATGAATTTATACGTACTAGTATATTACAACTGAAAAGAACTATCAAAAGCTTGAAATTGAACGAAAAATAAGCATCGTGTATGGTGAAAAGTAACTCGTTCATAAATACAACCTTTCTCGGAAACTATCAACCTAAGTTGATGCATTTAGTTCCAACCATTTAGTAGTACAAAGGTTGTTCCAACCTGATGCATTTAGTTCATTTAGATAATATAAATAACGCACACATATATATATATATATATATATATATATATATATATATATATATATATATATCTATCAATGTGAAATTTTATTTTGAAATAATTGTGTTTAGCTTTTGTCGTTCTGATGAATTTTTCGTAACAGTATATGTTTTATTCACTATATCTTTTTAATATTTTTCGTATTAATAAATTTAAAGTGTTTTACTACATAACATTAAAAAGACGTAGACTAATTGATTAAGTTTAAAAAGACGAAGGCTCAACTACCAAAAATGTGTAAGAAATTAGTAAATCATGTACTTATAATCAAAATAATAAACAAATACATTAAGCCAACACAACCTGGCCAGGTATAAAGAATCAACTCAAAAATATCCAAATATTTTCACATTGATCGAATACGCAAACAATTATTTACATGCACTCTCTCTGTACGTAAATGAATAAATTAGGGTGAACCAAAAAATAAAGTGTACAATATATCTCGTAAATGTTAGGGCAGGTGACAAGCGGTAAACAATGTCACGGTGTTTTTCCGCCCTTTTAAGCTTCCTCAAGCTTAGCTAAAGCAACGAGGCGTGTCCGCGCGCACACAGATACTGGTGCGGAATTAATGAAGAATTATTTACAAGGTTACAAAATATGAAGATGTAATTAAGAGAAGCTACCGTAAGGCTGCAGCCGCTAAGTGCTCTCGGAGTTTAAGCAGCAATATTAGAAAGCAAGGAATGCGTTTAATTTAATTTGAATGAATTATTTACAATTAATATTTTCACCACAATATATTATATCTCTAGTATTTTTCTCAAAGTAAATACATCCAGGAGTACTAATTATATATTATGTTCATTTAAAGTAAAAATCGTGATTAAACAATCATGAAATATAATTAGTTGAAGAAGAATTAAAGAAAACAACTAAATTTTTTGTAAGTTTCTATAATTATATACCACTAACATATTGATAATTTAAGTAAAATATACACAATAAATAAAAAATAAGTTTTGTTATTTAGGACTAGAAAAATCATTTACAAATAATTCCCATTGATGTGACGTAGTTAGTTTCACGAAGTTTAACTAAAATTTAAAATTTTAATTCAAAGTCATTCATTATTAGGATTCGTCATCGTCATCATCGACCGGAAGAGAACCTTTGCGAAAATAGGCCTATTCCATAGATTACAACAAACATTAATCCCGAGCCGCCTTTATCTAATGGCTTTCCGTGACATTTACCACTCATCTGTCCGTCGAGCGCAATCTCGTACCGTAAACATGGAGTGGGATGGCCCACTCCGTGCTTACTGTACAAGATAAGCATTCGAGAACCTTTGTTCTGCAGCGATTGGCGGTTCTGTTATCATACTACATGATATACACTATACGACATACCCATTTCCACTTTACCATGCCAATTCTATGAGGTATGTCGATAACCTTAATTATCATAGGGATATCCTCATTATACGAGTCTCATACGGATATCCTCATATCTCGTAGGAAAGCCCTGGGCATAGGCCTTCTCATAGTTCGCTCGGTGACTTTGAGAGTTCACATGATCAATAGTAAGAGGTAGCCTCTGACTTCCGTAGGCAATGGCTTCGTCCTGGCAACAGATACTGGTTGAAAACTTGCATCTTCAGACATTTATTAAGCCAGCAGTAAACTTGTTTGCTAAGAAATAATGGACTATCATTATTAGCTTTTTTTGTAGTTGTATATAGAGAGCCACTCCATAATGTATATTCCATTACGCTACCCGTAAACATAATTGTTTAATTAGTAAATTTTAGCCCGATCCCTGCCTGTCCCTAGTTTCTTTTATACATTATCGGAAAGTCAAATTTATGAGTATAAAATGAAATAATGTAACATCATTACAGATGACGATTCATTTGCTTCAAACGGAATGTTGTGAATACTTTGTATCACTCTACAAATGAGTTACACGTTATTTAAAATAAACGATTGTTTTAACTTATATGCACTCGATTAGTTAGTTAAACTTTGAATGAAAAAAATATATGTATATATATATATATATATATATATATATATATAAGTATTATAGTCTAAATATTATATTGGAAACATAATTTAATGAATCATTGAGATACATATTAACAAGAGTGAAAGCTAAAATACATTTAATGAAAAAAGGTTAAATTATTTATTATTTTCTGTTTTTAAAAAAGGACATTTAGAAAATGACTATTGTAAAATTGGTACAAAGAAGAAAAAAAGTACACATACACATCATAACTTTGAAACTACTGATTTTTGCAAAAGAATTTTTTTTTAATTATTTTACAACATTCCCTAACTAAAAAAATGTGAATGGGCCAACCTATACATATCTTCTCAGTACGTTCTAGAATAAGAACTTTTTAAACTTTTTTTCTCAAAAGTGATTTACAATAAACTCTAAGAAATAAAATCTCTAAAAAAGGTTAGTTGGGAAACGTTGAATTGAAAAGAAAGCACAATACTCTGTGCTCGCAAAACATTCTTATGGTTTATGGAGTTTATTTATTACTTTTCATGAAATGTTTTTGCCTTTCGTACAAAATATGTATATAGAATCGAATACATACAATCAAGAATTCATGTTTAAATATGTTATAAACATAATAGGAATATTAGTTTTTGCTAGAAAGATTTATTTTATATTTCAAAGTTTTAGTTTCTAACTGACATTCATATCTTATTTATTATGAACGACTACTGATTCTAAAAAATAATTCCAATCTAACCCTCGATGCATTTGGGAAATTGTCGATTTTGGATTTCGTAGACAGAACGCAAACGTCATTACGATGGTCTCAATCTTACGCCCTCAGCAGTATAGTTACTAAACTTGAAATTGAGCAATATCCAATATAGATTACTTTCATTGCTCTGGGATTCTATTTCCCCACCAATTCTTTCGCGAGATGAATCATCGCTTCACAACCGGATACTTTTTGTTGATCGACGTTTGCTTCCTTTCCTAATCATACTTCTAGATTTATATGTTTCAGTTTTTTCTGTAAGTAAGTTACTCAATCTGACATACATAGCACATTTTAGGTATGATTTGATTACAGTGATTTTGGTGGAGTTATGATCATTATTTCCTCTATCATAGACTACACAGATTAAATTAAAAGGGGTCATATTATCATAGATTAAATATTTTAACAACAAGTCGCAAGGCGAAATTATTTTGATCATATTTTCTTTCGTCCACTCCTCTCGTTAATCCATTATTAAAATAATAACTGAAAAGTAACATGGCATGAAAATATTTTAATAATTTTTAAAAAGAGAAATAAAAAGCGGTATTCGTGCAAGCGCAGAAATAATTTACTCTTTTTAAAGTAGCCTTTATATTATTAAAATAGTCACTACTACAACAATATTACAACTTAATATCTAAACTATATTTTGTCTCTCTGGCTTTTAAAATATTGGTTACTAAATACAAACAGAGTAACTGAGTTGCGACATATCCGCGTACTATATTTGTGTTACAATCCCAACTAACCGCCCAACATGTTCGTTTTGCGCAGGTTCGACAATCAATGAGTTGAATTTGCGCTACGAAAGTTCTATATATTCTATGAAAAAATTTTAAATTATTTCTATTAAACTATTTACTAGTATCAATGTTACTTTTCATATGATATATTTCTTAGTATATATTTTACAAACCTAAAAATGACTAGTCTCATTTTCCCAAAAATTATGAAATTTAGAATCATTACTATAATTTTTCCAATATTGAATATATTTGGCGTTAATTTTGTAGAAATTCATTATTCACAATTAAAGGAAACTACGTGATATAGTATTATTTCTACTTTCTTTAAGTTCTTTACCATGACCTAGATTTCGTTGGGCTATTAGCAAAGATTTTTGCTAATAGCCCACCTGAAGATGTAATACAACAAAACTTAGGTCGTGGTAAAGAACTTAAAGAAAATAGAAATAATACTACATCACGTAGTTTCATTTAATTGTGTATAGTTTTTCCGTAAATTTCTAATGACGCTACTTTTGCCACAATTTTGACTAAAGCATTTTCAGAAATTGGGAAGAAAAGCGGAGAGACCAATTTTTGTTGTCTATTTCAATAATATTTGTAGAATGATCTTATTTAAAATTTTGAAAAATACTATTATTTGGGGATACTCATGATATTCTCTTTGATATCTAGTCCCAGACCATATATTATAATTAAAGAGAAAATATATGCTGATGCAATTACCCACTCTTAATGTTCTTTTAATAAATTATAAAAATATTTAAAAAAACTTTACTCGAATTAAAATTAAATACATGCTTAATGTCTAAAATAGTCTTGAAATTTCTACTGTTATCCAATATTATATATTCAAAGGTGACCCTCGAAAGTGAGCTTGAAGTTACAGAAATACAATATAATTTTTGAAAAAGTTGGTGTAGTTTAGTATATCAAAAAACTTTACAAATAAAGATAACCATGAAAATTAATGAAATACCTAATAACTTTTTAGAAATTATCACAAAGAAGCAATCAACACCGACTGTGTTTTTAACAATAATACTATTAAAAAAGTTGATATATTTTAGAATATAAAAAACAAACTATTGAGAGATTGACCAACAAGAAAGATCAAAAAAATGTATAATTTCTGATCACAACGGATAACAAAAAACGTATTATCATAACTGGGAATATATTTTCATAATATAAAAGATTGTTACTATGATAATGAGAAATAACAATAACAAAAAAAGCCTAATGAAAAACATAACTTTTCATAAATAACTCCAAAAAATAATCAATACTGCCTGCTCTTTTTGAAGAATATTTTTTTTAAAAAAGCAGATATATTTCGGAATATAAAAACTAAACTGAATAATAAAAAAATATCAAAAAATCAAATCCAATTTCTGATCAATTTTATTTTTAATGAGATTAATGAGGAATAAAAATAACGAAGAAACTCTAATAAAATACCTACTAACTTTTTGAATACTCATTTTTGAGAGAACGAACGTCATATAATGAAAAATAAAGATAAAGACTTTTCGAAAATTCTTAGAAAAATAATCAATACTGTCCGCCATTGCCTAAATAAATTAAAAATAAACTGTTAACTGGCATTGACAATGGTTCTGTCTTTTGTCAAAACGAATGCCTATTCCGATCTTTTCGAGTTTCATGTGACTGTTTTGATGATCCCGTCGAGTCTCTGTTTCGTGGATTAATATGGTAAATCTAAGAACGGAGGGTGCCACGAGACACTATCTGCATCTCTCTTTGGCGTTCTCTCGCTAGTTCAAGAGAGTACTCATAAGAGATCAAAAGATTTCTCAATTGTCTGATTGAGGATTTAGATAAAACCTTTGTAGTTTTACCTTTGTAGATTATCTTTGTAGATTACACCTTTGTAGTTTTTATTTTTGTAACACCCGGGCCCAATACTACATGGGTTTTTTCCCATATCCATTAGGCAATATTAAAATTACAAAGCTTCATAGATTATTTTGTTTAAAATCAATGGCTGAGTTTTCAAGTATTATTCAACGAGGATATACATGTACAGCCTTATTTAATAAATTTGGGTTAATCTAGTCTTTGCTTTGAACTCTACCATCAAGTATAGTGGTTATCTTACCTTTAACACATAGTTTACACACATAACTTTCCATTCTACGTGTGACTGTATTATGAAATAATATATAAACATACGAAAAATTTAAGCTTATAAAAGACATTTGGAAATATTAAAAAATGTGAAAATTTATCTTCGTAAACCTGATTAATTTCCTATGTAATGGAACAATCCATTAGATGTAAGACACGCAAGGATTGGCAGTGATAGGAGATGTTTGAAGGATGACATCACCCTTACATCGCACAAAGCTACGTACAAATATGCAGCGCATATGGAGCAATATATAAAGAAGCGCTGTAATAATATAATTTTAACAGATGTTACCGAAAATAGTTAATGTTTATTTTAAAAACATAACAATATTTATCAACCTATTGGAAGAAGCTTCCTTTGTTTCACAATACAAGTAAACGTAAACTTGGGTACTGTAATTAAATCATTTATTTGATTATAAAATAAATTATTGAATTACAGTATCCCAATAAGGATTTAATAATTTAAATAATAACTATTTCTTGGAGATGCGTTGAGACAAAAACAAATTCGACACAAGTATACGCCGATCCAATGCATGCACGAATACTCTGCTACAATTAACCGAACAAATTTCTAAGCAATGAATACATTTACCCTACTCAGTACGTAAGTAATAAAAATTACCCAATCTGGAATTGATAACAAGTAATATATATCCACAATGTTGCGGAAGGTGCCACGTATTAAATAATATGAGGATGTGGGCACTTAAGCTTTCTCAAGCGTGATTTAACGAATTTTACCCCAGTGTTATCTAAATATGACAATTTAATTAAGATATGCTTTTGCAGCTTGGAACCCGCTATGTGTGCTCAAGCAGCATTATCTGTCTAACGATGTTTAGAGTACGTTGTGACGTATGGTAATGAGCTTGTAGCATAGGTGCTCTATATACATATATAGACATATGTAGATAAAGAAAAAAATTATTTTAAAAATTTGACGTTATAAGGAAATAAAATCTGTTCGGACTCGGACGTTAGACTAGTAGCAGTCCGTAATGAGGTTTTTTCACAAATAATAATACAATCATTAAAAATATTGTATGTGCAAAAACACACTTGAATTTTACAATTTAATTTGTATATGGCATTTATAACAAACATATATTTATTACATTTTATAACTCACTTGTGGTCCTTGTAGATATTTAGTAACTATCTTTCTGTTAATAGTTATTTATATAAACATAATCCTACGTTAAGATCTGTTAACAAAACTAGGGGTTTCAAAAAATGCTTCTCAAAGTTTGTCTACATTTTCATTATGTGATTTCATTATGAGATAATTGAGAGTAAGATGGTATGAAAAATATATTGTTTTAGACGACAGTGATTAGGAATAGTTTGTGTAGGCTATAGTAAAAATTAGTAAGATACAGATAGTAAAAAAATATAAATGAATTTGTGTAAGGCCTAGGATATTATCAAATGTTAAATGAACTGTCTTTTACAAGGAATATTCCAATGAATTGAGTTAATAAAAGATAGGAATGCTTATGAAATAAAGTAATTTTGGATTTCCGCTTCATGAAAATACTAACCAGTTCTATTTCATCACGGCCAACCTCGCTAAAAGGTTCTAAATTAAAAGCACAACTTAAAATTTTATAACCAACCGTTTCTAGGCTTGGTGTTTGCTGAAATTATATTCACTGGAGAAATACCGGCGAAACTTACAATAAATCTAACTTTAAAGGAATAAGGAATTAGAGAGAAAACAAATTTAAAAATAAGTAAAGTTAATTGCAAAAGTATCGAACGATGTTTTAAAGAAACAAAGCAATTAGAAAAACAAACTAACGGATATGGAGACAGGAAGAACTTTATGAACATAATGGAAAACTTAAGTGAAGAAACGTTAAAAACCTCACAAAAAAGTAAAACTCATAGAATAATATCAATTTAATTTATTACCCTCGCTAAAATACTTGTATATCATATAATGCTCGGAAATATAATGAAACCTACAACGCTCCCCTACAATAAACTCACTGACATAAGCAGTGGGAAAGCCTACACAAAGCCGGTTTCCGCAATTGTTTTTGAAACATATAAATAATGTTGGATGTTCTTAAGAGTTAATCTTTGCTACTAGCCTACCTGAAGATGTTGTAATACAACGAAACCTAGGTCGTGGTAAACAACTTAAAGAAAATAGAAATAATACCACATCACGTAGTTTCATTTAATTGTGGTTACAAATAAGTAAAATCTGTAGAATGTAGATATTCAGTACATATCATCTATTTAAAGTAGCCTGGCATAAGGTACTTTAAAAGAAGAGTCCTTCTTCTCTTTCGCCCTTTGTCTTCATCTTATTTTAGAAATCCGTTTCCACTGTATTATTTAATAAACTAAGTATTATATGGACGAGTATAGCAATGAGGGCCTATCAAAGATTAATTTGAAATGATTCCTTAGAAGTTCTAATACCTGTCCGTTAAAATTATTACTTAATTTACTAAGATTTGTGCTCTGCAATTTTTCAATTAATCATTTATATTATTATTCATTTTCAAAATAATTATTTATACCTTGTGATATGAACAAACAAACGAACGTCAAAGATAAAAGTACTGTAAATAAATACGAGATTAATGAGAAAAACTAATTTAATAATTAAAAATGTCGCATTGCCTCAAATAAAACCCTGTCATTAAATGAAATAACTTCAGGTTACAATTATTAAATATAAGTTATATTAAATGTGAATATTTATTATACCTAATATTTAATAATTATTGAAATTATAATTATATAAAATATGAATAAAATGATGCATATAGATGATAATTATTGATATAACCTTTTAACGAATTGATGACATGATCAGTAATAACGCTATTGAATAATTAAAAATGGATTTTCAAATAAATTTTGTGAGCATGTGTTATAATAAGGAACATGTCATTCTTGAATTCACAGCAAGTTACAAGGAAGAAGTACTAGTAGTAAATTTACTTATTTCTTTTTTTGAAGAAGAAGAATGAAACGAAAGCAGATATAACATCCACTTATGGTACATCTATAAAAGCAAATCTTGTGTTACTCAATTCAAAACATACAGAAAACGTTATCAAAGCACATTGAAGAAAAATGGCACAGCACAAAATGAACGTGAACGCATACGTATCAAGATATTTTACTCATCAATCGTAATTATACAAAAATACTAACATAATAATGGTGAATGTAAGATGCTTCAAAATTATTTCTTAACACATTCTAAACAAAATTCAAATATATGCAGATCTGTTGAAGTTCTCCTTGGTCAAAAATTCCGTAATATACATTTTGATCTACTAAGCTGTTTTTACTGCTCAAAAATATTTCAATGTAAAACAAATCATAATAACATTTACTTAATTTTTAATTATAAGTCTCCATTTTTTCATATTGACATTAAAAATATTACAATCCAAACATTAAGTAATTGTGGTATGATTTTTGAGAAGAATTTTCCTTTTTGAAACGAATATTTGTCTTTATTCGAAATTCTGTAATAATAGTAAAAAAAATTAATTTTTCCACTTACAAATAACAACATGTAGGTAGATATAAGTTAGGAAACTATGTCATTGTACAAGTGTATTTTATTTGGTCCTTGAGTACGCATTCTAATAATATAAATTTTAAGCCTCCTCAAATAAATATATTATTGTTTGTGTCTATCCCACATTGTATAATGTTTTTAATTCACACATTAAAAATGTTATTTTAAGGAAAAATATTATCAATTCTTAATTGTATTCTATCTACGTGTAAAATATTTCATGAAATATCTATCTTCTTATTCTAAGTTGATTCAATCAATTTGAAAAATATGTTACCTATAATAAGCAGTAATTCCGGATATATGTTAAATGATAATCTATCTCGAAAACAATCTTATAAGAAGTTAACAATCCATGTATTAATAATAATATAAGAAGTATGGAATATAATGTTACTGGCTGACGGTCATGAATAATCCATAAATTTTTCAAACTTTTAATTTAACTGTCATAAATACAAACAAGTGTTTCGCAGAATCTAAAAACTCCGAGTGGCAACTAAATTTAATACGTATGGTAATATTGAAAGTTTCTGAATATCAAAAATGGAACCAACTGGCAAATTTTCAAATAATTTATTGTTCTTCAAAATACTATCGATGGCACTCTGTCTTCGAAAATAGCTACCGCTTCTTCGGCATCCAGCGATCATATACCTAGCAGTTTATCCTTTATCCTTTTCAATAAATAGAAATCGCATAGTACAAGATTAAAGATATATCACAGATTACCCAAAGTTTTTAAGTAGGATGTAGTGAAATACCCGAGCGTTCGTCTAGTCGAGTATGGAGTGACTATGTCGTGATAAAGGACGATTCTATCGCGAGGATTCAACTTTTAAACTTTTTCCAAAACAACAGGTAAACAGTCGCTAGATACAAGCCTATTGTTTTATTTTCCGATATAATCTTTACGTAACAAATTGTCCATCTGGGGAAAGGGGCGACCAACTTTTTTTAGCAATTCGTTCCTTCTTCACCATTGTAGACCACTCTTCGAATGTAAAAACCACTGAGCAACTTGTTTGCAATTCATTTCAACCTGATTCACATAATTTTAAATTTGCCGCCAATTTTATAACCAAATCATAAATTCCAACAAATTACCTCAATGGGTTATCGAATAATCCGATTTTTTTGATTAAATTTCAATAAAATTTTTTGAATATCATTATTACAAATGGCCATTTCTCAGTGCTTAAAAATTTCTAGAAAAACTGGCAACTAATTTTTCGTTTAAATTAAGAGTTAATATTTAAATTTAAAAGACGTACGTTTTTAAAACATTCTGGCAATCATTCAAGTTTTTATAATTTTCTTTTATTATTTGGTATTACTTTTTGCATTTTACTTATTTTGTCTCATTTAAATGAGAAGAAAATACAACAAATTTTTAATTTATATACTATAATACTTATTTTGGTATACTGTACTCAGAATTCTAAATGTCACCGGTGGTAAAATGTTTATATAATATCCAACATCAAAAACGTAACGAATAAAATAAAATTTGTACCAATGCCTTTTTGTCCTTAAAAATTGCCACATTAACAAATTATCTTTAATTATAAAAAAAATAATTTAATTACAAAAATGTATCGGTTATGATCATTAGAGATTACTGAGTAAAGTACAAACACAAACAAAGTAATGGCAGATAATGTTTAAAAGAACACAAGAAACCGATAAAAATATATTTAACAGATCAATATTTGATGAGTATTTGAGAAAAATACTCATCAAAAGCTATATTCCACATATTATTATGTTTTCCCAAAAAATGACAATTCATAAAAATTAATATAACACACATGTAAACTAAACTGCTTTTTTTTCAAACGAAGTATGAATTAATATTTTTCTTTTTTTGAATTTCTAATATGCATTGAATTCAGCGTACAAATGAAAGATAAATCGGCAAAAACGCCTGTAAATTGGTTTAACCTGAATTGGTCGAGAAAACGAGCGATGTATGCCATGAAATAGGTAGTATTTAAGGTTAGGCAAGCGTAAAAAGGCATTTGCATGATCAATGAGAATGTTGAGAGGTTTTGTTGCCAACGATAAATCCAAAGACTTTTACTGAATTATTCAAACCTTTATAAACCATATCACTTTTCAACGAGAAAGATGTTTTCTTCTATACAATTTAATTTATCGTCGCAGGTAGTTCATGTACACTGGTTTTGCTGCTATGCTTATTATAATGATAAAGAAGTTTCGATTCTTAGTCTATGTTAGGCATGTCAATCCATAAAATGTCACGTCGTCTTCCATATATTAAAACATTATACAAAAAGAATTGACATATTTAAAGTTGGTTGAAATATATTTTTCGTTTTAAATATTTTCAAATATTTAATGACATACTTTAGTTTAAATTAGTTGCATTTAGCAGTATTAAAAAGATATGCAGGAGTGAAGGTAACAATATGCAATGAAGAAGATAAGTAACAAAGGTGGCGACAGAATTTTGATACCAAATATTATATTTGGGTGTGAATTCAGTAGCGACCAAAACAAATATCTGTCTAGCAGAAGGCCGAAGGAGTCCAGTTGTGCGGACATCCCATGGAATCTCTAGACCTTTCTAGTTTTCTAATTTTTTTTTCTTAAAAAGCAATTTAATTTCCTTTTAAAACTGTATATATAAGTTTGAATAGATCCAAGAAATGTACACTTGAACCCCTTCCCCACTTCCACTCTGGATACGTGCTCGCCCCAAATCTGAATAATAGTTATATAGTCAATTTAAATATAAAACATAGATAAGAATTTCATCAAATCAAGAAGAAATATTTTACGTTTTGTTTTTTTTAATTACACTAATTAAATCAGAAATGAACGTATATCTTAAATTAGATCAGTGCTTATGTCAAGATTAAAGATTATCGTGAATGTAAAAATCTTATAAATATTTTTGTGGAAAAAACCGTTAACGGAAATATATAACAGGTTATATAAAAAGACCACTCTAAAACATTACTTGTGAATATGATACTTTATTTGCATGAATATGTGGAAACCTTGGCAATATATGGTTGAAAAATGAGACAAAGGAGAGATCCATCCAACAGTGTTTTTTCAATCGTCTGGTCATACAACTATATTTAATTGAATTACGGTCTATATGTTACCTTATAGTGACATGTTAACCAAAGGTAATATTTGAAATGTCAATTAGGGGAGATGTGTACATAGAAGCCGGAAAAAAGATCATTTTTGGGAATTTTTCAGGGAAAACTGTTTGAAATTTTGTATTGTACAAGGATATTGGATGATACTTGGTTCACCGTAAAAAAACTACGTACACGGTACCCACTGGCGTTTCTTCAAAAATCATCTGAAAAGAAAAAAACAAAAAGATTATTTAAATAGATATAATAATCTAGTACTTGCCATAGTTTTGAAAATATCGATTTATGACAAAATTGCGAACGTCTGAACATAAAGGTGATTTTTGGACCAAAAATTAATTATTACTTTGCCTGTAAAACAAAAACTAAGTAATGAAAAAAAAATCCTACAACAAATACTAGATAATAGTGTATAGAATAATTAAATAAGACCTCAAGGCAATCGGTTCATTGGTTGTCGAGAAATTTTGGGTACCGGCTTAAAAAACGTGGTTTTGAGGAAAACGCGTTTGAAAATTTGGGAATTAATAAATTATCAAATTTGTCAACTTACATGGAATCATCGATACCAAGCCCATAGTATAGGCCTTCTTCGGTCAACGGAATGTTCATTGCTTCTAAATTTTGTTGTCGGCGCATACTCAAAAACACAGACAATTGAATCAAAAAATAAGTCTACGCCTTTTGTTCGAAGGGTCACTTGCCGCTACCTGCCTGTCGGCTCGGCGCTGTAAAACACGTTTCACGTTCTCCTTACCTTACCGTTTTGTCAGATATTCCAGTGACCTCAAACTTCAAGAAAATGCAAAAAAGAAAATGGATTTTTTCGACCATCTAGGTGTATATCTTCCCTAAAGGCATAATATTGTTATTTAAAATTTGTTTGAAATACATATATGTGTGTATATATATATATATATATATATATATATATATATATATATATATATGTATATATATATATATATATATATATATACATATGAACTATTCTGCAAAAATGAGGAAAATACTCTTTTTTACTACATAGTTATTTATTGTTACTACATACTTACAGTGAAATTTACAAAAGTCCTGAAATTTTTTTTCAACCTTAAATCGTTTATGAAGTGCATAATTTTTTCTCATAACATCCACTAACTAGAAGTACATGCAAATAAATACTCTAATTTTTTGTATTCATTACGTGATTATTTATAGTGGAGTTATTCACTATCGAGTATAAAACTCATATTTAGTTTTAACTACTCATAACTTGTGAAAAAGAAATTATCACTCAATAAATGGATGTATTATGCGGTTTCGTAAACCTGAAGATATCATCTCTGAATGAATATGACTCAATAATCTTAATTTTGTTGATATATCGTTTGATAAGAAAATATCTCATGAAAATTAACATCTTTTCTTTTTTATTTTCTGGAAGGATAATTTTACATATTATTTATTTAGTTACCCTTTTTCAAATTTATTTTCTAGTTTAATGAGTGATGGCACTTTTCTTTCAACCTCATTTACAATAGAAACGTACTACAGCATATTATTGTGAAGATTTGAATAAAATTTTAAACTCAATGTACCAAATTGTAAATGTCTAAGTATATTCAATTTTGGATCACTTTTGTGTAATTTTAATGAATGTTTTATTAACTTGGGTACATATTTTATAATTAAAATCGACAATGTCATTTCTTATGTCTACCGTCTACGACAGTGTATTATTTTTAAATATTAATATGGAAAAAAATCATACGTTCTTGAATGTAAACCTATCCTTATCATTTGAGTTATCAGAAAACCCGCGCGAGAATATCTTTAACGTTATTCGTACGGTGTTTTCCTCTTTAAGCGGGTAACCGTCCGAAACTGGCTCGTTCCTAAGAAAATTAAGTGCCCCAGTGTGGAATTGCAATTTCTCACACATTGTACAGAAGGCCCTTAAAGTAAAGGCTTAACGTCACTTTGGGTACAGTGCCTTGTTAACAGCAGCCACTTTAACTTTGTTACACGCGACACTAACAAATGCCGTTGTCATCAACTTTGGACTTCTTAAACTAAATAAATTATTGTCATTTATTAAGCAATGTTATTTTTTCGGGTGAATTCCATTTTTTTTCCTTGTCACAATTTGTAATTCGCTAGTAGAGTTTTGTGATTTGGAAAGGTAATTTATTATTTAATGTTGTATATTGACTGCGACCACAAATAGAAGTGCATATTTTATGGTTCATTTTCAGAAACAGATAATCAACAAAGTTTATAAGGCACAAAATCTGTATTGGAAAATATTACACGTAACGTTTTTTTAACATTTACAATATAACAAATATTTTATTTATCATTTTAAACTTATTTATTACTTGAATTACTGTTACTAATAATTTCATTTATACTTCATATTTTATGATTTCAAAGGCCCTATAACCTAAAAATTGCTTCACGTTCAAGATCAATGAATATGGAAAATAGTAGTAAAAACATTGTAAATCAATTGATGATGCTGAAATTATAGATTGTCTTTGGAATTAATAACTTTCAAATTTTTTTTTACAACCAGGTGTTCAATAAATTAATTTCTTATTTATATATTTATATTCTATAAGTTTATTAATTTCAATTCCATTTCCCACTTCACCCAATTTTTATTTATTTTACTTAAAAACTTGTTTCGAGCTCACACGCATTTCGATAACTCAATGTTTCCATTATCACTATTAAATGGTTTAGATTGTAAAAAAAGTGTTCAGAAATCTATAAGTTTAAAAAAACAAAACTTTGTTTTAGAAAGCACTATTTTCAAAATATTTATTAATAATCGAAATAATGAAATTAATCGACAATTTATGCAGCATCGTGTTTATAAATAATTCTGTTGTCTAGAAGCGGGTGTAAATTTAACTGAAATATTCTGTTACAAAAAATTCCATGTTTAAAAGAATTGATTTACATTTTTAATGTTGCTGTTAATACAATATTGCAATTTACTCCGCTGCAGTAAGTGAAAAGTAACTAAACCATCTGTTCGATTCAGATAAGCTTTAAATAAATCGATCATTTAATTTTTAATTATCGTTCGGTGCAGATAGTCTCCTATTACATACTGAATATATTATTGAGCTTTTCCGAAATAGGCTAAACAGTGACCAAAGAAGTAAAGCGAGTCGCGTGAAAAATTGCTGTCTGGACCATTCTAACGTCTGTACTATATAATAAATATTAAACTGAGTGTTATAAAGAATTAAGAATAAGAACAAAATTTTACGATGCCTTATTAATACATTTCCTGCTTCAAAAGACAATCTATAACATCTATAACTTTATGCTTCATAAGACAATCTCACGCATCTGGCGTAAGTACTTATTCATCAACAATACAAAAAGAACCTTAATTCTTACGTCATCGTTTTTTAACATATCACCAAAATATATTTATAGAAATAAATTATTTTTTTTAATTCAGGTATATAAAATAAATTTTAAATATACGTTAAAAATTTGCCAAGTTTTAATCATAGACTCTCGTTCGATTTTTATACCCTTTTCCTTTTTGGGAGAGAAATTTGTAAAAAAACTCAAAAGAATTGTGTTTAAGTTTTATTAACATACATTATAAGTAAAACAAAATTAATATTTTACCATACATACATGACTGAAGAGAGATATGTAAACATGTTACTGCAGTGGATTTTTTAAAAATTGTTTCAAAGTTGAAAAGTTACTGCTAAAATCATTGTTAAAAACGTTATTTATATTATTTTATTACGTATCCTTCCGCTGACAAAAAATCAAACATTGTGAGAAATATTTTTTTGTTATGACGTGGACTCTAGTTTTCTTATTTAATATTAACTATAACTCATTGCCCTAATTCATTAAGTGATTACATTCATTGGGATTTTTATAAAATCAGTTTTCATTTTATATTTACCGTTTCCTATTGTTCACAGGGTAGAACGTCAGGAGCAAAAAATGTAAAGTTCAATTAATTTTCGCCACCGTGGTGTGTTGAGTTGATTATACATTTGACTGCGCGATGGACCGCGTTGATCCGAGTTCGATTCCCGGACGTTCTTCGAGAAGGGCTGGACTGGGGTTATGGTTGGCTGCAAAATATTGCTCTCGTAGCAATAAACAAGCCATATTTATCAATTAGATACATTAATGTAGGTAAATAAATAAATAAGTAAAGTTAATATATTAAGTATAAATAGGATATGCTGATAAGATATAGGTACATACTTACACAGACATAGCAGTTTAAATATTGAAATGTAAATAGAATTTGTAATATTTATTAAAAATATTATTCATTGTATCGCTTAGTGTATATTCAAGAAGCAAAAGAAAAAAAATTGAAAAATTGTTTCTTTTAAAGATGCCAAAATGTATCATATGGGTATTTTCAGGTGTTCATTCCATGTTCTTTAGAAGATTGACATGGAGGGAAATCAATGCCGCAAATTTAGAATATAATTTAAAAATTATATAATGATATATAAATTAAACGTATCTTTGCCACCTGCATATATCAGAGACCTCCTAAAAATTTTTGAGCCAAATGTTATCTGGACTCTAACTTTGAATTGTCGCTTTACATAATAAGTTAGAAGACGACAACATGCGGATAGATGTACTCACAAACGAGAGCACAGGCTTCCATTATTCTCGTTCAGTTGCCCGTTCATCCGATATAGAATAGGTGATATCTGAAATACAATGTGCAACAACTGACCGAATGTTGCTGATTCGAACGTCACTAGTTAAAACATATTAAAGGAAAAGTAGAAGAGAACTTATGATTAAACAAGCGCTGATGGAGTAAAGAGTGAATCATTGGAAAGTGGGCCACGAAACTTATTTGAAGAATGTCAGGAGTTATCGGCCGTCGACTCACTTACAATATAGTCTAGCCAATAAGTTAAAAAAGTGACTAAATAGACAAAAGCGTCCTAAAAATACGTGCGGTAGCTCATTCGATCCGGAATAATGTCTAGAAAATTGTGCCAGAAAAGTGGATTAGCTCATAAAAAATTGCAAAAGGTATAAACAATTAAAGATGAAAAATTGGACAATTGTTAATTAACAAAATTTTCTCGAGCTTGCGTTTTCATTGTAGATTTAAAAAAATGATTGAATAATTGGCGGAAAATTCTTTGTGGAGCCCTTCTTATATACATACTCAACAAAATCACGTCATAAAAGTTTAATAATTTGTTTATAATATTTTTTCAGCTTTAAGTAAAAATTAAAAAATCAAATTAATGTGAAAAATTTCTTTTTTTTTTAATTATCATTATATGGTTGTTTTTTTATTAATCAAAGGCATTTATTGACTTGACAGAAAAAAAATTTCCGCTATTTTTTAATAATTTTTTTTAAACAAATGAACTATTTGAAAGTTTGAAAAAAAAAATTTATAACTTTATTGTCTTGGAAATATTATGATTAAAAAAAAAATGTTTTTCTTAATAACAATATTTAATTGTTTTATAATTGTTTTTTTTTAAATTTTCTATTGTGTAGATTATTAGTTAAGAAATTTTTATTTTTTTAAAAATCATAATCGACATTATTGTTATTAAGAAAAAAATCAGTCCTAATCGACATATTGGCATTAAGGAAACATTTTTTTTAAATCATAATGTTTCCAAGACAATAAAGTTACAAAAAAAGTTTTTTTTAGAAATTTTAAATAGTCTATTTGTTTAAAAAAGTTTATTAACAAACAGCTGAAAAAATTTTTTTGTCAGTCAATAAATGCCTTTGATTAATAAAAAAAACAACAATATGATAATTTAAAAAAAATTTTCACGGCATTACTTTGATTTTTAATTTTTTGTTAAAGTTGAAAAATTATTACAAACAAACTATTAAAATATTTTAAACTTTTATGACGTGATTTTGTCAAATATGCACATAAGAAGGGTTACGAAGCGAAAAAAATTTCCGCCAATTATTTAATCATTTTTTTAATTTACAATGAAAACACAAGCTCGAGAAAATTTTTTTTAATTAACAATTGTCCAATTTGTTGAAAAATTATCATTAAGTAAAATTTCCAATGCGCACGAATTCTTTGAAGCGTTCTTATTACATCATTTCTTTTTTTATTTTTAAATAAATAATTAATACCTTAAAAAAATTATTTTCTGTTGCACTCTCTGTTCAGCGGCGACGCACTAGCCCCGCAATGGCCAAGCCCTATTCCTAAGCCCTATTTTCACCGTTAAATTAAAATTGTAAATAATGGAGATAGAGTTCTGGGAGTTGGAAATTTCCTCTTCTTTAAGGATCTATTTTTAAAATTTCTTAAATATTAATAGCTTATGAGATATCGGTGAAAAACGAAATATCTTGTTTTTTTCATCTTTAATTTTTATGAGCTAATCCACTTTTCTGGCACGTATTTTTAGAACGCTTATTATTGTCTATTTAGTCACTTTTTTAACTTATTGACTAGACTGATAGTCGTCTGCCTGCGTTGCATATAATCGGACTAAGAAAATAAAAGCAAAGCATTTTGTACTTTATGCAAAAAGTTTGAAAATTGCAAAGACAGAATTACGTGAAGTACACTTTTTTTCAGAATTACGCTCTATGCAGAAGCACATACTTATTATTGACATATATACATACTTATTATTTATTCAGTGCATTTATTCATTACTACGTCTACTTACAACTCAATATTAGGATATTCCCTTGATAATACTTATGTGAATTTTTGTCGATTCATATCAGTGTCTATGAAGCCAAAAATGGGTAAGTACACTTTTTAGAAGCATGATATTCAGCATACATGTCAATAATTGGACCTACTTTGATGTAAAAAAAAGAAATTTGACCTTAAATGTAAGTCAAACAAAGAAAACAGACGAAAGAAAATGTAAATTCTGACAGACGGATACATCTTTCAAATAATACGGAAAATACATGAATTTTCATTTTGTTGTGAATGCTCTCGTGGGTGATATATATTCACTCTGCAGAAATAGTTGAGTGGATAATAGAAACATAGAGACCATTAAAATAAAGAGCTTTTAAAAATCGTTTCGTCAAAAAAAATATAAATTAAAAAAAATCAATCAATTTTACGTCGTTTGTCTGCAAATTTTTAATATTGAAGTCTTACATGGAGTAATCGTTCTTATAACATAACTTTTTTTTTAATTTTCTTAGTAAATTTTTTTAAAACCCGTATTTTGGTGCTGATTACATACGTTTACATACCTTAACATACGAAAAAATAGAGGACCTAGTCATGTGTCATCATACCTGTGCGATATTTTGAGCAGTTTTTATAAAGAACATCTGCATTCTAGGTTAGTTCTCATAAATATGTTCACTACACTTATTACATTATTATTGTATTACAATTGTCACATTATTATCAGAAATATTTAAAGTTTTGATTTTTTATTAAATTCAATTGGTTAAAAAAAACATAAAGCAATTGTGCTTTGTGAGATTATTAAAATTACACCTTTTTTGTCATTTTATTTAATTATTTAAAAAAAACATACTTTTTTCTAAAATTGTCATTACTTCATCAAATTAAAATTTAATATTTACTTTCAGCATCACTTATAACAGATACCACCCATACGTAAAGCAGATTTAAAAGAAATATCTTTATTTTCATTTATTTATTTACAACATAAATTTATTGATATATTACAGGTAACCTATTGATAATGATAAAAAATTAATGGTTTAAAAAAAATTAAAATTGTCGATTAAACATAATAAAAAATAACAAGAATCCCAAAAAGTAACGACGACAAGTTTTGACAAATTTATTTTCACTCATCATAAACAAATCACACTTTGGTGCGACTGCTACTAGGTGGTTAAGCAGTTGAATACCATGGGAATCTGGAGAGTTCCAATATAATTTGGTTCTAGAGAGTAGTATAGTAAAAAGGGCATGATTGTGCTAATGCGAGAAATTGTCTGGCACGAAGAATGATAGTTTACTCAATTACACAGGGTACAGAACTTTTCCTTTTAATAAGAATAGAAAAATTTATAAAAATTAAAACGCTTTTGGTAGATTTCGGTAACTGTATATTGGACAAATGATAACAGTTTTTTTTTATGTATCTAATGAGTGACACGATAGTATGTTACAAATGTTTTGTTATAGTGATAATATTTGGGTTTGACACTGAAAATCATTATATTATTATTACTACTTTACTTAAATCTTTTGAAGAAATAGAAATGAGGTAAAAATCCATGATCTCAAAATCCCCATAGATTGTGCAATTCGCTATGTCGAAATTTTTTAAATTCCCAATCTACAAGTATTTCTTCTAACTGTGTGCCATAGTTATTGTTAAGTAGTTAAGTAGGTGTAGTGCAGTAGCCATAGTGCAATAGCGCAAGTCTATAACATGAATGTACTTCAAAGAAACGGTAGTAACGTCCCATTACTCATCAGTTTTACTCAAAAGAAATAGGTGTGCAAAGAAATTGAAAGAATTGATAAAGGCTTGCTTCTCGCCAGATAATTTGTGGTCGGTGTATTCCGACGCGAGCTCCGTCATCTATATGGCGGTATTAATACTATAAGCAAAAAACTCGATTAAGGATACGGTGTCTGCATTAAAGTTATTTCTTATATAATTCTGGAAATACTAAACAAAATAATATAAAAAAACATTTAAATATAGTAATACCGTTTAAATTAAAGATGAAAGACTTCGAAGGCTTGAAAGACAAGACATCTTATATCTTATTTTTATGAAGTACAAGCTATCCCCAATTTCAAGTTCTACGAGCTTATTTGCAAAATGGATTGCAATAATAAAAATCCACTCCTAGATTCCAACCAGCACTTATAGGATTATTTTAAATATTTATACATAGATAGGAAGAAATGCGCATAAAATTTTGTGATGAGGGCGGAAAATCAGGAATGAAGCGAATTAAGCATGGCGTAAAAATAAGGACGCAAAAAATCCACATCTCATGACTCATGCCCGTGAAATTTAGTAACGAAGAGTAAAGAAACATATTTTTGAGACAAAATACTCAAAGCTTCTTATTATTTATCCACTAAAAATAAGTGTAGTTTAATTTTCGTAATTTAGAGTAGGAATAAATTACAACAAATTCAATGACTTCAAAAAAAATCGAAATTGCTTCCTTCCGCCCGATAATAAGGAAATATTCAATGCCGAATACATTCATTGTCGGCGGGAGAGGAAATAACTTTTTATCAGGTTGCTTTCCATATTTAATTAAAAAGTTTGGAGACATTGATGCCGCACGCATCTGTCGCAGATGGAATTAAAGTGGGTACCCCGTCGCTTGCGGTAGAAACCCGCTTTGTATTGCTCATAGACCTAATAAATATGGAACGGAGCTTTCTTCCGAAACGTGAAGAAAAATTATTTTTTTATTAAATATTGTGTTTTTCCATTGAAGGTAAACTTAGATATCTTTTTACAATGGTACTAGTGAGTGGATTTTATTAGGTCCTATATAATGCTGGTGAAAAACCTTTTTTAATTTTTTAATTTAGTTCAAACAAATTTTGCCACATGCCTTGATATATAATATCTGTTAAATTCTATTGAATTTTTGATGGTTACGATTAATGGAATATAATCAAATGAATCCCTTAATTCCTTTACCGTCATCGATTGTGTGGCAAAGGCTGCACGTAAGTAAATTTTACAAAACTAAAGGTAATTGAAGCAAAATATTCTAATATAATTTTTAATGTGAGTAACGCGACAGATTCATAAAAAGTAAAAATACTGTTTAAAAATATAACCAAAAAAAGAATAAATAAATATGAAATATTATGTAAGGTATCATAAAACAAATATGCGTTTGAGCACGTATGCCTCGTCCATATCAAGTTTAATTTTCAGTTTTAAGCTGACACGTTTTATCTTTACCATAGTATATACTATCACGAATATACGTAAACAAATATGAAGCTAGTTAGGCGCTATCCAGATCCTATCTAAATTAATATGGTACCCGCAATGTTATAAGGGGCTAATGCGCACCTGCTATCTTAACGCCCTGATTATTGAGTGCCAATTTACAAACTGGTCGCATCCGGTTTCACCGAATCCAATGTTTCTACTTTAATATTTTTTTTATTCAAATGTAACGGGTTCACAACATCACGAAGAAGTAATTAAGCCCTAATCTACTCATTGCCACTATGTATAAATAAAGGTTAATTAAAAATATTGCTACATCATTTATTGCTTTCTGAATTAGAATGTAAAAATAATATTATTTTAGACTTTCATTTGTTCTTTTATTTTAAAATATTAAGAATGTTTTAGTCGTTCAGCTTAATATTTTAGAAGAACATGAATGCACTAATCAGTTCGATAAATTCTACTTCGGTAACTAAATCACGTAACGTCTTAAATAATATAGAGGTCTTTTAATAATATATTCTATCGTTCAACTTTATTTTATTAATAACCATATGGCCCTTGTTTGTCCTTTTATTAGTTTTCCTGAGTTGACGTCAAAATTTTTACATCATTTTCCTATTTATGTGGTTCCAAATTAACATGCGAAACGAGCAACCCAAATTTTCAAGCACCGCTTCCGTTAAAAAGGTTTATCTCGAGTCCTCTCTTTAAATAGAATAGAAACGTCTACCGCACGTAACCCGAGCGAGCCATATATTTTCAACTTATCTCATTATAGATAAACACTCGTAATAGGAGCCGGCGGTTTCGTCGTTTTGATCTCCTCGCTCTCTGCGGTCGGACACTGTCGGTGAGCTTTATTTGCCAAATATCTATTTACATTTGTCTTTTCCTAAACATATACATCGACCTGAATGCAAATAAATTGAACTAGGGACAATTTCAGTGGTGTTTTTGTTCATTTATTTATTCGTATGAAATTAAATATCACCGTTTTTTGTAGAATGAATAATATATGTGCGACGTACTCGTACTGGTACATAAATTACAAAGTCAAAAGACTTTTTATAATCACTATTTAAATTAATATATTTAATTTGGCAAATATATACACATGCATTTACCCATATAAATGTAAGAAGCAACGATTTCATTATATTCTATTTCACTTATTTACTAACGTGAAGTGATTTAGTCTTTCATCGTAAAATAAGTGTTGGATATGCCGCTTACTTGTACTCAAACAAAGCGATGAAATTATATATTTTCTAAAACCGTTATTGAAATTAATATATTTGATTTCCTAAACGTATGCATCAGCGTACAGATTAGATGAACTTGAACAGTAATGCTATCAATGATGTTTTCTCCCCTTCATTAAATTACAAGAAATAAAATATTGTCTTCTATAGTAGTTGAAATGTCGGATCTGCTACTTAGTTGTACTGAAATTAAGATAATAATTAAGTTCATTAGTATTTTACCTCCTTTGTTAAATCACATTTGTCTTTTATTTTACAATAAAAGACAAATGTGATTTAATAAAGGATGTTGAATATTCTGCTTACTTGTACATAAATAAGGAGATAAAATATGTTTCATCAATAACACTATTCAAATCGATATGCTGGATTTGAGTTCATAATATTTTTTATTTTAATTTCTTCAGAACTAATTAATGAAGTATTCGTTAAATATAGATTTTAAAATAGGATACTTTTTCAGATATTGCTCACAATCACAGCATAAAATTGATCTGATGATGATTTCGAATAACATAATTTGCTGATTTCAAAGTTGAATATATGTATTAAAGTCGGTTCGCTTATGGATGAAGTGATACCAATGCGTTACAGGACTTCAGCTTTATTTTCAAAATTAAATTTAATTTCTCTAGATCGATTTAGACGTAGAATTTCTTTTTAGAAATAATTCGAAAAGTTGCTTAAATGTCATTACGGTATTTAATGTAAAAATAATGCAAAATTAACTACGCCGACGTTTACATAATTAATTTTCACTATGTAAACTGAAATCATATAAAGGAGAAGAGTACCTGCCTGTGTATGACGTTTCGAAAAACGTGAAATGTAATCACATCCGGAGATAAAATGAAGAGCAATAGGTTAAACATTAAAAGCAGCAGGGGGCTAGGATCAGGCGCCTTCAGCACAAATCGAGCGTCGAAGGTCGCATAAATTACAGCAGGCCACATAAACTTTAATTTACTCTGATTTAGATCGATCACGGCCATTATAAATGGCATTTAAAAAGCATTAGAAGCGAAGGCGAGGCGGCTACCGGCGGGTGGGAGCGAGTGAATCATGATTGTGTATGAGAGAAATATTTTATTCACGCACCCGAGATGATCAATATATTGGCGGAGAGGAAGCTGCGAGAACCGCCGACGACATAATCAATCATATTCCCTTGTATTATTGCTTTCCGATTGTCGGCCCTGCTCGCTTTCAGTTTTCTTCCCTGGACAGTAATTTATCGTCTTACAACATTAAGTACGATGCTAATGTTGAGATTCGAAGAATAAATATAATGTTGTTGTTGTTTGTACGCTTGTGTGCGTGTGGTATTGACGTGCCTAGCGGCTCGCTCGTCTCGTTTCATATGAATAAGGAAGGGGGTGGTTTCATTGTATTTAAATACTTTTGTGTTTCTGTATTTATTATGGAATAAATTTGAACGCCCACGCTGTATTTCATACTCGATAGCAGGTAGATATAGATGTTTATCATCTATTCTAATGTAAGTAGTTTCTGTCTCGACAGAAAAAAAATGTTCTTTATCGTGGTGCAAGGTTATTTGGAACCAGATTGATGGAGTATAATAATAAAATGACTGAATTACTGTGATAGTTATTTGCAGACGTAATATGAACACGAAATATAAACGACCAGTACGAGAAAAATGTTAAATGAAAGTATTTCTTAAGGCGAGTTCACAAATAGGACATCGAAATAAAATATTCGATGAAAGTGATGGCTTATATTAAAAATATATTAGGGGTACTGAATTATTAACGAGAATAAAAAATGTGCTCCACTTTATTTCGGACGTATGTATCTCCAAACAATATTATCCGATTTGTTAAATCGTGGAATTAATACGTTTGATCTTCAACTTTGGTCACGTCGAATGCGGCTCCCCTTGAAATTCGTAACCCAATTTTTCGTAACATGTTTCCTTTGAACCTACATAATTAGGATCAAAGTTAAGTCTTATGACAGACCAATAAGGGTAAAATGTAATTTTAATTTCATGAACGATTCTCACTGTTACCTCATTAAGACATATAACTTGTTTTAATTTTAAAGTAGCAATTATTAAGATCTTTGATAAATTTAATATTTTATAAGGTTTATGAAGCGAAAAACTGTTTAAAAATAGCGGTAATAGAAAGTGTTGAATTGTGAAAAGATGACTTTTGGCAGAAAGTATATAAAATATTACATAGCCTATTACCAGTAAGCTAAAATATAAAAATATATTATTTAACAGAGGTCTATTTTAAATTTATATTGTTGCAAAGATAATTATTTTTCATACACTAAGAGACTGTATTGTTATTTTTTCTGCCACAAATTTTAGAAATACAAGCTTTTTGCAATACTGTTTTATTGCATTAATTGTATGTAACAATGTTTATTGTATGCTTATCTGCTAAATAATACATCAGTTAAATATAAAAGCAAGATATGAATACATAAGGTGGTATATTCTACTCCATACAATATTTTATTTCCACAATATTTTTATAGAAGTTAAAAAAAATAATTTCTTCCTATGTCTGGAAATCTGTTGAAAATGGATTAAATAATAAAGAGATGAATGATATCAATAAAAAAGAAAATGTTATGTCAATAAGAAGGAAAATAATGGAAGAAAGTTGATGATTGAGTGTTCTTATCTTATTTGAAATTTGTGTCCAGGCGGAAAGGCAGTCAGAACTTCTTATTTAGTGAATTTATTAATGTCTATAACGTCAACGTTTTAAATTCATGCGTTCTGCTACACTTACCTTCTTCACTTTCATCAACCTTTATGTGTATTTGCTTAGAATTGAGGTTTTTGACTTTTCCTTCTCTTAGTAAATTAGATTCAGTCGTGTCTTACGTGTGTCCTTACAGCGATTTCGTTTATTTTATTTCTATAGTTCAAAGTCATCTCAATGAACATTGTTTAACGTTACCAATAGCAGTTTCTCGCTTTCCATACTATTTTCGTATATCTTTATATTCTACACTGTCTTCTAAAATTCTTTTACATTTCATTGCGTGTTGCGGTTATTATTCGCTCGTTTCTTTTCAATATAGAATACTTCACTTATTTTGATTCAAATAATTTGTATCAACATTCCATCATTGAGGGCTGTTTCTTTCATACGATAATTAATTCGCAAGGATCTTCCAAAAAAAGAATTGTTAGTTGAATCGATGTAAAGTACTACACGTTTTTTGTTGTCATTACAGGTTTCGCATATTTAACAAAAAATAAGAGAGTAGATGAAAAAATTATTTTTTTTCGGAATTAAATTTAATTCCTTGAATGTTAATATCAAAAATATATATTTTCATAAAAAAATTAGTTTCATAAATAATTTTTTATTAGAAAAAGTGGAACAAAGAGTTATATTGATATTTTTTTTTGTGGTTCTCTTTTAATTATAAAAAAATGATTATACGAAAAATACTTGTAAGTGAGCCCCGTTTATCATTACTTATTATACAAGTAGTGTATAATAAGTAATGATAAACGGGGATTTGAAAATTGCTGAATGCAAAAAACATATGTAATTTTGTCTTGGTGTACTTACACTAGTTAAACATGCAAAATAATATAAATAACCGGTAATTTGTGGGAGTAACATTCGTTTGTGCATTAGCAGTTGAGACGATAAAAGAAAATGGTAAAAACGAAACAAAAGCCTACTTACCTAAATACTAAATAATTTAAATACTTTGGCTTAGGTAGTTTAAATACTTCGGTTTGCAAAAAATGAAGAAAGAGGTACAAATTAATATTGAGAAACTATTACAAATTAAATGGTTGCACAATAATACAAGATATTTAAGCTGGGCAGAACTTTAATAAAGACAAACAACGCGAAAGGCGTCTCAGTTATCAGGAGACGTCAGAGTTATCATTAGATATTTGTGTGAAGTCATAAGGCTTTCAAGTTGTAGCATTCAAAATATTCTTGCTAGCGAACTGAATACAAACAACGCATGTACACATTGGATATCGAAAATGTAAATGAGAATCAAAAGAAGACTCAAGTCGATATATCAAAGTCTTGCTTTAAAACTTAACGAGCTGATCGATAAACACAATTTATCACCATGCGTGCAATATATTTATATTGTTTTTAATCCGAATTGAAAGTGCAATTGATGGCTTGGAAAAGGCTGTCGTTGCCACAACTCAAGGAATTCAAATTTGAAATCCAGGCGAGAAATATTATAGTGCAGATGCTATAATTACAGCGAATTACTTAGAAAAGGAAGTCATCATTACTGGCTCATATTATACGGAGAAAGAAAGAAAGATTAAGGAAACGAACAATAAGAAGAGATAAGAAAAATTACGGGCAGGAATAATCTTAATCTAATGCCTATCCACCCAAACACCTAAAGAGAGACGACTGCTATTCGTCCAACTTGCAACTGCCTAAACACCCACTTTATTTTCTATAATTGGCTCCTACCATTATCCACCTCTTTTCTCTATACGTCTCCAAAATTCTATGAAGTTTGCTCTATTTCCACATCTAAATGACGATTAAACAATCATTAAAATTTAAAAGGCAGTTTCTAAAGATACGGTTAATAAACATATGTCACCATAATCAGGAGTAAAGAGAGTAAGAGTGTCTAATTTTTGGATGCGTTATTTTTAATTGATCAAATGAACCCCTGTAAATTAACTAAAAAGAAAATTAGAAGGTAATTTTTTCAGTAAAACCGGTGCACCTATTTAAGAATATATACAATAATATTAAATGATGATTTCAAATAACAATTTTTCTGCCTTCACTACATCTACTCTAAATATAAATATTAACATCGGATATAGAATTTATGAACACATATGGTTTTTTTTTTGTTCTTAGATGCAATTCTGTATAGTGAGTAAAGTGATAGCAATATCGTATTAATTATTCACATACTCGATGACAGGTACGAGTTTTAATGCTTAGTTAATTATATCTATGTTCAATATTTAAATCAATAAATAAATTTAAAATGGTAAAGTTTAAAGTGAAGCCAAGGAAATGTTGATCAAAAATATGTTTTCTTTTAAAAATGAAAACATGGAGTAGAAAGTAGGAAAATAACTATCACTATCACAATTATTATTTCTGAATATCCTTATTCTACTGAGCACCGCTACATCTGAACAAAGCTTGAAAAGTTGCTCTTTAAGACCCATTTATTCGTTAAACTACTAATGTAATTTCTTCCGTAACATATCGCATATTTTATTTATTGCTGGTACTAAAATTTTAATCGTAATTAATTGGTTAAATCGGGAACCAAAGGAAGTACTTTATGTTGTTGACGACTTAACGTATTTAAATTAACCTAGTATTTATATTTAAGAGGGTTAAGTTGATTATGAATTTTATCGTCTTGAAATATAAAATTAATAATTCATACTTGACTGTGCCTCATTCGACGAACTTGATGTACAGTAATAATTGTGTATTATTGTCCTTCTCTAAAAAGGGAAATTTCTGTGAATATAATAAGAAAGCAAAATACCAAACTTATAATTTAAAGATTTATTTGAACTTAACAAAATTATCATAATAATATATATGTACATTAATTTCTTATATTTACTAAACTTATTAACTGCTATTTATATTACTGAACAGTTTCGCGAGTTAATTCAAATGAGAATAATACTATTGATAAATACAACTTGAATATCATAAGTGTAAGTATGAAATTGGTCTTAATAAAAATAATATTGTAAAGAGAACTAACGATGTCGATTCCGTTAGAGATCTTAGAAGTAGTCATCGCATCGGAAAATGGTTTTGGTGCCACCACAAACGATACGGTTATTAGTTTACCAATTTCACTGAGTATTTTTACTTCATAAACGTATCAAACACAATATTTCATAATTGGCATTTATCCAAGTGCTGCTGACGAGACAGTACAAATAATTAATAAAGTCTTTCACCGGGGCGATTTCTAACATATAATATAATACAAAATAATAAGAAAGGGGAAACGGTTAGCGTGGTTTACTTGGTACATCTCTCGTACACAAATTTTAGTCTAATGATTTTGATAAATTCTATTATGTTAGTAACAATGTTATAGACTTGATACAGACTATTACTAAATACATAAAATTGTGTTTCTTAACAGTAGACTTCGACATAAATATAAAGTAATTTGTTTAGTGATATAAAAACAATTGACTTGTAAAAATAAAAATGACAGAACGAGAGTTTTATAATATTAGCATCTTGATAATTTCGGAAAAACTCCTCATGGTAGTTAAAAGAAAAGAGTTACTTCAAAGGAATATTTTTTGATCGTTTTTTTTTCAACTGTTTGAAGGTCAAAAAATTATTAATTAAATCTCCCAAACTGACAATGTTTAGAGTCACCCTTTCACTTACGAATTTTATAATATTGAATTATCGTTCATTTGCAATTAAAAGATACTGATGGTTATGAAAAATTATCACTTCGATAATTATTTATATTTTATTTACAGTAACCAGACATTTTGTTAATGTTCAATATTGTATTTTCCCCAGCTTAAAGGGCGCCAGTATATCAACACTTCTCTTATCATTTACACACATTGTTTTTCCATTTAGCATATTTACAATTATAAAACTATATAGCCACAGATTAAAATATTTATTCACATTTTTCTAGCATGTCATCTAAATATTTTCAAGAAGAATAAATTGGTACAAGATTAGCAATTAAAGGTAATACAAGCTATCCGAGATGCGCAAATTTATGTAGTTTACTAGAAAAAAGGCTACAGATTTTAATTTTTACTCGACAATGACAATTTCTTTAAACAGTTATTCCTCAATAAAAACACTTTTGTGAATCCAATTTTAAACAAGCATAATTAAGAAGAAATAAACAATTAATAACAGAAGAAATTAGGTGGTGAGCTCTAAAGCTTCATTCTGAAGTTTAGACAGCTATAGTACCTAAATCGTAAGTACGAGTAAACCTCTCCATTCTTTTTAGTGCATGTCACATTCTCTGATAGAACTGACTAATTTTTGTTCGCTAATTTATTAATAGCAAAACTGCTTAAGAAAAAAAATCGAACCCATCAATAATTTACTATTTCACAGGTAAGTTGTACAATTACTAACGTTAATGCATTTTTACGTTATTTTTAATAATAAAATGGAATGTGAAAGCGCCTTGTTAATTAAAATTCTCAGTAAATGTAAGAGAAAATGTAAAATATGTTTATATAATTTAGATAATAAATATATTGTAAGCCTAAATAATAATTGTCTACATATATATTATAATGTCTTATTATCGATTCGTAATTTTTCTTTGCTATAACAAAATCAAAATCGAACATCGTCAAAAAAATTGCAGACCCATTTAATATTTTGACCAACCAGTATGTACAAGACAACTTGTGTACCATATTGAAATTGCGGTTATATGTATTAAAATGGTGCGTAGAATTAATGTAATACTTTCTGTCTATACAACGACATAATTGTTATATAATACTAATTTAGAAGTATTGTTCCTGATAGCTTGGAATCTACGTGGTCGTATGTTTTGACAGAAAATATGTTTATGGTTCAACAGCCCTTTATTATCTATACAACGACATAATTGTTATATAATACTAATTTAGAAGTGTTGTTCCTGATAGCTTGGAATCTACGTGGTCGTATGTTTTGACAGAAAATATGTTTATGGTTCAACAGCCCTTTATTATCTATACAACGACATAATTGTTATATAATACTAATTTAGAAGTATTGTTCCTGATAGCTTGGAATCTACGTGGTCGTATGTTTTGACAGAAAATATGTTTATGGTTCAACAGCCCTTTATTTACTATGCTATTTATTAAACTATTTTCAGCAAGATATTGGGAAAATGCAAGACCATTTATTTATTGGGAAGAAAGGAGAGTAAGAAATCTACATTTATCTTTGTGGTTCCCATTTATTTTATGGGCGGTATATAATGTAGACGAGAATTGCGCAAAGTCGTAATTTTCAGTTTTTTTTTCACTATTTTATGTGAGTGTTTTTCCTGAAGAAAATAGGAAAACACAACTGCAACAATATTTCAAATTACATATTAAACGACTAATTTCAACACCAGTGAACGTAACGAAAATCAAGGCACTAATCGTAACCGAATGTGTCTTTTGATTTATGATTCGTTATTATTGTATACGTGCATTGCATTATGATATGAAAATATTGAAAAATTGTATGAGAAAACATTAAGAAGAAACATACGTATTCAATTTCACAATACAATACACGTATGTGTACTGTATTCTAAATAGTAGACAATTTTGGTGTAAGGTAATCTTATAAAAAAATATATTTTCGTCTTTGCATTAACCCTCTTTCCAAAATTAATTTTTTGATCAAGAATTGAGAAATATTGTTAAACCAATAATCGTTTTTCAAAAGTGTGAAGGAATCACGCAAGATCTATAAGTGTGACACTGTTGTTTTATAGTTAGTGATTACTTAATTAATTTTAAGCGTCGGTCTATTGAAAGCCATCGCCTTTACGTTGTCAGTACTGGTCTTGGATGAAATTTACTTCCAACCACAATCTGATATTTTGCTAGTTTTCGAGATTCTGGGAGTTTATTAATAGGAAACTCGAAAATTTCCATCATCCCCTCCATAATTCTGACAGTTTTGTTCTTATTGAACTGCATTTATTATAATGTTTAATTCAGTAACACACGTTATTTTATTGATGGATGATATCCCGTCTGTTTTTAAAAAAAATAATCATTATTTAATAACAATTGTACAGTAATTAACATATTCACTCAATAGAAAAAGAATTCGTTTTATTAATTTAAAGACATTGCAAAACTAAATATCTACTTGTGAAATAAATCCAGATATATTTGATTCATTCGATGAATCAAATATATCTGACGATCCATGATCAGTAATGGTAAACATATTACGTACGACGTTACGTCCTCTGTTATTCTGCATTTGATTGGATAACATGAAATGTTTACAGTTTCGGAGTATTCATGACAAGGCTGGTGTTAAAATAGCGTCACGCTTTAACTTTAACCCGGCTGCGTTACCCTCAATTATTCTATCACGCATGTAACAACTGCTCGAACAATGTTTTCGTAATATATTCAGCAGCTAATTAGCTAGGCAAAGCAAACACGTTTGTTATTCATAAAACGTCCCGATACTAAGCCAACCAAAACACTATATTCGCGAAATAAATTAAAATAATCGTTTTATATTCTAATTTATTCGTAGCCTCTCGATCATGGTGAGTGTGTAATAAGTCTTGAGAATATTTTAATTTTCATGTTTCAACGTTCGCAAAATAATATAATGAAGTAGAAGACTTAAATATGGCTTCAAATAAGCAACACTGAGGTTGCAAAAGATTACTCACTCTCTGTTTTATGTAACTTCTCCAACAATTAATAATCAGTAAAATGTTTGTGAAATTTCTCATTGATAGTTGACCTAGTAAATTCGTTGTATAGAAATATTATTTAAATATTTTTTCGCGTAATTCGGTTGAAATTCAAATATGTTAAAAATTAAATTGCTGTTAATACGATAGTACAAGTATTTACTTCAAAATAATGTCCTATTGTAAATAAATGCAGGGATGTATGAGAGGAATTAAAACTAAAATTTGATGTTATATAAAATTTAAAGTATATATTTTATAATATAAAATTTAAAGTATATAATTTGTTCCTGTCGCATATAAAAGAAATTCAAGAAGATTAATACATTTACTTATTTATTATAAACATCCATATAAATTTTTATGTGATATTTATACGATAATAGTTCCGATATTTTTCAAATATAGTACTATAAATTAAATATTATTTAGACCAAAATCAACGCGTTAATTCTTGGAAAAATATAAAAACAAATATTTAGCAGGAGAAGCAAAATTTAATAAGCTGGATAAACTAATGAAAGTTTAATTTTATTTATGATTTGTCACCAAAATTATAAAACCAACATGTCACATAAGTAAATAAATTAACTTGTTGAAAAGTATAAAAGATATGACTAAATATTTTATTCGGTGTAACTTGGAATCGATTGTTTATTTATCCTTTCAACCCGTTTAAACAAAGCTTTGAAAAGCGTGACTGAAGAAAAGTATTAACATTTTATATAAAGCAAGAAAGATAATATTATTCCTCCGAGTAATTTTTCATGCTATCTGCAATTTGCTATAAAATTTTTAAAGCAACGTATTTAAACAAAAAATCTATATATTCCAATAAAAAAACTATACATTCTGGAATATAAAATTGAAAATAGTGACACCTGTTACATAATTTGGGAGAAATTGTATATAAAGATTTATATCTTATTACAATTGAAAAAACTTACTTAATTTGGTATACCTATAATGATAATTATTTAATATTTACACGTATTATCTAAACACCATCGGTTTGTCGATTTTTCATTCGACTTTGTACATTATGTAGATTTTTTATCTATTCCTAAAATATTTGTATATTTACTTTAGCGTGGGAAGGTCAAGGAAGGAAAATACATTTTGTAAATGCGTATTGTCACTACACTTTATATCTTCCTTATATTGCCATTTTACAATCCTTGTATGTTACATAATTAATTAAATATTTTAGAACTATCGGACAATTTTAATGATTAATCACAGATAAATTTTTTTAAATGTACTTATATCATCATATTTGAGATTAAAAATATCTGTTTTAGAAACCAAATTTAATTTCTTTAATAAATGATCAAGTTTGTAAAAAGTTGAATTTAATTTTTCTTTACGTTATTGACAATAAAATTAACAAAGGGTTTTTACCACTCATTTCATTTTCCAAATATTATCGAAAGCGTCATATTATAGGAAACGTTCACATCAATGTACTGAAATAAAATTAATTAAAAATGGACATATTTGTCCTAAAATTTATATTACTTTGTTTCGAATTAAAATGAAAAAAGGCTGCGCTCCATTAAGTAAAGTAACAATACGCTTTATAAATAATAAATTTTATTTACACCTAGCACAGTGAAACGATCCTTACATTTTATTAAATTTATATTAATCTTAATATTCAGGCAAATCACTTTCTGAATTACTATACACGATATCTTAATAATTTGATTAGCTCATCCATAGACATTTTTGTACACATGACGATGCAAAGTATAATACTCTGAGTACATTAAGCCATACCCATACGAGAGTTACATAGATGTCGATAATGTCTGTACACGTTCTCGGGCTAGAGGGATAAATAAAAGGGTTCCTAAATGTATAAATTAAATACACAACTGTTTTGAATACTACAGGTAAAAAATTGCCAAAAGATCGATGTCAACCTGGCATTGTATCCAAAGAAGGCTCAATTGTCACATAAAAATCAGGTCATAAATAAAAATGTAATTATAACCTTTTTTCCTTATAATCCCTTCTCCAAGTTTGTATTATAATCAAATCGCGTTGTAGTCTTCCGATTCTTAACAGTTTCTTCTATTTACGTTTTCATAAAGTAATTCGAAAATTAATGATTAGCCGAGATAATTTCAGTGGCGGAAAATTATAACACTTCTGGAATGCTTTATTTAAATGTATTATTCCCTTTAATAGCATAATAGACTGCAGTATATCTCCTAAACTATGAAATTGAAAACGATTTTGGAATGAATAATATCACGTACGAAAATGTGGTTAATCTGACGTAAGGTCGTGATCAATTGTACTGATCGAAGTAATAACCGTCACATCGCTAGTCACAATTCGCTCTTACTTCCACGCCGTTTTGCTATTAATATTTATTGTTTACCTAAATACAGAGAAATGTTGTAGTGTTTAGTATCCGTCTCCGGTCCAGGCGATCTGCACTGTGTGCAGAAGGAAGAGGTTAGAGAGCAGCACACAGCTCGCGAAGAGCGGTGATGCGTGACTGTGGTGCATGGCCGCCGGTTGCTCGCCTGTTTTATAAAAAAAATATGCAATTACTAAAATGTTTAGATCTTATGAATATAAATTAATCAAATATCCGTGATATTTTATTTACATATCATTTGAAATTCCTCTTGGGAGAAACTTCCAATGTAAACTATTTAGGAACTATTTGAATACATTAATAAAACAAAGAATTTTTCTTCTAAACTATCATTACTAAATGTATTGAAGAGTAATAACTACAAGACAATATTTTTTTTAAATTTTATTTTAATAACCGTCAATTAATTCCGTATTTATGATTTATAATAACAATTTTCTGCAGTCAATTATATGGACTGAAAATATTTTAATTATTTATACTTGAATTGACTAAAATAATAACATATTTTAATTACTGAAATAATTTCATATGAAATAAAAAAAGGAATGGATAACCCGATAGATTGATAGATAGTACAAAAATGGACGGAGAGAAGTAAGGGTGAATACAAATGGGAGAAAACTATGGAAAAACGGGAAAACAGACAGAGAGATAAAAAAATGACTAGAGTGACAATAACAACCACAAAGATAAAAAAAACAATCGTTATAACTTTCATTTGTACATCAAATACTTAAAAAATAACAATATAATATAAAAACAAAAGCGGGTAAAATATGAGTTGGACGCGCGCACGAAGGATTCCGTAGCACCAAATAATATTAAGCTTTTAAGTTTGTAATTCTCAGACACTGTGAAAAACAAAGTTTTTGGTGCAATCGGTATCGAAAATATCCCATACCTCAAAACTACACAACACATCTTATTGAATCTAATTTCCGTTCAGTTTATTTTAAATTCTACTATCACAATTTTTTTTCAGAAAATATATACATATTGGTTGAAAATTAGTAGAGGGAGGAATCGACCTTTTAAAACTGGAAATTAATATTTCACCAACTGTTGATTTAAATAAAAAAGTTATTTTAGAACTTCTATATCATTGTTGAAACTTATCTAACGATACCTCGTACGCCTAAATGCACTGAATTTTTTCATCCATTTACATGTATGGAGAGCACTAATATAATTTATTTTTTCTTATTTCTACTATTTCATTGTATAGCACTTCATAGAAAACCCAACTTTATAGAAATCGAAATTTCATGTATATAGTGTCAATAATGTCCGAGCAAAATGGCTGTGACAAACGGACAGACGTATGAACAGATAAACAGACAGGCAGGTGGACAGTGCGAAATTATAAGGGTTATCTTTTTGCCATTTATCTACAAAACCCTACAAGCATTAAATATCGAAAGATACCACTAAATTATTTTTGTTACCTAAGGAAATCGTTTTAGTATTTTAGGAAAAATAATACGTAAACAAGTTCCACTTTCACTTATCGCCGTTCTTTTTCTTAAATTTGAAAACAAAAAAAACTATAAAGTTTAATGTTTGGAAATATCTTCACGTTTGGAAAATTCTTTCCACGCTTAATTAAGAGGTCGATAAAAAAATTTATTCAAACAATTTTTTAGACGGTACTCTTAAATAGATTCCGACTTTTTGGAAAAATTATATGTAGATGAAATAAAAATGAACAAAAATTTAAAAAAAATGTTGCAGTACGTTTCTTTAAATCAAATAATTATGTGTATACTTGAAATAAATATTCTTAACATCCCAATGCAATATAAAAACTCGTCGCCGTAGTGTTGGAATGATTACAAGGAATACGGCCTTTGACGGAACGGTGCACCGGGGTTACCCGGGACCGGGGTTCGAGTCCCGCCACTCATCGATCGGAGTTGGACTAGCGTTCTGGTTGGCTGTAAAAGATTGCTCTAGTAGCAATAAGTCCTCATTATGTATAAATTGGAAACACTGAAGTATATGAATAAATACATAATAAAATAAAGAAATCAAAACTTATATATAAAAATTATGCTTATTGCAAAATTTTATTTATTAAAATGTTTGCTTTTTGATTGGAACATAAAAGAAAGGCATACCATTATTAAACTAATGTATTTTGTTTATTTGATTTGAAGTTATTATATTTTCATGTTTATCGGCCTAACTACGTAAATGTGTAATAAAACATGATGTAAAGGATTTTATTATTAACACATTTTTTAATTCCTGGCGTTACGATTGAGATCATTGCTTGTTATTTTAAATGTATTATTATGTACATTGGAAATTTGACAAATAAGTAATATGGTCCAAGTAACACAAATGTTCTTGGTAAAGGAATAAAGTATCTACTATACATTTCAAACGGCAACAACTAGTTTCAATACGATTTTTCAAAGCTTGGACATATCGGCATGAAAATATAATTTATAACTCCTTTCAAAAATCTTTTAGCATTTTGAATGCATTAAATTTGCTCTTCATCTAGTAATTATCACTCAAGCTTAAACTTTCTGTTAAAATGTATTCCAATATGGGCGAATGATAATAAAAATTAACACATTTCCATATCTTTGATACGTCATTAAATATCAAATAATACTGCTTTTCTTTATAAAATATCTGAAGATGTGTATACAAAATAATCTTTTTAGTTGTGGGAGGAATATATTTAAATTGAAAAGTTAAAAATAAAAATGTATAATATGTGCTAGTTATTATTCAAACGAGGAAAAAATTATATTTTACAAACAATTTATGTACTGAACAAAGCATTTGCTAATAACAGGTATTTAAATAATAACGAAGACTATAAACTTCCCCATGAATATTAAATATTGGCTACTAAATTTTTATATTAACATTATATTTATATTACCACAAAAAAAATATTAAACACAAATTACCACAATAAAAATTATAAAAAGAAATTGGAGCCCGCTATTTGTGATATGTAATAATAAGATATATTCCCTTCCAACTAACCATCAATGAAATGTTACCTTGAGAGTTAAAAATGAAAAAATGGTATACAACTAGAATTTAAATTAAGTTTAGAATTGTTTTGTTTAATTAAGTTTGAACTCTCTAACCTTTTCGATCTCAAATCTTTTATTTAGCATGGACATTTATTTGTTTTTAATTAATGTTTTTAATGGGATCACTATTTTCAACATTAATGGAATTATTTTATTACTTTTAGTAAATTATTCTACACCATTTTTTTACCAGTGCCAACGATAAACTTTACCACGAATGAAAACCGAGGATGTGACGATAAATATTTTAATAAAATAAAAATAATGCTACATTAACGTCGATTCTTCCGACCAATACCAATGATATTAGTTTCAATGATGCAACTTACGACAAATGAAAACCGGGAATGTGACGATAAATATTCTGAACAAAATATCATTGACAGCATCTAAACCGTAAAGGATATATACCCTTTCCGGTTTACATGCTGTCGATGTTAATACCCTTTCTGGTTAGATACTTGCTACATCAAACAATACTTTTGGAATTAATGGTACCATTATGAAGCTTCTAACCTTAAATATTTCACAGATCAACATTTTTATATACATTTTTAAAAGTGATTTATACTACAATTACTTGAAGATAGATTTAAATTTATATTCGTAATATTACATATAAATGAGAATTAAACCAGTACTCGCTAATGATTCAAGTGCTATTAGAATTAACCTACAGGTCATGCGATTTCCAATGTATTTTAGCGAATTATTTTTGTATACATCCATCATATAAATTGATATACACGTATTGACGCGTACTTGTATCTTGCTACATAAGGATAATTAGTACTCATGGGACTTCAATATATTACAATTAATACCTCGATCTTTCTCTGTAAGTAGAGTCATCGTATTATATTTTCTTTGATACTCTGATACTAGATAATATAAGTGACTTAGTAAGGTTTCCGTAGATAGAACGACTCTTTCATATTTCTGATTTTATGTGCGGTTGATTTATTAGTAATCAAATAGCTACTAGACTTAAGCAATGAAGTTTTAACGTAATTTATGAGGTATATCTTTATTTGAAAAAAGACCTGCATTAACTGTTATATAAATATATATGTATATATATATATATATATATATATATATATATATATATACATATATATATGTATATATTTATCCTTATTTTTATTCGGTATATATTTTATCCTAAACATACTTTATTTAGAATCGAAGTGATCGAAGGAAGAGAAATATATATTGAATTTCAAGAGAATACGAATCCAATGCGAATACACATAAGTTCCGACGAAAAATTACAATAAGCAACTTTACTTTTTCTGTTGTATGAAATTGTATGTTACATAACGGATGACGCACCGAGGTTTACAATAAGCATAGTTGTGCACACAGCAAGTTGTGGACAAGTATTCGATGGGTTTTCAAGTTGAATATTTATTTCATATGAAAAAAGGTAACTTAAGTATTTATTCCCCTCAGAGCTGAAATATTAGAACTGAAATATTAATGGAATATGGATTAATATTCCACTTTATACCCAATAAAACTGCAGATCATTATTCTAGTATCGTTATAATCGCTAGTCCCCTTTACTGAGGAACATATATCATCTGAACCTTTCAATTGTGATATTGAAAAGAAGAAAAAATAGATGTCAATTATCTCGGCCGTTGTATAGTTAGAAAACAACATACTTCGTGACTAAAGTTATGCTAAATCAAACATTTTAAGTTAAGTCAGAATTAGTTTCTAAATTAGTAATTACGCCTAAGGAACTTCGGCAAAATTAAATTTTTAATATGAGAAATAAATATATTGTTTCCCAAAAGGCTAATTAGAAACATACTGCTTTAATAATCACATCTAAAAGTTTAGCAATTAAGAAGGTGAACATTATTACAGAGAGACGCTATTATTAATCTCTGTCTTCAAATTATGTAACGCCAATTCAGTACTTCGAATTTTTGGATCAATATTTTATTATAACTGTTAATGATAAAAGTAGAAAAAAATAAAACCAAGGCAGTGATATGTCGTTTAATATAAATAAGATTTTATGACTTACTCGTTTTAAAAAAAATTTGTAAAGTTTCAAAAAAGGAAAAAATAATATATGTTTCTCCATATTACTAAAAACATTAAATTAAAAACAAAAAATGTTAAGAAACAAAACACCAATAAAAAAAGGTCATAGATAAAAGATAAAGTGACATAGTTTTCTTCGATTTTTGAGATGAAATTTAATACGTTGAAAATCTCAATATTGGGCAAATCTCAATATTGTGCCCAACGATACGAGCTGCGCACTGTAAGCGGGTGAATCTTCAAGTTTTCAATTATTTCAACAAGTTTTCGTAAAAAAATAAAAAGTTTTTTTAATTTAATTCTATCTCTTGAATATCAATCTATAGCCGAAGCAGTGATGCTATGTGGCAAAGGCATTTAGATTTCTGGGTTACAATTAGTGCAAAACATGTTTGAAAAAATGGATGAGGACGGTAATGACATGTATTATACCTGGTAATGATTTTTTTGTTACTGGCAATGATTTTTTGTTGGTAGGAATGACGAAATAATAAAATATTTTTATTTGCATTGTTAATTTATTATAAAATAATTAAACTTGTACGAACTCTCATAAATCAGTCTCAAATATTCAACAGTAAAAAAAAAAGAAACGAACAATCATAATCCTTATAAAAATTCACACTTCCAATTGCAATTAAATGTCTCGCACATCGTTTTGACATTTTTAAACAGGTCTCTAAAAAATCAAAACACGCCTTTACATCTTAAAACTTAACTAAATTAGTCTTTCGTAATAGTCTTTCGATTTAAAATAGTCCTAAAATCACATTTTTATTCGCATCTTTGTAGGAATCATCTTGTAAGAATTTTTATAAATCAGTCTGAAATAATCAACAAAAAATGTTGTTTCGACATTTATAAGAAAATCTCTGAAAGATCTACAATACACCTTGCTATCTTAAAAGTAAAATTCAGTAAATTGGACTTCCATATTAGTTCTTTCATTTTAAAATCACATTTTAATTATCATTTCTTATTAGTTAGTACTTATTTCTTCTTCTTTTTAATAGGTTGATTGCTAAAATCTTGGGTATAAATCACTGCTGTATGCAAGGCCACTTGAGAGCGACTGCCACCAAAATGGAAGCTCTGAACTTCTTGAGCATACTTCAACGCATAATTTTCGGAAAAATCGACGTGTAACATAGCTTCATCAAAACGTAATTTTTCCCTCAAATGTTTCTTTGCATTAGATTGTTTTACTATGTTGTAAGAATGCGTAAAGAATTTTGGAAGAACTGTTTCCAATTTTTGAATCAATTCTTTAGGGTTTTCTTCTTCTTTCTCTTTGGACGTCAATTGTTGTTTTTTCTTTATGCCTTTGCTCGTCGTGATTTCTTTAGCCACCCTTTTCCATTCGTAATATGTTACTGGTAAATCATCACGAAATTCCTTATATGCAGGAACTTTTCTTTCACAAGCAGCACAGGTTCTTTCTAAGTATTCTGGGTTCTTAATGTCGCAACACAGAGTTTCCAATAATTCATTAAAATGTTTTTCTTTAAGAATCCGCGCCTTGTATAATGCTTCTATTAGCAGATCCATATTGGTATGTTGCATGCATTGGCATGTGTTATCTTTGTCTTGCTGCATTGGGAATAATACCCAAAAATGTCTTTTTTTGCAGAAAAATGAGTAAGAGACGTGAATATTTTTTTCCTTGATATATTTCTTGTAGAGCTCTTTCAAAGGTGCAGTCATAAAACGCTTTTGGTGCCCGACTTTATTTTTTGTAATGTATTCTTTTTTTCCAGCTCTGATGACACTATTACTATCATCGTTATAAAAGCAATGAATAGATTCAACGACTTCAGTCTTTGCAGTCTGTAGCACTTTTTGTTCATTCTTTTTAATGTTTCTGTGTTTTTTTATCAATTTTTGTGTTTTTTTATTAATTTTTTTGAAAATCACCATCGTCATTGATAATAGGCCTTTTTTTCCGCAACTCTTGACGTCTATGTTCTCTCATTCGGTACGTGGCATTTTGTTGTTTAAGTTTTTTAATAATATCAATCATTTTTTTTTGCTTTTTCTGTTCTTTGTAACGTATTTGTCTGACGATCAGTGAAACTTCATGGGATGTGTGTATACGATTTCCAGCACCTTTCAATAGATCACTTAACAGCTGTTCTTGCTCATTGTCTCCTTTGTTTTCTGGTACTGCTTCTACTCTTATGGGATCTGGTAATTTTTGTTTATTTTCTTCAGTCTTCCTCTGCCTGTATTATTTAGAATTTTTCTTCCATTTCATTCTTTGTGTTTTCTGTAGTGTTTTCTTTTTTCTGTAATGCTAGTGATTTGTTTCGAACCTTTCGTTTTTAAATATCTCATTCTTTGCTTTTCTTTTTCTATAATATATAATTCAGGATCACTTTTAATTTCCGCATAGCTGCGCCTTTTGCAGAGCCTTTGTTGAGCTAGGCGGTCTTCTTTAATTTTTTTTATTTTTGCCATAATACCTACAACAAAAGAATATAATTTATTTAACAAAACTAACTGCATAAACTTGTGAACTATTTTATGTCAACCATTTAGGCTACAGCAAAGAAATCAATATAATATCGTATCTGCCACCATTTCAGGGAACGAACTATTTTTACTTTTTTCACGAAAATTTGTCTGTTTCCATGGTACATTAGCCAATTTCTAGATTTTTCCCAGCGTTTGGGCTGAAAGATCTAAACTCAAGTCAAATCATGAGTTTCTAGCTTATTTAGAAGTGACCATTATAAGTTTTGATATATTCGTAATTAAAGTAGTTTTCTTGAAAAAGTGCTTAAATAAACCAGTTATTATATTTTTTCCTATATTTGTGCTGTAAGATCGACATTTTGGTCACTTTTCAAGTTTCTTACTCATTTGTAAGTGACTATCTCATTTTGAAATATTTTTTGAAAAAGTTGTATTTCTCCGAGAGTACATTAACAATTTTCAAATTGGATGTATTTTACCTTAGATTCAAGTGATATTACCTACCTACTGACATTCTCCGTTAGGCTAAAGGCGCTCTGCAATTTACCCGTTACTAGGAAATATCATTACACTCAACACATTTCATTACCCTACACAAGAATGTCATTACCCTACATCATTCGTCATTACCATCAACATAAAATTACTCGGCAATGATGTTGCCGGCAATGACGAATTTGAAGAAAAACATGTCGCGACATGTTCAATTCATGTTATTAAAAGTCAAATTTAAGCCAATCTAAACTATGTTATTTTGCCTAATTTAGAGTAGTAAAAGGTATATTAAGACAGTGATACTTACTCGGCAACCCAGGATTCTGGCAATGATGATATATTGCGACATTAACGGGCGACAAACCACTTTTGACACTTTTTTCAAGTATACACGTGCGCGCAGTAAGACGGATTAATGGTTACTGGGGTTGTAACGTGGATGAAGCGGGGGGAATGTCGCTCGGCGCGATAAGCGTAATTAGTGTTACTTTTCACTGATTTTTCCTCCTGTTTCGGCTAATGACGATATTTGGTCAACATTTTTTAATCATCTGAATATCAAGGTACATTTGTTAGAATAAAATAATCCTACATGTTAATCCAGAGCAACTATTACTGTTATAAAAAATATTCAAATTATATCAAATATTTATGTTCCGTTTTTTGTTATATATGTGTGTTCCATTAAGTACATATATGGTATGAACGTGGAAGGCAATGACGAATCACTAAATTTTTATATCATAAAATGAACATAAATATACTTATTTTGACAATTTAAGTTGCAACTTTTGAGAAGACCTTTTTATCGACTTTTACCATAGTTTTAAATGTTATTAGTGATTGCGGCTCAAATAGCAGTCCAAGAACCTGAATTTTCTGCTGTTTTGGAGATTCACCCAAGCTTGCAAGATATCCAACTTTGCCCTGAGGATTTGGCTTTTTTAAATTATGTATATTTTAATTAAGAGTAGTACATTTTAATATAAATTTAAAGTAAGTATTATGATTTTTTTAAGCCATTAAGATGACACATTTCCTTTCGTAGGACATAAGAGAGATTCCTGTTTGTTTAAAACATATCGGTCTCAGAAATAACAATGAGAATATTAATCTGTTTGTAATTGTAGAGATATAAATAGTATTGATTCATTAAATTACACATAATTTTTTTCATTTAATTCTTTTTTCATTTGAATCACTTCTGCTACGTATATGAAATTTTCTTCCCATCTACTCAAGATTATCGGAGAAAAAACGTGTATTTTAAAGCCCTTTAATACAACGTTTAAACCCTGGAAAGCAAAATGTGAGTATATGTAATATGTTGCCAATCCATTAATATTACATAGGTAATAAGAGAAATACTGATTTTGAAAAACCAAAGAAAAATGTTTATTACATAGCTTCAATCCAAAAAGGCGTAATTTTTTACACACTGTTATCAAAAATAGCCGTGGTGGCGTTGTATTTAAATTACATACCCACAGAAACTTTAGTGCATCATAAAATTCGACACCATTTACCTGTAATCCCTCATTTAATATAACTTCATTTTATGTGTCTATCCAAATACATAAATTGCCATAAACATCAAGAATTTTTAATGTGTACGAATCATTAAAGACTACTTTAGTCTTTAGCACATGCCCGTGTTAAAGACATTAAAAATGTCTTTGAATTTGAAGTGAATGAATGCTATTATCAACGAAATGGCTCAAAATAATGAAAATCTTAGAGCACAGCTCGATGTTATAAAGAGAATCCATACTTTACACAACTTGAAAAATAATAAACGAGATTGTGTGAATAATTTCAAATAGAATATGTAATACATGTACAAAATTATTTTTAAAGCTGGACTGCTATCTACAGCACGGAATTTAAACACTTTGATTATATTGCTTTACTAAACCTGGGAAGGAATAGATGATACCAAAAAAAATTGAAATTGGACGATAGTAAATGATGCTCTAGTACGAAATATTTTGTTCCAGTTTCAAATATTGAATGCAAAGTCTTTACAGCTATATTATTGCTTAAAAAACCCGCCAAGCATTAGTAAACCTCGCATTATGAGAGCTCCGTACACATTTCAGCGCTTATAAATATTTGAGCGTGCATAGTATTTCCATTAAACTATTTGTGAATATTAATTTTTCATAACGTAAATATATTGCAATATATTTTATATCATATTATCACAGGCATAAAAACAAGGTGCATATTTAAAAAATTATGGAATCCAGTATATGCGACATAGTTTTCCTAAAATATTTTAGTCAGATTTCATCAACTCAATTTTTTGATGATTTTATACTCAATAGTTTCGGGTGATGAAATTCTATATTTTTGTATGGTTTTTAGAATAGTTCTTTAAATATACAATTCCAAATTGTAAAAAACATATTTATTACTACGTCAACTTTCAAGTTTCTAAGTCTCATGGATTCTCAGAAAGTCGGCTTTGAAAATAAAAAATTTACCCACTTTATTTTTTCTAGACGTAAAAACATGGGGAACATGTCAAAAATTATGATATCTAAAGTCGCCGTTATAGCTTCCGTACAACCTTTGCATGGGTTTCCAAAAAGCCTTTGTCTTTTTCCGTCATAATTTTAGGTTGAGTATTTTTGGAAATAGGGAGAACGAGAACATATTTTTTCATTTTATGCAAAATATCTCTAAAGATATAACATCTAAAATTATGAAAAAAATATGTCGATACCCGTACTACATATGGAATTTAAAAAAATTCATTCGCCCGTCGCTTAATTCGCCGTCCATATAATTTCGAAATGAATATTTTTGAGTTTTAGCGTAGAGCTTTATGAGGGTTAATATATTTTATTACTGTGCCGAATTTCAAATTACTATGTCAAGCTTTCTCTGAGAAAAATTCATGTGACCGATATACTAACAGACATATGATATACCCCGCTTTGTTTCCTTTAAGATATCTGACCCTAATAAGGGATTAAAGATTTACATTGTTTCTTTTCTATAAATTTGACAACGCTTAGTTTTTAATACGGTGAATACAAATTTTAAATCGTGGTTCTGGTTAAGTTTTTATCTGAAAGGGAAGTAAATTTACATTATAAACAAGAATATACAAAACTTGCCTTTCTTTTAAATTTATTCATTTTGTCAAATGTTGACGGGGAATCACAATTAATCTATTCTTCCTGCGAAATAAGCAAAATGAATAAATGTTGCTTTATGTTATCAAGTCGAAGGAACCAGGTCAGAAGTATGTACACGAGGTCGTCTTTTTCAATTTTTGATCTGGCAACACTCTTACAGTAATAATTTAAGGTGAATTCTGTAAAGGTGATATCTTATTTTTAAGTGTCACGTTATGAGTAGATGCACTCATATTTATTAATAGTAGGTGTAATATTTGTTGCAATATTTCTCCACCCGTGTGAAATCATAAACACATATAGCGGGTTGCATTACATGTATAGAAAATTACAGTGTCGTAATTCAGCCACACCATAAAGCTTGATTTTTGCTTCGCCCGAGCTCGCAATGAACGACTGCTCCCTACCCGCATTAATTATGTAACAGCGCTCAATATGAGCGGGCCGAGACATTTGTGCGGAATATTTATTTCATTAGCTCTCCGAGCTTCCACTACTCTGCCGTAGCCCTTCGGGGCGTTGATACGATTGAATATAAATAAAGATTAACGCAGACAGGAGTGAATTGGTAAATAGAGAGCGTCGTCTCTTCTGCGAATAAATATTAAGTGGCTGCGGTTCGTATCAAGCTGCCTATTTAAAACTGTAACGCGACAACTGTTACGCAGAAAATATTAGATATTCTTCATCCGTATGTAACAACTCGCAAGGTTGACACGTGTGAAATTTGCTGCTTCACTTTGGGAATTCGGGAACGGTAAGGGTGGAATAAAGAAATAGGATATATTGTGCGAGACAGTATACACGGTCGTAACTATCTAACTTGGGACAATTCGTCTTCGAGGAGCACTTACTTGAATCGGTGTTCGCGACAAATAGCTGGATAGGATTTCGTATTTACGTCCAATTTTAAGAAGTTTATATATTTCTCACGTATATCTAAATCACGGTATATATGAAATAATACTAATAAAGTTCTGTAGATATAATCCTTATTATAATAGCACATGTAAAATAAAAGTGGAAAATAAAATTTTATTCACTTTAAAAAATTACTGATACGTCAAAAATTAAAAATTGACGTCACGCAGAGTCGAAATTTGGCAAAATTTTTATTTCAATCTATATCACTGAATCAAAGGAGATACCGATCCCGACCATTTCAAATAAACATACCAAAAACAAACTTTACTTTTTGTTCGAATTTACAACATAATTTTCTGATTTGTTGCTTTGGATTCAACATTGTTAACAGTTAAAAAACAATTATATTGTCTTTACTTAAATAAAGAATAAAATAAAAAGAAATTACTACTTTAAGTAAGATCCTTTATGTAATCGTTTACTCACGCGTCTAGTAGGCGATAAGCACTCGATAAGCATACCGTTTATTTATATGTACGTATGTATTTCTTTTATTAAATAATGGTAGCCTGATATGGGGAACTCGTAATATAGTTTGCTTTTTTTACAAAGCATATATAAAATAAAACAATGTGGTGACAATTTAAAAATATTCCGTAATTATTTTAATTATTGAATATATTTGGCGTTTATTTTGTAGAAATTCATTACTAACAATTAAATGAAACTACGTGATGTAGTATTATTTCTACTTTCTTTAAGTTTTTTACCACGACCTAGGTTTCGTTGTATTACAACATCTTCAGGTGTGCTATTAGCAAAGATAATAGCCCACCTGAAGATGTTATAATAAAACGAAACCTGGGTCGTGGTAAAGAACTTAAAGAAAGTAGAAATAATACTATATCACGTAGATTCATTTAATTGTGAATTAATTTAATTCATTTTAAAATTTATAAAAATTGGATATACCGAAATAAAATCCTTCAACTTTCTGCACCTTTGAAATTTCTCTCCCTATAGTTAGGATAAGACAAAAAGGAATATAGGCATATACACAGACTAGTGTTTAATTAAGGAGTAAAACATACCCATTTTTTACTAATATCTAAATTGAAAAATTTTAGCTTATATGAATTTAATAATTAAATTAACTTTAAAATAAATGAAGTTTTTGTGAAAATGTTTTCCGTTACAAGCAACATTGAGAAATAATGAGGGTTTAGGATACAAAGAAATAGATACCATAAGCTTTCCATGGAATGTTATTTTATCAACTTTAATATGGAATACTGAAACTGAAAACAAAATTGACATTAATATCTTTCCGTTGTATAAATAAGAAAGCTGCGAACATTCATATGGTGAGAGGGAAGGATTTTAAATTTAAATATTTTTTATCTAAACTGAATTATTTTTCAGTAAAGACACGACGAATGATTGAAAATATGTAATCCTAAATAATATTATAATTCCACCTACTATTAAGATTGTAGTAAGAAATAGTACTTTATGGGAGAATTTAATTGCCATTTTTAAAATATTTATTCAATATTATATTATAAAATGTTTACATTCTATAATTGTAAAACACTTTGATTTTAAAAAGTAGACAATATGAAGCCATTATTTCGCAGGCCCAAAACAAAATTAAGAAAGATGTAGCCGTTTTCCATTTATAGGAACAAAATCGGACGTGTGTATATTATATATACTTATCTGAAATCAATTTCTATATTTACACTTCTATTTGCATACAAACTATTACTGCATAGACAAGCAAAAAGAAAATGGGTACCTGTGAGCACGTGGACGCGCACCGTGGCGGGTGGCGCGCTATCCGGCGTACACGCATAACGGCCCGCGTCTGGCGCGCGCGCCCGCTGCACGAGCAGCCGACTGCTGCTCTGTGAGCCTTTCTCCGTTACCAGCGATATGCCGCCGCGTGACGAATCAAAATTTATCACCTGCAAGAGATAATATTTCAATTCGAAAAAAAAATCTCTAAAATATCAATTAGTCACCTGAAGGATTATACGTATTATTGTACTCAAATCTTCTTGTGAAATGTAATCATCCATAGTATGGACGAATAAGAAAGAATTGATAATGGATTACCGGAAATATTTTTCTGAGTCATTACTTGAAATAATTATTTACAATTACAATTAAAACAAAAATGCTTGTCATTTAATCCACGAAGAAAGTACCTTGGGAAAAAATATTGATAAGCGGTAGCTGGTGATGGGATACATAATTTTTTTAACTGCATTAAATACTTCTGAAGTTTATATTTCTGTCTAAGAGGCAAGTAGAGTAATTCCAATATAAATAATTCCGTTCGAGTTAAAATTCCGGAAAGCTTAATGCTAAAAGCACTCCCCGTTAGATTTCATTAATGTAGCTAACAAACGCTGTGTGCGCGTGGACACGTCGACAGAATACATCTGGGCTGAAATGTTTCTCGAATGAAGTTGAAATGTACTTATCCCCAGGTCTTCATAAATAAGAAATCTCTATTTATAAATAAATACATTTACATATTCTTGATTTCAACATTTGGTAAAGAAACAGCGTATAGAAAGTTTTTACGGAATCCATTTTATTATAAACCTTGTTTGATTATGTAAATGAACTACATTGAAGTTAAATCTTGGCAATATCAGTTTTTATAATGGAGTTGTTAATGATATATTTTCTGTTTCCTGTGTATCAACATAAAAATTTCCTTACATGACTAATTTTCATATTTTCGATACTTCAAGACAGAAAACTATATAAATATGTAACAACTGCAGTTTGTAATTTTCTTTTCTTTTCTCACTGGTGACACCTTAATACTCTTTAGTTCCACTTAAAATTTCAATTTCTAAATAATTTATTTCATTCAAATTGGCCGTTAGTATTTGATATTACAAAAAAGTATTTCCATGATGGGCGCCGATTTGAAAGTGGTAACGCGTTTGGAAATACATAGGTGTGATTATATTGATGTAAATTTCTTTCTTCAATTGCATTATGGATTACTATCAATAAAATTTTACAGGACGAAGTTACAAAATCTATTGATAATTTATTAATTTCATCTAAAAACGACATTAATTGTAACTGCTTATGTATGTCTATATGTATTTATGTATATAGATATATATATATATATATATATATATATATATATATATATATTTATGTGTACCATACTAGGGAAAAAAAATATTCTGTTCATAAGCGGGTTACGGTTTTTATATAAATTATCATTTTTAAATATATTTATATTTTTATTAACTCTCTCTTTACTCCAAGTCTCTTATTCAATTGAAGCCCTTGTCCATTTAAAATTTATCTCGTCGAATATTTCGAGACACTTGGCGCGTTGCCAACAAAAAGGTTTTAACTTCATTAATATAGATCAGTGAGCGCCAGCTAGAGGCCCAAAATCAATTGTGTACAGTCACACGAAAAGACCTTTCAATTGATTATATTTTCATATTCAATGTACGAAAAGCAACCCTATTTTTAAGGAAGAGGATTACAAAAGCTTTATTAAACTGTTCTGATAGAGCCGCAGATTTATTCAAATGTTGTAAATTCATAGGTCCCAGATATATTTTACTTATTAAATGCGAACTAATTATAAAAATAGTCAAAACAACAACACGAGATAATGTAAATTATTGATATGATAAACACAATTGTATGTAGGACAGAAAAATATAGTCGTTCATGCAATTATTAGTTGAAATAATTTAGTTAGGAATGAAATAAAAATATCATCTGTTCACAGTATAAAAAGTCTATCTGTGTTAATACCGATCGAGGGTCTATTGAATTTTCTTATATTGCTTTACAGTACTTTCAACTGTGCAATAAATTAAACGGTATTTTTACTACTGTAAGGAAATGAAACTGTGATTAGAGTAATTGGCTTTCACAATCCATTGGTTGCTAGATATTAAGGGTCATCTAACCACGGGATCGAGGAAATTACATTCGATAAAGTAAAATTTTATTTTTCTGATTGTCGGCCATATATAGAGGTTTAATCTATGTAACCAAACATTAACATATGATGTATATATATATATATAAATATATATATATATATATATATATATATATATATATATATATATGTATTTATATATATATATATATGTATATATATATATATATATGTATATATATATATATATATATATATATATATATATATATATATATATTGTACAGATAAAGCTATAATTTTTTTTTTAATATAAACTTATATATCTGGTTAAGAAAGAAAAGAAAAAAATTGCGGAAAATTTTGAGGAACTTTTCGTCATTTTTAAATAATTAAAACTGAAAAATCATTCAATTAAAATCAAAAAAATTACATTTCAAATCTGAACTAAACGGCAAACAATTTCGTTACAATTGATTGTAGAGTAATTACTGAAAAAAATAAACTAATACAGCTTCAAAATTAAGTTTGTTTCTAAAATGACCCAATTTTTTCCATACGTTTAGTGACCCTTTAATTTTGTGAACTTTGTAGCACTCACATATTTTTTTAATCCTAAATTAATAACCGTAAACTAAAGAGATTATTTTTGTATAAATGGATAATCACTCTGTATATAAAAATTGTAATTTCAAATATAATTTCTACTAATGATAGTTTTGGGCAATACCAAAAACAATCACTATTTTCTTCTTAACATTAACAATTAGACAAAGTTAAGCAACGAATATGAATTTGCCTAGATGTGTAAAAACATGTTTTCAACTTTGAAATAGGCGGAGTTTATATAGGAGTTTTACCTGCTCGCCATGCGACCAGGCAATAGTGGCGGGCGGTTCAGGAGTGTGACGCACGATGCAGGTTAGATTGATTGTGGAACCCGCGTAGATGAAGAGGTCTGGCCCACCTAGTATCTCCGTCTCCGGTTCTGTGTAAAAGTTATCGTTAGTAAAATCCCAGATAGAAAAAAAAACATAAAACAAATTTGAAAAGAAATAGAATAAAAATGTCATTAATTTTCGAATTTATCATTTTGACAAACAAATCTAATTTCATTCTGAGTTTCTTACTTCGATAAATTTAGAACTGCTAATCAATTTTATTTTATACATATGTGTGTCTATATGTAATACATATACACATATGCACAGATACATGTCGAAAATAAATTTAAAAAATTTACGAAACCAGACAATTCATAATTTTATTGTATCATAATGTAAACATGTATAGCCATTTCAAATGTTTCAAATAGATTTGTTATTCGACTATGGCATTCATGTCTATTTAATGTTGAAATAATGAATTTGTATCAATTGAAAAAATGTATCTATGTATTTATTTAATATTAAAACGACAAAGATAATATCAATATTATAAAGATAGTGAGAGACGGGTGAACACTCTCTTATTATCCTTGTCTGTGTCGTTATCCATAGTAATGAGTCATCGTGACATCAGGACAAATGAAAATTTCCATAACACACTGTTAGTCAACGGACCATTTCCAATAAAGTTAAAATGTTCATTTTTCATTTTTAAGTTATTATTGACCCAAGTTGGTCGACATATGCATTTAGTAAAAATCATGTTAATTTGAAAGCCTCGCCTTTGGGACATGAAAGGTTATATACCTTTCATATTCTTAATTTTATTTAAAATCATATACGTATCGATTTTAAGTAGATGTGTACTTTTGTGAAAGCGTTCGTGCTTGCGTGTGTTCGCGCGGTGTCCGTGATTTTAAATTTGGACACAGAAATATTCACCAGGGCGTGTGTGAAAAAAACTTCCATCATAAACACTTCCATAAAATCGAAATATTGTGTTCTTCATATTGTTGTGTAATTTCTCCCCGGGTTCTTAAAATAAAAATTGTTTTTTTTTTAAATAAAATATGTATATCAAAATTACTTAATCCCGACTTAAAATTGTCTGTGATATTACGCTGATTCAATATGTAATAAATTATATATATATATATATATATATATATATATATATATAACGAAAGAATTGAGCTCACCCACGACGCTAAGGTATAACAAATGTCCAATAGGTGGTGTAGTGCTTATCTGGCACTCATAATATCCAGTGTCACGGCGCTGTGGGCTACGGATACGTAGCGCCCACTCCTCCGAGCGCGGTTGATGCTGCGCCTCGAAACGTTGGTCCGACGTGTATGTATAACGTCCCACTGTCAGTAAATGGATGTCGCGGTGTCGAATCCATGACACCTAAAATTGCAATCATAAGTATCATTGCATGATTTAGAACTTTTTATTAAAAAGTTTTAACATATGAAAGAAGTAATGAAAATAATCGTTTATCTGAAAACAATAAGCGATCGAAGTGTATAATTTGGTAAGATTCGAAGTAATACTATAAGAAACATTTTGATATTTACGATAGTTTCTTGTGCACAATTTAGTGTCTAAATTCAAATTACAATTAAATAATCGATTAAAAAAATGATATGGCTAATATAAATTCCACGTACTTAAATATATTAAAAAATCTGCAACAATATTTTTTTCATAATTTCAATTATTCATTAATTTATTATAAAGTGTAACCAATAACTGTGTCAGAGACTTTGCTCATGTGAACTTTTAGAAAATATCATTAAATTAACTGTAATATTTAGTATACCTAATGCAGTCTATTATAATATTTATGAAGGTCAACGGAAGTGAAATTTGCATTGAAATGTCAAATTTCCATATCTTTTTAGCTGGTCGATTGCAATTAATCATAATTAATATGTTAGCCCCGACCGATCAGAAGCCATCAATGCAAACTTCTCTGAAATCGTTTTAGCTATTCTTGCGTCATGCGAGAAAGAATAAATAGACAAACATACAACAATTATAAATAAAACATTTTTGTTATATTCCCCTAAATCATTTTTTCGTAAATACGTTCAATGTAAAGACAGACAAACTGCCGACAGTTTTATTGTATGTGCTTAAAAACCACATTCATACAGCCTAACATTAAATGTATGAAAATAACTGAAATACAAATATTGAAAACAGATTTCAATTTTAAACAAACCGAAGTATCAAAAATAAACTGATATCTAATACGTAACAACGACGTCTATCCTCATGCGTCTGCCGCGTTCGAGTTGCTTACTCGAGAAGTACCTTTTCTGTACCACTCCACACTTCACCTCTGGCTATGCCTATCTCAGCAATGTATATCTGGTGGAAAATTTTGGTGCGTAATTTAAAACACACGTAGCGCCAACGTATACTATATCATCTTCTTCTTTTTCTACTCAGTAGTTTATATTCAAAATGTTAAAATTTATGTCGTTCATTTTTTTCTATATTTCTTCATTCTGCTTGTTGTTCGTTCATCTTTTTCTGGCCACTTTTTTGAGGTCAATGACCCTCTTGTTTTCATTTCCACCCCATAGTTTTTATTCGGTTGTTTTCTTTATCCATCAGTTATTATCCATTCTAGGAATATGAACTATTATTATTATTTCCTCTTATTATTCATTTTGGAAATATGACCACTTTATTTTCATTATATTCTCACTTCTTCCTTCCATCCTCGTATTTTTCCTTACACATTTTATGGTCTTTCCATCTTTCAATTTAATGTTCAAAGATTCACTTCCATGTTCGTGATCGTGTTGAGTTATTTGGAGTTTGAGTATTGTTCTTACAGTGAATGACCATGTTTTTCTAGCATACATTATACTTTTTGTAATAACAACGCTTTATGTAGATAGGCATTATTATTGTGATTACGTAACGTAATATATTTCTGAAAATATTAAATTCGCATATCTTCTGAACGATTTAATCAATTGCGATAAAATAAAAACTAAATATTATTTTACATTAACATATATATTGCCCTACATTATTCATCTGAATCGAACCGATAGATTTACCGTAATGAGTGCATAAACAGGCAAACAACAATCAAGTTGACACAATTAAATGAAACTACGTGATGTAGTATTATTTTTATTTTCTTTTAACTTTCTTCTACTTTCTAAAAGAAAGTAGAAATAATACTACATCACGTAGTTTCATTTAATTGTGAATAATGAATTTCTATAAAATTAACGCAAAATATATTCAATAATCAAGTAGACAAAAATTCAAAAAATTACCTTAATAAATTATGTTACTTGTACTTTCCCAATAACTTATTTGAAAACATTTTTTAGGTACAGGTACATAAATTTTACAGTTTTATTATAAGGGTAAATGATTAATCTATTAATAAGACTATTTATTCAAACGATCTAAGTTCAATAATATGCTATTACGTTAATGTTGCGCAAGTACCAAGTTTGCTTGTTATTTTTACGTTAGTTTTTGCAAAGCATTTGTTTCAATTTTACTTTATTTTCATGTAAATACTATCACTACTGGATATTGATTTATATTTTAACACTTTTTATTTAATGAATTCCTAAAAAGAACTTGCCCATTTTTAACGAACATATTTTAGAAGAACTTAAATTTTATCACGGTTTCTTTTTTGAAATGATTATGTGACTTTAATACTTATATATAAATTAAATTACGACATATATAATATATCTATACCTTTGCAGAAAACAGTGTCGTTAGCCGAGAATAAGGAGCCCTTGTATGAGATCTACGCGGCTATCTCATGGACGTAAACTCCGCCCGGTTACCATGCCGCCCGGTCCATTTACTTAAGGTAAATGGACAAGGACATGCGCCTACGCGCGCTCTGTCTTCTGTACTGGCCGCGTAGCCTCACAGAGCAAATAACTTTACCTTCTAGCTACGCGGTGCTTAGTGAGGCAGTTTTCACTTGTACATTAAATATAATAATATACATATTTAATGAAATATGTTAGAAAGTTAGTTGCCAAAAACGTGAAATACAAACTTGACTAAGTAGTAAAGCATTTAGGGAGGGATATGTATAGTAAACACTGTAATTTTAAAATGAAAATAATGGATTATCCAGTCTATAAAACCGCCTGAATATTTTATAATGATACCGGTACAGTTTCATTTTCCAGAGTTTTCAATCAAACTCTAGGCAATGAAACTGTTCTAATAAATTTATAGAATGACCACATCTATTCCTTCTCTGGCCTGGATCACTTTTCCTTCGTATGTACTAACTATACGCTAAGTTTTGAGTTTCTAGGTCGACTGGAAGCGGTCTAAAGTTTTTGTTGACATATTAGACAGTGAGTGAATTAGTGGTGTAATTAGTATGTTTTTATGTCAATTAAAACATATTTGGGAAATTATAATTTTGTGTTTTGTCGACTATCGCTTTCGATAGCTTTAATCTATATATCAAATAGATACTAAACTAACGGAGGATTAAATTGGATCAAAATGGTGTTCGGTATAAATATAACACGGTGCGATATATATGCGTCCGGTTTTTACTTTCCTAAGTGTTGCGGTACACTTAGATTAAGAAAAGAAAATCGATAAGTTCGTTATGTTTTACAATTTATCCTTTATATTTTTAATGATTCAAATCTTATAAAATGTTTAAATTGATCTAGGTAAAATTACTTACTACTTAGGTAACATTTTAATGACGGTAAAATTAGTATAATTTTAGGTCAGTTCATCAGCGAGCATATACTGCGAGCGCAAAGCAATATTTTTTAGAAGACGTCAGTCACGCGATTAAGTGTGTCATTTTGATTGATACCTTTGTATTTTTTAAAATTGAATTTGAATAAAACTAAAGATTTTATGACGTAAATTTAGAGAATTCTCTGCTGTTCTTGCGGAAATCAAATTAAGTTAGTAAAATTACTTAATACGTTTCAAGTTTAACAGTTCTATACTTATCTTCCTTTTTTGAAAATGTATTTTGATTAAATTGTTCTTTTAATTCCTATATCCTTTAGTTGAAATGAGTTTCTCTCATTTATTTATTTCTAATACCAAATTTGCTCAGCACTCTTTTGTTCCTAGATATAGTTTTTTACACTCTAACTTGATGCTGTTTTACATAGGCGGTTTGTAATTTTAGTTGCAGTTATTGTATTATGGTGTAAAGTAACTACATTAATGGTCATTGAATATTGTAGCAAAAATAATATTTAAAATTCCATTTCCGTCATATCTTACTTCCTTTAATTCTTTCATTACCCATCCTTCGCCTTAATCCAAGTCTAAAATCCCATCAGACATATCAAATTAGATTTTTGTTTTGTTATGATTTCTTTGGTCTCCTTTTTTATAACTATTATTTTATCTTTTAAATATTATTGTAATATGGCTTTCTACCTATCGTTTTTATCTCTTTTTAAATTTCAATTATTTTATATTTTAGATATTCTTATAATATGTAGCTTCATGCCCATCCCATTTTATTTTCATTACACTCTAACTCTGGTTGTTCCTTTAGCAATAAGGTTGCCATCAAAGCTTTTAAATAAATAAATTAGTTTCATTTATAAGGGCTGTTACCAACATAGTGAGAATTGTGGCCAGCACTGCGATTATTCCTATCCTAAAGACGTGTTACCAGCTTTAAGACTGTTACCAGCTTTCATCTGGTAACGTCTTTTGTTTAATTTGATTTTTAAGTAATTGCTTGGGCTATGCCAATTCAACCTGCGTTTTACTTAAATGGCCAGATTTATATTTTATGTTTTATATTTCACAGATATGTGCGACAGATTGAACGCAAAACCTATACTTCGCCTGTTACAAGGAGGGTGAATTTTTTAATCCTCAAAAGCTTTGAGTAAAGACGACCGACATTGATTTCCAAGCCGGCTAAATTTAATAAGATCGTATTCGTTTATCTTTGTGCTGCCTTTATTACTTTTTGTCGTTTGCAAAAAAAATATGAAATCATACACGGATAGCAGGTAAAGTGAAACATTATTTCGAGCCAAGTATATTTACTATGTATAGTATAAGATGCATGTTACCTTTCATACTCTCGACGACAAATTTTAAGATAATATGGGCCATTGAGAGAATAAATACATCTCTCTCTGGAGACAAACAGATTATAGGTAGTTGCGAAGAATGGCAAAGTTTTTCAACTAATATTTATTTATGCGTTCTTTTATTATTCAAAAATAACTAGGAACCACATGATTTATTTATTTACCGATGCTAACAGAGAGGAACCTTATTTTCTTAATTTAATAATTTGAAGCAGAAATTAAATACATTCTTAATATGAAGCGTAGCGGAGATAACTTCCGTTGCAATGCAATATTTCAATAAAATTTAGATTCATTTTTTTTATATTCAATTTGAAACAACATTTCCAGCTAGAAAAGTGTTTTCCTTTTGCTTTGACGTACTTTCAAATGATTGATTCCGGAAAACTCAAAATATTACGTCAGAATTAAGTTTAAAATATAGGTTGATAGATTATTTTTCACTTAAAAAAAATTTTAGACATTTCGGTACAAATTTTTCAGACGCTGCAAAGTACTTCTTTGGGTACAGTACACTCGCCGATCGACGAAAAATATTTAGAGCTTTATTTATTACACCGACGTTTACATGAAGAATGAGGAAGTTGTTCTCAGTACCATAACTCTGAATAGTTTAATTGCTAATGTCAAGACACTAGTTTCTGCGTCGCGTATTTTTTCTCATTTAAGAATTACCTACACACATATAACTTGCGCGATATTTAAAATATTTGGATAGTCCTTTTCGGAATAAAAATAAAACTCAATTAACCTTACTAATGGATCTCGTCGTTGTCACTAATCGATTTTCTTGAGAAACTAATATTAGGTATGTAGCATATCGACCTTTCTTCTCGATCAGCTCTTGAAATATAGTTACTTCAAGCTTAGATGTAAATGGTCAAAAAACAAAGCATATTTTGCTATCAGTTTCACAGCTATCTTGAACATAGAAAAACTTCCACATTGCTTCTGGTCAACTTTCATAATGATTTACTTTTATTTCTCTTCTAACTTTGATAATTTTAATATGGTAAAGTTCATTCAAATTCAGGTTGCTTTTTATAAATATATTCAGCATTACTTCGCAAATAAGTCGCTAATTCACATTTTTAGTTTAAAAGATCCAATACCGAGACTGTAATTATACAAATACATATAATCATAGATAATATATCATAATACTGAAGCCACAACGACGTCGAGTAAAGAAGTTTATCCCTTTAGCGTTATTTCAACTAATTTTTAATTTTAACCGAATCCTTTGTTACAAAGAAAACACTTCTTACGTGATGATTTTACCGTTAAATTAAACAAAATCATGCACACACTTGTATAGATAACAAAATATGACGGAATATATTATTCACAAATGCAATTCGCAATGCGGAATGAAAAATTGATAACATTTTTTATACAAAGAAGAAACAAAAGTCTGGATATAATTTTTCATTTTTTTTTCTTTGAAATATACTCATACTAATAAAAGCAAAATTTTAACTAGAGAATAATTAATTCATGTAATCTTTTGGTCCATGTTCTTTCTTTGAGTAAATATGTTTATTACATTACACGAGACAGAGTGTAAGATTAAAAGGCAGAAAAACAATAAAAATTCTTCAATTAATCGCATATGTCTTCAATAATATTTTTTCATATCGGCAACAGGTTTTATAAATTACTTTTAGGTATAGCCATTAAGTGAAGGTTTAAAAATATCGAATTATTGAAAAGGTACCGTTCGAGTCGAAAAAACAGGCGTGAACTACAGGTTTATAAAATAGAAATAAATTAAAAAGTTATATGTAACTTTACGGCTGAAATAATATTGAATAATTTATTTCAAACACAAAGATAATTCGTTTATTATTGACATAGAGTTGAACATATTTTTAAAGAGCAATCTCAATGTTGTTCGTGTCTATCGCGGAGAGTTGTAAGGAACGCTGCGAAATAAACTAGTTAAATGGCAAAATGCAATGAGATAACACAACTTCAAATTCATAACAACTTTACGATTCGTAACTTAATATCGAAACTTCATTTTGATTACGTAAACTAATTGAATAGCTAACGTTTTTATTTCCGCATTTGTTATTAAGGGAAATCATAGAGACCGAACGTTTAAAGCAAAAATAAATTTACAAGTTCTTCGTACAAATTATATTTTAAAAAGCCGCCATTAAATCTATTACACGGAAGTCTTACCCGACCGTAGTTCGCTTTGGCCGGGTCGATGGGCGGTTCGTCGCGTGTGCAGCTTCGAGGACTCGCCTCGTCGGAAACTACCATAAAGTGTATAAATACGATGTTTATCGAGTAGGCATCTGCTGAAACGATAATGAATGGTTTTACCGTGTGGAATTAGTAGTTTGGTTTTGTAGTGTGAGGTGAATTACGGATCGTAGTGCTGGTTCATGTCAAAATGCGGCCTCCATTCTACTCGGTGAATAATAGAATGTGGCGATATTTTTTTGTGTTATAACATGATTGTGTAAATTGTATTATTTATGTCAAGTTGTATTATTTACATTTTGATTAATAAACACTATATAAGTGTTCATAATTATTATTGCTTGCTACAATAAGCATTTAAAATGATTTTGCTCAATTATATTTTCTTTACCTGACATTAAAGAAATTGAAAATTAGTAATAATGCAAAAGCAATATACAATTTAATAATTTTCATATGTATACATATATACATATATGCATATTAGGTATAATACAGATTTTATTGAAAGGTACTCCTTATTCCTTAGTACCAAAAACAATCACCGGTTAACAAATCAGAAAAATAACGATTGCTTCGATTAAAATATTCACAAAATATTTCTTTATTCATCGTTATAATTGATTCGCCGCAGTTATTGTAACTCGGTCCCGGGCAGATAATAAAACAAACCGCACGCGGCGAGTTCGATATGCCGTATCGACGACTACCGTCAACAATCTCTGGCATGGACAGGTTTCAAATTGCAGTATCGAATCGATAAACCGATAGTTCGCAGGGCTCGTCTCGGTTCTGTGCGCGCCCATTCACCCTTCCGACTCAGTGATCAGACGCTGCCTTATTTTTACTTTTATTTTCTCCGCCCCTCGAAAGCGGCCGAAATTGAAATCCGCTGACGATTTCGATGGTCAGACCCACCCGGGCATTGTTGTTATGAAATCGCTTTGAAGCAACACTACAAATCATAAAAGCCTTCTTTCTGGCGGATGTTGTAAAAGGTAAATCGGCTTTGCTGCTTCACTTTTGGTCAAGCGGATGGGGCGGGCCGATCTTATTCTGCCCTTTTACACTAAATGTTGCATTCTAATATTTTGGGTCTTTTCCTATTAAAATTTAATGTATATAAATAGTAAACCCAGATTATCTACACATTTACTAAAAAGAGTCAATTATTTTAAGCTCCTTGTTTAATATTTATCCCAAATAAAATTTAAAAATCCTTTCCAATATTTGTTTTTGATTGCCGTGATTTGAATTTCTACAATATTTCAATTCTTTTAGTTAAACATGAATTTATATAAAGTAATTTACAAGCAATGGAATTAAATCGGTACTTACAACGTTATATTTGAAAATTATCTTACCTTCAATTAAATTCTCTACAATAATAATATAAACTCTCTACAATATATAAACTCTCTACAATATTTTGACATTGACGCACGATTACCAGCAAACCTTAGAGTTGACGACTCTACTAACTCACCTCAAGTGAGTTACGGTGCAACTATTGCATATTGTATACGACGCTTTAAGTATACAAACTGTCACAGATTGATTTACATCCTTTAGGTTAAACGTGATATTATGGAAATAGTATTTAGCACACTAATGCTAAAGGCTAACAGAAAACATATTATATAACATTATATCATAACGCATACGGTAAACGTATAAGTTACGTACAGCAAAATTTAAAAATCATAAAAAGTACGGTTTTTGAAACCTAATTGGATGAGTGCAAGCATACTATAGAGATTATTGTAGATTTTATCCTAGATTTTTAGAATTTTAGAAAGAGGTACCATGTTTTTAAGCCTGTGAATATATTTTCATTGTGAAAAATTATTTATAAATAGCTTAATAGATATAGTATATACCCTTAAATAGTTGAGTCTAAATATGTAGGGAATCATAGAGTGAGTTCAACTTTACATTATGTTACAGGTGACTTCTAATAATTTGTATACATTCGAGCAATCCTAACCTAGCATAAACATAAATGAGCATAATTCCTTATTGTACTGCCCAAGTGCTTTAACTCACTCCATAGCATCGCGTGATATAAACAATTAAAGTCTCTTTTTTTGGTACTCATTTACTCCCTCTTTAAGTCTCATACGAATATTTGAAAAAAAAACTAGATTGTGCAAAATAAGTGGGTTAATAAGCCATATTACTATAACAAACTTCAAGTTTCTACGTCGCATATTTTATGAAGAAATCGGTTGCGACAGACACGTGAATGAATTTAAAATAATTCAGTTTTTCCTTTTGATGTATGGAAACTTAAAAATTATTGAAATCAAAACCAACACATTGTTAACCAACACAGGTTTAGCTTAGGGTACCGACATATTGTCAAAAATAGAGTAACGTAAACTCGAACTAGCAACACACTACTCCAGTGTTGAATATATGTTCTATCTCTTTCTTGACAAAGAATTTTCTGTAAATTTATTCACTCGTAAATGTTTAATATGAATAAAACAAACTTCGCTATAAGCACGAAAGCTCTCTTACTTTGCTTTCATTCCTTCTCTTTATACTTCATGAGAAATTATTATCAGACATTGAAAATTATGTAGTAAAATAGAATTGAGCATTTTTTTTATTTTATAACAATACAAATCAACTCATTTCTAAGTCAAAAACTGCCTTCTTGTTTATTCTTTCAAATGTAGGCACTAACTCGCTAAATTCTTTGTATCCTATTTTAAAAAACCCAAATCAGGCAAAACACATATTTCCACTCCAACTGTCAGCTTAAACTATCTCCAAAATTGTATTGCTTCTTTAACCCTTATATATAAAAGGCGACATACCGCTAAACAGACGTAGATATTTTTTCCATTCCGCATACATAAATGAAATGATAGAATCGGACCGGCAGATAGTGAGCCGCGTGTTGGCTTATTCACGCCGTCCCCTCGTACAATTGATATGCAGATCTCGAGGGACATTCTATGGAAGCGTTACTTTATTAGGGAAACTCGGTCGGGCCCATGTTTTTGTTACACGGTACAGTAAACTGAAGATAAGGTTGAACGTGAACATAGTAATTTTGAAACCACATAAAGCGACCTTACATGCCAATTTGTGTAAGGGCAATCCTAAAGGCTGAACAATTAACTAAGTCATAGGTTTATTCAGTTTACAGCAAAACTAAGTAGCTTATTATTTATTCTATCTGTGTTACACACAAATCAATTTTATTTTAGGATGTGTAAGCGATAACTTAACAAAATTTGTTTCTTAATAACGTCATTGAGTGACTGTAAATATGTAACAACTGGTTTTATTATTTCCATTTTAATATCGTTATCTGTTTTTTACATTACCTAACGTCTATATAAATAAAATCCATTTGTCGAAATTCGCATGACGTCAAATTAAAAAAGTTACGACCTTGTGACAAACCAACATATGGACGAACGTTGAGAGATTCCACAAGGGTTTCTTTTTCTTAATTTAAGACACCTAAAATATTAAACTCAGTTCAATTATTTTTCACTATTTACTAATTGTAGAAATAAATGCCAAATTATTCAAGCTTCCAATTTTTTATTTCAACGTTAATATTCATGTATTTTTGAGTTTCGTTTTTGGGTTAATTTTTAAATTTGTTTAATGTGTTTTCCGTGATCGGCCATATTGTTATACAAAACGCTTTGGTCCGTAATAAATTTTATAGTTTTAAAAAGTTCATGCATATTTTAAAAAATTACCACGTGTCTCTCAGTTTTTTTTCAGCGTTATCATAAATATCAGTAAATACATTAGTGATCTAATTAAAATATAACTTACTTACAATTCTTCACAAGAAAATAAGATAGTTTTATCTTTATTTAGTCATAGGATGTAATTATTTATACCCTAATATAAAAATACATTGTTTTATTTTTTCCTACATAAACTTCAAACCCGCTTAAATTAGTGAAATGTAATTCAGTAAATGTCTACTTCTTAGATTTTCCTTCAGTTAAAAGATCTTTAATATTTGTATTTGACAAGATAAAGGGATAAAACAATGTCATTTCCATTTAGATAATATAAAAATAATAATCTCCCCCTGAAAAGAAGTCCGTAATGATAATTACGTGTCCAATGTGATCACTTCACCTAAAAGCTAAGGATTCATTTGGAAATATATGTATATCTCTACGTCACAACCTATTTTTTAAAAATTCAATAAAAAGAAGTCGGTCAATGAATAAAGTAAAGCATACTTTTTACAAATACATTTGCAAATACTTAGACCTAAATAAGAAGCAGATTTAACGATTCTTGTATGCACTTATAATTAAATTATATCTGGAAAATATTCGCTTTACAAAAATATATTTGGTTGAACGGTTAAAAATTCACCATCTATGTTCAGTTTTACTTTACATGGTAGACAAGCAGAATATTTTCGCTTCTTTCCCAAAGCGTGAAATTATTTTTATATAGCAATTATTTTAGAGAGCATTTGTCAAGTAACACGAATTAACCTACGATCTGTCAAAATGAAGCTTTAATTTTTTTTTAAATTTAATTTAGAAGGTCGTCTTGGAGGTTAACGTTTCTTGAATTCTTGGAACCTGCCAATGCTATTCTGCATCGTCGGAAAATAACCCTTCACTCATCGTTGTGCACATATTACGTGATGCTTCACCCATTTTTCGCTATAAATGGAATTCAAAAAACCAGAACATTTTCAGTTATTAAAATATTTTTATCTAAGTTACTTTATGAAAGATCAGGCCATTTATTTTGCTGTGATTTTTTTAAAACGCGCAATATGGTAAAATAAATAAATATGTGTTGTATCGATAAATGCATAAAAATTTTTATGGAGATAATTAGTTAAACTAACGTTTACCACTCTCAAATAATTATAATTTAGGGGCGTCTACGTTTCCGCTCCAACTTCCCTAATTAATTATGAACGTGCACAATTTTTCGTTGGTAAAATGTAAATAACATGTCACTCAACTTAAATTAAATGCTGTCCGCCCACTCTGCAAATGACGAGTTTAATCTCTTGTTTTGCATTAATAGGTGTCAAGAATATAAATACAGAGTATAAATAATTTAAGGACATTTGCTGAAATATGCAGTCGGTTCTATCTACTTTCTACCAGAATGAAGTATGACGATACACCACTTTATTATGACTCACTTTCTTTACTTCTTCATTTCATACATATTCATATCATCGTCTCTACGTTCATAAATGTTTTCTTTTTTTAACAAATCCTCAAATAAGAATCAAGCATGTCTTTCATGCGTTTTTTATTGGGTCGCCCAATATTCATTTGGTTTCAATTATAAAACTTCTAGGTTTTCTCATATCCTTTCTTTTCTGTTATTAACAATTTTGTTTTCATTGTTATGATGCTTACATTTCTATGTATTTTTATGAACCGTACGCTTAAATACGTATTTAAGTTGCTATTCTTAATTTGCATAGCGTTTCTCCTCGAGCATGTGTTAAGAATTAAAATTATAAGCTCATAGGTGTAGTCACCATGAATGAAGCTTCCATTTCGAAAAGAAAACAAGTAATATGTAAATAACTACACTGTTAATTTTATCTTTACCTTATTTATTCTATTGCAAAAATATCTGCTGAATATTTATTTGAAAATTTCTATTATTTTTTTATAAGAGATCCTACATTTTACATTTTTACATACATTGTTCTTGAAGTATAAAAATTAAGTTCAAATAATTTAAATATATTCTTATTGTAGATACCCCGAAGAAATTACTGATATTGAGATGAATTGAAATGTATTGTAATTTCTGTACTGTAATTACGATATTATTGTATGAGTATTATAACTTGCGCCTTTTTACGTACCCCTTCAGAAACTGAGTGTACCGCCTGTGATATTCGTATTACAGTTTGAGAGTTACTGTTGTATATTATTTCGTTATTTATATAAGGTTAAAAATTAAATTTTTTAAAATTTTTAAAAATTTTTAGCAAATTATGGCACTAATTAATGTTACGGAATTAAATTTATTCTTTTTGAAAATATATACTTTGCACTGACGTTTCCATATAAGCCAAATCCACATCAGGGAAGCAATGAAGCTTAGAAATTAAAATCATTTAAGCTCCTGCAATTAAAAATAAATTACTACTACTTTAGTAATTTGTATAGGCATTTGTGAAATAGGGTCAAATATCATATTCCTGGTTTTTTTTAACAATTTTATATGTTCCGATCAAATTAATGTTTTAAAAATATTTTTATATCCGTTATTGTTTTCGAAGAATTCACATCTTACATACAAATAAGGAGCAATATAAAACTTTTAAAATTGGAATAAAAACGACATGTCAAATGAATAGTCGCAAATCGCTTAGATGATAGCGATATTATTCCTACAGTTGAAAAAGCAAGAGATAGGCAATAAATATTCAGCACGTGAACGCCAAAAAAGCAAACTCACGGTGCGGTTCTCGAGGTTCTTGACCTTACAAACGAGGGTGACAGCCTTGCCGACGAGGCCGGTGACGTTGGCTGGAGTGCCAGCATCGAAATAAGCCTCGCCAGCCGTCTGAGGCCAGTCCTGCAGGAACTCGGTGCGGAAACGTCGCGAAGATTCAGATACCGAGCTCGTGTCCGGACGTTCTGCGGTACTCTGCTGGTTGCCACCTGCGAAAAGCAAGCGCTAAACGTAATAATAGTAACACACAAAAACAAAGTTTGAATGTACGTAGTGTATTTTGTTTTCCCAACGATCGCTATTACTGAAGGGCAGTAAAAGAGTTTTGTAAATGAAGAAAGCTTTAAATCAAATTCTGTCCAGATAAAAATATTACTTTCGCTTAATAAATTAAAATTTATATGAAATATTTCAATCAAAAATTTAACTTAAATCTCTAGGTTGTTAGCGACGTTTAGTATAGATATAAAATATACATTAAATGTATCTTTAATAAAATGTATGACGTGTAGACAGCGCCAAATTTCCGTTTAGCCACAATTGCCCATAAAGTTGACTTTAATTCATAACATTGAATAATCTTGTTGTTCTCCTGTGGAATCGTCTACTCAAACAAAATCAAGCTAATAAATATTTTCTTGATATGTTCCTCTAATGATTGACTGGAGAAATGTAATGTGCTTTTTAAATTATATCTATAATAATATTTAGGCAAAATAGTCGCTGAAAAGATATATGATGTGAAAAATTAAATCCTAATTTAGTTAAAAACTTAAAAAAATTCCTGTTGCTGCCTTATAAATTCCTTTAAAGTATATGCGTGTTTTCAAACAGTTCGCTGAAAACTGATACGGTTAAATTGAACATGTAATGCATTGCGCATTTTGTGGAGCAAATAACATGTAATAACATGTAAATATTAATTTAAATTATCTTAATTTATTATTTAATATGTGAATCGATTTCCTCAGAAAGAGCATCAGCTTTCAATTCATTCTGAAAAAAAATATCAAAAACCTTAAATATTTCGATTTTGGGCAGTTAGTTTTGACTTTATTTTCGTATTATGATTTTATATAGCTTTTAATTTCAACTCTGTTTTAATTTTGAAATATAATATTCAAATATATAACCACGTTAAAAAAATATATTATTAATATACTAAGTAACGAAATAACAAGATTTTGTCTACTTTATTTCTATTCATAAATATGTCTGTGGCAGGTGCCACAGACGTGGGCCAACGATTAATTATTTCTTCATTAGAAACGGTGATCTCAAAATGAACTTACGTAATAAATTTTACTAGGTCTGTAACTTTGGCACACTTTATTAAACATGTTCCTGTGGGACAGAAAAATTATTAAAGGTTTTTTTAGAATAAAAAATTCTGCAATAAAATAATATCTGGGCATGATACTTTTCTAATATCGATATCGATACTTTTCAAACTACTCATGATGATACCAGGTAGTAATATTATTAACCTAATGAAACACACAATAAAACTCCGTTGGATTACTGATATTAAAACAAATGAAACTAATATTAAACATTTATACTTTTGGCGTATTTCTTTTAGATGTTTCCCTAAAAATGCAACTCCTTTAAAAAAACTTTGCCCGCTATCTATTAAAATAAAAAATACAGGATAATAATCTAAACTCGATAATCATTTCAGTCATTTGATGTACAGTATAAAGTCTGTCATGTTTCTTTAAAGAACTCTTTACAATATTAAGGTCTTCGAATTTCTTAAAGATACTTTAGTTTATTTCTCCTAACTTTTTAATATTTTATATTTAGTTCTTTCTAATATTTTTTCTTTAAACGTAAACACTAAAGAGAAAAAAAAATAGTAGAACCAAATTATAAAATTGGTTCTACTATTTTTTTTTCTCTTTAGTGTTTACGTTTAAAGAAAAAATATTGGAAAGAACTAAATATAAAATATTAAAAAGTTAGGAGAAATAAACTAAAGTATCTTTTAGAAATTCACGACCATTTCAAATCTATGAAAGACTTATCATACAAGAAATTTACACAGTGAAAAATTAAATTAAGGTGTCCCTTAAATTTAATTTTTTCTTTTAAGTATTCTTGAATATGAAAAGAATCCTCGTACTTAATATATTTATTTATCGAATAGAAATCAAACAATCTGCAGAGAGGTTTTAGTTTTTCCAATGTTTATTCTTGTCTTTTCTTTTACGGAATAACTGTAAGTTACATTAAGCCTCTAAGAGTCGTCATACCTCTCTGTATTTCTGTTTCGCATGTACATGAAGAATTTTTTATTTGCACATCGACAAGAGATAAGATTTGCAAACAATTCTGCAAAATCGAAGTGAGCTTTGCAATCTGTTCTCTATTACAATCGTCAGTGACTTATTTCATTGAAAAATTACGCGATTAAGGCGAAATTTCATAATGTTCAATTCCATCTCAAACATTAACTATTTCGCGTGGGTTAACTCGTAGGCACAAGAGGATTAACCGTCACAGTATTCTGACATGTATTTAGTTGAGTCGTGTGTGATAAATGGTTCATGCGCTTGTGATTTCCCCTCACCCTTCTTTGCTTTCGAGTTTATATTTTGTTTATTTTATTGTGTAGTTTTCTTTTGCTTTATAATAAAATACTTATGTACCAGAACGTACAATTTGTATCAGAACGTACTATTAATGAATTTTGCAGATTAATGTATTTGTCAATTAGAATCAAATCTGCTTATTAATATTAAACTTGTGGCATCCTAAATGCAAGAAAATAATGTATAAAGGAAAAACAGAGATATTAATCAAAAATCATGTAATAAATTAAAAAGTATTTAATGTAAACAAAAACACCTATTCGTTTTAACGATTAACCTTAATTTTTATCCCTTTATTTTTCTAGTTTTCTAGTAAAATTTTTCTATTCGCTGCTATAAACACGGTACTGTTTTTAAATATAATTTCACGCAAATCGCAAAAATTTGCAGTGTACAGGCGGAGTTAAAGTGTTAACCGTAGTCTTGCCTGCCACATGTGCTCGCAAAAGTTACCAGTACGTTAAATGTTTGTATGAATAATAAGGACGACTACTAGTTTGCTTCATTGCAGCACGTACTCACGAAGAACGACACTGGTACGAGTCGAAGAGATGTATGCTAAACCTGTCCGTATATTTTCTTGAACAACCTTTAACCAAAGTAAATGCATATCTATAGGAGGACTCATTTGCAGTGGCCCAAAAAAATTTAGGTGGGCAACATTATGATAAGTCATTAAAGAAAAATACATTTTTTCCGCCAAAAATCAATAGATATTTAAAAATAAAGTTGTTTTTACTTTATTGAAAAATCTACAAAAGTAAAAAATTCTGGTAGAAAAGTAAACCGTACAACTCAAATTTATTTGAAATGGTTTTCATTATGTATCCTACATTTTATTATGTGCTAGTTAACTTCAAGAATAAAATGGACAAAGTCCTTTAAAATTATTTTTTTCTGTTACTTGTACAATTTATATGACGCTTATGTTTTAGTAAACGTTGTCTTTGGATTCAATAAAATGTTAAACACACACAAGGACAACTAAAAATTGCCATTTTGCCAAGACGTTTACGGTGTAACATTGAGTTCATATATTACAAAAGCTCAGGCGTCTTAACGAAATAATTCTAAATGAAAATCCTCATTTATAGTTACAGCCTGGATCAATTAAAAAATATTTTTTTTTAGTATATTGCGTGACTTTATGTTGTGAATAATATTTCTTTAGTACTGTATTTTATGCAATTTTTTTTATATTTACCCTTACTTTTAAATTTGATAAACGTCGAAATATGTATGGAATTTATACAATTTGACAACTGAAAAGAAATATATGTCATCTACATATGTGTACACACTCACACAAACACACACACACACACACACACCCACACACATATATATATATATATATATATATATATATATGTGGGTGTGTGTGCACACTCACACACGCGAACGCGCGCGCACACCCTCACGCGCACGCACAAACACACACACACATATATATGTATATCAGTTATCTGTAACTTTCTTTCAGTCAACTAATTTTAATTCTGTTGTGAAGACCATATCTCAAAAATCAGCCTTAAATATAAAGCTCAACGCTAAGTAAAATAAACGCTTACAATTAAATTGATATCTAAAGATAGCTGTTATGAATGTAATAATATTATGCCGAAGATATTAAGTGCACAGATATATTAACACTACTATTAATTTATTTTCGGAAAAGTGAATATCGTATGTCATCATCGTGCAGGAAAATGAGTACAAGCGATTACCAAGTTTTAAGTACCTAGTTTACTATACCCTGTATGCAAATACTATTTGGGACCAAAGGACTTTAGTGACTCACTATTACAGTTTTATTTGTTTAAACTCTGGCACCAAGGGGAAAAGAACTGAACTTTTTTTTATGTTATTCGGTCGTTGTGCCGTAAAGTTGAAACACCGAATCGTGTCTTTGTATACAACTATTTTGTCCAGTTTAAGATTTTAAAAGTATTATAATTTGAAACTTAAAATATTACGACGTAAGGAGTTTGTTTGGTATCAACTTTTGTCCTAATTGAAATATCTACAATTAACGCCACTTGTGGTAACCGAGAAGGAAGCATATTTTAAATATATACTGCATAACTAACTAATATGCTGCATAAACAAAACATTGTCATTAAAAATTCCAAATTAAAGAACAAAATTAAGGAACAGTGGATATGTTCAACAGGAAACAAAAAAATGATTTCCTTCGAAACATAAATCAGTTTGCACGTATCGTCTCGAAGAAATGTGTTTCCGCCTTACAAATAAAAGTCACTGACTTCTTCTTGAGTTGTGCCTACGCAATAAAATTTGTCATTTTTGCTTCGATACCTTTGAGACCAATTTAATATTTATATGAATTGATAGCTATATATATATATATATATATATATATATATATATATATATATGTATATATATATACATATATATATATATATATATATATATAATATATATATATATATATATATATATATATATATATATATATATACCACCAGATTCAAATTTATTTTCGACTCCTATTTTTTTGTCAGAATGACTGACAATTTTATCATAATACTTATTTAAAATTAAAGTTGGTCTTGCATTCTACGAAATCATAGGCTTCTGTCACTTGTGATACCATAACTTCTCGCACCAACGTTCAACTTATTATGATACCTCAATTTTAGTCGTTCAGAATACTAAAAATCAAAGGAAAAGCGATGTCTCTTATTCGGATACAACAAGGTTATTATTTGCACGTATAAACTATTTCTAATTTATTTTAATACTGTTAAATTTAAATTTGTCCAATAAAAAATAACAGAACGAGAACGTTTAACTCTTAAAAATTCCACCGCAATACAGGCTTAATAAAAGCTTAACAATTACAGTCATAGTTGCTCCAAACTACCACAAGAATATATGAGGGTCAGACTCACGCAAAGTGCGAGTCAGACTCGCACACGAAGGGTTTCATAGCAACAAACAAAATTAAACTTAAAATTTATGTTTCTCATTGATACTGTGAAAAACAAAGTGATTGCTGCGATCGATACCGAAAATACCTCAAATCGCAAAAACTGCAAAAAACAAAGTGATTGCTGCGATCGATACCGAAAATACCTCAAATCGCAAAAACTGCACGATATCTCTTATTCATACCGATTTTCGTTAAAAGTTTATTCTAAGTTCTATTACTTTAATTTCTCAATTACATGAATAGGGTGTTAGCTCTTATATATATTTCATAATTCTTTTATTGCATTGCAAGCGGTTCTTACAAGACACATACCATCTAAATTTCATCTTATATAGATGCCAATAATCTCCGAATAAAATGGCTGGGATATATGTCCAGGCCTACAGACAGGTAAACGGACAATCAGGACGTGACAAAATTATAAGGATACCCTTTTTGCCAATAACAATGTAGAAATCGTTTCTGAAATATACAAATTTTCTAGTTAAAAGTCAAAGAATATTTATCAAATTAATTTGTGAACAGTGTTATTAATATTAATAATTATTATACCGTACAACAATCGTTAAGTATATTTTTTTCAGTATTATTTGTGATGTTAGAATTAATTTTTTGTATTTTTATTATACTTTGAATATTGTCACCCTGTACAATGATTTTACTGAACATTCTTTATACGTCCAGTTTTTACAGGAAGAATTGTAAAATTGCTGGTAATACAGTCCGAATTGTCGGTAACAATGTAATAGTTATGTTTTTCAGGTGCTAGCATTGCATCCGTTATGTTGATGTGCAGTAGTTAGCGGAAACCGTTTTGTTGCGAATAACCAGTTTTGGTCATTGCTCGTTGGAAGCGAAGTCGTTTGTATAAGCGACAATAATTTAAAATGTGGGCACAAATAAGAGTATGTGGAGTGTAGCAGGCATGTGGCCTATACTTACTCTCCAAATGAGTAGTAGTAAACAGTTTAAGTGACATCAGTGCTCGCACTAACTACGCTTCATAACATATTTCCTTTCTTCGGTGATCTTTGGAATAGACAGACGTTTAGTATGTGAAATTACCATTTTGTGAAGTTTTGATACATATATATATATATATATATATATATATATATATATATATATATATATATGTGTATATATATAAATATGTATATATATATATATATATATATATATATATATATATATATTATTCCATAATAATCAGTATTAGTTAATCAACTAAATTTGTTAATTTTATTGAAATTCATTTCCTCAATGAGAAAAGCATTTAAAACTACGGTAACCTGCGATAATTAAGCGCAACTACAGGAATGGGTCATTCACAATGAAACAGCTCGTTTACATACTGCATTGTTCCTATTTTATAAATGCCCTTCGTATCTTTTACATTTAAACAACCCCTTTTGCTTCCAGCGAGCATCAAATTACTTCAACCTTGCAACGAGCGGTTTTTGCTCGTAAATACTAAAATGACTTATTCGCGCCGACTCGTTTTGAGGAATTAATTGTATGCGGTTGAAGAGAAATTTGACGTCCGTATCAAATAACATTTGAGATATTTCGTTTTCACTGAAGAACAATAGTAATTGTTGCGTAATGAACAAAAGACGGTTGAAAGGTGGGGCGGGGTGGTAAAGAAGTAGGGGGGAGGGGGTTAGTCGGTAAGTATTGCAATTTGTAGAGAGCCGCAGGTGCTCACTAAACTTTGGACAGCCGACGGTGGAGGTGTTCGGACAATGTACCAAGGATAATTATACTCTATATAACCTAAGTACCTTCGAATGATAAATTAGGCTGCTAATGAAATGTGGTTTAATTTTAAAATAAATTAACAAGGGTCGTTCACTTGATTTTAATTAACAATACGAGCATTCATATATTTCGTTTATCGTTTGTTCATAAATACCCAACAGTTCAAATTGTTGTACAGTTTACCCATGTTAAATATAAAAATATGTTTTAGAAGATATTTGAAGTATTTATTTTTTAATTATCTTTATAGATAAAATGCCAAAGGAAATAAACGACTTCTATTCTTTTATTATTATTTGATTTTTTTCTATATTTCGAACAAAATGACCACATTTGACGTATTTTAGGAAGTACAAAAATAACGAGTAATTTTATGTAAAATTAATTTCTCCCTCGTAATACGTCTCATACGTTTCTGAGAAAGTTTAAATAGATAGGTTCTATTTATCCAATAGATCGTCTGTAAAGCATATTTATATACCAACACAAGTTCGATAACGTTTTAACACCTTATATAATAAACACATATTTTTTTTTTAATGTGAAATAATATAATTTAAACACACGTGTTTACATGGGTATATATTTTTCTGTAACCAATTTATAAACACGAGGTAGTTACATACCAATCAAACGATATAACTTGATGAAATAAAATAATGAAATAAATTGAATATCTACATGATCGTGTATCAGTAATCACATTACCAGGGAATGTAATGTACGTAAGTGACCATTCTAAACTAGCCACTATAACATACCAATGTTAACAAAGGACTCAGCTTATCCAACTATCTTAATACTGATTAATTAGCGATAATTGACTATTGGTTGACTAACAAATATGGGTAAATGGTAGTATATCATATACTTTCATTAGGCGTTTACTTTATAATATTAGGTTCCGTTTTATATCGGGTCAATACAAATGAAAGTCTATTTTTTCGAAACATAAATTGCAAACCGACATTTTCTAATGTACTGCTCTAAACTGGTATCTTTATCACTTTTAATTTTCACTTTCAATTTGGTAAGTACGTAAACTTTAGCAGACCAAAAGTTATCGATAATCCCGATAAAAATTAACTACGTTACGAACGCATATATTTCAATTTTTTTCCTAAATAAAGCCACAGACATCTCCATGAATCGAAATAGGTTTGATTTGGCGTCAATTACAAATTGTTTAGAGCTTAGACCACACATTATTCTTAGCATACATACCAGTGAAAGTAGTTACAAATAACGCAGCGGTGAGCCAAGCGGCAGATCGCGTGATCGCCATTTTGTGCCACCACGTCAGTCGAGGATCACCATCTTTGCCTGCAAATAAAATAATTATTTCTCTTTATAAAAGCGTTCATTCAATATTCTTTACAACAACGTGAACGCACATATTTTGTAAAACGAAATTTCCTATAATTATTTTACTCAAAGCTAACAAATAGCCCTCAGAAATAGCACTTGCTAGGAAGTAAAAAACACACTCGAAGACCCAGGAGGTTCATCTTTCAGCTTGGTTAGGTAAACTCAAAGAAAAGTACCAAATCGCTTTTACGAACTTTGTGTGTGCACGGGGACTGCTCCTTGTTAACTTAACAACTCAATAATAAAAGTTTATCTTAACTATAAACTGGATAAAAATATTCAACCAACTACAGAAAAATTTAGGTAGTCTACGTGTAAAAAATAAAATTACTGGGAATAAAAAAATGAATAGGTTTGAACAGAGAAGAAGATTTTCATAAATAATCTACGATATTTATTAGAAAAATTGTGAAACCTTTTATAATATTATAAATATTTCGTGTCATCGTCTTTTATTTGATTATTACATTTTATTTGCAAATAATTATCCGTTAATAAAGTGCAAAACAAAATGTTGTGTTTGAAAATACAGTCATCATTTTATACTTCTATATTATAATTTGTTTCATTAAATTTATACGTAATATAAATTAACATGATAAAATGGCGAATGTAATAATATCGTTGCGTTACGTAGATTCGTAAATTGAATAAAAATATTAAATGATTTTACGTCAATTGATTTCCAAGTATTTCCGTGAAATAATAATGTTTTAAACACATTTGTTTTTAATTTTGATAGTAAAATGCGTCATGGCCGTAGTGTCTTGGGTTAATCACAAGGCATACGGCCTTTGGCGGAACGACGCAACGCGGGGAGTTCGATTCCCGGCCGCTTGTCGAGCGGGACTGGATTGGTGTTCTGGTTGACTGTAAGAGCTTGCTCCTGTAGCAATAAGTCTACCATAAGTATAAATCAGATATATTAAAATCGATAAATAAATAAACAAAATGAACACAGAAATAAATAAATATTTCGTCTCAGACTGACTTTACAGAAAATCAGCTAGAATAAAGCAAGAATTCGTGATTTCTAATACTGTTCGTTCCCAATGCGTGTCTTCGGTTTCTTTCTGTCAAATAAAGATTTATTACTTAAGCTATATTACATTTTCTAATTTATATTTTATTTAATGTTATTTTAAAACCTATTTTAAAAAAAATTAACTGACCAGAAAAGTGTCAAACCATTTGTTCTTTTACATAAATTTATTAAATATCTTCTTAATTCCTCCAATAAATAAATTATTAAAAATGTAACTATCCTTGTACGGTAACTCGATTTTTTTTAAATATTTTACATATGAATATTATTGCGGATATAAATTTTCAATTAGCGTTTACCAGTTCGAGTTGTGGGTGAAGAATATTATAGGAATTGGTAATAAATGTTTCTTGATGTAGACAGTGTATTATAATATATAATGCAACCACTATAGGAATGAATGGCAGTTGCTTTGAGAACAAATAAATTGTACATATCATGTTTTATAGTATGTTCTCGCCGGTAAAGTTAAAAAATGTTTGATGTAAATGCAAATCAAACCTACTTGAAAACTTGCTAATTACAAATTTCATATATATTTTATAATTCAACATCTGTCGATCATTTGTACAATTATGTTGAACATACAAAGAGGATTTACATACATCTTGATAACGCACAATGAAAACATAAAAAGAAAAAAAAATTATTTTACGGCAATTATAACTTAGAATACCGTTAGCTTCATAAAGAATAATGAATTAGTTCAAAGTGTCACAATTAAAATAATAATTTTAAATGCAACTAAATCTAAATCTTTAAGCAAAATGTTTAAATACCAGATTCGGGTTTATTTTAAAATTATCCAAAAAAATTAAAACACTCTTTTAACGACATATATTGAAGTTTGTAAAATAATTTTTTGCCCAAACAAAACGAGTTGTGGTCAATGTTCGATGTGGAATCTTTACTTTTAGCATAAAGTAAATTCTAACTTTGCTTGATATCTTGTTTAATCCAAATAATGAATTAATTAAATGACACCCAGCGGATAAAACACACTCACAGCACTTATAACAAACGCCACTATGGCTTAATTAAACAAAACTACTACTAGCGAGCGTCGGATGAGTGGACCATACGAAACAACATTCATTTACTTTAAAGCATGTTGATGGCAACAAACAGTCATACGCTGCTTCAAAATTCCTTTAGAAATACCAGCGCTTAAATAAACGACGTTGGTGAGACACATAATACACTGAGGTATATACATACTGAGAGACGAATTTCGATGTCGTTAAAATAAGTCGGCCCACCTCTCTTGACGATGTTGCGTTATTTAGATGCGCCTCCGAGTTTAATTGTTAGAGCGTCAAATCGATATCACATAGCGCCGCGCGACTTTCGGCGGCCCCGCGGTCGCTGCGTCGGTTCGCTGCGAGAGCCTCGTTCGCTCGCGATGTTGCGCCGATGATTTTCACGCTTGTGAATCCGTCTCTGCGAACAACGACTTTGTTACAGGCTGTGGCCGTGCTTTGGATTATCGAATGAGTGTGCCCCCTTGCTCCATACAGTATGCGACAAGTTAAATTCCGTTCTTGTATCTACCTGAACGAAGTTGTCCAACGACGAAGGGTGACTAATAAATACCGATCAGCAAACCGCACGCTGTAAAAGTGATATTGCTTCATGAGGAATGTGTATACCGACGAACAAATATAACGTTTCAAGTTTACGGTGAAACATTGTTATGCAAGAATGGGTTTAATGTTCTAGTATGTAACAGTTAGGTGTAGCTTACATTTTGGGAACGTATTATTAAACTATGACAGAAATATATGCTATATTTCTTTGCAAATTTATTACTACAAATAGCAAGTCTGACAGGAATATTAATACGTTTTGTGTATAGAATGGAGGTCACGTATAATTTATTTTACAATTTCCTACATATTTACGATTGGAAAGAAGGCGTTAGTATAAAATAAAATAATTATAAATGATTTAAAGGGTAAAATTAATTTGACTCTTTGCTAAAGTATGTAATTTTGAAAATACTCTCACCTAGCTTTTTGTAAAAATTTTAAGAATTCGTTATAGAATGTTCGTGCAGCTGGTCGCAGCGAATCATCTGACATGTGTTTTGTTAGGGAATGTTCAAAGTCTATTTGTATTGAAAAGTGCCTTTTATGTTATGCTATAATATGGATAAATTACTTGAGAAATTTCTAAGAATAAAAATTTTAGATACATTATGTTATAATTTTATCTATATTCGTAAGTTGTAAGAAAGTACACAGAGCGTATACAAACAGCAGTTAGGCGCGCTTAAGACAGTAAAAACAAATCAACATCGAAGAAGAAGGACGGGAACGCTGATGGAGAACGAGCATTTTATGGACCGCGAATTGATGAGGTTTAGTATGTTAAAAACTTTTGTACCTTTAATTTAACATTTTTCTAAAAACACCATTTTTCAACCTGGCGTAATCAATAACTCGAATAATAATTAAAATATATTTTCAAAAAAATATTTTGCGGAAAGAAATTCTAAGCTATTCGTAATTTTTTTTTGAAAATTGCTTTGAAGTTGAGAAAAAATTAATAATATGCTGCCATTTCGTAAAAAGCATTTAAAAAATCGTAATGTTAAAGATTTATATATGTTCGTGATGGATATATTTTGTTTGTGATTTTTTCAGATTAATTATGGGCAAAAAATTAATTTTGCCACCAGATCTCTGTTTTTTTGTACCAACACTCTATTGGTTACAACTTAAAAAAAATATTCGAATATGATTTAACATATGAGAGTGCATTTTATTTGGTGGAATTATGGTGAAAACACAAAGAAATTTCAATAAATATATTTTATTTTTCTGTTCAGTCTCTAGATAATTCTATCCATTTGGTTTTTCTTTTCTTTCTTTATAAAACTAATTCTCAAGAAACTCTTTTTTCATCAATGACTATATTATCATCATCCAATTTTGTTCTACGGATGTGCTTTTTTGATACTGAGATTATATGAAATTCCTAGATGACAAGCCTTAGAAATGGTGGATGACCAAAAATCTTGAAGCAACTTTGCGAATTTTTGTGAGTGCAACTTTATATCAAGAATTAAGATAGTTATTCTAGTGAAACAAAGCTCAATGACAATTCTCCACGGCCTTTTTATTTATCCGCTTTGAGGCTTTTTGGGGACAAATCTGTACAATATGTACCTTTTATCGGTTTTCGTTTCGGCATATAGTCAATGAAAAGATTTCATTCAACACCCCTGTATAAAGTGTCAAATTGATTCGATCATGGCCGTTTCTAAGATACTTTTTGTTTCTTCATTTCAGAATCAAAGTAGACCTACGGTTCATCCAGGGTAACAAAACGACGATGAAATTATATGTGGATTATGTTGAATTATTTCGAGTTTCTTCTTGAAATTTCCAAACGAAGATTTTTATTTTGACCCCTTAACATTCACCGAACCCGTACATGAATATTGCGCGACAGCGACACTTCAAAATAAAAAATGAACTAATCTCAAATATGTTTTATTATTGACGGGCTTTCTTAAAAATCTTTTGATTCGCCGTCACATAAATAACAACATATTCTTCCCCGCCCTTTAAATAATTTAATAAATAATAAAAAATTGTAAACAAAGGTTTTCTTAACTTCCAGGGTGGTTTTCCCTAGATATATGTCAAAATGATAATGTGAGTTTATTAGTGATGTATGTATAATACATACCGGGAATTATATATCTTTCACACAAATATAAATATTAATGTCATTATCATTTCATGTATAATTTTGAATTCACGTAATTGAGTAAATAAATCGTCATTAATTTTACATGAATCTGAATATACGCTAAGGTTAGCTTCTATTCTTATGAACGTAACTAGACCTTCTAAAGCTTCTCATTCGAATGCCATTTATCTCCAACCGAAAGAACAGCGGTAATAACATTGCAATTGCAAACGTAACATATTTAAATATATCCAGACTGGAGAAATAAATAAATTTGGATGTATTCCCTTTATAGCCACATTATTTGAAATTCAAATTTCTTAGTATGAGGATTGATATTATTAAATTCCAGAGGAAGCCCTTAGGTAAGGAGAGCGCTCATTCCGGTCGGCCGCTCGCGAGACAATCTTTTAGGCCGCTCGCGGAGAATATTACTCAACGTACATTTCATAGGTCGCCCTCCCTTGCCGGAGATATTCAAACAATTTTAATTTTCCCTCTCGTTTCATCCCGAATCGTCATGATAATCGCTGTCTTTTTCAGGGATCCGTATTAAAGTAGGCAATCTAATCTAAAGACTAGACTAGGACGCGCTCGGAGCTGTAATGAAATGGATGAAACAATACTTTAACGAATTATATTTAATTTTTTAGGACTTATGAAATGTAATTGAATTACCAAAATGTTTAAGATTTAAAAGGCTCGCAATGTTGGAAGATAAAACTTTGCTCCTTGAGTTTAGGGCGAACCCAAATCTTCTTAATTATTCACATTATAAGCCCGAAAAAGTTTTGAATTAACCTGGAACGTAAGTATAATTACTTTTTGAACAACTCGGTATTCAGGAATCTAAACATTTTGTTAATTTGTTACGTAACAGTTTAGTTAAAACTGTCAATCTTGAATTTCCTTAGGAGTTTTTGTGGGATAAAAATATGAGAAAGTAATTTAGAGTCGTTTTTATTTAGACAGTTATATGGGGACTACAGCCACGTATGCGAGTATGTGCTCGTCAGAGCATGAGTATGAAGTACTTTGGATGCCATAATAAATTTAACTTTATTTGGAAATATTATAAATTATTTTTTTAACTATCATACTATAGTCATTATCAAATATATCAATTGGTGCCAATCCAAATAACTGACCCCCCAAATTCTAGGCAAGCAAAAAAAAGGTTCCGTCAAATACTACCCATAATATGTTACAGACGTACTTATAGCTCTTATTATGTCAAAAGGTAAAGGTGTGATTTTAGGAATAAATGTATTACATAGCCTAAATTAATGTTTTATTGAAATATTATCTAGCGTAATTCCTTTGAAACAAACGTAACAATTATCCTGAGAACACAATTCCAAACGGTTAAGGTAGTTGTCATGTAAAATGGGTTGTAGACTAAATTCGCTGAATTTTGTATATATTATTCAAACGAAAAATATAGAATCTATTTTCAAATTTAAAAATTATTTACCCTTTACCGCTTAATGTTGGTAAAAATGGGCCTCAAAAATTATACAATCAACATTACAGAAAAAGTACGTATTACACCAGACTCATTTTATCTAAAAAAACGCAAAACATATATTGTAGAGGAAACTATTGACATGACGTTATATTAAGAGTTTATATGTTATTAAGAGTAAAAAAAGTAATTTTAAAAAAAATTAATAATAATTTTTGGATCTTGCTCTCATACAAAATAACTACCTTAATAGATCATTGTAAGATGTCCAAAAAACAATTTATTATAAAATTGAGTACATAAAATTGTTTTGAAACGTGTCAAATTTTCTACATTTTCTCATAGATCTGATATTTTTCACCTAAAGTCGTCTTAATAACTGAAAGTGTTGAGAATGCAATTATTCAATAATTGAGAGTGTTGAGTATGCAGTTATTCAATAACTGAAAGTGTTGAGAATGCAATTATTCAATAACTGAGAGTGTTGAGAATGCAGTTATTCAAAAACTGAGAGTGTTGAGAATGCAATTATTCAATAACTGAAAGTGTTGAGAATGCAATTATTCAATAACTGAGAGTGTTGAGAATGCAGTTATTCAAAAACTGAGAGTGTTGAGAATGCAATTATTCAATAACTGAAAGTGTTGAGAATGCAATTATTCAATAACTGAGAATGTTGAGAATGCAATTATTCAATAACTGAAAGTGTTGAGAATGCAATTATTCAATAACTGAGAGTGTTGAGAATTCAATTTTTCAATAACTAAGAGTGTATAGATTGCTAAAATCGATGTCGCTATTATAAAAATCTATTGGCTTTCATATATATTTATTGTATCTATAACGAGCGACTGTCGATATGACTAGGCGTCTCTGCCATGAAAATGAATCTAAGAGTAGTCGGAAGAGTGTGTCGGACCACGCGCAGTTTAGGCGGTTCCGTAGTCAATGCGGCTGTATACGCACCTACATGTTTTAATCAAGAATTAAAAACGTGCTCTTATATGACTATGATAACTAAATAAGGAATGATACAATTCAAATTCACAAGTAAAATTTGGAATAAAGTCGGATACAGATCAAAAATACAAAGTGCTTTCGGTGATACCTATACGTTAAATTAATCTAATTTTTTTTCTTTATTTTATTCATAGGTACACAATTAGCGTAATGTATTGTACACTGTTCACCATAAGCCTAGCAATGATAATTTTCCTGGATTGTATGTACAACACATTTTGTTCTATATACTACCCTTGCAAATTCTTTTGAAATATTCAAAAATAGCGGTTAAAGTGGCAGATTATGGGGGTAAAAAAATATCACATTAAAGCTTAATATTCCATAAACGGAACTCTGCACCGAAAAAGTGTTCCTGAGACAGATCCAATATTTACGAAAAACCTATACAACTATACTCTACGCAATGGAATAAAATAAATTGATATTACTATATATACGGGAGGGACTTTATATACTTTATGTAAGAAAAAAAAAATTTTTTAAAAGATTTTATCTCATAAATTTGTGGGCGCTATAAATATATATAACAGTTCAAATTACAGTCCAATCCAGTTCAAGTCCAAAGTTCCAATAGGTTACAATCACATATTATATTAAAAATAATATACTAACATAAATAAAGTGTCGTATGACGTTTAATTCGATATGCAATTACATTACGTAGTTAAAACCCAGAGATGGGTCTGTCACGACATATCAATTTACGTATTGCCTTTGAGAGTGTAACACAAGTTTAACAACTTTTAGTGAACACTGACCTGAAAATTTTGTGTGTTATGTTCTTGATATAAATTTTATTAAATAAATTTCGTATGAATCCTAAGCTAAGTAAATATTTAAACATATTAGGCACGCGTATGGTGAATAGCATTTGACGTTTTGAAAAGTTGAGAAACTTTATATATATATATATATATATATATATATATATATATATATACATATATATGTATATATATATATATATATATATATACATATATATATTTGCGTGTATACATATTTAATATAAGTAGTCGCTTTTTAAACGTGTATAGGTATATACCGGTTCTTTAATATTATCTAACAGTAAGTCCATATACCTGCCTACTTATTTTTGTTGTAGTATGTTTTCAAATTTTATTCCTGAAAATGTTATACAATTATTCTGAAGGTAAACACAAATTAATAGACTTAAAAACATTGCTAAACTAAATATATCATCTTTTATTTATAACTAAGGATCATCTATCGCAAACTTAGGACACAAAAATAATGAAATATTACTTGCGCATTTACTTAAATGTGACTATCATAACATTTCACAAGAACTTCAACTTCGACTACAAGAACTCTTGGGACAGAATATAAAGGTCAATTATCCTTAACAATCCTACTTCAGCGGCTTCACTTCCTTCTCACGACCACCTGGCGAACTAAGTAAATAATATCAGCGTGAAAAGAAGTTATTAAAATTTCATTCTATTGAAAAATCCATAATCGGGAATGCAATAATTGCCGCAGTATTCATTTAACCTGCTCCCGGTCATCAACAAAGTTTTTATGAAGATCATTTAAAATAGGTTGCGAAAACATATGCAAAAACCTAATTGGGGCCATCGACTAAATCTTTTCTCTTCGTCCTATCATGGAAGGATGATACGGAAAATAAACCATCGTCGTCTTTGTCGACTTCGAGTTTGCATTTGACTGCCTTTATTATCCGGCACTTTGAAAGACTTTAGAGACGGAGCATATTCCTAAAATTGCATTCAAATAGCCTACATTGCCTGCACTAGCCAAGTGTAGATTCCGTTTTTTTTGGTAACTTTTTGCTCGTTCATAGAAAGGATTTAATGTAACCGTAACAAACCGAATAAAATGCTAATGTAATTTTTCATAATGAAACACCAGTTCTTTACTGTTAATTAGTTTTTGATGTTTCTGGATTGTGGATTCATTACACTGTCTAATTGTCATTAAAAGACATTCGTGTTGATTCTTTAGTTCTTTGATAGGAGCTTCAAAATCGCGATGATTTTGAAATCTTTGATTTTAAAATACTTTCGTTGCCGTTTGAAATGGATTATATTAGAATCAAGGCTATTACGAAAGAAAATTGCTGTAAATAATTTATTTCTCGTCATCAGTTTTCATTCACTTCAAACAATTTGTTTACAATAGTGAGCATACGGGAGCCAAGTACTTGCACCGTCTTTGAGTTCATAACGAATGCAAATATTGAGTTTGTTTACATTTCCCTGCTTCTTGAGGTCATCGAGAATGCTAGAGTAGTATATTTTTAACGTTTATGCCATCTCTCGTATCGTATAACATGAAAGCTTTGATCTAGTTGTAATCAAAATCGTTGTGCCCCCCTGACCGAGAAACGTCAAAAATGGAAAAGCTTTAAGTTCATATAGTGTTACCATAAACTTTACGCAACATTGCAAAAATGTTATGGGCATTCTTCCCGTAATGGAAGATAAAGAATAAAACATGGCAAAAATGCCCAGTTTGGTCTTTCATTTTACGCTTGTTCTAAAATACCGTCCAAATTGCGTCATTTTTTTTTGGAAAAAGCTAAAAATTTTACCTATCAAATGACATGGTAATACAGATACGGATGACAACATAGATAAGGATGACCCCAGTAAATTAAAAATTAAATAGCAAATCTGTTCTCAACATGACTTTAACCACTTTGATATATTAATGTTAAGAAGAGACATTGCCTAAAGTTGATACGAAATATGTGCGCTAAGAGTAAAAATGAGCTTAGCTAGCCTGAATATCGTATCTAATGGAAATACAGTTCTTACTTCCGTAAAAAAGGGTAACCATATTAAAAGGGTTACCATAAAAGGGTTATCATATTAAAACAAAAATGAAATTAATATTTTATTTAACCCTGGTAAATAATATCGGTAATGCAATTAAAATTACTCATTACCTTCTATTTGCGGATTGCATGATAATTTTTATGTTATACTACATCATAATATCAATGCTATTCTCTAGAAGAGAGGGCGATCTGTGGCCCAATCTGTGCAAATTATCTGCGGTGAACTGCATTCGGATGCGCCCCTTTCGAGCATGATTGCACCACGATTACAGACATTTCGTGGTTATTTGGTAGATGTAATGATAAACTAATCCCCATACTCGAGTAAAGGTAATTACTGTAAAGTGAATAAAGTGTTGAAGATTTTTCTTTTTTTAATTTTTAATGTAATTTTTGAAACTTGACATTAATGTTTTTAACTCGTACTAAATTAAAGAATATATTTGTTTAATTTTAATATTTTTTAGTTATTTACCTAGTCGAGTTTTAGTTTTTTAACATATTTTTTATTTGGAACCAGTTTTCCAGTAAGTCCACATATATTTTATCAATATTTTCAATAATTGCACATTGCGTCCTTAAATCTGATATCCCACACAACATATTTGAATAAAGTTTAATCTTTTGCATTTTAGAATATTGAATTTTATTACCGCCATGTTATTATTTCCGTGACGTCATATGGTATAATTGATATAATCAATCTCATTTCAGGCAGAGTACCAATTTCACATAGTTTACAATATTTTTAGAAATAATTTACATATAAATTCATAAAGTTTGTTTTATGGTAATATACATTTATGAGTTCCCTTTAAATCATAAAATATAATGTCTTAAGCATAGCATATAATTAGGGATAAAATCAATATAAGGAAATACGATTTTTTTTAATTTTATTTAAGTACATCTTTAAGAACCCCAGACGATGGGACAAATATGTAAGTCAAAAAAGACCGTCAACAGAGTAATTTGTTATTTTGTTCAGGTTTCTATTAAAGTCAGGTTCAGCTACAGATCGACTACCTAACGTGTGAGCTGGCTTAGTCGTTAATGCAACAAAGATGCCTTACCGAGCTTTCCTCAATAGCTTTATTTCTCCCATAGACAGGAGAAATAAAGTTATTAAGGAAGGCTCATATGACAGTTGTCTGGAACCACTTTCCTTGTTTTTTTTTAAGTTTATGTAGTCGTAATGGAATTTACGTTAAATTTTTTAACACACATGTGAATCATATCTGAATTTGGTGACTTTTCTCACTCCAAATCTTAATATAATATATCACGTTCTCCATTCAAAGTCTTCATTATTCCTTTTAAAATTATCCTATGTTCATAAAAATATATTGATTAATAATGAATGCAGACTATAATAAGATACCTCCCGAGCACAGAATAATCAGTTTTGGCTATGCGCCACAACAAGTTATTTAAAAACAAGGGTTATTTGTCGTTTTTTTACATATATCATCCGGCGTATCGCATTTCTCTTATCTAAAGTCGAAGTTTTGAGATAAGAAAAATTATAATATCCTGTTTAATATTAGGAGAGGACTTATGTATATCATTAAATATATAACTGTTGATCATTTAAAACAAATAGGGATTTTTAGTGACAACTTTAAGATTTAAATTTTCATATCAGATGGAGCCAAATTTTTAAGTTTATGTTTTTATCTTATAATAATGTTAACATTTTTTTACTGAATAGAAATTATGGCTGAATTATTAATTATTTAGAGAGGAAATATCATTTCATTTATTTGAAAATCAAAACGAATAAACGACATTCAATTTTTGATTCCTACGAGAATATGTTCATGATATCTATACATTTTATTTAGTATATAAATTGTAAATGATGATACAATCGGAAGATACAAAAATATGTACGAATTTTACTCACCATAAATATTAAGTTATACGGCTAAAGATAACTGGGTGGAGTACGAATATGAACATAGCATTTTCCACGTCTCCGAAGGTGTATGCGCCCTTTGACCATAATATTAAAGAAACTAACTTATTTTTTATATCAAAATATATACTATTAAAGCAACAGATGACATTGAAATATATTCATGTGTCTAATTAATCTAAATAAAACTTCACGATTAAAATTTTTAACATTTTACTGTACTTTTTTAAACAATTGAGCTAATTTTATTCCCATTTCATTTTACATACTAAAAATATGAAACTGGATTAATTTATTTTCATTATTATTTCAACAAAACCGTATCATATAGGTAGTCACAATACTTTTATACTCATTATTGTTTCTATAAAAGAAATGCGATTGAAATGAATGAATCGAATTGGCCCCGAGTCTATAGAATCCATTAAATGTATTTTGAATAGTCGAGTGAATTTCAATAAGCATACATTCTTAATATATTTTGTACATATTACTGTATATGATTACCAACACTGATACTCTCTATGGCGTTGACAAAAAGTATGAAAAGATTTATCCTAAAAAGGAATTAAATTATTACTAGTACCGGATTTCCACATTTAATACTTTATTCAAATTTCATTATCACAGAATTCATTTCAGGGAAGAGGCGTTGAAATTAATTACAAGACTGATTAAATTACTATGAATACGGAAACATTTAAAATTATAAGTACAATAATAAAAGCAATCTAAATAATGTTGCACGTAATATTTTTAAAATCATACGCAAACACCTGTACTAACGGGGAATCATCCATAAGGAAATATACACTTACAGTTATCAAAATATTTTTCTAACTTCATTGTTTATGATATCAGAACTTACACTTTCCGTGCGAAATGTTAGCGCCATCTCGCATAGGTAGACACAATCTTGGTTCTATTGCCAACAAAATGAATTTCATTTTCTACCTACCCTTATTAAAGAACCGACTTCAATAGCTAACTGAAAGATCGCGCAAATACAATATTCATATTCAGATGCTAGCGAAATCTGATGTCCGATAAGGTAAATTGTTAAGCAAACAGAACGAATGGTGCTTCTTTGGCACGAAAGCGCCGCGCGGGTTGTTATCAAATTTATTACTGCCGCCGAACTAATAGATGGGGAAGGAAAAATAAGAAATAAGTCGATATATTACATCGAGTTGACGGTGAAAGAAAACGCGTCGTTCCACCGGAAATTGACTCAAATACGTCTTTTGTGTTGAGCGTTGCGCATACATCTTGCTGTATGGATTTATGTCACGCCGTGGGGATCCGGCCCATCGACACAATTCACCTGTCTGTTGCGCAGCGTATTTATTGTATAGAGCGCTTTTTTGAAAGTACATCTAGGCAATTATGTCGATGACAAATCGTTATTTTATTGCATTGTGTAAGAACCGTGAAATAATTTAATGGAATCCGCATTTAAGGTTTATTACTAAATACGACTAACGCAAATAAATATTTTATGGTAATATATAGGTCAATATAGACACATTTTGGTCTTGCCAGAAATTGAGAAACAGTCAAATTCAATAATCTTTGTGTCTTTTATATAGTCCTATAAAAAGTGTGTCCACAATGGAATCACACAGCGGCACATAAGACGGGTCATGATACTGCAAGACATGAGTTCATGAAAGAGTTTACCAGTTCGATCAATTCATCGGTTCAACTTCGAATACAACTACTAGTTTAAGCAATTTGTATTTAAGTAATAGTAAAGTTTAAAAGTATTATATTAATTAATAAAGAAATGGAATTCTTGGAAATGGACCCTGCGAGCTCTCTCCTGGCTACATAGTCAATCGTGACGTAGATCTAGGGAACGTCGAATCTTCCAATGCAGCAACAGTCAAGTGCGGAGCTTTTACTACCGCCTGTCATCCCGCACACGGTCTACATTTTGCTTCTGACAAAATCCTTAAGAAAATGCAATATATCAATTCCAGAAAAAAGTTAATATCATCATTCCCGCGAATATCGTCTGTATACGAGTTACGTTACTGATTGAAATTGTATGAAAATATCACGCTTCTGGATGATTTGGTATCTAAACTTAAGCTGTAACGAAGCCCACAAAATCCCTTACAACAGTATTATAATTCGCGCACGTTCGAGGGGCGATTGCGCCTCGCTCCGTCCAAACAGATGTCGAATCGTCGGCCTCGGCGTTCGCGCCGTGCGATCGCATCCTCCCAATTTGGATAATTGGCTGGAATTGAATTGAAGCATGTCGCCGTCCATACGTGAACGTATCCATTTAACGACTTCCTTTTGTCTAGAGATGACGCGCCGGTGCCGGGCGCGCGACGCTGCTGTGTTTGACAACGTCGATGATTTATTAATTTGCCACCCTTGACTTAGACATCCTCCTATTTACTTTCTTCAAATTGAAAATGGTAATTTGCAATTTTATGAAGTTAGAAGTAGAAAGCGCTGACGTTACTATATATACAGTTACGTGACTGAATTTTGTGAAGGAAAAGTTTTTCAGAAAATCATTTACTTTTTTCCTACCGAATTTATAATCAATTTGATTTAAAAATCAATTTCTTTATAATTTATGGCATCTACGTAAAATATGTAACTAATATTTAGGGTATTCATAAATTAAACTATTTAATTAATATACTATATACGTTATATTGTGAAGAAATAAGAAGTCTGGAATCTAATCCAAAAGACGAAGAAGAAGAAGTAGCATTAGTTAATTTAGAAAAAGCGTGCCATTTAACTAACAGTATGTATTATTTTTAATATTAAATTATTGTTAATAGTTAACTTTAGAGACTTCTGCTTATGGATATCAAATTCTTGACATCGCAAATCTAAAATTTAATTTCATAAAATTTTATATTATACATTTACTAAAGTATTTTATAATATATTTTTATTCTGGAGGGTTGGCGAGAATATTTGAAATTAATTCCGCAACCTTAAATATATAAATATATATATATATATATATATATATATATATATATAATATATAGGTAACATTTCGTAGAAAACAAAACGTACAGGTAAGGTCTAGATGGACAAAGTTTATGAATTGTTGAAGAAGGTCAGAGCGTCTTGAGTACATGTCTTGAGTACATGTAAGGCGTCTTGAGTACATGTTCTTTACGTCAATGTAAGAAACGAGTGAAGTATGTATATATGTATGTATGTCGATATGTTTCAACATGCCGTCACGTAATTCTTGCTTATCTCTTTTTGGTCGGAATAACACTGTTATCGGAATGACTTATTTTCACCAAATTATTAAATCGCTTTCTCAAATATCACCATTATTAAAACCGGAAAGGCAACTTATCGACTCGACCATAGCCGGATAATTATTAATTACTTCCAAAAACTTCCGTTATTGTATAGACTTATCCATAAAAGTACGCAGCATGTCATCTTGGAAAATATTCTCAACTTCTTTGTTAGCCAGATTCAATTTTGAACAAAGAAAAAATGTATAACACACTCTGTCTAAGAGGTTTAGACTCCTACATTTATTTTTCTCTTAAATCACGATCTTCAGATTTAGAAACATGATGGCACAACGTTGTCATAGTTTCATTTTCCTGTATTTTTGAATAAATATTAGGTTTTATATTATGGTTTTGCAAAATAACGTACTGTACTAGTTTTTTTTAAATTTAACAAAGTACCTTTTATGACGCTAAAGGCGTAATAAAATAAATTGAAATATACGTGTACACATAAATATATATATATATATATATATATATATATATGTGTGTGTGTGTGTGTGTGCGTGATGTTTAGAATGTATATGACAAAAGAAAATTGGTGTCAATAAATGGAGAGTGATTTCACCTATCGTGCCTTCACAGTTATATCGTATGAAACAAAGAATTATCATCGACTTATATAGATGTTTCTAAACGATATAATGCAATATCTGTCTCTTTCTTTCATCGACACATAATTAATTTAAACATTTACATATTTATAAAGTTTTAATAAGGCATATCAGTTTTGAACTATCATAAGCATATTTAATTCTTATTATATGATACTGAATATATTTGGCGTTAATTTTATAAAAATGCATTATTCCCAATTAAATGAAACTATGTGATGTAGGATTATTAGCAAAGATCTTTGCTAATAGCCCACCTGAAGATGTTGTAATACAACGAAACCTAGGTCGTGGTAAAGAACTTAAAGAAAGTAGAAATAATACTACATCACGTAGTTTCATTTGATTGTCTTATTATATGAATAAAAATAAAAATGTTGAATACGCCGTATCCAATTATTTTAATATGAATTTAACAGAAGACGTCTAGTGAGAGTTTTGTGAAATATTTTTTTTAAAAAATATTTTGTTGAACAAATGAAAATAGTACAACAAAAGTAAAAATAAAACCTCATAATTCTTGCCTTATTGGTTTAAATCAGTAAAATTATGAAATTTGATTTATCGCTTTATTATAATCAATTATCAAAACTAAGTTATAATATTTTAATTTTATAATAGAAATAAAATAATGACTAAAAGCGTTAATTTAAGGTCATTGTTTCTTTATAAATGATAAGTGTATTCAAGGAGTTTCACTCTCTTCATTGGATGTAATAGTAATTTATTTATTTCTTTTACATAATATATAACAGACTATATTTTTGCTATTAAAGTACACATATATTTGCTATAAAGTAATGGCAAATATTATTCCATTGAGTAGTGGATTAATTAATGTATTTAATGACATTTTAAATATTTAGGTATTATAGTCTTATTTAAGTATATAAATATACCAGTTTTTATAAAGTTACTCGAAAAATTGTTGATATTGTCAATGTCGAATATGAAATAAATTGAAAAGTATATGTGTACATTTAGTACAGAATAACAAGTCATCAAAAAAACAAATAAAATATATTAACACAAATTGAAACTAGTCACTCTTTGCGTCTTAAATATTTTTGAGCCATTTTAAAGCTATCACTAACAATTCTAGAACTGTTAGTGATAGCTTCGGAAATGGCGCAAAACGTTATATCATATTAATTCTAGTTTTCATTATTTCCAGACCTTCCAATTTTATATGTGGACAATATATTTAACACGAGTTTAAGTAAAATTCGCACTAAATCTCACAAAAAGAGCTTGTTACTAAGCGCATACAGAAAAGGAGTTAATATTTTTTCTAGCTTTCAAATTAAAAAAAGTTTGCCAGCTCTAGTATTATGAGAAGTACATTATTCTTATCTATGAAGCAGGTAAGTCAAGTTCCGAAAAAAGGGCGACGCACTATCTGTGCATTATATTACCGAACTATTTAGGCATGCTTTTGACCCCCATTTAATTCAAAATCTACCTAACCTGCACATTTGAATTTTTTTTGTAAAACTAGCTCAAATATTTATCAAGGTATCAATGAAAAGGTATCAAGAAACTTGAAATTCGGCATAAAATTAAGTCATTGGGTATATTTAAAGGAAACGATCAGAAAATAGCCAAAGATGCTCAAAATAGTGGAAATTGAGGACAAAATTAATGATGCTGTTAATTTCATATTGATGCACGAAACTAGTTGCATACACAATTTTGGTTTTGTTATGTACATAATGTGTTCCACTAAACTAATATTTATTTATAATTTACACGTCATTGATATGAATTTTGCTAATTTTCGTTATCGAACTGGCCCTTTTTTTACATGAACTTTTTTACAGCAAAAATATTCAATACGCACGAGAGCTTCACGTGTTTCTTATTCAGTTGCAGTATACTTAACTTTTCCTTCATACCCAATATGCAACCAACACTTTTTAAGATTTTCACTTTTTAATTTTATTCTTTATAGGTCCATTTTACATTTTGTTCAATTACAAAAAATTATGAATATAATAGAATTATGTTCAATTGCGTCTTTTTACCGTAATTTGCACTTCGTGAAGAAATCAGACGATTATGTTGATATTCATTTTATATGACGTATAATTTTGTAGGTAAAGTTAATATAACTATCTTATTTATTAATAGAGGATTACATACGTACGGTAAGGCGTTAGCCTTTACTAATATTGAACGGATCGATAAACGGATCGTTCACCCTAATATTACCCATGTAACCTGCCCTCTACACGTAACGTATTATTCGAATTAACTATTCGCTCACTCACATATTAATACCACATTTCGACCGTACTTCTCGTGGAAATTCTACAGGCTCGTAAAAAATATCATATACTTTACTACCTTTTCCATCACGTATTATTCTCTCCTAGTTATTATTCTATAATCGTTGTACTCAGTACTCTATTTCCCATCCTATATATAATTTCAGATATAGAAAAATAAATACGTGTTATTGTAATAAACCAATAATGTAGATTAAATAACATTATGACGTGAATATAAATTATATGCTAACAGTTTAACATACAATCTTGAATAGTCATATTAGAAAGTCTAAGTCGAGAATTAGAGAAAAAACTCAGAATAACGTAATTTATTACCGCAATGCGTTACTTTCTTAATCAAACCCCAGAGTAGACTAAATCGATATGGACGATCCTTTTCACAAAATTATATCGAGTATCCTGTGTAGTTCCCAGTTTCATATTTAAAGATTTTTTTGTAAGAAAATGTATTTCTTTTATTTCAATCGCAACTTTGATAGTAGTATTTTCAAAAAGGCTTGATATTTATTATATGCTAAATATGTGTCCGTCATTCATAAAGTTAGTGCTGTGAAAAAATAAATAATATTAACCTAAAATTATAAAGCATTGGAAGCAATTATTATGCAACATGTGGCCGATTTATTGCTATGAAAATAATTTCTTATAGCCAACTACAACACTAGCCTAGACCCGTTGGATGAGCGGCCGGAAATTGAACCCGGGTCCACGCGATGCGCCGAGCTATCAAAGGCCGTATGCCTTGTGATCAACCCACCACATTGACGATAATTATTATTATTATGTGATCATATTTATGACTTCACTTCTTCCTATAATTTAAATCAATTTCACCTATAACGAAGATTTCAATGCAGCTATTTTAGCTCTCTATTTTAACGCTGCATACTAAAGTTCTTAACATTTTGTAGAATTATTGTATTCATTTTAAGATAATCTTATAATACTTTCTTAAAAACCAATTGAAAATAACAGAAAACATTTACTCCAGCGTTAATATAACAAATCGTACGACAAGAAAGAAACAAAGCTGTTTTTAAAGTCTCGTTCCTTTGAATTCAGTATTCAAGCTTCGATCTAAATTCATTCGTCCATTCTTTGATCATAACAGGGCGGCGTGATTAGGACCCGGTCGGACGACGCGTTTCATTCGGTGGCGGGCGGGCATCGCCCGGGGAGCGCTACGTCACGGTCGGCATTTTGAAAAGTTACTTTTGTTGGGAAATGTTGCTTGTTATTAGCCCTCTGTGCCCGGCCATGTTCTCTGAAACGAGCAGCTTACGTTACATGTGTACTTAATTCTTATATGTTCTATACGTTTGTCGGCGTTATTAATTATTATGTTATCACGTAATGTTGACAGGAAGGATATGTTACTTGTAACAATTGCGAATTTCCTGCCGATACTTGGTACATTAAAATATAAGATCTTTTTATTTTAACGATGTAATTTTCGCTGCCAGTTTTTAGTGTTTGAAAATTTACCATCAGATGGAAGTTGAGGAAGAGGTTTTATAAGAAAATAAGTTTAAAAATGTTAAATGTAAGGAATCGGTAATGTGAATAAAAAATAATAAAATAAATTAAATTTAACTCGTAAACTCTTTTATAATATGGATTAAATAAATAAATATAACGGGATTTTATTAATTTCAATATTATTTCAGTTTAACAAATCGACACCGTGGTTCCTTTTATATGGTTTATGTTATAACCGCTTTGAATTCTTTTAGATTATTAGATGACACATTAAGAAGATAATTAGATAGAGAATATAGATTAGAGCTCTAAAAGGTTGAGAGCAGATCCGTTTATTAAAGACTGTACAGCAAAGGAATGTTTATGAAAAGGGGTTAAATTATGTTGGGATAAAGTGAATTTTTTTCATAAAACATTATGCTCAAAGAAGTGCTTAACTCGAAATTATTATTTTATACGTGAATTTTTAATTTAAACTTATAACTGCATAGCGTTAATTGATAATAGCAATTAACCCGTTTTAATCTGTTTCCATAATATTTTTCTTATGATGTTCCTGTTATTTCCAATGAATGAATATAATTTCACGTTGACAATTGTGGTCGACTTACAAAAAAGTCTTCAATAAATATGGTTGAGTTGTAAAAAAAATATTATAACAGCAATTTAGGAAAAAAATGTAACGAAACCTCTATATTATGTATGAACTGTAAAATGACTGATATAAAACTGTTCTGAAACACATTTTTACCAAAAAAGAAATATTAATAAATAAATAAAATGCTCATAAATAATAAATAAATAAAATGCTCATTTTTTACCAAAACATTTTTGTTAAAAAATGTCCATGGCGTGACGGAAAAATGTTTGAGCACTCCAATGTATTTCAGAAAAATCCAGAAATGTTAATGACTATGTTACGACACACATAAAGGATGAACGATGTTAAATTGCATGATGGCTAAACTTACGTACTGTAAAAATATAATTTTATCCTTTTTAAAAAAAACTTGAGTTATTACTGCATATACAGCAAGGACTTGTTTAGAGATCGGATAAGAAAAACATTGAAATTTATGTTGTAGTGACAAACATCGCTTAAAAAAATATTAAAGTGCTCTTATTTTTGATTAAGCACGTTGAAAGACACTACGTGTTTATTCTGAGAGAAAACAGAAACAACTGCGAAAGTATTAATCATTCAGTCGGTCCGGTCGAGTGCGTTTCCATACAAAAGTTGGGACGCGCCGAATGACTGAGCGTTTTATAGAGCCGTCTCTTCCTCAGGTAAATAATTTGCGAGTTTGGCTTAGAAATATTAGACTTGATGTTTTTCAGTATTTTTATGACTGCCTACTCCATGTAAAAGTCTTTAAAGTATAGAAGAATTGGCGTATACTTTAAAGACAAGTGTAACTTTAAGTTACTTTAATTTGTACTTCCAGTAATAAAAAGCAAGTATTGTTTTAAAATGCACTACCACATTTCACAGAATTAATCGTGCTACACGTACCACATTGCAAAGAAATTATTTACGTTGTACTAAAATTCTGATTTAAATTTTCATAACAAAACAAAATTAATAGTAGATTAGAATTTTGATATGATACGATAATAAGTGGAGCGTCTTTACAAACCTGTAATTTAATTAAAATTTGACCAATAAATATGTGTATATTAATTTTAATAATTAATTCTTTCAAATATAATTAGATAATTTCAAAAATTAATTCTTAATAGTATAAACCTAAGTATAGTTTTTGTACAAAAGAATCGATCCATAGAAAGATAATGAAAAATTAAATATAATCTAGATCCTTTTGATACTCTTTAACAAGAAAACATATATTCTTATAACATAAAGACCACATAATACTATACGTATCAATGTGCATTATAAGGGTTTCGTGCAGTCTTCGTTCTAAAAGTTATATAAACAAATAAAACAACGCTAACACATATCATTATAATGAATAGTCTAGATAATTTAATAGATTAATAAATGACAATGTCTAGATAATTTAATAGATTTAATAAAAAACATTACACCGGAAGTATAGAAAACAATTCGTGAGCTAATTGGAAGTGACTAATGTTGAAAATTTAAAAAAAAGTGCGCATTATTCGGGATGAACCATGATTAAAAAAAATGTACCATAACTTCGATAATTACTGAATACAGTTTAAATAGATATATGTGTAGTTTAACAGTATCAAGATTTGTCAATAACTTATAAACTGATGTTAAGCAAGGTAATATACATTTTCGTTCAACACCCGACGTATCATAAGTGCGTCACTAAACTCTTTAAAACGTAATTTTTTCATTGTTTAAGTTAAAATGTTGCAAAACCATTAAAATTTTGATTTCCGAGCTAAGAACATTCAATACTGAATGAAATTACAGACAGTTGGAAAAGTGAAAGTAGCGCTCGTAAAGTCAAACGATGCAATATTACAACCATTGCAATGGTATTATAACCTAATAAAATTTCACTTGAATACATTAAACTACCATTTAAAAAATCTTATGGAAATCTATCCATATCGAATTAAATACTCTGCTTCAAAAATGTCAACCTGTGCTTAAGGGCAAAATAAAATGTGATTCCAATTTAGTTGTACATTGTAGCCAACACGATATTCAGATAACAGAAGTTTATTTCATCTCAAAATTTATATTTTTATGATTACGATAAAATATAAAAATCAAACTTTAAAGCCATATCAATTAAAATATTGCTTCTAATTTAAAATTATATAAATATATATATATATATATATATATATATATATATATATATTTATATATATATATATATATATATATATATATATATTATATATATATATATATATATATATATATATATATATTATATATATATATATATATATATATATATATATATTTCATATATTTCCATTTTTATCTATTTTCACCGTTCCAGTTGTCTGATGGAGTTAGCACAATTATATAGGTTTCAAAGGACTACCTGAAGAAATAAGTATTTGAGTGTTCCCATAAAATGAAAATAGTAATGAAATTTCTGAAATATTTCGTGAAGCAGATGTCAATCTTGAAATAAAAGTATAAGTTGAATATAACACCTACAACTATCTGCAGACTGTAGCAATATGAATACTGATATCAATGCGATTTGTTTTTGACAATTTGCTCTAGCAAAAGTGTATGAAAGTGTATGCATCAAGTGTATGAAATATTTTCGTTTAGCAGCTGTCAAACAATTTAAAACATAGGTTAACTTTGTTTCTAATAATTTCAATTTCAAAACTGATTTTGGTTTTAACAACAGTTTTCTTCTAGTTTTGGAATGTCTGACGGGAAGCTGAGAATAATATTTTAAAACTTACTACATTGGTCGCGAAATAAAAAGCCAATCGATTTAATTAAAATTTGGATATACAAAGCTTGTAATATTCGAAATAAAAATAAACATTATTGATAGCCCTCATAATATGCAGAAATATAAACCGGCAAACACTCATGGCTGTTTTCTGTTGCCGTCTTAAAACAATTTATATTAAAATCTCGGAAATCATTATACCCCTTCAACATTATGTTATGTACATATTATTTCACATTATCAATTATAATATTATATCTATGTTACCTCACATAGGGTGAATTTTAAAATTTTACCAATAAATATATTTTCACACTAGAACTTTTGTTAATCTTCGTAAATCCATTTTTATTTTGAAAACTGCATGACCAAAACCCAAACATTTTTCTTTACGTAATAATTGATCAATAGAAATAGAAAATTAACGGTAACAAAAACTTCGTATTCTAGAATTAGATTTTTTAATAAAATTAACAGTTAAATATAATTTGAACTCTTTCAAAACCGTCAAAACAAAGGAACATATGTATACTATCAAGACCAATTATACGATACACATCGCTATGCCATCGCCCTATTAGGCGTTGAATAGACAAATAAAACAATGCTAAACGAGCATATTTAACAGATTTAATTATTACTGGCAAACATATCTATTTACCTATTGAAACATAAACTTGATTTAAACTATATGTAACAGATCTTAAGACCTTATCAAACAGTTCATCGTTAAATGAAAAGGTTTTTTAATTTTTTTTCTGAATCTAAATCTATAGTATACGTTTAAATGTTTTTTTAGCACTTTTGCAATCGTGCTTGAAAAGTTAAGGGTGAGGGAGAAGGACTTGTTTGAGGGGCTCTTTTGCTGTGGCAAAAGCGTTAACGTTACCAAGTCCCAAATTATTTTTTATTACATTTTGAAATATTTTTTCTAATTCATCTTATTTCTGATGTTCTGCTTTAGGATACTGTCTTAATATAAATATCATCTCAGCAAGTACAAAAATGAAAGAAAAATTAAGCTGGGGTGACGAAATCATAAGGGTTTCTTGATTGACTATGGAACTCTTTTAAAAGTGAATAACAACTCTGTGTAGGATGAATTATATATTTATAAGCCACCATCCGTAACACCAATAAAACTTTGCATATTGGAACACTGATAATGATCACGGAATAATTCCATCAATCTTATAGAATTTGTGTATCTGTGAACTTTCCTAACTTTGTCATTCAACATTTCCTTAACCTAATCTAGCCATGTCTCGCTTACTTTCCTCGCTGCGCATCGTTTCTCATTTAATATTAGTATTTGTAATTCTTTAGCGCGTTCATTAGCGCGCCATTCATTTCACCTGCGCCCTTCATACAGACATTCTTTTTTCATACTACCATTTATCTTTGCGCTTCTCGCGAGTAAACTTTCGAAGTATCCCAGCAATCCATTTACCCACTTATAATACAGCATATATTTATTATTATTACGACGATTGCTTCTAATTTTAGCTACGTCGCTTCTATAACAGTCGCATTTTTTATAGTTTTTCTAATACAATAAAATAATGCATATTTGTAAGTTATATTATGTGTCTAATCCAGCTTATGATAATTAAAAGGATTGTAGATATATGAATATTAAACAAAAATCAATTAAATACGAGAAGAACTCGCGTTATGTGAATTCCGTACATGCTTAATGTATATATATATATATATATATATATATATATATATATATATATAAACATTAAAGGTATATAGCATTTTTATCAAGCTATTTACAAATATTATGTTAATATATTGTCTAGTATGTTTTCGCGGGGGCAAAAATATCGAAAATATCGTAAAACTCTAGCTATTTACATTCGTCGCATATATTTTAGCGATATATTCAACAATACAATTAAGCTAGCTTATATAACATTTTGAAATTCTTACAACTTACTCTTTCGTTTTATACTTCGCACAAATATGAAATTTAAAAAAAAATTTCGACTACTTCATTTGCACTTTCTAGAATTTCTATATCAATATATTCGACTGTTAATATTAAAGAAGATTGAAAAATATACTAGTAAATTTGTTCTATCAATAAAATTTAAATATCAAAAATTTCAAAAATTTCAAAAAGTGACAAGAGCGAATTGCCATCACGATTAGCAATTATACGTCCATCAACAAGACATTTCAAATTATTGAAATTAAATATATGCAAATACAAAGAGAGAAAAATATGAATTAAAAACTATTTAGTAAGACTTTTTATGGTTTTGAAATTTTTGTTAATTGGTTGTTATAATAATGCCTAAATATTTCTGTCTTTAAATAACACAGGTTGCGATTATTACGAAAGTATAAATTGAAATTATTAATTACCAACTTTTATAAGAACCTTTGTTTTGAGAAGATTTAATTTACATAATTCTTCCTAGAAACTCCATCACAAGAAAAAGCCGTAACATATCTAAGAAAATAATTGATTTTGTACAGTGGAAAATCGATTTATCGATTTCCGTTTGCTTATTTAGCACTCGCCCTTATTAAGCAATTATATTTTGTGAATCGAGCTAACATAACATCTGTTTTTTATATATAAATTAATCTGTCACTTATGTTACGAAGACAATTTTCTGGTTAATTTTTATTTTCTCGATGAAAAGTGTCAGATACACATCGGGAATATTATCGATATACCTTCAGTGATGGATAATGATGGAACGGGTGACGTGAAAAAAATTAAATAAACAATTATAATATGAATGAAATAAAGTTAATATCACACTCAAGCCTCGAGACTAATCCTAAAAGCATAGTTTTCAAAGCACAATTTTTAAATTGTCGATCCCAAAGGTAACTTTAAATATTCACAGGATTATCTTTAAGCGAGGAAATAGGAGCAAGCTTTTTGGTAGCTCTTGTTTACGTGGTGTAAAGTCGAATAATCTTATTTTTTTTCATCAATTGACGAAGAAGTAGAATGAAAACCAGTTACAATAGTTTATATCCTTCTTATGGAAAAACTTTAAAACTTGAAAAAATTATATATTTTTCAACATATTTGAAATTATAACTTTTAAACAACTATTTTTAAATGTGGTTCTAACAGGAATCTAAATTTTCGGTTAAAAGACTTAGAAATATCTTGAAATGTAGGGTTGAGAATGAAGTGAGATTTAGATTTACATAATTGCATTGATATTATCACTGAAGTAAAATATTAGCACTTAGGAAAAAAAATTAAGTTAACATAACTAGCCACATAATAAACGTAGTGTTTTCGAAATAAAGTTGAAATTTATTGAAAAGTATTGGGTGCAAAAAGAATGAAATAATCCAAATGATTTAGGTTTCTCTCGTCCTCCTTTTTTAAACTTTAAAAATCTTGTTTACATATTGTTTACTATTTACTTGATTATTGAATTTCCCGCATTTCTTTACTTGTTATACTTTCACACCGTCTGTCATCTAAGCAAGAAAGCAAAATGACGGAACGCCATATTTCTTTGTCTTTGGCGCTCCTTACATTTTAGTGATTCTGATGCATACTCTTTTATACGCATTGTTCTAATTATATCCTTGCTACTTACGTTATTATTTTTATACTTTCATCAATTTGATTTACTTTCACGATTTTTTGAGTAATTCAAGTTTTCTTTCCCAATTATTACATTTCTATATCTCTATGTTACTATTTCCGTTTCCACACTATCAACGTTGGAACACAGTATATATATTCCTTTCTTAATTTTCACTATTATACGTCCTTTTGCATTATAATCTCATAGATATCTGCTAGTTTAATTCTGTTACGTAAACTTTTTTGCGCATCTTCCATAAATATTCAATTACAATTACATTCTATACTTTCGCTGTATCCTAAGACTCATTTTTGTACACCAATGTTGGTGTACAAAAATGAATCTTGGGATAAACCAAAGTACGTGCTCAGTAATCATCATATTTATCTTTATTTCAAATGTCGTTTTATAAGCTCTTTTTTAACAGCGACAATTTGCACTCGATTAAAATATCCATTAAGAATTACTAAAACTCACATTTCGAGGGTTTCATGCATATTTAGGCCTATAAAACCGTTTAAATATTTTGGTGAACATAGTACTTCTGTTAAATTATGTTTAAATTTAACATTATCTTTCATCATATAAACATGTTGCTTAGTATAATTTTTAGGAGCGTAATAATATTTTGAATTTTGCAGAAACTAGTTATGTAGAATTATTGCTGTTATTTTTCAGTAAATTTTAAGTTATCTTCTAGTAATTAGAAATATCGGAGGTGGGGAGAGTAATGCAATAACATATTCAGCCAAAAAATAACAGATATAATTTTGGTGGGGAGAGTAATGCAATAACATATTCATATCGGAGGTGGGGAGAGTAATGCAATAACATATTCAGCCAAAAAATAACAGATATAATTTTGGTGGGGAGAGTAATGCAATAACATATTCATATCGGAGGTGGGGAGAGTAATGCAATAACATATTCAGCCAAAAAATAATAGATATAATTTTGAAAAAAATATATTTCAAAACTTTACACTTCACTTGATGTCCTACGTAGACGGAAGTAATTTTTTACATCGCACTTACTTATTTTTACTTTAATGTAGCAGAAAATAGTATAATTATTATACTTTACTGAAGCAGGAAATAGTAGAAAAATATATGTTTTGAATGTCGTTATAAATTAAATATTTTTAAAATTGGGTTAAATATTTACAACATTTTCTAAACAAGCGAGCTTAGTTGATGAAGTTATAATGGGCTCAAATTATAAACACTCGGCTTAGCAATTACATATATAATTAAGTTTCAAATTTTTGAGACTTTAGTACAACTGATGGTTGCCGAAATTTTCTCATTTTTTTAAATAACACCGGCAACGATACTCTAACAACATTTCATTAAATAAATTTCAGAAATGGTCATCACTCATCCGTGGAACTAAATATAAACTGAGAAAGAAATGAGATAAGATAAACGGAGAATTAAATAAAGTAACTCATTGTTTTCTTACTCATACCGACACGATTAATCATATTAAAGTATGATAAACAAAATTGATCTAATTAGGACAAGTAATTCTTCGAACACATTTGTCAGTAATTAAGTTAAGATTAAAATATTTCAACAACCGCTCAATCTGAATCGTCCTGTTTCAGATTTCTATAGAATGTGGGCCACGGCAAACGTTCGCGTCACATTGCAGTAATCAAAGCATTCTGGTACTTTGAATAGATTTATCAATTTAAAATTTAAACTTCACGTTAGATTGAAACCATCGTTTGAAAAGTTCACGCTGAAAATGTTATTTCTAAATTACAGAAAAGGGTGCTGAATGGCATATTAATTAAAATTATTGCAGCCCCACGCAAATTATCATTTGTAAAAGCAGTTTTGTTTAATTTCTTAGGCATTTATTAAGAAATAATAGAATTAAAGAACTAGGTTTCGTTCGCCATTCGAAATTCAATTTATTTTAAACGTTTAAACTGCGGTAAAATGTTAAAAACTAAAATAGTCGTTATGGAAAGATAATAAATACAATTAAAACTAGAAGGTTCATAAAAGTTTACATAGATGTTGGAAACGCAATATTTATAATTTATTTGTTTGTTTACATTTTCTTAGAATGAAATGAAGTGTAATATAACACGAAATTACATGGCACCTTCACAGTCAGTTAATGTTTAATAAAATAATATAAATCACAAATAAATAGCTTATGACTTCTTTTTGTTCTGAAATAGGCACACAAATACACGTGTATATATATAAATATATATATATATATATATATATATATATATGTATATATACATTCTATATTATTCCTTAATAATTATTATCCAAACTATTCCACTTTAATAAACGTCATTTACTTCTCAATTTACATTTTTGAAATGACGGAAAATTTAAAATATAATTCTTTACGAACATTTTAAATATAAATTTACATACCGTATTAAGCGCGACTAACATTAAACTGTCGATTGGCACTTAATTTCACACTATGTCACTAAATTTTAATTATATTTTTTCTAACAACGTAATCACAACACTATGTTTTGACTGTACCCTCGTTTCGTTATTTTTTTAAATAAACAACAGCAATAATACCATTTCATTTAAAGACGCAACTTTATCAATCATTAAAATATAAAAACACTTTTGGAAGAAAATTGCGAATGGTATTATTTTGTATTTATCGATAACCTTCGGCATCAAAAAAGAAAAAAAAATCGAATAATATTAAAATTACGTATATATTTTATTTACTGCACTTCTCGATAAAACTTGAACACATCGATAAGTTAGTGAGACGATGTGTTGGTCAAAAGAGTGGGTAAACAAACAAATGTGGAACGCAGCCGACGGCGTGCGGCGCGCAGCGGGGCGACCGCTGAATGGCGAACGCCGGACAGATCGACTGCGGCGCATGCGTCGAACCTCGCGGTGCTTCATCGCACTACTAGTGTTACAAATGAAAATGTGCGAAGTGAGAGAACGTTCATCCACACCTTTTATTTACAATGCGCCCTTTTTATAAGCTTTATAATATTAGCAAAATGTAATTAAAATATTCTGATAAATGTGCAATGTTATCACGAAAATGAAGTCATGTAAAAATATGTCTAGAAAAAATATAAAAATGTGAATAAACGAAACTAAATCAATATGTTTTGCCTTATACTATAAGCTGTACAGAACAATTAAATTGTGACCATTTTCCAAATAAATAAAAAAATTAAGTACGATTTATGTTCGATTTTTATAAAATCGTAGTATTAAGCATTTTACTATTATTTGTTAATTCTACATTTCTATAAATTTGCCTTTATGCAGGTTAAAATTAAGGTAAATGTTAAAATTAAGTAATTTTATCATAAATAATAACTATAAAATTCACATACATATACGGTGCATACGTACATCTAACACAAATTTATATGTAAATATATATATATACATATGTATATATATATATATATATATATATATATATATATATATATATAAACACATATATGTACTTACATGTGTGTACTTCAGGAATTTTCCTTATCAATATGTAAATAAACAACTATGATTATGAAGTTATTTGACGAGGACTTACATAATGCCACAAAAAGGCGAGTGATACTGCTCATCATCCCTAGTATTTGTGTACTTGAAAGTATATAAAATTACGTTAGGTTCAACCGAGATTATAATAATAATACTGCGAGTTTCCTTTTAGTGACTATGGCTACTAAAATTCTCCAAAACTAAATTCGTCGTTACATGTATCAAAATTATAAATTACTTTGAGTATTAAAAGAAGAATATTTTTCCTTTTATTTTAAATTATGTATTCGGCATCATAGTTCACATAAGTTAAAAAACCTCACAGTAAACCAAAAGATAACAGGAGACAAATTATGTTTCTTTTTTGTAGTTAATATCATGAGTTTTTAACTTCGGTCCATTTTTTATTGATCTAAGACGATAATAGATTTTCTATGATACCTCATTAAATTGTAAAAGCGTTGTTCTTTCTCGAGTCAGGACTTGAATTAGATTTGAAAGAGTTGGAATTCATTAAAATTTAGAGCTTTTCCAATGGCGCATCACTAAAATGTTATAACCCAATGCGAGTTCCTAAAAACTGGGACACTAACACAACGGAAGAGCGTGTGCGTAGTGTGAACGAGCACAGTGCGCGATGTCTTAATGTGGCAGTTCTGTCCGCTGCTCAACTTCACCTCCGTCACTCGTGGCAGTCGCCAGCGATTTGATTCTTTTTAAATGTTTATTTTCTTTTTTTATCAAGAGTACGGCTAGAAAGAATGGCACATGAAAGGATCATGAAAAATTGTTCCTACGAGTATTGTATTTTCTGTAAGCGGTAGGAAATAGTTGGATGACATAATTTATATGGAATGTGTATATGTATAATAATTTGGCATGAACTGATTTTCAATATAATTATATTTCAACCCTGAAAATTATGGTAGCTAATGGTTGAGAAGTATTTCATTTTAGGTTTAAACATTCGTCCAAGTAATATCGATGTTTCCTTTTACATTTTTATAGAATGTTGTTAACTTCGTGACAATTTGGCGAATATTAAGTTTTAAAAATTCTAAATATATGAATCACTCTCGAATATTACAGTTTTGCCAATCACATAAATTACCTCCTCGTTATCCAAGAATATAAACAAAAATGATAAACAAAAATCAATAAGTTTTACTCACTAAATTAATACAATTGACAACGAAAGCCATTTTTGGCAATTTTTAACATTACAAATTAAAAAAAATACTATAACTTCGCCTTCAATATCTATGTCTACCAACTGTAGGAAATTAGTTCTACACCACATTTTGTGTTTGAAATACCTCTTATGGACTATGAAATAAAATTCTCTCTGGTTGCATGACTCTTTCCGCAAATATTTTGTGTCGAATTTGCCAGATCTTTATAACAGTACTTGTTCTTTCTGCTAATATAAAATAAAAGAGAAAAAGTAATGATTTTGATGGACCTGAATAATTGAAATATTACTGAAAATATCTTTTATAAATATTAATAAATCAAAATTCTAATTTGATAAATATTTACTCTTTGTAGTTAGATATTTTGCTCTGATGATGATGAAATATTTTATGGTTTTTGAGCATACATCGCGAATAAAAATTAAATTTAAAAACAGAAATCAAACCTATGTACACTTATTTGTACGAAAGTAAAATTTGTATAATTTCCATTATATTCGCGCAATATACGGGTTTTGCTTTTAAATTTAGATATGGCACCCAGTCCAAAATTTATAGAATCAGTATCAGATCAACAACTATGTTCAGCTTAATCATGGCATTTTTCATATAAATACTAGTCTATAAATTTAGTTACTTTTCTTTTTTCATCGCCACATTTAAAGTTTTTTATGACTGGGGAATAAAGTCATTTATTTATTTTTTGTGTTTAATAATTGCAAGTTATACCACAGAGAGATAGCTATGCAGATAGTTTCGTTAATCCGTATAATAATAATTCCGTTTCATGTTTCGTGAAATACTGCGGAAGCAAATGTTGTTTAAGGTATTCCTCAAAATTACTTTCATATGACTGAAAACAATTAATCATTTGTAAAAGGTAGATTCTGTTAAATTATGATGTATGGTGAACATAACGTTAAAGAAATGTGGGTGTCTCGTTATAGTGCCAAAGGAACCAGGCGTGTAGTTGATTATCTATGAAAATGAACATATTTCCAATTATTTCGTTCGTGAATTTATCATATATTATTTATCATATATTATGCCCCTGTTTGAATTTTATCATTTAATTGAGATGATTTTAAAATCAATCAGGAAATAAATACAGACTTACGCCATCGTGATGCTTACTTAAATATACCTCATAATGGATGCTGGTTAAAATTGTTTTGTCAATAAATGGCAAAGAATACGAATATAACTAATTTCTGATTTTCTACGACTATGAAATTTGCATAAAAGGTATGATTTAAACGTTATACACCATTAAGAAAACCTTTGTAAGTTCATTTTAGATTCATTATTTTAAGTCGGGCATGCAGCCAGAATTTGTGTCGCCTAGCCTCTTTACGGATTTCAGATGAAAATGGTTTTCCCTCTTTCCAATTATAGTCCGAGAATTTGTGACTGGAGCGTAGATTCCACGCATCTGAGAATTAACGTTCCGACATTTAATTCCATAGTTTAAGTAGATGGATCTCAACAATGTGGAAAAATTTACAAAAGTCTTAGTCACATTTCAATTTCGTTTATATGTGTGTATATACACACACACACACACATATATATATATATATATATATATATATATATATATATATATATGTATATATATATATATATATATATATACATATATATATATATATATATATATATATATATTTATATAACTACTATATATGGTTATGGAAAATAAAATATTATTAACTTTAATGAACGTACGCGTGCACGACTTTAATGAGACCTGGGACCAAAACGTGCAGCCGAAAAATATGCTCCGTGGTTGATAAATTTCTTCACAAACACTTAAGTACCCGCTCTGAATATAATTTAATTTGATAAAAGTTAAATTTTGCTAAATAACAAAGGGAGCATGAATATTTAATTTTGCTTGGATTGCAATTAGGCCTATGTTTATTAACATTACATCAGAGACGTCAGTTCAAACGTTTTCCTCAGGAGTTATAATGCGACGTTGCATTAATTTTTGCGTGGATTTAGTAGTCATAATAATATTACGTCTAAAGATAAAGGTTTGACAGGTTATTATTTATTATGTAGATGTCGACGGCTCTGAATGGCTTTATGCTGGTTTTGGCCACTATTTATAAGACGAAAAAGTAAAATATCTTATACTTGCTAAATATGAGAATATTCCAAAAAAATCTGGGATTCAATGATAACGTTTAATACTAGGATTGATCAATACTTGAGGCAGAAATACATATATGTAAATATATATATATATATATATATATATGTATATATATATATATATATATATATATATATATATATATATATTTATATATATATATATATATATATATTTATATATATATATATATATATATATATATATATATATATACATACTTAGTTTCTAAGATATTTATGTACAAAAGTAATAAAAACGAGAAATTTTTAACATATAATTTTTATAAAAAAATTCATGTTTATTTTATAGTGTACTCTAAGATAGAAACTAAAATCGTAACTTGTCTAAAAAATTGGCATTTTTATTCGTAATAACCCTTTTTAATTATTAAAATTGATTTTATATACGAAAACTTATGTCCATATTAAACTTCCTGTTAAAATGAAGAATATTTTATTAACTACGTAATATTCCTAAAATAAGAAAGTTGGATAGTAAATTTGGTGTATATCTTAAATTCTTGTTTACAGAAAACGGATAATTTTTAGAAAAAAAATTAGAATTTTCCTTTAGTAAAATATATTAATTTTTCTTTTGAACTCTATTTACTTATCTACAGCTTACTATCAAATAAACTTTATTATACTATTATAATTTAGATGTAAACTCACTCTTAATTAAACTTCTCCCTTATGGAGCAGTTTCATTACATTTACACTTCGAAGAGCAAGTAAAAATATATTTCATTATATTTGTTGTCATTTAAGAAGAGTATGTTTCTAGATAACATGGATTAATCATTTAATTGTATATACTTAAATTTCAACATGAGCTAATGTCAATAAAACAATAACCTGTACTGACATTAAACGGATCATCATACGGCGCTTGAGTTTCTTAAATTTGTGTATAAATTAAGAAACTCTAGCGCTAGGGTGTGGCTTTGCAAATTGCGTTCTATCATGAACATTTAATCTTTTGTAATATCATTTTACTTGTTTCTTACGCTACGTACTTTCTACTTTTCAAATTCAGTAAGTTGTTTATATTGCTTGCATTATCAATATAAAATAAAAAAAATATATGATAGGTAAAGCTAGTATAAAATTTATGTCTTGTAGATGCGTATTGCTTTGCAAGCGAATAAATTAATTTATAAGAGTTATTGCGTTTTTAGAGAAAATCTCGAAACGGTACTCGTCGAAAAAAATACGAAGTACATTTACTTAAGTGCATTTTAGTTACCAATGTTTATGATATTATATTCAATTGCTAAAACTACCTGGCGGTGTTTGTTTTGCGCTTTACTTTATTATCCATATTAGAAACAGTCCTCCCCCAAGTAAAAGCTTTGCATCTTCAACCACTTAGAAAATAAATCTCGTTTTGTTTGACTACAGAGAAACGTGCACTAATATGGCAAAATAGATTCACGAAATTATTAGGACGTGGTATTTTAGTTACAATGACTTGATTAAGAATGAACAGGTGTCTAAGGCATTTAGACTATTTGTAAAATGTCTACTAGAGAAACTGAGGCGAAAAATGGTTCATTGATTACAAACTCGAACTCTTCTTTTGAAGCCTGTTGATAATAGTACGGATAACTGTTGGGGAACTCTTAAAATTCCAATACATTGATGTGGGGTGTGGAAGGTCATTACGGATTTAACCTGAGACAAATAGGGCAGTAGCATGGAAATAGTCCGTCGAAAATTTAATAATCGTTATAGCAAAACAAATCTTAAGGGAAAATAACGATCATTTAATAGGGCTCACAAACTTTAACAAATATTACTAATGGTACTTATGGCAGGAATACTCTCTCTCTCTACATCTACGAGGATATTCAGCGAACTCTCTGACATTACTTTTCAAAGGAAACTTTTCATCTGCAAATTTCGGTTGTATTATTTAAAAGATTTTTCAGTATAGTTACAATTAAAAACTCGTAATAAGTCGAAAAATACTTGCTAGTCTTAACCTTTACAGGAAGGTTAAGACTAGCAAGTTTTTTACCCATCTTATTTTCTTTCATGAAAAAAAATCAGATGGGTTGGCGTATTTTTTCAGGGGCTATTATTTTTTGCTATAGACATAACATTCGTTAAATCATAACAACCGTTTTGCCATTTTTGCGGTTAAAAAAGTGCGCTTTCAATATTCTACGAATTTTTCTCTGAAATAAGTGTATGTATGATAGGTCTTGATAATTCCATAATATAAATTACCACGGTATATCGGGGTAAGAGAATAGCAACCTTATCGAGATACATATCGATATACTTATCGAGTTCAAGTTTCTTGATTTTGCCCTTTTTAAATAACGATTTTGAAAGCGCCAAACCTATAGCTCACCTTTTTGAAATCCCCTTGATTTTTTACTTTTAACTTATTTTATTCTTTATCCCTTTATGTGTGCACTTTTTAAGTGCAAACTTCTAGATATGGGATCACAAATAAGAGTAAAAGTATTTTCAAGGTGAATAGAATATTGTGGAAGTGTTTTGCGTTAAAAAAGTGCTCCAAGCGAGGAAGGTGAATATGAAGTAAATATGGCGCCTTAATGCAACTGAACTTCTTCCATTATTCGTGTTGGTCACAAATAAGAATAAAAGTATTTTCAAGGTGAATAGAATATTGTGGAAGTGTCTTGCATTAAAAAAGGACTCCAAGCAAGGGAGGTGAATATGAAGTAAATACGGCGCCTTAATCCAATTGAACTTGTTCACATATTCGTGTTGATCTAGACCTTTACCATACCAGCAAATCATTTGTGTCACAGAACAGAAGTTTGTGTGGTTCACACAAACTTCTGTTAAGCTAACGCTAAGGGTAAAATATCTAGATAAAACTTAGGAAAACAAATTAATAAATTGGAGCAGCAAATTTTTATAATTGTGACTCTTCGGTAATTGTTTTTCTTGATACTGTCGTGTTTATTTGATTATAGCGGCGAACTAACCAAATAATTACGTGACATATTGCTAAAGGTATATCTATACAATTATATATATATATATATATATATATATATATATATATATATATATATATGTATATGTATATATATATATATAAATATGTATATATATATATATATATATATATATATATATATATATGTGTGTGTGTGCATGTATAGATAAAACATGTACATGTATGACTTTTTCTTATTACATAACTCTTTAAATTATTATATGTTCCGAACATAGGGACTATGATATAATTTTCTTTATTTACCTACTAAATTTAAAATATTTAATATAATTAGGTACGTACAAAGATCTTAACTTTTCCAGTTATTATTTTCACTTACTATGTCAGTAAATAGCACGTACTTCACAAATAAATGTTTAAGTGCACTGAAATTGAGTTCGTAATTTAATCATATTTAATAACAACGAAATATTTGAACAAGAGAAAAAAGAACGATAGAAGGAAAAGGATCAGATCAATGGATTTCAAAATATTCAAAGAAGTGGTTTTAAAGTTTTAAAAAATGTTTGTCAACGAGGAACTGTGTAATATTTCGTGAACTGATACGGATATGAATTTAGACGAATATTATTTAGGGCTGTTGGTATTATGGAAGATATTGAAAATGAAAATGAGATTAATAATATAACAAATCGCGAACGCTGTAAAATGATAAGAGTTTGCAACTAAAATAATGAAAGATTTTCATTTAACTAATGATAAGGGAGAAATGCTAGAATAATATAAAGGTAATAAAAGTTAATGGTAATAGTAATTAAAATAATAATGAAAATTATTATTATAGATATTAATTTTTAAATAATTTATTAAAATATTTATAGCTAAAGATATGTGACATAAGAATTACGCACTTTTCATTCTCCTAAGTATAGCTTGCAGAACCGGTCCGGTTCCTGAAATTTTGATCCCTGGTGCGGTGCTCATCTCGGTACCGGTACTCCCGGTACTTCCTGTAAAGGTTAAGACTAGCAAGTATTTTTCGAATTTTTTCATACCTATTCAATTATTTACATAATAATAATGCCATAAGTATTAAAAATTACATTTTCTTACCAAAGTAATATTTGTTATTTAAAATATCTATTTAAAATATGCAGGCAACCAAATATTTACTTATTTCATAACTTATATTTATATAGAATTTAGAACTTTAAATTTTAAATATACAATACAATCATTATTTTTGGTCAAATAATCACTATTCTAAGACAGTATAAGGTTCAATAAGTAAGGCTTTGTTTCATATTTTTGAAAATAACACACTGTCACAATTTAGTTAAGTTACAATTTAGTTAAATAATAAGTTTAAGTAGCATTATAGTGGCATTAGCAATTATAATAAGTCGTCAATAAATTAAAAATAAACCGAAACTAAACAAATTTTTGGTATTTTTGGAAAAGTAACATCCGTTCGTCTGAATTTGACAGCGTGTGAAATAATATTGGGTCTAGTGCCTAAATGAGAAACTATTGTTTCCATAGTAGGGTTTGAATCCAATTCGTAATAGCCGGTTAATTCGTCCATTTTGGTTGGAAATGGAGCCAAGCGTCTCGTTACGATTTTTCTCCTGTAAAGTATATGAAGCTAAAATAACATTTTGATGAATACTTTATATACGATTCGGCGATCGAGGCGAACAACGCGGCCGACATTGAATATGTGATTATTACTTGTAAGTTGCAGCTCAGTAGGGTATTATAACTGGGAGTACATGTATACTATAATTGCGGTACCGGAACTGACTGCATCTCGCCAGTACCGTGATTTCTCGGATATTCTGGCACCCGGAATTCTCGGGAGCAACCCTACCCCTAACACGTCTCGAAGCTTGTTAGCATTAATTTGATGCTGAAATAGGCGTTCGAAATTTTTTTAAATTACAATACATTTGAAATATCTTCTTTTAATAATTTTTTACATTTTTATACATGAAATATTGTGAATAAAATACGTCCAAAATATCTGTCCATATTTTTATATTTAGGTTTTATTTTAGGTTTTAACAGATGTTTTGTTATGATGTTTAAAAAAATTGTTATTTTTAATTATAAAAAACAGCGGTCCTCGTAGCATGGAATTATGAAATCTATTGATGCGTTTATGACCACTTTTTAGTTTACGATCTATTGATACGTCTACGATCACATTTTCTATTGATCTATTTATGCATTTACGGTCACGTTTACGATCACATTTTTTCATATCGAAGCAAAAGTGAAAATATTTTTGCACCCATGCCTTTGCGTATTTCATAACTTTAATAGAAATCGAAATTTAAGTGTTCAAAATCATGAGCCGAGATGCCCACTCAGCTTTATATTGAGAAGTAAATAACATATACATAGACAAAATATAAAGTAAAATTATAAGAATAGTAATAAAGTAATTCTTTCAAAGAACAAATTAATCTCAAATAAAAATCTGTTCAGTAGTTCCTTTTCATGAAATTGAGGAGATATTTTATAAAATATATATAATATAATAATTATTTAGGAACCCAGTATATTGTTTACCACTAGCCATGTGAAGAATGAATGTAACCTCTACATCCGCCACATTTCAAACACACACATATATCGACCGTCGTAGAATCACTGGCGCTTTATATACAAGCAACACCTCATACGTACAACGACTTAGCTTGCCTTGCTACCACATCGACATATTTACACGGAAGCAATGCCAGTGCCTGGAAAGTATTGCCGATGCAATATTATCGTTCATTTTGTACATACATCAGTAAGTTTACGTTAGTTATATGTCGGGAATAAGACATTTATGAAATATCCAACAAAAGTAAATGAAAATATTCGACTTATAATTAAAAACGCCAATTAATAATATTAACACCAAAACAGAAAGGATTTTAAATTTGGTTTATAATATTATTAATATAAATATAACTTTGTGTGAATATATCTGATATAATATATATAACCTTTGATATTCTTAGATATCAGAAAATTGCACTTATGAGAAAATTAATGTTTTTATATATCCACTTCAAATACTTTTATGCCTCAATTCTTTCCCTCTCAAAGATTGCTTGTTATTTGCGTGCTCCAAAATAATGTTGCCCCATAGAATTGATCTACTGTGATAATCATTTATTTCCACTACAGCACATTAAACATATCTTTTATTGGAGTGTGTACATACTGGTGAACTTTCAATAATATTGTGGAAAAAGTTCTGAAACTTGAGCAGGTTCCAAGGCACACATATTCTTTTAATTCGATCTTCTTATGGTTTTTCGTTTATTAAAAAAAAACCACATTACTCGATTTAATAATTCTGGGTACAAGCCTCACAAGCTATACTAAGTCATACACTAGATACATTGTTAATGCTAAGTCCATCATCGGGAGTTTATATGTAACTTCTTCGACCTCGATCTAGTCTACCCATCTAGGTACTAATCTATCGAAAGTGTATCTTTCTTACTAAATGTGATTTGGGATACACCGAGTACTAAACTTTTGCTTGACAAGAGTTGTTACTGGACTCTTCCTCGTTTTTTCTTAAGTTAATTTTGAATAATGAATTTCTACAAAATCAAAGCCAAATATATTCAACTATCCATTTATCATGAAACATTACCGGCGAAAGAGTTTTAACAACAATTAATATCGGCCAGATAATTGTGCCCGTAAATAAATGATGTAGGTATGGCCCAATGTAAAAATTGGCGATATATATTTATAATCTGGAAACACATCTTAGAATGTAAGTAAGCAAACCCCCTATTTAGAGTTCCTTAATTTTAGCATTATTTGAAAACTGAGGAAAGTAATAGTTTAGTCTGTAAATAAAATAAATTTCAACATAAAACTAATCTGTAGATGTTTCAAAAAATGATACTGATAGTAGTTTTCTTCACCGTAACGAAAACTTTTTAAACATTGATTTATCCCATTAGAACTTACCAATAATCACTGAACACCACGGAATTTTGAAAAAAAATTCCAAACGCTACTCACGCACTGCGATTAAAACAGTGCTCTAAGTGCAATCTCCTATGTCTAATTTTAAGCATATCGGGGTGACACGCACCGGGCTCAATTGGTTTATTCCTCTTGATTTTTGGGGTCAACAAACGAAATGTACTTCTGTGATTAATATAGAAGAGTTGTGAAATTTCAAAAAATGAGGTAAGTAAACATACCGCAAAAAAATTCTGCATTTTTTTTTTAAAACAAGTTAATGACATTTTACTTTGAAAACACCTATTTAATTTATTATAATTTTGCAATATATTTTGCATAATTTATTTACTGATGAGAAATGGTGCTCAGTTGGTGAAATAATTTAAAAATTTTAATTAAGTCATTACACTAATACGTGTTATTTTGCGACTTGCATTCCGAATATAGAATACTAAAATAAAATAATTTGTCGTTAAGTAAAATTTAAACAATTTCATCAGGCTTCACTGCCAGATAATTTCATACACTCATAAATATTAATACCGCCAATCCAGTTGAATAAGGGACTTTAATGTATCACGATCAACGGAAAGTGTGCTCAGTGTTTGAGTACTCAGATTTAAATATTATTTAAAAGTCTATGCAAGCGGGATTTGCGATAAGCATTTGAGTAAAGTCTTTTCCTCACTGAACGGGAGGTAATGTAGATCAAACTCATTTCCCGTTTCAGTCTTGTAGCTGCCAAATTTTGATTGAAGAAATATTATATTTTTCTTTGACGGGAAATTCGTTTGATCACTTGAACGCTTTTATACATAAAGAAAGTTCATAATCAAAATATATGGAAAGGTTTCGTTGAAAAAAATTTAATCGATGACACAATGAAAAAAGCCTCCGCTTTTAACTGTGTGAAGCGTGTTGAGTTATATTGACTTTTTTAAGGTATTAATTACATTAAGCCATGTATTAATCGCGGTCTCCACATGAAGCATTTTTTCAATAATTCCATAGAGGTAGGTCTGAAATTGCAGAAAATGTGAAGCATTAATAGAAAAATGGACAAGAAATATACAGTAATGTTATGGAAATCTTCTAATTGATTACGGAATTTTAATTAATAGAGAGAACTAAGGGTAGATGACTACCAAACTATATGGAAAAGTTTAGACTAAAAATAATGTTAACTAAAAATAATTTAGTTAGACAATAAAAAATGTTATTTCAAATACCTGCTCAATGTATGTAGCTATCATTATTTATGTAGTCAGTTCTTTTTTCCAGAAAACAATTTTTTTTTCAATATTTTTTTAATTATTTGCAATATTCGTTTCAAAACCATATAATAAAAAATTACGAATGAAGAACGTTAAATTATAATGTTTCAATTTAACACTTTTTGGAATGGTTGAGAGTTTTTTTATGTAATGAATTCAGTCAAGTGAACTTTTGTTTCATCAACAGATAATACGAAACATAGTTTTTCAAGTAAGTTAATACAATCGCTCTAAAATGATTTATGCCAGAGTGGATTAAGTTCTTACGTTAAAATTTAACAACAAAAAAACTTATTAAAGGCAGTAGCATGCGAGGTGGGCGTAGAGTAGCGAAAAATATAATGTTAATGCTAACCACTCACCATTCCGATAACTAATTACGAATTTATGTTCCAGTTTTCTCAACAAAACTAAGAATTTGAAGCAGTCGTAATATATATTTACAATCTCTTGAAAGTGTTTAATGAAATATTTGTTCGTTTTTTTGGAAATAAATGTAAGAAGTTTTAACCTTTATAAATTTTAATTGAAATTTAAAAAAGTAAAGCTTTTTGTCGAGTATATTATATCTCAATGGGTTATATTAAAACATATTCAAATGGAAATTTCAAACGCGACTAATTCAGTAATAATTTTTTTAAATTTTATGTATCTCGTGGAATATCAATTGACATAACAAGTTATCTAATTTTCCTTGAGGTATTCTGTAAGATTAGAAGTTTATAAAAATTTACCCGAAAAATTATAATGAAGTCTAAATCTCCTAGTTTTTGAGATATTCACATAATATTTATATCAATGTAAGATGTATTAAGCAATATATGGTAAAAATTATATTAATGTTTGCAATTTTATATACACTTAAATTTATGTATGCCTTTTATGCAAAACTCTTGTATTCCGAGTTTTAATCATAAATAATAACAAATAAATACTTAATATGTTTTATTTATGTTTCTAAAAATTTAAACTGGATATGTGGCAAGTTGGAAAAATTTGTTGTTTCATAAGGAAAATTGAATATGTAGCTCACTTTCTTCGAGGGTTATCAGCGACTTATTAAAATTATACGTAAAATATGAGAGAGTAGGATTTTCCGAAGATCACATAGTAAAAAATTCGGTTAACATTTAATCTTTGTTGAAAGCGGATAATGTGAGAAAATGCAGAAATATAAAAATAATAAAATACGCTCAGTCTCCCATTGAATCAGTTGACATCACTTATTTGATAATATTCTATAATTTCAGTTTTCGAGGATATATGATACCGCCGAAAACAAAATCTACTAATAGTACCTGAAATAATAAGGGTTCTTTTTCCTTATGGAATCCTAACATAAAATTTGAGGTATTAATAATTTTCTTTCAATTATATAATCATTCCGTTATCTTCATTCAAATACTTTAACAAATAGTTACTTTTCGCTTAAATCTGTTTCGTATTGATTTAAGATCGATTTATTTCAGTTAGCGGCACTAGTTCGACGTGGTGACCAAAAATCTACGGTTAAATTTTCCAATGAAATTTAAACCATTGTAACTCTTATTTTATTAAGTACTTCATTTTATCATCATTAATCCATTTAGCAATTTGTATAAAAGTAAAAACTAAAACATAATTATAAAACTGAGACTGAACTAACTTGGCTCGTATGATACTTAGTTTTATAGAAAGACATCCTGAACTAGGTGTTGGTCAGGAAAAAGATCTCTTTGTGACATGAATAAAAGATCTAAATTAATAATTTTAAGGACGACGTTTCAAAAATTTTAAAAGAAATAACTTCTTAGGTAAACCGGATAGATATTTTAATATGAAGGATATAGGCAGCCGACATGCCAGTCAATGTTCTTGCCACTAACTTAAATTTAAATTTAAACCAAAAGACAGACTCACCAATATGTCGAAATATAAAAAAGAGTAATGCTAAGTCCATCATCGGGAGTTTATACGTAACTTCTCCGACCTTGATCTAGTCTACCCATCTAGGTACTAATCTATCGAAAGTGTATCTTTCTTACTAAATGTGAATAAAATATATAAAAGAGCAACGTAAATATCATTAAAGAGAAGCTGCAGCATTTCATAGCAGCGAGGCTCACCTTTTCAAAACAAACGTCTAATATCCCTGATCATTCAAATTGTTCTCCAAGCTTTCACAATCCTCAGCCTCGAGGTGATATATTAAAGGACAAAAAGAGTCAAAGCAATAAAGTTGATGATGTTGAACAAAAACATGAAAATCAACGACACATACCGCAAGACGTATCCCCTTTTCAAAAAATATTACAAATATTAACGCGCAAAAGGAGATTCCCACGAAGTCGCTTCATTGATCGTCACCGATTTCACATTTTACTTTGGTGTTGTTTTAGGTTTCATAAACGAATTTTAAAAACTACCTTCCTGTTATCTGTTCATTCCTTCCACCATAAATATATTTAATAAAAAATTGATTATTTTTCTTGGAGGTTGCTCTTATCCCGATCGATATTTTGGCTTCGGAGCTTCGATATTGAATTCAGACATCTTTCCAAATAAAATAGGGAAATCTCATCTTACTCACCTCCATGCGTTTTTCTTTTCACAAAATAACATTTGTCGCTGTAGAAAAAGGACCAAAGTTACTGTATACATATGAAATGTTTATATTTTTTTTATTATTTGGAAGCTATGATGTCAGTTCAAAATACATGTAGTCTACAAAATATTATTCGCATACATTTAAATATTTTGATATTATATACTTAATTTTGCACTGCCACGGTAAGTACTTAGTTTGAATCCCAGCTCATTCTAACTAGTTTTCCATATGTTGAAAATGAGTTGTGCTCAGCCTCATGAGGTAAACAATTAACCGGATTAATGACGAATTGTTTATATTGAATATATATGGCGTTAATTTTGTAGAAATTCATTATTGACAATTAAATGAAACTACGTGATGTAGTATTATTTTTACTTCCTTTAAGTACTTTACGACCTAGATTTCGTTGTATTACAACATCTTCAGGTGGGCTATTAGGAAAGATTTCTTTGCTAATAGCCCACCTGAAGATGTTGTAATACAACGAAACCTAGGTCGTGGTAAAGAACTTAAAGAAAGTAGTAATAATACTACATCACGTAATTTTATTAATTTTACGCTTTCCGTTTTATTATTTTTGCCCGGTACAGTATTTAACACACTAAATACTGTACCGGGCCCTTTTTAATTATTTAAACAACACGCAAACTGCAATATTCCCTTGAGGAACAGAAGGAGGCCGCAACTTTATTATTAGTGCGGATTAAGAATGCTGTGCGGCTTCGTGTTGTTTTAAAAGCCACATTAAAATTTGTAAATAATTTAATAAATAAACGAGCATTCGAACTTGGAAGCGAACGAAAATGTTTTGTTTGAAAAGAGGTGCTTTTAAGTGGTTATATGAACTAAACTTTAAATACATTTTAACTTTTGTTTACCTAATGCATCGGGAGTTTAATGTATAGAAGTAAATTTGTCAAATATAAATGAAACTAAAAATTCAAATGAATGTATTTTTGATTTTAAATTTTAGTGAATAGCTTTAAACGGACTGAATATATTTAAAAAAAAAATAGAGTATGCAGTGATATTCGATTACATTGACAACATATTCAATATATAATATGAGGCGAAGACATTAATTACAGCGTTTAATCCATCATTCTCCACGTTTCAAAATAAATATAGCGGAGGTATGCTATCAAATTGGCCTGTTTAGTATTTAAACCGCAAGCTAAATTATAAAATAAGTACATATTTTATAATCCTTTCATTGATTAAAGCGAAGAAGTACGGTATTGTGTACCTCCTTTATCAACTTATGTGTATAGAGTATCAACAATAGTAATAGATAAGGTGGTAAGTAATTATTTACCATGTAGGAAGATATTGTCTCCCCAACTTTACCTTCCTTCATAATCTGTTACTTTTTTAATATAAATCTGTCTCGGCGAAGGATTGTTCTTACCATGTTAGTCTTAAGGTAGTAAACAATGACGTCAGGAAATTTTCTCATCTTACTTCAACAGGTTGTTAACAGCAACTTTATAAGGCCTTTTCATGTTTAATGTGACTCTCTTGTGTATTGCCCTTTAATTTTTAAAGAAGATTGAGGAGCAATACGATTTCATTCCCTAACATCTAATTTCAAGAGATGAGTATAAGTAATAAGTAATCGTAAGCGTATAGTTATGCTTACTTATTTCTTTTAAAGTTATGGCGCTTCGGAGTAAGTGTAAAAAATGGAGGAAACTTATCCGTATGCCGATGACATACAAACATTTTTTTAATCTTTTCACAATACACGGCAGAAAATATTTTCATTTAACATAAGCGAGGAACCCAGTCTCGGACCTGTCGATAATTTTTTTTTCCAAACCACTACTTCTTTATACATAAATCTTAACATAATTGGAAATTAACTTATCATCAAATAGCAGGAGTAGACTCGAAATAACTACAAGTTAGACATTTTAGCATTTTCCACATATTGCAACTAATTACGTTGGCGATTTACATATTTTTTTGTTCAAGCCACCTGCTTAAAACACAAAATAAAATTTTAATCCAACAGTTGCGCCGAAACGCAAGTTTGGGTTGGCGCTAAAAAGCATGATTTTATTTGTGTAAATAATATCAATTAGGAACTCGTTACTTCACCTTTAAAACTCCGAATTCCGACCTTATGTATGCATTCACTTCAACCGATAGAATGCTATAGTAGCGAGTGCGAGCCCATCCCTCGCCATAAACAGGCCCACAGCAATCGATTACATACCTCCGTGTCCCTTGCCGACGGTGCCTTGCGTATAACGTTAGTTACTTAAAACATCGTCATAACTTATAAACTATTTATTAAAAAGCTACGGTATATATGTTAATTAAAAAATATCATTATACAATTTAATTTTTTAAGGATTAAAAGAGCTTTCAACAAAAAGCTATGAAAAATTGTGTGGAAAGTTAATTGTTTTGTATTAATATAAACATATTTGATTTCGCAACCTATGTAGAATTTTCTAAGAACAATGTTGTTATGTACTATTTCCGTGTGTCTCTAATAATATACGCTACGCCAAAATACCTCTCCAACTAATACATTTCATTTGTCTTCATCGACGTTCATTGTCATTGATCGGGTAATATTCACAAAATAAATTGTAAATCTAAAGTCATAAATTATATATATTAATTAAACATCGAGAATAAATTAATCTATATATTAGTTTAATTCTTTCAGCAGATATTGAGAATATAGATATGTATAGACCGACAGCCGGGGCAGGGTACTTTGTTTTATAACATGTTTTGACTGATTCAATTTTCACATTTGTATTATCTACATACCGATTACAAAATTTGTAATAAATCGCTTTATTAAATACAAATGTTAAGTGATGACTATGAGAGTTATAAAAATGTCATTTAAACCCGACAGTTATTGTTTATATTATTTACAAATACAGTAAACATATTACCATTTATCATATATAACATAATTGGACCCAAGTTAGGAAGTATGAATAAAATATGCAAACTGAATACCATTTTTCACAGCAAATTAGTTATTTATAAACATTTTACCATTATTTTGCGTAAAGCATATCGTATGCTTGAACTTATTAAATACACTATATTGCTTGTTAATTTGCTATTCGTATTACTATGACTATTAAAATATAAAACTCAACAACGAAGAATAGGAGAACTTCATTTCCAATTATCAAGACACTTAGTTTTCGACAGCAACTTTCCTTTCATTCTTCTGTTGAAATAGCACTTCAGCATATCTACACTAAAAAAAATTATTTTGCTGACATTATAAATAAGTAAATGACAGGAAATTTCAAATGAGACCTTATATCTATATTTGGTTTTACTTATATTTTTAGGAGAATCTCATTACAGAACCAGATAAATATTTTTATTTTATATTGAGCATATAAAAATGATAAAATAAAACCAGATTTAAAAATTTAGACAGCTTTTGTTCAGAAATAACAAATTATAAAAACACTATGAAACCAAGCACTTTCGCATGATACTTACATTATTAAAAATATAACAGTATGTTATAATGATAGTAATTGTTAAAAGTTGCTTAAGTGGATTATGTAATATTATTTTAAAAATGTAAATTAAAATATCATTAAAATTATCAGAATTATAAAGTGATAGGAAAAGATATAATGTAATGACATAGGCGTTTATACACGCAGCCGTACTATAGAAATTCATCGCATTTAATTTGTAGCGAAGACTTTTTTAGTCATTATTTTAATTCTTTTGTAACAAAAGAATTATTAGAGTATTTAGAAATATTTTGAAAAAAAATTATAGTTTATAAAATTTTGTATTTTATAAAATGAGCGAATGAAATATCGGCTTTCTGCGTTACGAAGCTCAATACAAGGGAATTATCTATAGATCGACAAAATTCTTCCGCTCTAAACTTGCCACTTTTGTTTTGAACTGTTTTTTTAATTGTTAATTTAAATATCCTGTTTCTTTTCTTGTACAATATTGACGAATCGTAATAAAATGTCAAATTCCTATTTCCCACAGTCAGCTAAAACGGCCGAATTCTTTTTAATATATTAAATCATTTCAGTTACAATTGTTTCTGTTTTATTCTTTATGTATCTATATTACAGGCAGATATTATCAAAAATATGCATATTGTATAGATAAACCGGGTATATTTATAGTATAAACAATTCTCATATATGTTATAGAAAAATATATTCTGATATTCTACACAATGTCAGTAGTTAGCGACATCACCAAGTCAGCGGTTAGCGGTGTTACCTTCAGCGGTAAAGCAAATTGACGGTGAATTGAAAAATTAGTTTAAATTTAAAACTTTTTTAAAAATATGGTTTTAAAACGTAAATGTAGTAAATTCAATTTTTCGTAGGAATCAAATTTGGAAGTGTTTTAAGTACTAAAATTACTTCAAGTTTCATTTTTATCTGAAAATGTTCACATCTTACAAAGATTTCAATTTAATTGTTTATTGGAAGTGGTATTTATAAATATTTTAAAGTCGTTATCGTTACAAGATATTATCTGTAGTTACAAATAATGTATGGAAACAAATAATTACAAAGATCGAAAATTATTAAACATTTGCGTAATTTAATAAATGCCGATCACGTTTATTTGAACAAATTTATTTAGTCAAATCACTTGTGCTCTTATAAAAACACTTTAATAGCCTTGTCACAAACTATTTCTGCTTTGAAAATAACTCCACAAACTAGATCTGAAAATACTTTCCCTCTCTCTTCATTTCATGCTTTTCTTAATCTCTTTCCAAGGCTATTCTTCTGCACTGTTACGCAAACAAATCGACCGATGGCGTCGGACAACGTCGATGCGCTCTCTCCCATTGAAGCCTCGTAACTACCAGACTCTCAGTAAAATTGACTTCAAAAAGAATAAATGAATTTATCTATTGCACTTAATAAGCTTAAGATATTTTCCGTATTATCAAGTCAATCGCTTTATCGATACATCTGCCAATTTATTGGGTTAAATTTCGTTATCGCTTAAAACTGTTGCCGTCCGCTCTGAAAAATTTACGAGGCATCACATATGTTTGTCGTTAGTAACTTTAAAGACCAAATATATTGTTTAATAAAATTTTTAAAAAGCCGTATTGTTACGGAATCTAGAAAACAAAGAGTTTTTTGCAGACTCAAAACTCATTTTTATTCTGTCTGTATTTTTCCATCTTCTATCTCGATTAGGTAAAGAAAAATTAGAAGTTGACCTATTTTGCATCAATCCTTTAATATATGTTTTTAAATACTTTTATTTTTTAAGAATTTTATTACCATTTATTATTCTTTAAGACAGTTCCATCGCATCTTTTTCATTTTTCTTGTTTTATTTTCATGTATGTTTATTATATTTTTAGTTGACGTGACCCAAGGTGTTTGCGATAAGAAATTCAATTAGTTGGAGTTATAATATATCAAATAGTGTATAAGTGGTTATAATTATTCCTAAACTGTACTTACAAGACAATTAAACCTACATGTACAACTAAACATCGTGATCGCAACTATGATTTAATATTAATCAAAAGTGGTGGTTTACCGGACGTGAAAATACGCGACGGACATAAAATGAATAACAACTGGGTTCCATTTGGTGCTAGACTAGACAGATAAAGAGAATGTATAAACAAATAATCCTTGATCTTCAGAGACGAGTGAAAGAAATGAAATTAGAAATCGAAAAACTAAAACTAAATTAGTATTCAAATAATACTATTCAAATAAAATAAACTCTATAGACTTCGCGGTCGACACATAATAGATACGAGCTAAAAATAGCTAGAAAAAATAAATTTAGCTAATATAAAATTCCTGAACGTGACCGCGAATTGAATGTGAACGCAAAACAACAGACAAATCTATGATAATACGAATATTGCTACATATTCAAAACCTAAAAAAATACGTAAAGCATCGCCTATTATGATAACGGGCGTTGATAATATTAATGAGTTAACTGCTTTAATAAATAAAGCAATTGATAGTGTTTATTTTTAAACTAAATTAACGAATAACCACATTAACAAAATAAGTGTCTTGAGTAGTTACGCACAGAGGGCCTTGAATAATGAATTGAAGAAAACCTGAAATTTCATGGCATTTTTAAGAAAAAAACAAGATAGAAATCTCAGAGTATTTATTAGAAATATACATCATCCTTTCAGTCCAATGGATATAGTAAATAATCTAAAAGTTCAAGGTTTCTAAGCACTGAAGGCTACACTTAAATCTAAATGAAAAAAGTATATTTATTGTTTCGTAGAAGAATAATGTGGACAATAATAAAATATACATATAAAATTATATCATAGAGTCGTTACTATTGAAGCAATTCAAAGCAATAAATTAGTACAGCAGAGTAAAACCTGTTAATCTTTTGTTCACACTAATTAATTGTAATATAGCACCTAGATGTGTAGAATACACTGAAATCGTCTCGTTAATTGTAATAAATGAATAGATATGCAACCAAAATATTGCCACAAGGGTAAAAATCATATTGCTAGTTCTCGAGAATGCGTAGTGGTTAAAGAACTTGAAAAGGAGAGAAATTGCAAAAAAAATATATAATAATTAAAAAATAATAAAGCGGGAAGAATGCAATCTCAGAATAAGGCCAAAAAACCAAAAATTTTTGGAAAAACATATAGCCAGACATTTTTGCTGCTCTCACTTTTATTGAGTGGAAGTTTTGATCTTTTAGCATCTGCATAATTTATGATAATATTTTTTCATTACTTGATGTGTGCAACCGTAAATAAGCACACATTACACAACATATTATCAGAAATTATGGAGATGCTAAAAGGTCAAAATCACCAAATTATATTAAAATTGAAGATGGACTAGATATAAACTTTCCAATTTACCTAGCAATTAGTGACAAAATCAACCATTCTCCAATTTACCTAATAATTAGTTACAAAATCATTGTTGAATCTTAAAAACTAACTCTTAAAAAAATACACAAATTGGAATTTTTTAAGTCTTTATTAGAAAATAACATTAACTTGAAAATAGTGCTTAAGACGATTAATGAATTGGAAAAAGAATTAGATGTTTTTATTACGGCTATTCAGGAAGCTGTCTGAAATAGAACGCTGGTTATCAATAGAAAATTGAAATTTTCTTAAAAAAATGATTGAGAAAATTACTACTTGTATTCAGTTAACTTATATCCCAAATGCTTGGAAAGTAGCTGAAGTTACTACGATACCGAAACATGACAAAAATCTAAGCGAAGTGCAATCATACCGTTCCACACCACTCTTGCCAATCATACTAAAGCTATTTTAGAAACTGATCTTAAAAGGTCTCAAACCTATTCTTAATCAAATAAACCTAATACCAAACCTTAAATTTGGTTTTAGACATAATCACCTCACAGTTGAACAGGTTCATTGACTGATGTTATTAAAAAAGCGTTAGAGAACAAAAATGTATTTTTTGCTGTCTCTTTGGATGCAATGCCTGCATTGTTTGCATTTGACAGATTTTGATTTAATAGCCTACTACACAAATTAAGATTGGTTCTCATTGACCCCTTCTATAAACTGTTAAAATCTTATTTGACTAATCGATGCTTTCGGGTTAAATACGAAAATTTACACTACGTAGTACAACATCCACTTTTGCTGATAATACGTAGTAGGAGGATCTGTGAGGTTTAACAAAAAATTGTAATTCGCTCTCAACAAAGTGGCCATCTAAACTAAAAAAATGGCACATTAAATTGAATGAACTCAAATCAAAACTACGATTTAACAAATATTATAAAAAGAATCAACAGCACAACAACCGGTTTACATTAAGGGCACTTAATTACTATATGTTAACACAGCTAAATCATTTGATATTACTCTTGACGCCAGGCTTCGGTGGAAGGGGCACATTAAAAAGAAGCGCTATGAACTCAACATCAATTTAAATAAAATGTATTAGCTGCTTCGTTGTAATTGTGAGCTATCAACATAAAAGGAGCTCATATAAGTAAGGTTTACGCCCAGTTTGAAGGTATGCAATACGGCCATGGGGCTACACCAGTAATTGTAATATCCAAGTTATACCAATATTGAAAAATAAAGTTAAGAGTGTTATTAACGTGCCTTGGCACGTTCGTAACTGTAACTTTCATCGCGGTCTTGGGATTAAGATGTTAGATGATACTATTAGTAGATTTGCACCAATATAGACTCCAAAATCACATCAACCTAGAGCATCCAGACACAAAAGAGTAAACCATTTGAGCTTACCATATATAATATCAATTCATTAGAAATATCGTAGTTAACACAGTTCTTGTTTTTTTTTAAATTTAGAAACAAATTAGTTTTTAATTAAATAACTAGATTAAATAAAAAATTGCGAAAATAAAAATGTTTTTATTCTTAATAGTTGTACGTTTTACGTTTGTGCTCATTTTATTTGTATTTATGAATTGAGTAATTATTAGAAAGTTTAATAACCTACAATTTCACTATCAACTATTTTAGTTCTTTGATCATTTGTAAAATGTTATATTGTTACTCCCAAAGAATTAAAAAAAATATTTGCGTTTGTTTCGTATTTTTATTTATCGTGGATATTACCCGATGCCTGAACTTACTAGTTGGCTGATCAATAAAATTAGGTCTCTTAATTAATATTCTTGTAATTTTTACTTGGTATAATGGAAATTACTTAAGTGAATACACATAATTTAAAAGAATATGACTTTAGTAATAATATTATATAAATGATAGATTAATTAAGGGTCATATGTATATATGTACGTACATTCTAATATAAAATTATATTTGGATATAAAGGAGATTTATTTTTATTGTCAATATATGCAATCATATTGCATTAAATTTTGTAACAAACCATTTGAGAACTTATTATTATCTTACCTTCCTTTTCATTCTTGATATTATTTTACTAATGAATCAATCACGTTTTATTAACTACTACGTTTAACCTAATTCTTGCTAACATTAATTGGAGTCTTTTGGCTATAAAACCCCGTAAGGCTCTGTAAACATAGCTTGATTAAAGTAGATGATCGTGTGTTTTCACGGATATGCCAGCTAATAAAACTTGTTCAAATTTACGAGCAAAACATGTAAATTTACATAAACATAAAATTTGCTATACGTTTGCGCCATACAACGTTACGGCTTCATGATAACGTATCTTTACCTAAGACTAGGCAAAAATAAAAATATGAATAAACAAAAGACAAAATATACTATATTCCAAAGCAACCAGAGAAACTTCTAATTCATGCAAAAATAAACTTTAATTGATTTTTATTGAATTAAAGAATTATAACTGAAGGCGTCAAACACCATTACCCTAATGAAGTAAAAATCAACTATTGAAAAAAGCTAATAATATTTATATTGAACACACGTAATGTATGTAGAGCGGCATTAGTAGTGTAAATATCTAATCGATTCACATATATCATTCAGTTCATTGCATACCTTTCACATAGAATAAACACTTGTGTATATATTTTTTTTAATAGACATTTTCATGACGCTATAAAAAATAACATAGTAATCGAGTATCGTTGAACAGATTTATGGAACAAATTATTACCGAAAGATAAATAAGTACAAATGAGGTCACAAAGAGCGAACAGTAACACTGGTATCGGGTGTACTCTTTGTTGGCGGGTTCTATTCAGATTCGTTCAGTCAGTTGATTTGCGGAGCAATTTGTGTGAACAGTGACTCTGGAATAAGAGCGTCATCGGGCGATGCGAGCGGGGCGGCAAAGATGTCACCTAATTTGACGTCTTTATTTTGACGCAAATCTAGTAGCGAATTGTCATTACGAGATTGCCTTTCATTAAGTGTGAATTCTGATTTTAAAGAAATTATTTACTTAATGCTAATAATGAATTGTTATATATCAATAATTTCACTAAAAATATTTACGATTTTATACTAAGTAATTATTTGTTTGAGAAAGATGAGGCCCAAAATAATTATTATATTTTTAGTATTTTTCTAATTTTTTATTGAATTTAGTAATTCAGAGGAGATAAACTTAAAACAAAGCTCCAACCATTTAATAAAATATGAGATTTTAAAAATTAATACCTATTAAAATCACCAAATAATTGCGATATGGGCATAAATATTTTGAGGATTTATAAATGGATATATCATTTATAATTAAACCACCAACTGAAAAAAAGGAATTAATGCCAATTTTTTCCAAATCCTTTTATACACATTTTTGTTACTTAAAATATAGCGCTACATTATGAGTTCGAAAAACGAAATAAATCAGTGTCATTTCATGAGTTTCACGTAGCCAAAGAAACTGTTAGATTGAAGAAAAAACAAATCCGTCCTTTATTTCCTTCTTCCAACTAATACATGCATGTCTATAGTAATAAAGTTCTAATTTGTATGCTTATATTTCAATCAAAAATACATTAAAATATTGGTAGGGGATGTGGAATTAGACGCCATTGTTTCTAGTCACATTTAAGACTGCGTGACGTGAAAACTGATAAGTTAATAATTTCGGCATGTTTTAATATGATAAGTGACAGTAGTAGTAGTGATTCGTTTGATGAAGAGGTACCAAATGAGACTCTAAAAAAGAAAAGAAGAGGTGTTAGAAATACTCATTTAGAAAAAAAAGGAAAGCAAAAGTCACAGCGTCTACTTGGTCAACCTTATGTGAGCACAAGTACTGGGAGGTTAGTGGAAGCTAAGTCAACATGGTTTTATTTGTAAGAAAAACTGAATTCAGCAGTTTGGTATCGAAGATAGACAATAGTTGATGGAACTTGTTTATGACGGACAACCGAAGAATAAACAAGGTATTTATTTGATGAACCTCATTTAATATTTAGATTTTACCCGCCGTCATTCAAAAAACGAATATCCTAAAAAACGTGAAAATAGTTTAAAATATTTTTCAATGAAAGGAAGTAATGAAATATAAGTAGGCCGTCAAGCTTTTTTCATTTTATACGCAGTTAATAATATTATTTTTTCTTGATTAATAATATTACTTCCTCCCCAATATCAGATGGAAAACTATCTGATGGTATACGGGATCAACATCGCAATCGAGGTAATATCTTACCACGTGAAGCAACTACTGCTTTTGACGAAAATTTTCGATCATTCCCCTTAAAAGATTCTCATTACAGAAGCAAACATATAAAGTATTTACATGTTTGCTTCTGTAATGTAACATGTAAAGTATTTACATGTTTGCTTCTGTCTTCTACAGGTTTGGTCGGCCACAGGTTGATGTTTGCTCGACTTGTGAGAAACTCGAAGCGAAAATAAAAAGTCCATCACTGAATGAAAATGCGAAGAGAGTAGCAGTTGCGGAAAAAAATGTACATATTAAACGTGCAATAAACTTTATATTAAACAAAAAGAAGTAATAACATTGTGTCAGGAAAGAGAATATGTAGGAGCCATCGAATTTTCTCGTATGTAAAATCTGCGGGTGTCAAAAATCTCAGTTCAAGAGATGTTTTATGTGAGAAAATTTTGGATTTATGTTTTTTGTTTACATGACTTAAAAACTATCTTGGCTGATTTCTACAGTCACCACGAAGGTGAAGCTAAACGAGGTCCAGATGAAGTATGTTGTTTATTGCGGAAAATAATACAGAATATGGATTGATTTATCGAATAATTACATATTTCAGCGTTGCTTGCGGGGGTCAAAATAGAAATAACACCCTCATAAGATTTTTACTTATCCTCACTGCAATGGGTTATTTTGGAAAGATATGTCAATATTTTTTTGTGCGTGGGCATTAGATTTTACAGTGTGATAGGAATTTTGGAACCACTGAAAGACTTATTAGGAGAAAGGGCAGAATGTGATCCAAATGAGTTTGATAATCTTCTTTTGACTGCAAAAAAACAAGAGCTTTTCATCGCACCCATTACTTCACAAGATTTACTTGATTTTAAACAGTCACGGCAGAGATTATTTAAGAATACACACAAGTCATTGGATAAGAAACCACATTCAAGATCTCGCAATAGAGAAGCTTTAAGTACAGCTTAGATCATGAAAGTTATTTGACATGTTCTGAATTTATAGATGGCTCTGTAAAAGCTACGTTTTTGCTTCAGAAACCATCTGTAAAACCCAGTAAGTTTTAATAACTTAGTAAGTTTTGAATTTAAAGAATTTTTTACGATATTTTGTATACTTTTATATGTTGGCCTTCCACAACATCTGAAAGAGTTGAAAATTATGAAGAATAGATGATGTTAACTGCTTGATTCAATATTTATATTAAATAAATATAATTTTATGATTATTTTGCCTATTATTAATTTATTGTTTACGCCAGTACTTAATAAATTGGAAGAAGGAAATAAATCCAAGGAGTTTATATATAGGCAATATGAACATTTCTTAGTCTGCTCAATCAGTAAATAGTCATAACTGATATTACCTTCATTTCATTCATTAGTCATAAAAAGTCATGTCATTCAAATTAAAATTTTTTTTAGTTATCTCCGATTCTAATTTCTGGCTTTGGTTTCTAACTTCTGCAAATTGATGGTTCAATTTATAACGAATTGAACCACGTTATAATTAGAAAGAAATAAACAAATTCCATTTTGAAATAACAGGCATGGCAGATCAAACACTTGATGATATACAATTATTGTTCAGATTATAGCACCCAACAGGAATTGAATTGTATATATCAAAGGCAAAAGTGACCATCATGTTAACAATTTCAATGTGTTTAAACAATTTCTAACTTCAGAAGTCTAATGAGAATAGGTAGTAAAAATTAAACATTTGTATTCTAGTCGTGTCCGTATTAAATCAAAGTATAAATCAGGCGTTAGTATATTCTTTAGCATTTCATATTAGTAAGAACAGTTCGACGAGTACTAGAAGAGATAAAAGTTGCTAGAAATAATTGCTCGAAATTTCATTACTTGAAACGGGATTCAGATTAACAAGGTTGGCATTTGCTAAGAAATGGGAACGTTGGACCTATTTTATACGTTTCGAACGTATGTTAGTTCTTGACGAGGCCAAGATAAATATAATTTCATAAGAGGACAAATAATACCACAGACCATAGAATTAAAGAGATACGCTATGGTTCGTACATAATGCGGGTTCAAGTATCGCCTCATGCGTAGAATTAACACAATCCCCACGTTCGCCACATTTCCCACACATATACATTAAACTTGATATAACCATTAGCTCTTTATACAGAAGCAACTACTCGTTTATATAATAATTATGCTTACTACTACATCAACATAATTACACAGACACAATGCTAGAACCTGGAAAACATTATCGATACATTACAATCGATAATTTCGAATGTATTTATCGGTCAGTTTGCGATATTTCTATTTGTGGAAACTGGATTTATAAAGAATGTCTAAGAAAACAATGAATGGAATACTATGCAAATTGAATATATTATGTTCGGCATAAAACGTCGTCGCCGTGGCGTGTTGGGTTGATCACAAGGCATACGGCTTTTAACGATGCGGCGCACCGCGGCGACCCGGGTTCGATTCCCGGCCGTTTGTCGAACAGGGCTGGACTAGTGTTGTAGTTGGCTGTAAGAGATTGCTTTCGTAGCAATAAGTCCGCCTACTGTCTACTTTAATGTATCAATTAGATACATTAAAGTAGATAAATAAATAAAACCATTTTTTCCCACATATCGCATAATTTTTTTGAGTTCCCTGTATGGTACTTAGTTTTTGTATCATTTGGGAAAATAACAAAAAAGCATCTAGAATTCTAAAAAAATATCAATATAACATTCAATTATAGATAAAATTTAAATTCAAATATTATCGATATTAGTCCTTGCGCTACGTGTACGGTACTAACCTTGCTGTGTTTTAAACAAAACGAGTTGGACCAAAAAAAAGTTTAAAAGTCTTGAATATATTTGGCGTCAATTTTGTAGAAATTCATTATTCACAATTAAATGAAACTATGTGATGTAGTATTATTTCTACTTTCTTTAATTTCTTTACCGCGATCTAGGTTTCATTGTATTACAACATCTTCAGGTGGGATATTAGCAAAGATATCTTTTAAAAGTATTTAAAAATTAATAATCTTTTCCAATTTTTTTCTTAGCGGTATATGTGATGTCATTTCTTTTAAAAGTTTTTATTTGAGTAACTGTTTCCACATACAAGTGCCGAAGAACCCGATATTTAGATAAAATTTCGAAACGGTACTTAATCGCTGATAACAAAACACGGCTGGCGACAGTGTTCCAAGCACGACGGTGTATATACCCAATTATCGAGCCAATACGCGCCACGCCTAATTGACATATCTCTATTGAGCTGTGGACATTACGACTGGTATTCTTTAAAGCAAAACAGTGTACAAAACCACAAATAAAACATGAAGGTGACAATATAAAAACAATTTGGCGATTTTTTTCAAAATGAACCTAAAGTAAAGATTATACGAAACCGTGATGACTTATGCCGAGGTAACTCTCACTTTTAAATGGATAAACGATAACGACCAAAGAATATGTACAACGAATCTTTATTAGCAAAGGAGTCCGTGTAGTATTATATTGGTCCCAAATAGCCCTGATCCAAAACCTACGGAGTATACATGATACAAAGTCAAGAAATCCAACAATCGCGACCACACCGGATACTAAATTGTACCACAGTTAAATGTATCACAGTTAAATGAATTATCAATAAAGACAAGTTTTCGTATCTAATTAATGTCTGTTTATGATATTTTGCATATCTTCCTAAATTAGTTTTCCAGTAAATAGTTCACAAGAGTAGTTATATTTTAAGTTGCCATAAAATTTTTATTATCATGCGGTTTTTTCCTTAAATTAAGAAAAAAAATCTTTTTCATTTAGCACTAATTAGTAGACTACGATTATATACATACATATATTTTTGTTTATATGCATTAGGGTGTCCCTTATTTTTCAAAGTTTTTATTTTGTAACGCATACCTTCTAATTTTTTTCATTTGGCCATAAAACACTCGAAAATAAATATTTATCTTATTTGAAGCACCGCAACCCGTGCCGAGTTGAGCGCGAAACATGTTCATACAAGTAATGCGGATGACCGGCGCGTACTCGCTCTTGTAGTTATTTGTTTCCGAGTTTTCATCGGCATATCGCTTAATTAACGTGCATAATAGTTTATTTTCAAGATGTCAGTGGAACTTAGAAGTAATAAGAAAAATATTTTCTTGGTTGGTGAGATAAATCACCAAATAACGGGTGCAAAGTTGCCGTCTAATCGTCATGTTCTCTCAGTTCTGTTTTTTAATATTCGTGAGGTAAAATTAACTGTTAATGAAAGTGTAAATCTTGTGTTTCGTGAGTGCATCATATTTTGGGAAAAAGCTAGAATACCTACCAGAGCTGTACCTAATTGTGTGTAAAAACTTATGGATCTTTACCATGTTTGGAGAGAGCTACAAAAAAAACTGTAAAAAAACACAGGACGTTTATAAGCACCGCGAGGAGAAGTTCCAAAAATATTTAGATAATTTATTTGATATCGCGCATGCCGATGTTCTACAAAGAATCAAAATAGAGGAAGACAAAATATTTTTACAAAAACAAAGAGAGCCAGGGCATTCGGGTTGCTTAGCGGGTGTTGAGAAAAAGTTAGTTGAGAAAGAAGAAAGAGTAAGGCAGGGAAAACTAGGAGAAGAGGAAAAAAGACTAAAGCATTTGACTGATATGAATTTATTGACTTCAGACACCTCTATCCCACCTCAAGACCTTCACCAACAATCTACCAGTTCTGACGAAAGTTTGGAAGAAAATTTACCTTCCACCTCGCAATCGCAATCCGTGACTTCGCTATCGGCTACAAAAAGAGGAAGGACTTGTTTTATTACCCTTAAACTAGTTGCAGCTTTAGATAGATGTCAACTAAGTGTAAGGGATTCTGTTTACATACTTCAGGCTGTTGTAGAAGCACTTGGTCTCAGTTGTGAAGACTTTCCTATCAACAAGTCTTCTATTCAACGAATTCGGACCCAAATGAGAAAACAGAGAGCAGAATCGATAAAAACTGATTTTCAGAACAACGTGCCTGAAATTGTAACTATTCATTGGGATGGAAAGCTATTGCCCGGTTTAAATGTGACAGGTTCAAAAGAAGAACGTCTACCAATTTTCATTTAATTCGGAGAAAAAGACCAACTTCTAGCAGTGCCAAAACTCGATAGTTCTACTGGCAAAGATCAAGCTGAAGCTATTTTAAATGGCGTTTCTGATTGGGATCTCAATGATAAGGTACAGATTATGTGCTGCGACACAACGGCTTCTAATACAGGCCGCTTAAATGGGGCTTGTGTGCTCTTGAAGCAAAAATTAGAAAGGGAATTATTACTTTTTGCTTGCCGCCATCATATGTATGAACTAGTACTGAAATGTGTGTTTGAATCAAAGATCCATCAAGTTACTAGCAGTCCCGATATCCCGTTATTTAAAAAAATTAGAGACAATTGGAAGAACGTTAATGCAACTGCTACCGAAACATTTCGTAAAGAAATATTTTTGTGAAACGATGATTAACAAACTTATTAATTATTATAAAAAAGAACTACTGAAATCTATTATACGTGACGATTATCGGGAGTTGATTGAACTGTGTATAGTGTTTTTGGGGGCAGATAATGAAAAGAAATTTAAAATCAGACCACCTGGCGCCATGCATCAGGCAAGATGGATGGCAAGAACTATTTACTCTTTAAAGATATGCTTGCTGCAATCACAGTTTAAAATGAGTGCTAAGGACAAACGAGCACTGCAAGATGTTTGATTATTTATTACAATGGCCTATGTAAAGCCCTGGCTTGAGTGCAATTTGGTGGTAAAAGCCCCGAATCAAGATTTATGTTCTTAAAAACATTTAAAAACTACGAAACAGTCGACCAAGTGATTTCTAAAGCAGCTCTGACCAAGTTCAGCCATCACTTGTGGTATTTATCAGAAGAAATAGTTTTATTTTCATTATTTGATGATAAAGTTGATGCACAAACCAAAGCTGATATCGTATCGAATTTACAAAGGGAAAGTTTGTATGATTTTGGAAAGAGATATATTCCATCGAAGGAAGAAATATCTACTTCTTTGTACGGTGAGTTGAATAAATGTTTTTTTTTCATTTTATCATTAGAAAATGTGATAATTTTGTTAATATATTTCTTTTATTGTTTCAGAAAAACGTTTGAGTGATTTCGTGATCATCAAGAGCACAAATTTATTGTATTATATATTATTATTGTTAAAAATTGATAAGGCATTTCTCCAAGAAGACGTCTCTTCATGGGAACAAATCCCTTCCTTTCAGGAAGCTAAAAAAAAAGTTATGCACTTGAAGGCAGTCAATGACACAGCAGAGAGAGGCGTGAAGCTCATGCAAGATTTTCATGGATTAATAACTGCTGCAGAAGAACAAAAACAGTTTTTGTTACGGTGTGTACAAGAACACAGAAAGTTGTACCCAGATTGCAAGATACTTTAAAAAAAAAGTATCCTGAATCCTAAATTATATATCTTTTTCAATTTTATAAATAAATACATAACCTAAATTCTTCCACTGTTTTCTATTATAAAATATATAATATAGCTTACATGCAACTAAGTATAAATAGGTATAATATAGCTTAAATGCAACTAAGTCTTCCAAAACCGTTGTTTAGAAAAACAATGATGCCTTGTCGGCACGGGTTGCCATTGTCATATGACGATGACATTTTGCACGAAGGTAGCCTTTAGTACTATAAAAAGAATTAGAGGGTATGCGTTACAATATTTAAAAGAAAAAAAAATCGATGATATAAGGGACACCCTAATATGCATACATATTTGTATTTAAGTATATATATATATATATATATATATATATATATATATATATATATACATTCACCAGTACACGAATAGCCTACTAGCCCAAATTAAAATTTAGAGGTCTGAAATTTCTCTGCTCCTTTTTAGGTCACTGATGTCTACTTTACTAATTTAGCGAAATTTAATAATAAAACTTTTTTCCGTAGAAATCGAAAACTTCGCAACATCTTTTTAGGTTACAAATAAAGTACGTAACTAAGATTTTGAAAGCCCCATAGTTACGAAAAAAATGGAATCGTCGTTAATAGCGCTAAACACTCTTAAGTATTTCGTGAAATGCCCACGGGAATCAGTTCAAAAAACCCAATTTTAATAAATATATAAATATTTCTTAAAAGCTAGTTATTTAACAATTTCTTAAAATAGGTATGAAAAGAAGATATTGCCATGACATATTTATAACTAATATTGTAATGTATTGTAAGGGCAGTAGGTATTTTAAATAATTCTTTCTATTTTCCGTATCCATAGTGTTTAAAAAGAAAGGATTTTCTTTAAGTCTAAACGTAAGTCAAGTGCTAATAGACAGGCTTTATGCTTACGATTTTAAGAGCCTTTACTGAAAGCAGGGAATAAAATACCACCTCATAATTTGTAAGTGTATGATTGAAAGCCTTTTTTATCTTTCCCATTATAATCGACTTGCAGTTGTTTCTTTTTAAATTCCAGCTGTTCTACCTGGGAAATATGATTAACCATCAGCTAATGAAATATTTGGAGCACCATTGTAGATGCATGCTGTAAGTTTTCCACATAAGTCTTATTTAAAAAAAATGTTTATAATAAATCACTATAGAGGTAATGGCTCTAAATAAATATTCTTTGTATTATATAAAATAAATTCTCAAATTATAAAATAAAATTCTGTTGTTTTTTGACCCTTGTAATGACTTCCGTTAAACTTGTATGCACACGAGAGAAACTTAAAATTAAAATAAATAACTTCACAGAATATATTTTATTTGAAGTGAAACAACCAGATAAACCTTTTAGAAATGAGTCGCTTAACGATGTAATATATAAAATTTTACAATAAGTTAATTAATTTAAATGAATTTTAATGGGATGGGACCAATGATTTATATGCTAAATCAAATAACACATATATACATTTGCATATCCTTTTATTCATATATATATATATATATATATATATATATATATATATATATATATATATATATATACATATATATATATAAATAAATATTTATAAGAGTTAGTTCTCATTCAGCGCGATTCAATCTTGACCTTTTGAACTCCGCAGAGTTAAATTGAAACGGGACTTTTGATGCGATTTTAAGAGATGGATGTTACCCCATGTTATTTATAAAAATAGTCACCGATCAATAAGATGGTATAATTTTATTTGGACAGGTCATTATTTTATTCTGATAAAGATACGTTTCTGTTGGCAATGTTTTCTATTTATTTATTTTTGAAACGTATTCACATACCTATGTACATTTAAAAATTTCTCAAGGTGTACTACGTAAATTGAAAATATATAATCGAAATTAATATAAATTTTTGCAAGAAAATTTTCAGGCTAAATAGGTACAAATTTACGTTAAATAAAACAAATGAAAACAACAGTTACAATTAAATCAACCAAATAATAAATCTGAAATTAGCGTATTAAATAATTTCTATACAACTTTAGCGACCAATTAATGCCTCTTAAGGACGTGGAAACAAGATAATACGATAAGTGTTTAATGAAATTAGTATAAAAATCAAATTAGTCTAACCATTTTCACGATAATTAATACTTTATATACTTAAATAATTCCTAAAGCCTTCCGAAGTAGATAAATAATCTAGTGTTTGTGTGAAATTTGAGTATTAGACGTTTTTACAGAAATATCTAATACTCAAATATAAATAAAATATCTACATCTGAATCATATTCAGCGTGCATACTTAATGTTACAAACAATTTGATTACATTTCTATTTCTCTACAGATGGAAAAATGTTAACGAACTCGCAAAATACGACTATACGACTAAAAATTAATATAAAGTATCAGGTGCCTGAAGTAAAGTAATTGAAAATAATTATGTTTAAATTGAAGCCGAAACTTTTATCAGCAGAGACTGGATGTCGGCTTAATAAGAATTAATCTGTACAAATGAATTCGTTATTGGCAGGTTTATCTCTGAGGAATGAGTTTTATATTTTAAGACTGTTCTTAATTCTCTACAGTCGTTTGTTCACTGACCTCGTTGCATTTCTTTTTAATGAAGTAATTATACAATTTTAATTACAGTTTAAATCAAGAAAAAGTATAAAAATGGTATTTCAAATTCACGTAGAGTTGTGAGACGGGATTTTAAAAACGCGTATTTAATAAATTGAAGGGAAAAATTTTTATAGAATTTAAAAAATGTTAATGGCTTAAGTAATGGCAAATTCATCTAATAAATAATAAAAATAATTTGTGAAATATCCACAAATACTTAAGGTATCTCCTATTATTTACATAATTAAAAAATAAATATAAAAATCACACCGTCGATATCGTTTTTTGAAATGTAAAGGTAAAATCCGTCAAATATATGTAAATGTATGTTGAATTAATTTTGTGTAATTGACAATCACTATATATGGGTTCAAGTAAAATTATTTTCAATCTTGTTTACATCACTGCGAGAAATATACTACATATAATAATTTTAAAAATATATTCTTATGCACTTCTTATACACTGTCAAAAATGTCTTTGGTTAATATGTTTATACTCCTATCGTCGCTCCCCCTTTTATGATTCTATTTATAGGGGATTTTGGCCACTGTCGTATGTGTTTTCTGCAGAGAATATACGAATTGTTTCAAAGCAGTTTCTATCACTCCTTCAAAATTAGTAGTAAGTTCCCAAACACCAAAAAAAATTAAATAATTTTATCTACCGTCCAGTAAATATGGTGCAGTTTCTATCTGTAATTTTTAAATTTGATGGTCAATTCAAATGTGTAGTCGATTTCCAAAATTATTAATACTGGTATTCTTAAATGTTTTCCCTTTAGATATAAAAAGTAAATTAATTACGTTCGCCTACTAACAAATGAATAGTGATATTTTGAACTAGGTATTGTAATTTTACATAAAATGTCTAAGTATAGTTTTCAAATCCAGTAAAACTTAGCATATTACCATTAGAAGTCGCCGATAACGTAAGGGAAAAGAATATATAATAAGAAATTTGTGGCTACTTTAATTTGATGGGTATTGGTATAAAATATGACCAAATCCTATTGTAAAAACTCGCCAAAATAATGATTTACTAATTTTTTAAAAGATTTTGGAGCCATTTCCAAGTTTATGCATTCGATTTTAGAAGTCAATATTTAAATTAATTCTCAAGACAATAGATTATATGTGAAGTCAAATAATAACATGTATATTGTTCATAATTTAATTGCATTTATACTTATTACATTGTCAAATAATAATGCAAAAGAAATTGAATTTAGCTTCTTAACCTTTTCGGTAACAAACTTCACCTTTTGAAATATTTTGTTATAAATTTATTCGCAAACTCCATCGCGTATTTTGAACCCTTCGTATAATTGAAACTAAAACGAAATGATCAAGAGTGTCACAAAATGCAAATACGGCTCTGTAGATGTTTTAAAGATCGAAAAGCATAAATTAATGTTTAATAGAGATGATGTTTCTTTTAATTATAATATTATTTAGGATACAGAAGCAGATATTCAATGTTATGATAAATTTTAACTGAATCTTGCTAACATTAAGTTAGATTATTTTTACTTGTTTTCTCATAAAATAAATCTTTGCTAAACAATAGAAATAAATTAGATTCTGTTAGAATGAAAAATTAATTAATTTCAAAAAATTACTTCGATTAAGGTTTAACTTTATAGATATATATATATATATATATATATATATTATCATATATATATATATATATATATATATATATATATATATATATATATAGTACCAGGTGACCGAGCGATGCTCGGTATATATCGAGTTTCCCATAGGAACGTGAAATTGCTTGGTTCATGGCATTAGATTTAGTATTAGATTTTCTTTTCTTTCCCCGTCCCTTTCCTTTCCCCTTTGCCTTTGCTTTCTTTTTCGGTCTCGCCTTCCCCCTGCCTTCCCGTTCGCCTTCGCGTTCACCTTCGCGTTCGCCCCGCGTTCGCTTTCCACTTAACTTTCACTCTTCACTACACCTTCTTATTCCCCTTCCCCACTTCACATCTTCACCTCCTCTCCCCATCCCTTTTCACATACCCTTCCCCGTCCTCACCTAACCCACCCCTTCGCCTCCCCCTTCACACCTTCACCACACCCTTTTCCGTCTTTAAGCCTTCCCCTCCCCTTCCCCTCCCTTCCCCTGTCCCCTTCCCCTTCCCCTCCCCTTCCCCTTCCCCTTCCCCTTCCCTTCCCCTTCCCTTCCCCTTCCCCTTCCCCTTCCCCTTCCCCTTCCCCTTCCCCTTCCCCTTCCCCTTCCCTTCCCCTGCCCCTTCCCCTTCCCCTTCCCCTTCCCCTTCTCCCCTTCCCCTTCCCCTTCCCCTTCCCCTTCCCCTTCCCCTTCCCCTTCCCCTTCCCCTTCCCCTTCCCCTTCCCCTTCCCCTTCCCCTTCCCCTTCCCCTTCCCCTTCCCCCTTCCCCTTCCCCTTCCCCTTCTTCCCCTTCCCCTTCCCCTTCCCCTTCCCCTTCCCCTTCCCCTTCCCCTTCCCCTTCCCCTTCCCCTTCCCTTCCCCTTCCCCTTCCCCTTCCCCTTCCCCTTCCCCTTCCCCTTCCCCTTCCCCTTCCCCTTCCCCTTCCCCTTCCCTTCCCCTTCCCCTTCCCCTTCCCCTTCCCCTTCCCTTCCCCTTCCCCTTCCCCTTCCCCTCCCTCCCCTTCCCCTTCCCCTTCCCCTTCCCCTTCCCCTTCCCCTTCCCCTTCCCCTTCCCCTTCCCCTTCCCCTTCCCCTTCCCCTTCCCCTTCCCCTTCCCCTTCCCCTTCCCCTTCCCCTTCCCCTTCCCCTTCCCCTTCCCCTTCCCCCCCTTCCCCTTCCCCTTCCCCTTCCCCTTCCCCTTCCCTTCCCCTTCCCCCTTCCCCTTCCCTTCCCCTTCCCCTTCCCCTTCCCCTTCCCCTTCCCCTTCCCCTTCCCTTCCCCTTCCCCTTCCCCTTCCCCTTCCCCTTCCCCTTCCCCTTCCCCTTCCCTTCCCCTTCCCCTTCCCTTCCCCTTCCCCTTCCCCTTCCCTTCCCCTTCCCCTTCCCCTTCCCCTTCCCCTTCCCCTTCCCCTTCCCTTCCCCTTCCCCCTTCCCCTTCCCCTTCCCCTTCCCCTTCCCTTCCCCTTCCCCTTCCCCTTCCCCCCTTCCCCTTCCCCTTCCCCTTCCCCTTCCCCTTCCCCTTCCCCTTCCCCTTCCCCTTCCCCTTCCCCTTCCCTTCCCTTCCCCTTCCCCTTCCCCTTCCCCTTCCCCTTCCCCTTCCCTTCCCCTTCCCCTTCCCTTCCCTTCTGTTCCCCCTTCCCCTTCCCTTCCACTCCCCGTTCCCTTACATTTCCTTTCCCTTACCTTCCACTTCCTCTTCAAATCCCCCTTCCCCACCACTCTCACCACCCCCTTTCCCTCACCTCTCCCTCCTCCTCTATTTCTCTTCCCCTTCCCCTCTGCATCCACTCCCTTTCCCTCCCTTTTCCTCTCCCCCTTCCCCGACCCCTCCCCTTGCCCTCCCCCACTCTTCTCCTTTCCCTCCCCCTCCCCCACGCGTTCCCCCGCCCCCTCCTTACCCTACCCTCATCTTTCCCTTCCACTTCCCCTCCCCTTCCAATCCCCCTCCCCTTCCAATAACCCTCCCCCGTCCTCTTACAATCCCCCTCCCCTTCTCCTCCCCATAACCCCCCCTACCCACTCCCCTCCATACGCGCACCTCTCCTTCCCTCCCCCTTTCTCTTCCCCTCTCTCTCTCCCTGCCCCAAGCCGTTCTTTCCTATGTTTTTCCATTCCAGTGTTCTTAATAATTATGAAAATTTTAAATGGCTGCCATTTCCAAAATAGTTAAAAAGTAAAAGCTCAGTGAAATCCATCGGAATATCTAGTAAACCGGACGCACATGAATTTTCAGACTCCGTCTTTGTATTTTTAATAGCTTGTTTAGCGAAAATCCTGTCAGGAGATTTTGCATCTCCTTCTTGTATCAATTGGCTGAAAACGTTTCGTTTGAAGGGCCAAATGCCGGCTGCCCGAAATCCACTAACTGCTTTTTCTGCATTTAGTGAATTCCGGGCAGCCGGCATCTACGTATCTACGTCTATCCGCGATCGTAAAAACATACATCGAGCTCTCGTAGTTATGCTTTGAAACAGATTACCGAGAACGGTTCCTATAACAACTAACTCAACGAACACTAAGCGTGCGCCAGGGCAGATAGCTTTTTGTTGTTTCATTCTTTTAAAACTTGAATGTACGAAATTAGCCACCGTACGGCAATACCCTCCGTTTCTCTATATGTGAGCAGTGAAATTTTTTCGAACAAATATTTATTATAAATTAAAATAATTTATCTCAAATTATAAATAATATTAAATTTTATGCTATTTACGACGACTTACAAGAAGTATTTTTCACATCACGTGAAGCCGCTTTGTGGTGTGCAACAAATTTTTACAGCATGCGCGTTATTTCGATAGCTTACATTATAACTAAAATGGAAATATATGTTTGGTATTTGTTTGAAAACTAGTTTTATTTATTTTTTCATATTAAAATTACGTCGATAAGATAATGACAAATTATTAATATTATTCCACTTTTAATTCTGGTTTCATCCATTGAACATGTCAGCCAAACAAAAGGGCTGTGTACGCTGCCTTTGTGTCTCACATACGGCTTTATTGAAGCAGTAGTAGCTATTAGTTGACGGCATTAATCTTCTTCAATAACAAACAGTGTAAAAGACATAAGAATAGGATAATCACAGGGGAATTATTTTTAGATTCATTTATACTTTCATACTACGGGCCTCAAGGAAACACAAACGATTGAAATCTACTTTCAGAAGTGTAGAGATTGCATCAACTTCTCAGAATGACTTGCCTGATAAAACACGAAAATTTCTAATTACAATCAAATATATTTATGCAAACATTACCTTCAAAAAACTTTGTTTGATATTTGAATTTGATTGTCACAATAAAGTGTTGAAAACAGCTTGTATTAAAATGTACTACTACTGCTGCACATTGCCTATTATAAAATCTTCGGGCAGAAAAGTTAATTCTATTTCCTTCCGTGTATTTTAAAATTTATGATATGATAAAATAATTTGGAAATTGTAAGATAAAATTTTCTACTAAATTATTCCGTTTCGTTGCGAATTAAAGTATAATTTGTGTTAGCATTTATGTTCTAATGAAACTGGTTCTTTTTTCATAGGTTTTACACACCAACTTGGAAAAAAATAGTGTTATTCTGGAATTTTATTTTACGTAGAAATTTAAATCAAATTAACAAAAGGCATGAACAAAATCTTAAAGAACTAATCCTTTGAAACGATACTCAATACTAAATAAGAACATTTTGAAAAAATATTTTTAATTCGTCCCCACACTCCATACGGAAATTTCCGTGTGAATATTTTTGAGTCTAAGTTTAATGATTTTGGCATAGAATGAGTCGCAAAAAACCGATTTAATGGAATCAATTTTTGAAACCAATGAAAAGTTATTTGCTTGAATTTTTGATGAAGGTTTGATAGATTTTTTCATCATGATCAAAATCATACTACATATTCTAAGTAGTATAACTCGGCAAAAATGGAGGTTTTTCGTCAAAAGCGTAAAGACGTCCTTAAGCTATAAAAAAATGTTCGTAGTAATTTGTGAGATGATCTTGTATTTTGATGAAAAATTAAACACCAAAGAATGTATTACTTTTTTTAAACACTAGTGAGATTTATTCTTTCTAGTGTCAAGTCAAATTTTATGCTTAACAACATGTTTATAGTTATGTAGTAGTAGTATTAACCGAATAAAGTAATTTGATCATATATCTCCTCGACACAACAGAAAATATTCTAAACACGTGGCATGAAATGATAAAATTTACCAGTTCTATACTTTTCGCAGGTTTATTTTGATCTATGGCTATAAAAGTCGATTCACGTAATCAGCGAAAATGGCGTCGAAAGTCGTCCGGGATTGCGCCTGAGGACGCGTATCGCGTTAATTCGCGGATTACGAAGGCGATGCGGCTTATTGACACTGCCGAGAAACGTCGCTCCAACGAACGCGCTTCGGAATGTTTGCCCAAGATTCGGCGCTATCGACGCCTTGTTAGGAGCCGAGGTGTCATCAATTAGGATTCTGTCTTGCTTATTGTGGACATTTTCATTCGTTGCGTTTTCTCGCAGTTTGAATTGACTTCCCGTATAAAAGGACTTTTTTGTTAAATTGGATACGAATTTAATATTCGAATTCTATTAAAAATAAAAATAAATTGATTCAAAATTAATTTAGAATTTCCAGCTATTTGGTCGCTGCTAGGAAATTCGCTTCCTTGTATTTGTATTGACCGTACGATGCATTGTACTTGCTATTACAAAATATTAATTCTGGCTCAAGGCTTCGCTCGAGTGGAAGGTGGCAATTAAATAAAATAACATATTTTTGTAAAAATGGATATGTTTATGTGGCTTGAGATGCGCAGAATTGAAGAAACACCGTGATAAAAACCAAGCATGCACCTTAAATAGATAGCCATAGGGGAACATGCCACTTTAATATGTAATAATTAATTATAAAAAATATGTATTTTGGGATGAATTTGTTATCCTTTATTTATCTACGCAATTCAGGTTATTATATATTTACAAAACTTCGTGGAGTTGAGTAGCTATAGCGTGAAAGCGAAACTAGCAAATAAATGGATAAACTCATTTTCGCACTTGTAATATTTGTTAGGAGTATTTTCGCAAAACTGTCACGTGAGCTTTAATATATTTGGTAATTGAACAATAAAATTTGTAGCTGATTAGCGGGTAGAATTTTATTTACATTTCTAACGTCAAATTGACTTGAATTTTAACTCCTATAATATCAGCCTGCACTCACTGAACTTGTTTTTACGCAAATATTTTAAATTAATTTTCTTAATTATTATGAAAAATTTAATAATTTACCATAAATATAATAGGATAATCATACATATAATATGGTGTATATGTAAAATACTTGGCATCTAGAATCATGTCAGTGTTTTTCTACAACCATTGATTTAGTTTCTAAAAACCGCTATTTTTTGTTGCAGTGCAGTTATCTCGAAATTATGAGAGGGGTCATATTTTTCGCACATTATTCAGTATATTTCTGAAGAATTTCCGTTTTTCCTTTTGAGGTACGGAAACCTAAAAAACTTATTAAAGAGTAAGTAACTTACAATCTTTCAAACGGAATATCTAAAATAAATAGGAAGAATAATTTTAATTAACAAATTCACAATATTTTAAATTACATTCTATGATGTTATCAAACATATATATATATATATATATATATATATATATATATATATATATATATATATATATATATGTATATGTGTGTGCATATGTATACATATACGCATATATATTAAAATATACAGTTTGGAATTATTGTTAATATTCATAACAATGACAGATTCGTTGATATTGTAAAAGTAACATTGTAATCGAGAACTCATATATTGTTCCTATAATTTTATGTTTATATCTTACTATTCAAACATCTTTCTGTAAATACAAGTGAATAAACGAGGTTCTTATATGAATTTCGCAACAAATTTATGACCATATTATTTCAATGCAATATATATTTCGAACGTCACGTTAACTCACCGGGGTCATACTGAATATGTAATACTTAAAGTTCGACACTTTATTTGGAACAAGAGATAAAACTCTGAGCAACACATTACCGGTACGGCAGCACTCGTAGGCTTTCATCGGGTTTAAGGGATGTTAGAAGGTTTCGTTGGAAAGGGAAGTTTGTGTCGAAGTAGCGAGGTGGCATTCGCTCGTCGCCGGAGGCACACGACGAGCGAGCGTTTTCACCATTTCGTTCTCCTCATTGTTAATTCGATATCCATGTGAGTATGCGAATATTTTTTAAGACGGTTTACATATTTATTTAGATGTTTTATATCCACTGAAATGTAATAATATTTTGTATGTTTATAAACAGTTTAAATTAATAATAATAATTTTTTAGACTATTTGCGCAATGAAAAACATATGCATAATTACGAGTTTCGTCATTGCTCTTTTTAACATTGCGTTTCTCTAGTAGTAAGTAAAATATTATCATAAAATTATTGGTTATACTTCATAAATGGTATGAAGATGCTTTAGAAATTAATTTTTGTAAGAGATTAAATTACTGCCTACAGTTTAATACCCGTATACAATTTAAACAAAAGTGTATGCAATCAGCATGGCAATATTTTTTGTATGTGTTGTAATGCTGGTAAATACCAGCATTATAAATACTATAAAATAAACTGTGAGGGCAACCACAATAAACAAGATGTAAAAGAAAGGTGTTAAAAACATCACAACAGACTCCATCAAGGAAAACCCTGATTGACGACATGCCAAATATAGTAATATTATTATGATCAGACAATGCGCAGTTGTTATATGCATGTTCTTATAGTTGATAAAAAACCCAGAATAGGCATGTAACTTGGAAACGTACTTTGGAAAGAACAGGTTACAAATTTATATCGCAAGGTTTACAAAATATTTACTTGACAATATTTTTAACACTATTATTTTTGGGTTCATATTTTAGGGAAGTATAAGATATTTGTAATAAGTTTGCTACCAAAATAATAATCTGAACTCGAATTCTAACTTCAGTTATTGTGAAATAATAATAGTCCTATAACATATGCATTATTTATTCCATACATGTAAAGTATAAATCTTTGGATATGATCTTTCAAAATTGATAAGTTTTTTCACATAAATTTTACGTTGCCTATTTTATTATTTGGTTTATGTTTACTGAACTTACCCCCATAATACTTTATTTCCATTTCCTAACATTTTACCTTCGCAACCAATTATATAAAAATGAATATTTTCTCTTTTCAACTTCAATCTCATTTCTTGGAAACAACGGACATAAAACAATTAAGTCGATTACGTTTGACGATTAAGTCTGTTCAGTGACTTCCACTAAGAATATTTCTACCCCGAGGCAGTGAAATAGTCATTAACAAGCCAGAGTTAAATGTTATACTTTTATTTTGTGTCTACTTAAGATATCTATTTTGAAATTTCGAAGATATAAATATAATCTATACGTTTCAAAACAAAGATTTAATTGACTACCTTTCCTCAGACATTTATTTTTCTGCAATGTACGTATTATTCTTTATTTTATAAATTATAATTCAAGAAGTGCTTCCGCATAAATTAAAAAAATGTCTTAAAACAGTTTGACATCTATCTATGGGATTTTCTTGTTTCTTTCTTAGTCCTTGAAATCAACAATAGTTTGTAAGAAAATTTAAAAAATTCAACACATAAATAAATATTTCTCTTTACTTTTTCATACAACTCAGATTGCGTTGCTAACAAAATGTTTTATTATAAAAAAGTGGTGAATAAGTACAAAATAATTTGAAGGGGGTGAAGGGACGAAGAAGCTCTACATATATGTGCATGTAAATATAAACATGTGTGTATAAATATATATATATATATATATATACACACACATATAAATACATATATATATATATATATATATATATATATATATATATATACATACACACACATATATATATATATATATATATATATGTATATATATATATATATATGTATATGTACACACATATATACTTATAAATATGTGTGTATGTGTGTACATACGGATGGATACATGAGAGCTTTGAAGGAGATTATTACATTTGAAAGAAGTTCTCACGGTTGTTCATTTGGTTTTTTGATTTTTTACGTGTTTTATTTCACATCGGCTGAGATAAAAGCCGCTTTTATATTCTTGACAAAAATTTATTGGATTCGAGTCGAATAATGCGGAACGCCCATGAGCGGTATCGGCTATTTTTAAATTGTGCATATATCAAATGAACGTCAATAGCTTACTTAAGTTTCGTCCACTTAAATTATGTGGACGAAACTTTTTGACAGAATTTAATAACAGTTTTTGAAGATTTGATTCATGAAAATTTAATCTTAAAAGTATTTCCCCCTAGCTATTTTTGATTTTAGTAGCTGAAATCTCTGTCTAATTTACGTAAAAAAACGTGATTTCATTTATTATAACCCACCTAACATTACAAAGATTAAATTGTGCACGCGCATTTAACAAAAAATGTAACAAATAGTTAAATAACGTCGCACGGTAAATAAAATAACGTGTCATAAGGTAAATTAATGTCATGGAAATAAATGTTTTGATAGCTACCATTGGAAATATTATTTTTGTAATCATTTTATATCTTAGATGTGCGTTTTTATTTAGTCTCATTATTTTTTTTATCTTGTCATAAAAAGTGTTGTTATTATATGAACTTATTACTTAACAGTAAAGCCCAAAGAATAGGCAGGAATATCATTCAATACAAAATCCCAAAAATATTTTAAAAATTTAATTTTTAAATATTAAAAATTGCACATCCCCTTTTATCTCATACACATAAAAAACTGATTCTAACGTTTTCGATAATGGCGATCTAAAACAACATTAGAAATTAAAGTCTGGAGATGGGTGGATTTTGGCTTTCGAGATGGAATAATATATTTTTATTTCTAATTCTTTTTTAATAAAGATAAATAGTCATTCCATTAAATTATTAAAAATTTATTTTACATCATGTAAATATGTTGCATATCCGATATCGTATACCGATAGACGGACCCGGAAAAATTACAAGTGTTCCGTTTATTTGCTACAAAATCTCAAAAAGAAATCTGAATATCTCCAAATGAAAGATTGAATTACAATCAGTTATTCCAAATTGAATACGAGTATTCACTTGAATAACATCAAAAATTGGTCTAAAAGAATTTGCTTCCTCAAAATGTGATTTGATATATCCAGAGCAAATAATAAAAAAAAACTTAATTCGCAGCGGCGAAATCTATTTAAAGCTCCATTAACAAATCCGTGAAAAGACGAGAATATTACGAAAATATCATCCTAATCGATTGCATCTCTCGTTTCCAAAGAAACGTCAATGGCGCCCGCCCTAGTTGAGAATTCCGGTGCGTGCTCACTGGAGCGGCGCCTCTCTGCAGTGTAAATAAGTCTTATCGCCTTAGACTGAACCGACTTGGTAGCGATTTGGAACTACGTTCGAGGGAATTCTCAGGCAATAACAGTATCATCGGAAGCGCAGTAGCACACATTTCTTTTGGAATGAAAAACGATCGTTTAATTAAAAACATCTGACAAGTTCCCTATGTTATCAATTCAAATAACATAAACGATGTTACCAAAAAGTTATTATCTATATATCCTACGAATAAATATATAGAAACTTCTTTTATAAAATCATTTATTTCGTTTAAATTCACAAATTTAAATATTAAAAACAGAGATATTTTTGGTCTAAATATTATTTTATTTAATATGAAAAATTTATAAAATTATGTATTGCAGGAAAGGAAAAATTAACAAATGTTAATAAAAATAAAGAAAACAAAGTCAAAAATTAATGCGAGATATATTTTCTAACCAATTTCAGTATATACCCCATACGAAATAAATTAACGGAAAAATATTTTAGAGAATGGCATATATTTAAAAGCAAATTAATGAAATTTAAACCCAGGTGATAGAATCATAAAAACTGTCTTCGCTTCTTTAGTATCTCACGTGGCAATTTGAAAAAAATAACCTTATGATTTGGAAGACGTAGGTTTTTTAATATACTTATTTGTAATAAATATCTTAAGTATTATGATGTCTAAAATATTAAGATTTATTATTTGTTTCAGCATCATATTCTTGATTTATCGTGTATTAAAATTATCACATTAATGAAGTAAACAATGTAATTTGAATAAACATATAATTTTATATAGCATTGTACTGTTGTGTTTCAGTTTGCGATTACTTATTTATTATTTTGAATAAATAAATAAAAATTTTATTTAGTTAATTTAAAATTCTAAAATAAAATAAACAAAATAATTAGAATATTTTAGAAGCAAGAAATTCAATTAATGCGTAAGTATAATGCGTTTATATCGATTTCAGGTTTTTAATACCATCTGTTGTAGGAAGAGCTCTTTTGAAATATTACACGTAAGGGAGAATTCATTTCCATCTTTCAAATAGTTTTCAATCTTACAAGCAGGTTACTTACTTTTTACATTTATAATCAAAATTAAGAGATCATTAACTTTTAAAATTTTTTTAACATTTTAAATAGTCATACAAAAGCGTCAAATATAATTTTTTAAAGCATTTTGTTGAAGTCATATTTCTTGTAATATTTCTTGAAGAATTTCTAGGTTTAGTGTTATATTTTATCCTTTTCTGCTATTTGTTTCTATGTTATGGAAAAAATTGATATTTTTTGAAAATTTAACTTATCAGTTTTATGTGTTTGCATGGATGTAAATATTTTAATGGCCTAATCTGATAATTTTCATATGCCATGCATAATTCCTCATTTCACACATTTTGTTTTTAAACTGCTAAAACGAGATGCCATTCTGGGATCACCGAGGAGCAGAAGTATCCAAATATGTATGATTTGACTCAAAAAGTTTTCTCAAAAATTCTCCAGTAGGTATAGAATTGTGATCGAATAGGGAACTCCTTGTAATAGGCGTTCCACTAATATGGTGGTAAAATTAACTACTAGACATATAAAAAGAAAGACATCGAAAGAAAATTTTGAGTCATTAAAAATTGGGGTACCTGGTAATAACCGTTGGTTCTCGTCTGCTCTACCATTGTAGATAAACTAACACATCGATGGATAAATACATTAAACATTGAGTTTAGAGCTGCGAAACAGCTGTATAGGTGAAGTACAACGGGATATCTATTCATCTGGTCTATTACAGATAGACAAACTGATAGATGTACGGACATTGAAACTTTAATCAACCAGTGCAAAGCAAACAAATACCATTAGGTAGGTTTGTCTAATGCTAATAACAATGACATTACAATGTTAATGGCAATTCAACACATTTTATTGCATTTTAGATCAAATCTTTTTCCTGTAAAAGAATTTGTTTCATTTGCAAATTTTTTACGTTAAATAATATAAAGCACTGTAGAAATATTTAAAAAAATTATTTTTAGCGAAAAAGTAATAAACAGGTGAGGAATCCACGTCTTTTTAGCAATTCGGCTATTTGGAAATAACGAAAACCTTTAAAAATTCGGGTGATATTTTAATTTTCACTATAAATATATAATGTATATTAAATATTATATAATTTTTGCGAAAGTAAACAAAGTATATATTTATTTATTTCTTATTTATTACTTATTCCTTATCTCAAAAAAATGTTAATCCCTTTTAAAGAAATTTATTATATTAAAACTTTCTAAAACTTTTCGATATAAGGGTTACTTAAAATTTTTGTATTTCTATGTCACTCATTCAGGTAATAAAAAATTGTAACTGTACGTATTGTAGCACTGTACAAACCTCGAGAAACTATTGATAATGTCGCATGTATCTTATGTATAACCTAGTCGACGGTTAATTATTATCGATTTATAAGTTTTGGATTGGTTTGTTTAAAAAATGTTTAATTTAAGTGCTTAGAAATCGATAATGAAATGGGTGTTTGATTAGTGGTTTTTTTTAACAAATAGCTCTTTTTTAAAGAAATTTGTCATTTTTCCACCATAGAGCATATGTCATTATTCAAATTTGTGTTTCTTTTTTATTCAACCAACTGAGAATTTATAAAGTAATAATTTTTTAAGACACTAAATTCTCCGTATCGTTCGTGTGATGATTTACATATTCTGTACGAAAATTTTTTACTACTATTTTCTCTTTTTTCTTTCCATTCGGTACTTTCTTAATATAATTATATTACACATTTTCTATATGAATTTACTTTTTACATTGGTTAGCCCTATTCGAAAATCTGACGAAAAACCGTATAGTTAGCAAAATCTTAATATTAAATATAATTATAATTAATTGCCATTTAGATGATTTTATTTGAGGTATGGTTTGAAAAGGTCAGATATATATTCTATAAACAAAGTTCAATCTCTTTCTCCAAATTACAAAGGTTAACTTTATATAGTTCCAAACAATCAACGAATGTTTACAATTCAATTAAAACCGTAATTCTGCGGAACATTATTCTCGGGATTTTGTACCGAACGACACGTGTAACAGTAAAATCGATTTTTATTAGAAAACTCGTACATTAATATAACTTATTGTCACATTAAGCGAATGAAATAACCACATTTTTTCACGAAATATTGCGTATTTATTACATAGGGGTAAATCGTATTTTTTCCTGCTCAAAATTGCTGTTGTAATTTAACAACAAAATCGATAATTTATATTACAGAGTTCTGTAAATAAGGTCCCTATTGCAGTAAAACTTTACTCATTTAAAAATCGTACCTAAAGATGATGATAACAAAATAAGGTCTCCTATTCTAACCTGCTACAAATATGTTTATCTTTATATTAAATTATTGCTTTACTCAAAATACATTCCAAAAATTACATTCCAAAAATTTAATTTTAATTATTATCTAATATCATTTATATTATAATTTAACTTGAAATTTTCAGTACAGTTTTCAGCAATGCACTTAAGTTTTTCAGAATTCAGAATGAAAAAAACCGAACGATTTTTTAATCCCACTGTTGTTTATTTGTCTGTCAATATCATTTTTACGAAGAACGATTAGTTACATCCAGTTGAAATACGTCTAAAACTCTATAGTTCTCTAAAAAATTAAGTTTTTAACAAAATGCATTATATATAAAAATATATGGTCTGTGGAATATTATTATGATAATGACTCACTCATCAAAACCTGCAGAGCATTTTCGATTGACATAGAATCTTAAAATTTACCACGAAAGAAGGTATTATAGTACAACTAAAGGAAAAAATCCAGAATCGATTTAATAATAATAATAGTATTATCTAATACTATGTTTATGTATTATTATTGTTAAGGAACCGTCCATAAAATACGTACGCAGGAGAGGAAAGGGAGCTATGGGTTAGTATTACAATGCCTAAATAGCAGGTGGGGTGCTTGAGCAAAGTGACTTTAGATAGTTTGGACGATTATTATACATTTTTTCAATGAAGATAATATAAATTTTATTTTTGTTTAATATATTACTTCAACTTAATGGACACTAATAATGAAAAAAAAAGTCTTTTGGATAAACTGCTACAACAAACACTTATACCAGTAATTTCCAAAAAATACGACATAACACTAATTTTCCTTTAAACAAACGCAATGTTATAAATATTTCTTTCGGCGTTATGTTTAAGCAATTTTCCATTTAAAAAAAAGTGAGGGTGGAAGTGGGTATATGTGGTATTGAGACATGATTAAAGTTGGAGGTGGATCTACAAAAATGTGATGGATTGTGACAAGGAGGAAGGGAGGAGCCGAAAATGTTTAAATTTCGCGTGATGTATTCTACGGAAGGAAGTTGCTTTTTTAGATCAACATAAATGTTTCTTTAACTAGAATGAAATTTTTTTCTCAACATGCTGTTTCTCTAAACCTGTATGAATGTATTACTTTTCAAAATATTTGAATTTTCCACTTAAAACGGTGAGTATTTTGGACAACAGTCGTAACTTATTGCAAACAATTTTTAATTTGTTTATAATGAGACGAAATTTAAAAACTTTGAGTTTTTATTTGTGAAGATATAGTTGATTATAGTTGTTGAAGATATAGAGTTGTATGTTAAGCATGTTAAGAAAATTATTAGTTCAATTTTACATAACAAATCATGTTAAAAGAAAAAAAATCGCTTTAATATTTCGTAATTTTAACAGGGTTCATGTGAATAAAACCTACACAAGCAACCTTAAATTCTAAATATTTATATCAATAAATGTTCCATTTCTTGTTTATAACCAAAAATTATTTAATTTTCATTAATGGTATTATTTGCTACATCAAAATCTTTTTACATAAATTCTCGACCTTTTCACTTGCCGAATCTGAAATAAAAAGTTAAACTATAAGAGGTACATTGTCAATGCGATGGCGTTCTTAGGCTTTCATCAATTTTAAAGCATGTTGCAACGTTTCAACGAAAAAGGAATTTTACTTGGAGTAGGTTGTAGAAGAGCAAAGCTATTTTCTCAACGAAAATGATTGCATGATCTCTGTTTCGTGACATTTCTTATGCTCTTTGGTGTGCGAGGGGTTGTTTAAAGTAGACTTCTTTATTTTATTACATACTTTGCACCACCGACCATCCGACCACCGATCTTTTGTTTTTGTTTTACTTGAAATATAAGAAACATAAATGGCCTTACGATATAACGGACAATATTTTTGTTTGCTTTAATTGGTTAGTGTACTTTTGCCACTGTATCGCTAAATGAGTGTTTCTTCTTCATTCACCCACTAGTAGATGGTATTATAAAATTTGAAAGTAGGCAGACAATTTTTTTGCTGGATGCAGTCTCGCAATAACAGACATATTTGTATTTATGATCATTTGCTTATAAACCCATGTGAAAAGTACATAATGTCATTATGAAAAATAGTCATTACAATTGCATCTCAGATTCTGAACGTGTAGTTTTTGTGCATTTACATGATCTTAAACATACTTGTAGCTTAAATTATCCACATGAAAAAAATGAGTGTATTAGCTTAAATTACAAAAAAATAAGTGTAATTAGATTATTGAAACATTTTCCTATACATCTGGTACCGCCTTATGTTTGAGGCAATATTGTAATTTGGGAAAATTTACTGTTATCTTCATCCGACAAATCTACCCCTTGTGTGCTATAATGCAAACTTGATATGAATTGTGAGTATGGTTTTGAATAGGTGATTTAAAGTGCATATACCTATGTACCTTTACCATACCAGACTACGGTCATTCCGTGAAAAACATGCAGTACTTTATCTATAGTAAACATTTCTAGTGTAAAATTGGGTTTTCTTAAAGAAGATCACACTCTCCCATGCTGCAAATTTTAATTGCGTTTTAAATTACAACGTAGATATGCAAGTACAGTTTTTATTAGACCATTTTTTTTAAATTCAATCGAAACTCAACTATGAATGTATTTTGCATGCACAATAAAAATAAAAAGATTTCTGAAGTATTATCTTTTTTTTCAAGAATGTACAAAAAGGAGTATTATATTTAATACGTGAGTTTTCCGCAGCGATTATAAATAAGGTATCGGTACATTATCCTGGGTAATATACACCAGATGACATTACCACATCATTTAAACTATAAAGCAATATGTTTGTGTGCGTATACTATATATATATATATATATATATATATATATATATATATATACATCTGCAGGTATACAGTTGAATATGACACAGGTACGAAAAGATAATGCCGCATAATAAAAAAAATTACGACAGCTTAAAAATGAGAAAAAACGATTATTTCCTTTTGAGAGTTAATTACAATTGTGTAATTTTGCAAATTAACATGAATACAAGTGATAATTGATAATTTGAAACAAATAACATTTGTTAGTTAGACACGAAGAAAAGAATAATATTTAAATTCTTTTAATACGGAATATTTCCTTCCATGGCATTTATAAATTCTTCAACACATTTTGGCATAGAGTTTTCTGATACTTGGTTGTATCAGAACCATATCTGGGTTATAGTCTCATTTTTAATTTTGTTGTGCAATCTATTTTACAAATTCTATATTTTAATATGGCTCACAAATTAAGATGTGCTGAGTCTACTGGTCACTCAAAGCATGATATTTTTGTCTTTAAAATATTTCATATTGACATTGGACACGTGAATAATATGGGGATGATTCAAGTACAAAAACTGCTTGACCGCTGGAATCAATTTATCTTACTTTAGTTTCCTATCTCTGATCTTTTTTTTAAATTTCAATGCATGGCTCTGTATTTTTACGAGTTCATGATGCCTTCGATCGATATAAGGGATTCGGTAAATTTAAAAGAAAGGTTCCAGAACACCTTTTTTACCGAATGTTGAACTATTTAATCAAAGCGAGCTGTCGTAAGTTTTTTGTTGTCATTTTCACAACAAAACGCAATCGTTATCTTTGTTTAAAAAAATTAACACCTCGATGATTTTCGAATATTTGAATGGACATATAAACAATATTTCACACCAAGACGGTAGCGCCCTAAATCATAAAAGTTGCGAGGTAATTATACCGCTAGAGGGTGCAATTGGCTTCCCGCCACTGACCTTAAGGCGCGATCAGCGTTCAGTTTAATTTGCTTCAGTATTCATTTTTAGAAATGTTAGTTGCTATTACGATAGAGTAAATAGCTGATTTGCAGATAGCTGTTTAAATCTAACTTTTCAATTCTGATTTAATTATTTTTTTTTCAATGCTAATACAAAATCAGAGAATTGAAGTTTCGATGATACTAACAAAGCCGCTTTTATATTTCTTAACTCTGAAGTATAGAAATCTGGGTTAAAATAATGTTGTTATAGGGCACTGATTTTGGTAGATTCTTGCCGCAACAATTAAAAAATATAGAATATTAATTAACAATTTCTGTAACTAAAATCTAAAAGAAATTAAATTCGTGTACTTTAGAAGATCGCATCATTTCTCAAGACGAACACATGAGTATCAAACACATTTTTGAGTCACGTGGGCGATATGATAAAAATTTTTAAATTTCGTATTATGGTAATGAAATAATACGTTTAATTAACTAGTCTCAAATATCATTAGAACTAAATAATCTTGCCTTCAATTCGTGTCAAATATCACTATTAGAGACCCTTTCCCAAAACGTTGCAAGAGCATGACACAAATTTAATTTAAAATTATTTTAGCGTATAATTTATTTGTTGCGCTGTGTTTTTGAATTCATAGAAAACATTTTAGATATTTTATTGATAATACTGAATGATATTCTATGATAAGAAAATAAAAAATATTGTAATAACTTTGCAACCAATTTAATCTTAAACAACTCTTGAGAATGAGCCAGTTGCCATTAAACATTCCTCCCAACAGTAATGCAAATTTCAATCAAATAAAATTTATTTCCCTATGATCGTATAATATGTTTTGAAAAAGGAAGCTGTCTAGTGCTGGTATTCTTATTCGCAGGCCTGTTTTAAAGCCGTGTTTTTCACTTTTCAAATATTTTTTTCTTCATAGAGTGGTGTTTTTCACATTTTCAATAATTTTTATAATTTTTGCTCGATGATAATGAACTATAGCACGGACATTATCGACTAGAAAGTATTAGTACGCACAAAAACTGGTCTTTAAAGCGATCTTACGTATCCGCAGGACAAAATATTATATAAAGTAAGAACAAATACAAAACACGTAAATTTTTTAGTATTTGAGAATTCATCAACTCTTCAGGGTGTAAATAATTAAATTTGAGATATTCACTTTCTTATGGGTCACTGTCATACAAATTAATAGAATTCTGTAAATATATCATATACAATACTTAAGTTCTATTCGATTATAGCATTTTATCAATAATAACTATCTCTAAATAATACTTCTTACATTTAATATATCTTACAATTAGTTGCAAATTGTATTAAAATTTTAATAAATTAAAGAAAAAAAACTCAAAGTATCAAAAGAGATAACAACACTGATCTTTCTCAAATTCCAGGCCCACGAGCAAGTTATGAAAGTACCCACGCGATCGAATATAACAAAGAACAGGAAAGCGGTTATTGCGGAGCAGACCGCTGGACGGCCAATTAAGGGAGACGACGAGGATTTCGGTTTCGGCGGTTGGCTGCGCTCGAGCGAGGGAGCGGAGACCGTGCGTCTGTTCGTGCTCGCCAATAGCGTGCTCATGCTCGCCACCGTTACCTGGCCACATCTACGCGCCCTCTTTGACATCGTTGTGGACGTCATCAGCGAAGCAGATCCGTTTTATTGAATCTTCTTATTGAAAATTAAAATATATTAAAAAATATTATATAACATACTATTAAACGACGGAAACGTTAAATTTTGTTTTCAAATATAATAACATGACATTTCTGTAAATAATAAATCTTTTCACTGGATATTTTTTGTGATGATATCTCGCTTTTAGTTTTATTAAAATTAAATACTATTTAAACATAACTAAATTCAGAGTATTCTGAATTATATTCACTTTATGTACTTTAAGTTTTGATTCAATCTGGTACACATTAAGCTCTGTATATATTACGCATTTTAATGCTAACACAAAACTTATCAAAGCTCCCCGTCAAATTTATTTAAGTATTCGTGAACGGGAAACACATTTAACAAATTGTCACGAGCTTGTTTATCTGCAAGTATGAGGGAAAATATTATCGTACATCGTACAGCTGCATTTAAAACACCCTCATAAGATAAAATATTGTCTAAAATAAAGTTTCTTGGATATAAAAAAACCTATTTGTCTATAACAGTTTTGTGAAATATTGTGTTACTAGTTTCTTATACACGATGATCTCAGTAATAGTCAGAATATTGTTCTCATTAAGTGTTGTATTCTGGTAAAGTGTCAATTTATGGAAAGCGATATGTGATTACTTCAATAATCGTTTCCGAAAACATCAAGTCCTTAATTCTGGTGCGGAGATGTACATTGGTGATTCTTATATTGGATTTTCATAACGACTTATTTCCATTCACGTAATATATTATTGAATCCCAAATATTTACGTTTGTCTTATTGTTGTAGTGTAACCTTTTATAAATATTACTTCTAACTTGTTACTTGCTTAATAAGGTTAATTTTTGACCATTGGAAAATTTATATTTTCATGATATTTTTGCAGTTAAAGTAAAGCAAGTTATAAAATTTTTTAAAAGCTGTCTAAACATAGTTTGATTTCCACCGTAAGCACTGCATTTATTATTTGCACATAAAATTTTGAATTAAAGATTGATTAAAGATTTGCGTTATTTTCTATATATATATATATATATATATATATATATATATATATATACACATATATATATATATAAATATATATATGTATATATATATATATATATATATATATATATATATGTACAGACTCACATTCAGACGCCTTTTCTTTTTTACAGTTCTGTTCCAGAAAAGGAAATGAAATCAGGTCATATCGCAATCTATCTAATGGCTTTTTCCCAGAAACGGCTTGAGGTATAAAGGACAAAGTGTACTTAGAGAATGCAAAAAAAAATTTTTCGCAATTTCAAATGATATATTTAAAAGATGTTCCAAAAAATATGCGAAAAGACAGCATCTCTTATTTTCTACTTCTCTTATTTCGGAAACTACTGTGCCAAACAGCATGAAAAAACAGTATTGGTAAAATCTGACTAGATATTTACGGGAAACCTATAGAGACTATCTTAGATGTTATAATTTTTAAAATATACACTAACATATTTAGGTTGTGAAGAAGTAATATTTGTTATCTTACCTTAAATGCATGTAAGTACCTAAACGTATGCGGAATCCTCATAATGCGAGTTTTACTCGCGCTTGATAAGTTCTTTTTAAATTTTGAAGTCATTAATTTAAATTTAAAATAGTCGTGGCTTTCAGAAACAGCAGTTAGTATTAGAAAATTTAATATCGAAAAAAATTTAAAATATTCACATTTTAAATAGGGACACAAGTATGTTTATTAACAAAACTGAAAAAAATAATTTAAAAAGAAAAAAAATAATTTAAATTTCAAGATAAGAAGCTTTTCTTTAAATAATCCTTATCCATTAGAAAATGATCCAGTAAATCCGATTATTGAATTAAGAAAGGCTAGATGTCAGTTTTATTTCATAAAAAGCATGTTAGTTTGATTTAAATATTATGAACAAAACATAGTCTTCATAAGATCATTGAAATGTGGACAACTTTTTAAAATTTAAAAGAAACTTACCCATAGTCGTTTTGCGAACGTATAGGAGAAACAATGCACAGATAAAAATATAACTGAAAAGGTGACAAAATCTCTCGAAAAGTATGCATAAAATTTACTAATTTTCCGCACATAAGAGAAGAAAACCAATTAAAAACTGTTGTAGCATTTTATGCATACTTTGTTTCTTTTTAAATTTTGTAGCCACATCATGTAATATATTTTATGAAATAATTCCATTTGATGTTAAACCTCTTAATGTCTGAGTCCAGTTTGTAGGTAAGTGTTGTCTTAGGCTAAGATTCGGGCTTAACAAGAACTATCCAGTCTAATAACTTATTCAGAGAAGCAAAGTGTAGTTTTCTCTCTATCATAAATCTGTATTATTAAATAATAAATGAGACTATTCTTTATAATCTAGGCAAATAATACTGATTTAACTTGTTATTTGAAAATGTAAACTGAAAATGTCAAACAATAGCTCTCCTGATTTTTTAATATTTCGAATAACGTTTTAAATTAAATGTTATTATTGAATTACTCTTCAGTTTCAATTAATGTTTTATATTTGGATGACAATAACACTTCATACAGTTTTTTAATCCATATTCTATTGTCTGTGGAAGCTATTTCTACCGTTACTTGCATTTTCACGACCTCACTTATAGCGCTGAAATAAAAACTGTCTTAATTTTCGTAGTAAAAATTATTTCCACCTTCGTAGTAATTGTAATAGCCATCTACTGCAAAAAATCTGAAATCTTTTCTTTTATTTAAAAAAAAAATACCTATTTATTTTTATACAACCGACTCACAAGCTATGATAATTTAGTTATTTTGAAATTTTGGTTACAAATGCAATTACTCGCTTAATAATGATAAGCTTTGAAACAAAATTAAGTCTGCTTAAAAATACATAATACAAATATAATTAATTTGATTATGTTATAAATACAACAAAACGTTTGAACTGTACACATATATTGACACAAATTGAGCTATAACAGACTTTGCTTTCAAGTGACATGAGTTAGTGATTTGTTTTTTGCCACATGATTAATAATTTTTAATTTTATTTTTAAAAAACTATCTATTTTTATACAACCGATTCACAAGTTATGATAATTTAGTTATGTTGCAATTTTGGTTTTAAATGCAATTACTCGCTTAATAATGATAAGCTTTGAAGCAAAATTAAGTCTCTTTAAAAATATTACAATACAAATATAATTAGTTTTATTATGTTATAAATACAACTAAACGTTTAAACTGTACACATATATTGACACAAATTGAGCTATAACAGACCTTGCTTTCAAATGATATGACTTAGAGATTTATTTTTTGCCACATGGTTAATAATTTGTAATTCCACTGAATAATATTTTTTAACCAAAACATATTCATTATACCATCATTTACTAAGGGAACAAAATAAAATAAATACATCGTTCTCGCACCTCGTTAAATGCATTGCAACGTTACCCCGCCCCCACGCGCTTCAATAAAAGAAAGCGTATTCACTCTCGTCTCTTCAGTCCTGACATTGAGTTAGATGCGGGCGCGCATGTTGGCCTTGCTCTGAGTCGGTTGCGAAAATGGTACAACGGCAAAGGCGCCAATTTGATCGTGTTTACATTTTTATTAATGGCCAGAGAAGGATCTGTACCGTGGCCTATGCAGGCCACGGTACAGATCCTTCTCTGACCATTAATAAAAAGAAATGATGATTATGCAATCATCTATATAAAAATACTTGTTTACATAGAAGAAGACTACGGCGATATAAAAAAAGGATCTAGCATTTAAAATGAAAAATGTAATAATTTGTACATATGCTTTACATCAAGAGAAAAGGTCGCCATTTCGCGTTGCCACTGAGGTCACTGTAAATAACTACACACAGTAAATATTGCCGTAGATAATTATTGACTACGTTTTTTTTAATTACGTTTGAACGCTAAAGTAATGTATATGGCGAACGAGCGAAATAACAAAACTAGGGTTATTCCATAGTCCTCAACCTATTTGTTTTTAAACCTAAACCTGTTAAGCCGGTAGTCGAAACGAACGTTAAATGGTACTGTAATGGGATTCTTATTATTATTCATAGTTAATGAATAAGTTTGGATTTTATTATTAGTTAAAATTTAATCTCACAGTCATTACCTTAATTTCTATTAGGTGCATATCTAATTTGTTCGGTTTCATAAGAAAATATCAGTTCTTAAGCAGTAAAATTGACAAGATCCGAGCTGTGCATGAACTTATAATAATATCAGACTTAATTTTTCTTACAAAAGTTATAATTTTTTTAAGTAATGGGTTAAAGTAACATTCAGAGGGTAACTTTTAGAAAGGTCGTTCGTTGACGAAATCAGAAGGTAGATTTTGTGGCAAAGGTCATGTTCCGAGCACTTCAAGTCGAACAATGTTTGTGAACACTTATTAAAATTAATTATTGAATATTTAAAAATTACATATTGTTAATTAGACAGAAATCATATGCCGCGATTGTGAAGGAAATAAATTTTTTATTTATTATACTCCCATGCATACACAAAAATCATTACTGTTATTTATACTTTTATAAGTTGTCCATAAAACTCGAACCTCCTTTGAAATTTTAGGATGCAGTGCAATTTAAAACCATTAGTTAAATAATACAAATGTACGAATAAGTATAAATAGTTTTCAGATGTATGTATTTTATTCACTCTTACCTTCCGAAGGACGCAGGGAAACGGGAAGTTGCTTTGGCTGCGTTAGCTGAATCGTCTCTCGTATCAATAAATATAACCGAGGAGCATCTCGTTGTCACCTGTTCCCAGGCACATCTAATATAAGTAAACAATCAGGTAGAGGAAATTTAACCTGATGTGGCTCATAAACTTCAATATTTAATAAGAATGGGACACTTTCGAACAACTTCCCCACAGTCTCGACCCTATTGCGGTCATTGCGAGACTTTGTTGCATCTTACACCGTGACTTCATTTCCATTCATTCAATTTCCATACTATTTCCTATCCTTTAACATTTGACTGCACTATGCAGTCAAATGTTCGAAAAAAGGGCAAATTATGCACCTCGATGTATAATAAGCAATGTTTTTATGTTTAAAGGACTATTTGGAAATATTTAATTTTTTTTTTTTTTTTGATCAGGAATGATCATGTCAATAATGCGATTCGATAGTCCCAAAAAATACAGGCCAATTTGAATGTACTTCTATGCTCATTTAAATCGCACAATAGCTTCCTTTGTGTCATCAGCGTTTTACCGTTTATAACAATTACCATAATTATTTACAATTATTTATCTGATATTTTATTGTTAAGTAGATATCTAAGAATAGAAAAAAAGTTATTAAATTAGGAAACATGACAATTTTAATGTATTTCTCAGCTCATTAATACCGCACAAAAGCTTCTTTTGAAGCATTGGCGGTTTCTTATTTATAACAATTACCGTATTTTTTAAAATATATTTGTCTATTATTTCGTTGCTAAGTAGATATATAAGAATAGAAAAGAAAGTTATTAGATTAGGGAACACGTTAATTTTATTATATAATTTAAACCGCATAACAGTTTAATTTGAAGCAGTTTTCAGTTTATAACAATTACCATCACTTCTTTTAAATTATCTGTCTTTTACTTCGATATTTAGTAAACATCAAAGAATAGAAAAAGTTACTAGATTAGGAAACATGCTAATTTTAATATATTTCTCAACTTATTTATACGGAATAAGAGCTTCCTTTGTAGCATTAGCTTTTTTGTTACAATTACCATAATTTTTTTAAAATTGTTTTTAAATTACTTTATTATTAAGTAAATATCTATGAATAGAAAAAAGTTACTAGGTAAAAAACATGTCAGTCTTTTTTACCTAGTAACTAAGTTCTTGTTTATAACGACTACCATCATTTTTTTAAATTATTTGTCTATTACTATATTATTTAGCAGACATCTTAGAATAGAAAAAAGTTAATAGATTAGTAAACAAGTTAATTTTAATGTTTTTCTCAGCTTATTTATACCGCAAAAGTGCTTCCTTTTGTAGCATTGGCGGTTTCTTGTTAATAACAATTTCCATCATGTTTTTAAAATTATTTTTTAAATAATCTAAGAATAGAAAAAAGTTAGAAGATTAGGGGACCAGATTGAATGTATTTATCACATCATTAAACCGCATAAGGGTTCCCTTTGTAACATATTACTGGTAAGTAGATATATAAGAATAGAAAAAGATTACTAGATCAGGGAACAGGCTAATTTTAATGTATTTCGTAGCTTATTTAAACCGCACAAGAGATTCCTTCGTGGCACTGGCGGTTTCTTGTTTATACAATTACCATATTTTTTTTAAATTGTCTATTATTTTATTATTACGTAAATATTTCAGAATATTGAAAATACTATATTAGGGAACATGCCAATTTTAATGTATTTCTCAGTTCATTTATATCGTATACCAGCCTACTTTTGTTGCATCGGCTGTTTTTTGTTTTTAACAATCACCATAATTTGGTTTTAAATTATTTGTCTATTTCTTTTTTGTTCAAAAAATACTAGATTTGGGAACACGCCATAATTAATGTATGTTCTAGCTCATTAACCCGCATAAGAGCTTCTTTTGTGGCATTGACGGTTTGTTGTTTATAACAATCACCATCATTTTTTTAATTATTTGGCTATTATTTTATTATTAAGTAAATATCTGAGAATAAAAGAAAGTTACTACATTGGGTATCACGCTAATTTGAATGTATTTCTCAAACCGTTAAAGTTCATAAGAGCTTCCTTTGTAGCATTGGCAGTATCTTTTTATAACAATTACCATAATTTTTTCATAATTATTTCTTTGTTATTTATTATTTAATGCACATCTAGGAATACAAAAAAGTTACTAGATTAAGTAACACGGTATTTTTAATGTATTTCTCAATACACTTAAACCGCGAAAGTTTCTCTTTACTTAAACCCGAAAGTGTTTCCTTTGCAGCACTGGCGATTTTTGTACATAACACTTATCACCATTTTTTTAAAATTTTTTGTCTAATATGTTATTGTTAAGTAGTAATATATAAATAGAAAAAATGTTGCTAGATTAGAGAACACGCCAGTTTTAATGTATTTTTCAGCTCATTTATACTGCATAGGAGTTACCTTATTTTAGCTCACTTTTCAACAAAATGAAATTATTTGTCTATTATTTTATTTTTTAGTAGAAATCTAAGAATGGAAAAGGTATTAAATTAGGGAACACGCTGTTTTTCATGTGATATTCAGCTTATTTAAACCACATGAGAGCTTCCTTGTAGCATTGGTCTATAACAATTATCATCATTTTTTCAAAATTATTTGTCTATGACGTTATTTTTCAGAAGGATTATTTAAACCGTATCAGAGGTTCCTTTGTGTAAGTAGTTTACTTTTTATAACAATTATCCTTCCTTTTTTAATATGTTTCTTTAAGTTTATTATTAAATACGCATTTATGAGTGGAGAAAAAGTTACTAGATTAAAATTGGCGTATCCCCTACGCTGTAAATGTAATGCATTTCTTAGCTCATTTAAATTGCAAAAGAGCTTCATAACATTTATGGATTTCTTGTTTACAACAATTACTATAATTTTTTTAAAATTATTTGTCTATTATTTTGTTATTAAATAAACACCTTAAATTCAACGTTTTCCCTAATACATTATAATTGTTAGATGTCTATTTATCAATAAGGTAAAAGTTTATTTTTAAAAAAGTATTGGAAATTTCCGCATACAATTAAACCCGAAACAATTTTACACGGTATAAATGAGAGGAAAAACATATTAGCATAAGATATATTTTGTGATCTAGTTGTATTTTTAGATATCTGTTTAACAATAAAATAATACTCAAATATTCCTAAATAAATGTTGTTATTTTCATAAAGTATACTATCTGAGGAATTTTTGTATTAAAGTAATTTTAGTAAGCACTGTGCATTCATTTAAATTTTATGTGACTAATCGTTACCATTGTTTCCCGCCCCCGTACGGTAGCTTCAGCTACATAGATACAATTTTAGTCATTATATGCTCTACTAAAATGTAATTTTTTAGTAAATGATCAATTCTACTTGTCTTTCAGACAATTAATTGGCCAACAATTTTGCATATACATAGCGATACTATTTATAAATGAATATTTTTATTAAACGGTACTATTAAAATATAAATAAATATACTGTCAAATGGTAAAATAATATAAAAAATAAATAGAGGTAAATGATAATTTCAATTAAAAGAAATGAAAACAATTATGTGTGTTAATTTCCATATTTATTATGGAAATTAACACATATAATTAGCAAAGGCAAAGGAATCTGAGTTCACAGAGCCATGAATGTGATCATAATGATTTCTTTTAATTGGTTAAAGTATTTTGTACTAGAAATAAAATATAAATATAAGATGAACATTCAGTTCATTTTATTTTACCTGCCTTAACGGTAAAAAAAAACAAAAAATATCGCTGTTTACCCAAAATATTTTTATCGTAAGGTTATCACAGATTACATCCTTACATAAAAATAAGACAAGAAAGAAAATAAGACAAGTCGGCAAGAAAAATTTACACAAAGCGGTAAATTTACACAAAGTGGATATACTGTGATGTGAAAGCGATACCTCAAAAACAATGTGAATTACTCAGAAATCGTAAACGTAATATGCAATAATAGGTAATTTTGGGTTTAAAATTATTTAGTATATCCCCCAAGTTCAATATCTTATCTGAAAATAATTTCTTTATCTTTTTAGAAGAGATCCTCTTCTTCTGGAAAATTGCGTCAAATATTTTCAATTTTGGTTATTATCTTTATCACATGGAAATTAAATGCGCGGTCAGCATTATTTTATTATCATTAGTTATCTTTACAATAAGTACAGATAATAATAATAAAATAATAATGAGCGATAACATCGTAATTTTTGAGAAATTTACGATTTTTTAGGGAAAGTAACACAATTCCATACAAATATATTAATAGAAACACTAACTTTGCCCTTTAATATTTGATGTGTACTTAAGTATAAACAAAGCTCTCACGTTCTACTTTTCTTAAATTATTCAATAACTTACTTAATACATTCCAAATATTCTTAGCCAAATACAGATCGCAAAAGTCAGAGCGACTTATTAAGATTCAAAATCTATTCATTTCCTGGTTTTATGTTAAATTGTTCTAGAGGTATTGCTAAATATTTACGCTAGTTTTTCGGAAACCGTTTCTAAATTTTAGAGGTTAAAAATTAGATATTCAAAATTGTTTTCAAATTTCATTTATCATCTAGGGCAGTATATTGGGTTGATCACAGGCTTTAAACCTTTGACGGGTGACTTTAGTTCACAGCAGGGTCTGGTGTTCGAATCCTAGTTGCTCATCGAGCCGGGTTGGAATGATATGTATTTCGTGCAGATAAAATACGACAGACCAGTGATCTAGATTAGCGCCACTGGTTCCAAAAGCTACGTACTACGATCGACAAACCGCTCGACCAGCGTGGTGATTATAGGTGTAACCTCTAACGATACGCACACTGAGAGAGTTCCTTTATCTAACAGTGAACATGAACGCAGAGACAGGAAGTTAATGATGATTTTCTTAGGTATTAAATAAAAGAGCAAGTTATAAGGATCGTACAGGATTTTTCAGTATTTAATAAAAGACAGTTCTAGATATATTTTTAAAAATGTCCGCAAAAATATATTCCTTTGTGTGAAAATTATGAAAAAAATATTACTATATGTAGCGTTTATTAGGAAACTATAACTGTGTATTTTAAATGTCATAATATTTGAGACGTTGACAATATGTTTATATCTATGAAAAGTACCCTAGCAATATGTTTATAAAGCAAAAAAATAAAAATATTAATATATGGGAATAGTTAAAGAAATACTATATACCCTTAAATGTGTATATTTGTCCTTGTACCGTTGGGCGAAACGTACTCATATTTAATAGGGTTATCATGATTTCCAGATTTACTCGACATCGAGCTTTTACTCGTTACCGTACATGTTTTGCCGATTTATTAAATATTCTGTTCATTTTTCATTTCTTTTTCGAGAGTTTATTGAATATCTCATGTTTCTAACAACATTTTATATTTAGCTTAGAGAAAATTCAAATAGTATAGGCCCTATTTAAGGGAGATTCGAATTAATAAACTTTTCCCTTTATAATTCGTTTACGATGATTGACTAAACAACAGCAACTGCCCGCCAGGCAGTATCATTATATTGCCGGTGCATGAATAAAAACAGTAATGTATAACTTAATGTAATTTAAATTAAATCAATGCTATGTATAATTTGAAAAACTGGTCACTGTAAGAATGACTTAAGTCAGGCTTACTCACGAGCGTACTGGATTAGGTAATTATTGTGAGCCTTTAAGGTAGCTCTGACACGCAACGATCCGATTATGACACTTTCTATTAATGTATACGAATTACTAACTTGTGAATATTGTTAATATTAAAAAATAGCAATCTATGTTTAGTCAATCGTGTGTCTTTTGTCCAAGTATAGGAGATACTTAAGGAGTTGTAATCTGACCGTTCCTATTTAACATCTATGCGGAATTTATAATGGGAATTGGAGGGAGTTAGGGGTGGCGGCTCATAAATTTTGAATATCTGATATACGTATGACACCACGTATTACACCAAGTGTTAACTCCGGTTGTTATCATCACAGGACGACAGTAACGACCTTAAAACCGGTATGTCCTTGACGAATATCCTGACCAATTTGAGTATAGTCACAAATGAATTCGCAAATCCAGTTAGTAAAATGTAGCACGGGATAGTGCGTTTTCATAGAAGAGATTATCACAAGTTTTTCTGCATACTTGACTTGGCTGCTCATTATATCAAAAAATTATGACTGTACAAAGATTTTCTTATGTTATAGTCCTTTTATTTACAATTTGACTTATATGAAAATATACTATTTTGAAATTGCATCCAAAAATACAATCAATTTGTTTGACTTCGTAATTTTCAAAGAATATTATAAATAAGAATTAAAATTTTTGTGATTATAACATAGTAAAGTGGCCAATTCAAAGAAATTTCAGTATATGGGTAAACGCGAGAAAATTCTAAATATAAGGTCGGTGCCCAGGATATAAAATATATAAAAGGTTTTATAAAATTGGACATTAAAATGATGGCAGTTTAGATATTTATTTTCTCAAAATTATTTCTTGAAAAGTACCCGAGATATCTGCAAACTTCATGAATCAAAATAAGCTCAATATTTGAACGTGACGCAGCTGTCAAGCGAACGGAATATTAATGAAGTCCGCGACTTGAATATCTACAGGCGTTTAAATTCGGCATATGATTTATCATATTTTCATTGTTACGTCCTAGATTTCTTAATATTCGATTTACTCACATTTTTTTCTTAGTAACTCTATCTTGGCCTGAATGATACATTCAATCAGCATAATTTTTTGTTATAATGTCGATGCAACGTGCTAACACTTTTTTTCAGATATGATCATTCAATTTCAATATTAATGCAATTGCATAAATAACGTAATTACAATTATTTACGTTTAAAACTTACAATTTGCTGTCGGTTCATTTTAGCAATGGATCTATGAGTAACTTTTATGAATAACTTTTTAAATTCACATTTTTATTTACGTTTGTACACTGGTTCTAATAAATCTATGGATTTCTCATTTGTTTCGTTATTCATTTAGTTTACTTACCGATTTTATGCAAAGAATGAACAAAATGGAGTGATAATAATTATGAGCGAACTAATATTATGACGAACTAATTTGACCATGTTTATACAAAGAAGAAAAAAATATAGTGATAATAATTATGAGCGAACTAATGACTGAAGTTAGTGAGGCGAAAAAAGAATTATATACGAGTTTTACCCAAGAGTATATTTTAGTATTTCTGCACGAGGTAACAATCCGGTTAATTCAACAAATACATAATTTTTATTCTAAAATAATCACGCACGAAGATTAGTTGATCGATAGATTTTATATTAATCAATACTGAGAACAAGAGTAATAAATTCGCATAAAGTGCAAATATAAACTCGTAAAAATACCTAGTGAAAGGTGTTTATATTATCTGCCGAAAAGTAGTATGATTTGTTTTAAGAGCAATTATTTGTATTGTGTTAAGCAATTAGGTACACCTGACCGATCATAATAAATTTAATATTTTACTATATATTATATGTCACCAAATAAACGATTTGCTAATAAGGTTTACAATGCACCATCATAGAAACATTCATTCTCTAATTGTTAGATAGTAGTTTAATAATACTAAATATAAGAAGCATTTACCATTTCACTACACATCTACTTGGAAAAATACAAATAAAATAGAAAATGATTACGAAAGACTCAATGCAATACGAAAAATCCCATGAAAATATATAATTATCAAAATCTTAAAATATCATGATAAACTTATGGCGTTAATTTAGATTGATTTTGTCTACGAATCGGGTAGAAAACGATTGGTAGTTTACGGTCGCTCACCAACAATTACGTTCATCGCTCAAATAACCTAACCGGAAGAGTCCTGCAACATCCTAATGATCATTCATCTGGCGCCTTTGACTGACTTGGACAATCCATTACCCATGTAAATAAATAAGCGTCCTTCGCGAGCAATCTACATATTTTTTCGTAATGAATCGCGGCCCGCATCTCCCGGGACTTCATTATACGCCCGGAAGCTTTGGTGAAAGCAACATATTTTTTATTTCGCTTAGCATATTCCAGTTGGAGAAAAAACACGTGGTCTTTTCATTTGCAAATTGTATTTATTCTAAATATTTCCAAGGCGATGTTTATTTATTTAAGTCAAGCTTGGTGATGTAACTTGTTTCTTGTTTTTTGTTCGTAGGTTGTTTTTTAAGTACGCCAAATTTTGCTCCCTAGTGGCTATGTTCGTTGCTATATCTGAATAAGTTTATTGAATTTGAATAAAAATAATAATTACATTTCTAACTACGATCACAGAAACATGACTGATTGATGTGAAGAATATTTTCTTTTATATAAAAATAATCTAAAATAAACATATTTTTCATCTTAACTGAATAAGCTTCCGTTCTGTGAAAATTTAATCACAAATTCATACAATTTGCAAATGATCTGGTAAAAGATTCTAATCATTGATTGCAGGAAAAGATATAATATAGTAGTTCTTTTATAATAATATCAACCATTATATAAAGAATATGTTGATGGTATTTATTAGTGATGATGTGTCTGAGAATATATTAAATAATTTTTGTATATGTTGATATCAATTTATTTTGTAAATCAATGAGAAATACAAACAATTTAACGACCTTGATTGTCTCCGTATTTACTTTAGATTACTTTCAGTGATTTAGTAACTTGAACATTGTTATATATGCACCTCAAAATATTTACTCGTAAATATATAGAAATCGTGAAAGATAATAAAATATCAAATTACGGAAATTTAGTTATTTTTTGGTCAGACTTTATTTCTTTAAGCCTATGTCCATAAACATTAATGTACTGAGTACGTTTTTTTTTCACTTTAAAAACACATTTATTTATGATTACAAAACTAAAAAAATGGTATTATCGTGGAGTAATTTTCCAAATAGTCGAGTTGGAAATGTAAATTTGAAAATCGGAATTGACAACACTTTGGGATATATCAGAGTTCGAAGTGTAAATTTAGCAACCAGAAATGGCAGCACTTTTGAGAAATATTTGAGTGCAAAATATAATTTAACCGTCGGAGTTAGCAGCACCACTGAAAAATATTTCGCTAGTGTATGTTGTGATATCCAGATCACTGTTTTATAACATTTGACTTTAAAATGATACACTAGCCAGAGAGTGGAAAATAATATGAAGAAACTCTCTTAAACGATATATACATGAGATTGATGTTAGAGATGAAAGAAATCAAAAAATCATTTCAAAAATTTACGAATTTAATAGAAATTCGTGTTATATTTATATTTAAAATAAATTGTACCTTTAAGGTTTAATTATTCAAAAATCGATTTTCGTGCTATGTAATTTTTTGATTTGCATGTATGTAACTATATTTCATATTTTAGCTTTGTTCTGCATGGACATTTACACCGAATAAACGAGTTAACAGATACACGGGCGCGGTTACATGAAAATGTTCATTTGATAGCTGATAATTGCATGCTATACCGGATGCCATATGAATATTTTCTTATAATGTGACTTAGTTTTAATTCCGCTTAGTTGCAATATTGAATTAAAAATTAAACAAAATATAACGGTAATTTTTCGGGACAAAATATCTACATATCGGAGCGTAGTTGTTGCAATAATCTCTCCTTCGGATTGTACGACATTGAAAATGGTATTATTATCTTTGTAAATTAGGAAATAATCCTTTGGTCTTACGAAGTTAAGGTTTGTATATTTTGGCGTCGCGATGCGTCGCTATTTATAGAAAATGGTGTTGGTGTTCGAATGTCGGTTTCATATTAAATGATATTGATTTAAAAAAATTAAACAAATTGAAATGGTAATCTTTTGGGATAAAATATACATCGGGGCGCGGTTGTTGCGGTATAACTAAGTGGCAACCGTTCAAACAAACCAACATTTGGATTCGGATTTATTATATGAATTGCCATATTCTACCATTCGCATTGTACGATAGTGAAAATAGTATTCATATCTTTCTTTATCTACTTTGGCCTTACAATATTATTATTTGTATAATTTGGCATCGCAATGTGTTGTCATAAAAAATTATGTGTATGAATTTTATGACAAATTAATGAAAAAAAAAAAAAATAAGTTGAAACAAACGAAAGGCAAGAATCCCGATTTTTGAAACTTTCAAATATTTTCGTACATGTGTAGAGTATCTTATTTATTTAGAAACTGGTAAGTTTATGTTAAACCGAAATTAAAAAAAAAAATATTTGAAATTGAGAACGAAACTTTGTTAAAAATTTTATTTTTTTAAATGATTGTGACCAGATAGAAATTACATAATAAAAAAATTATCGTTTACGAAACAATATTTCTAATTATTATATTCAATTATAGACATTATTATTGCCGAATTTAAACATTTTCCATCTTTTACAATTTAATTTAATTTGTCTTAAGTCTTACATAAAGAAATTTTCTTGTATTTTTTAGGCTATTCATTGAAAAAAATTGAACATAAATTTCTCATGTCTTCTATGTATTGTTTCATTTAATACTTCATTTCATCGATCATAATATGTTGAATCGAAGGTTAAAAATGTGGCGAAACTCTCAATTGAAAGAAATTGTTTTAAATTTCCTGTTTTGAAAATCAAAATCACCGGTAATACATATTACCGATGGTTTTGATTTTTTTTAAATTAACAATATAATGTGAATGAAGGAATTTAAACCTATGGCGTGATCAACAGACGTAGGACAATATTAGTAAATATCTGTATACTTCAAATGTACAATAATTATGTTGTGACCATTTCGTTGACATTGTATTATAGTGTCCCATTCATTTGTTCATATTACAGCGAAAACCTTTAATTTTTTTATCAATACCTTCCCGACACACATGCGTGTAACTCTATTTTAAATTTTAATTTATCGTTGAAATTAAATTTCAGCATCATCATCAAAATATACATAACAAAACCAATATACCAAAGGTTTAAAATTTTGAATATACTCTTTAACTAAGAGGAATTGCAACGTAATAAGTTTAAAGATTTGTTAAAACGTAAAATGTTTCCAACAAGAACGGTTGCGAACCGAACTTACACGTTTGGATGCCAACATAAAAGTTACAGAAGCTTACTGCCAGCTTAATTAAAACCTGAATGTGGCACATACACATTTAAATTCTAGTAACCTTATTATTCAAGTTCAGTTTACCTTAGTCAAAATTTATTAAAACTTGCTAAACATGCTTATATGTACATAATAGTTTCAGGGAGCTTTATAATAGAGTAGAGACGTTTCAATGTCGGAATAAAATTGGGAAAAGCTCGCTGTCAGACTAATTAAATTACCCACATAATTTGTCGGCTTGACAGATTGCCCCACCCGTTGTATTTTTGGTTTTATGTTTTTTGATATTTGTTAATAGTAATGGATAGAATGTTTTATCCAAATGAATAGAAAAGTATTGAGTAAAATACTTAGATTATCGAAACTCTTGAAATTAATTGTAACTAGGCGACAAGAAAAAGTTTTTTGGAATTAGCTACTTTATCTCAAGGCTGTTAACTATAATATTCTTTCAAAATTAAAAGATTCTTCTATTCTATTTTGATAAAAATTTGAAATTGTGTGTTTTCAGAAAAGTGAAAACATCATGAATGTAACAATTTTTATGTAAAAAATGTTATAACTTTTACTCAAGAGGTACATTTAACTGTGATACTCTATCTAGTTTTAAAACTAATACATCATTCTGCAACTGATTCAATTAACTGGAGATTGGCTAAAATAACATAAATGTTCTTCGGCTCAAGCAGTAAACAAAAGTAAATGAGAGTTTTTTGGGACATTGGTAAAAGTGGAATAATATCATTGCCACAGGATTCTGCATGTATACGTTATATGTAAAATACTCATTTAGATACTCACAATTTAAACAAAACTCAAAATTGATAACGTTCAGATCAACGTCAATAAATAGTATCAAAATTGGGCTGAGAGTCCCATATTTAATATTAAACTTGACAGAAAAAGTAAAATTTTATATGATGAACCTAAGATAAGTGAGAAAATCACCAAAAGTACGAATATTTTCAAGAAAATTGCCACCAGGAATAAAAAAGAACGGAAAGCTGGAAAAATATATTTCTTTTAAAATTGGTCTTTTTGTGTATTTTACCTCTTATCTCCGTCAGTTATCAACCTGTTTGAATGGTTACTTTTTTATTTGGAAGGTACCCCTAGTATTGTATCTTAAAATTTGGTAAGCATTTGATTATCGATATTGAAGTGTAATTTAGGATTTCTTAACAATGAATAGCGTGGGTACCGTGATCGAGTTTGGATGTTAACGGTTTAATGCGTTAATCTAGTTTAAAATTTGGAGACAACTAGGGCCGACATAAGTCCTCATTAGGGAAATCAAAGTGCTATGATATGGCCCCAAAATGGCGACAAAAACTTTTCAGCAACGAAGAGTAAACCCATCGAATTTGGATTGGTTTGACTTGTCTCGACTTAAGCAAGAAAGAAATAAAGTAAATATGTAGGTAAGTGTACAGAGATACTTGTATATACAGTCAATCAATAACTTTTCAGCATATTTTTCCTCGCATCTCTTGTATTTATTAATAAATTTAGGGGATTTCTTTTATTATTGAATATATTTAGCGTTAATTTCGTAGAAATTAATTATTCACAATTAAATGAAACTATGTGATGTACTATTATTTCTATTTTCTTTAATTTCTTTACCACGACCTAGGTTTCGTTGTATTACAACATCTTCAGGTGGCATATTAGCAAATATATTATTTTTCACTAAAATGACCCATAACAATAGAGGTTTTGCCTGTTTCGAATTTTAGCTACATTTAGAAATTGTCACCTATGTGCGTTGTCTCATAAAATACTTATATTTTACAGAAATCGGCATAAACCAAAAGTTTTATCTCCAGACATAATTTAAATACAGTATTTTGTAGAGTGTTTGTAGTACCTGAACATACATAAATTGAGATTTGGTCAACTAAATCAATTTGATTATAAATTAGATTGTCACTTTTAACTTTAAATTAGCAGTGGATTGACATGGACTAATCGAGAATTATTCCTTGTATCTAGGTTATTCAAATGACATGAAATTGTACTGTTATACACTAATCGGGGTACCTAGGAAACGAGGTTTGAAAGTAATAAAATGTTATAGAATTTTTTTGTATTCATTTCAAGTTTTTTTATACGGAAAATCACCGATGAAAATGGGTTTTGAGGACTTACAAATCGTTTTATGGGAATTTTTTAATAGCAACGAGAACTAAAGTGGATAAATATAAATAACATATATTTAAGTGGATCGTATTTAAAATACAAAGTTTCATCCTCTCTATAAGGGATTCAGATATGCATTATCGCACTCTCTTCATTATTAAAGTGCTCATTTTCGATGAAAACAGAAATGACTTAACATTAACCTGCTGTGACTATTACTTCATAATACGCATAGATCTGTTTCTATATTTATACAAATATTTGTACTGATTTTTACATAATTTTAACCATTTGCGGGAGAACACTAATTTAAAGATGTCAAGAAACATAAATATTCCTTTCAACGTTGCGTTTTCAATTTGAATTTAAAAAAAACAAAATAGTAAATAAATAAAATTAATATATCCTATGCGATGTTCCTTCAAAATTTAAATAGACTCTGAGCCAGATAAAAAGATTACATTTTTTTCATTAAAAATTGGAAATATTGAGAAAAATACTTTGTAGAAACATGAATTCAAGGAACTTATTCTATTTTTATTTTAATCGATTAAATATTTGAGAAAATAAATCATATGTAGATGTACTTCGTTAAAACTAAACTGATAATAACAGACCTCTTTTTATGGCTTGTATATTTCTTAAAGAACTACTTTGTGTATTTATAGAATGATTATATGTGCCAAGAACACATAAATAAAATGTATGTATTGAATATATATTCGCTAATCACTTCAAATTTTCCTTATATTTTAATATGACGCAATTCTTATGTATAATTTAGTTCCCGGAAGCAATATGAAATAGTATATCGATTTTCACAGATATTTTATATGTACATAATACATACAATTGTCGCATGGTCGACCGCCGGTAACTATTATTATACCTTTATCGTATTTTTTTTGCCAGTAGAAACATGAACTTGAACGATTAAAAAATTCCAAATTAATTAAAAATAATACTCTTTTACTGAACTAAGAATATGTGCACCGGTAACATATTTAGCTTTAATATGACCGATCCGCAAAGCAATCTATATAAATAGCGGAAGACCCGGTACCGAGGTAACTGAAAGTGTGGCCTCGGTGTTCGTTAAAGGATTGTTAACGAATTCAGTTTGGATCCGCCGAAACCGGGTCCACAAAAAATCCAGCTTTTTTTCTATTGAAACTGCACATCCCGGCGTGACACTGGTGTTTGCAACGAGAATTTGTCAGAAGTTCAAACTGTCGTTAGATAAATAATTGTTTGCATTAACCTAATACATCTAATATTACAGATTTGATTCAACTATTTAGTAATGATCGTTTGATATTTTGTTAATTGCCGGGGAAGATTGAGTATTTTTAGGTTCCTTTAATCTTCTTGCTTCCTAAAAAATTAAGTTATGCTTAACCGATGATTACGCAGTGTCATGTTTGTAGGTTATTTACGTGCGTGATATTTGCCTTTAAAATAATCGGTCATTAGATAAGAAAATTAAAATTTAATTTATGCGTATATATAGACATATTTATGTATATATACACATGAATTAAATTCTAAATTGTATTTATATATAGGTTTCATAACTGTATATATATTATACACATATATGTCATTTTAATTTAATAACCGTAGTTTAAAAAGCATATTACGGAAGTGAATATGATAATTAAAATTTGAAGCTTTCCGTAAAATTCATAATTTTTTAAACAAAAAAAATCAAAACTTATCATGAATTCATGAGCTTCGCTGTAATTTCATGATATACAAAAATATTTATTGCCAAAAATTGGTAATTGATTAATCAATGTACTTGCAAAAGAAATGTTCATTTCTCGAGTTTCAATATCACTTGCAAACTGTGTTTTTAATTTTGGGCTGTTGCCGTGCATAAAAATTTTGTAAGAATGTCCCGGATCCTTAGTTCTTGAAGTTTGTATCTACGCCACGTACAAAAAATCCCAAAGAATTCACTCTTGAGCAATAAAACCATCTCTAATATAAATCATACATCACTCAATTTCATTTCAAACTTGCCCTTCAGGTAAACCAACTTTTTATGAATATCTCGTCGCAGTAAATTTACTATTATCATGTGGTATGAAGCGATGCAAACAAAGTTCGAGCAGCTGTTGCCCATCACAAATTTTATATCTGCGCTTGAGTGGGTTCAGATATCATAAATTCGGAACTTTTATGGATATCGTCATGAAATTTCCTGGACGTGTTCTTAAGATATATACGAAAAGATTCCGGAAATTGGTTTGCCATATCTGAAAAATAGATTTCTTCCTTAATATTTGTATTGTCGACATACCACGCGTAGATTTAGTATTTTAACGAACATAGGTCATTCTAATGAATACTTGTAGAAATTTATAGACTTAATCTTATTATTAATTTCTATTTTTAATAACGCTGCTTTTTCTACTTTTCAAGAAGGCCATCACAAAGAACCAAGAAGACCATCATTAATTATTATACCCAAAATTTAAGAAAGGAGCCTTACAAAATTAAATGAGAAAGAATTAAAATTATAAACAAAACATACAGTTGAGCTCGTTGAGAATGTCAGCGTAACAGAACTCTACTTTGGTCAACACATTTTGTTGTTGCATCATATTATTTTAGCATAATAATAAATTTAACAAAGTGATAAGATTTAAATTTTTTATCACCGCAAATTCGTGGTCTCCGTTCACAATTATTGACCATATGCACCATCAAGGCTCTTGTTTTGATACTACTGACTTAACTGAGTAAGGAATTGAAAGAATTCAAACTCCAAAGCCACTCTAATGGCCCTGATTTTTATTCATGTATAGTAAGCTGTAGATTGTTTTTACATACAAGATATTACTTATTTGAAAATCAACCGCATGTGCCGACCTCCTTTTATTAAATTTATTTTCGTGTATTTGGTCCCAGTTTGCAGTCTACAGGATAAGTACATTCATTACGGATTCAGATACTTAGGATTTACCTTATTTTATTTGGGTTTTCGTATGAAATGTAAGTTCAGGGCCACATTGTGTATAGAGATACATTTCCTTAAGAACACGTTGTTTAATATATTTTATGACAAATAAAAATTAAAATATTATTAAAAATTTTCAAGTGTTATTTTTGTTGTGACGCTCTTATATGTAATATATTATTGTGTACGTTTTATAATTATTTACTATGTTATCTCTTTTAATCGACTTCAGAACAGGAAGTGGTTCTCAATTCGTTGGAATCTTTTTTTACGTATGTTTAGCAATAATTCTTTACTAATTTGGCCGATTTCGATACTATTTTTTGGAAGAGGGTACTGTAGTATGACAGAACTGGCAACACTTAAAGTTTTAAAAAGAATAACTTGTTGACATTTTATTTTCATTTTGAAATGCTTCTTGCTCTAAATGTCCATCTGTCAGAATAATTAAACTTGCACGTATCTAAATAATTAAAACACTAAAAAAAATATTAGTCAGGACTCAGAGTAGTGTGTATGTGATTTACAGTAAACGAGACAACACACACTTCATTGGTGACCCCGGCATGTTTCGCGGAGCTTCCGTTCTCAACATGCCGGATGGCAAAATTGAAATCATTAGCGATGCTACGTCAGCTATTGTATCGGATTTGCATCTTAAACCACCAGAAACTAATAAATATGGTGGAATTAAAACCAGGTTAATCTCACTTTATGCAGCCTCTGAAACTCAAAAAATTAAAAAATTGTTGAATGAACTAAATCTTGGTGATAAAAAACTCTGGCAACTGCTATGTGAAATGCAAAACTCTGCAGGTGATAAAATAACTGATGCTTTCCTAACAACCCTTTGGTTACAACGATTGCCACTGCCCATGTGGAGAATTTTATCAGCCAGCAAGGATGATCTCTTTAAATTACAAAATCAAAAATTATTTTACCAAAACAAATTAGTGATCTTTCCCTACAAGTTGCAGCATTGTCTAAGCGATAAAACTGATCCCTCTTCCTTTACAGACATAAATCAAGGAATCGCAATAGCAGCAGTGCTTGGTTCGGTGACCTCTGTTATTTTCACCAGAAGTTTGGAGACAAAGCATTTAGATGCACTATGCACTGGAATGGATGCACTGTAAACTACAGGGAGAACCCTGTAGTTTCCAGTTGAAACCAAGCGATTCGGAAAAATTAAGCCCCCGTCCCCCGTTGACAACCGAGGAACAAGGGGCGGAGTTGAGTCGTCTTTTCATCAGCGACAGAGTGTCAGCCACCCAATTTTTGATAGATACTGGAGAAGATATATCCGGCTATGCCATCCTATCGAAAAACTGTATCGAAGTTAGAATTGTTTGCGCAAATGATACAAAAATCAATACATATGGACATAAATTATTGAAGCTTGGTCTCGGTCTCCTGCGTTGTTTTAACTGGCTTTTCATAATTGCCTTTGTAAATAAGCCAATATAGGAATAGACTTTCTCGCCAACTTCAACCTCCTCGTGAATTCTAAAAACCGAAAACTGATTGATGGTGTAAGTTTTTTTACAACTAATGGAACTCATATATAATCATATAGCACCAATTCTAATAATTTACACCTTCCCATATCTATTGAAATTTAACGTAATAAACAGAAAAATCTAACACCATAAAATTGAACATTTCATAGAGACTAAAGGCCCTCGCATCTTTGCTCAAATCCGATAATTCAACTCAAATTTCAAACTCAAAGCAGCAAGAAACGAATTCGAGTTCATGCTTCAAATCAGATTATGCAGACTTCCAAAGAACAGTTGGTCCAGCCCTCACTTGGCCATGTAAAAATCAGGCGATTGGAGGTCTTGTGGAGACTACCGAGAATTGAATAATGTCACCATCCCTGACAGATACCCTTTACCATTTTTGAATGATTACAGCTATATTCTACATGGAGCAATGGTATTTTCATCCATTGTTCTGATCAGAGCATACCAACAAATTCCGGTTCGCGAAGAAGGCGACGAAAGAAGTTACGACGTTTGTTCTGTTATTTATATGACATCCTGGTAGCTTCTCCGGATGAAGAAACTCACAAGCAACACCTGCATCTAGTTTTCGAGAGGTTAACAAACTTTGGTTTGTGCATCAATGCAACGAAATGTGCATTTGGACAAGCAACACTTTCGTTTCTGTGATTCGAAGTATTTGCCGAAGGACTTAACCTCTTACAACCGAGGTAGAAGTGATTAACAGTTGTTTGAAACCGAAATCTTTTACCAGCTTACGCAGGTTTTTGAGGATGTTCAATTTTTAATACCAATTTATCTCTAACTGTGCCAAATTACAACAACCCCTAACAACATTACTTGCCAGAATAAGTAAGAATATCTAAAAACAGATAATGTGGATGAATGAGACCAGAAACGCTTTTACAAAACTTAAAGAAGCAGTCTGCCATGCTACTAACTTAACCCACGCCTTAGAAAAAGCAGAAATATCGCTGAAAACTGATGCTTTAGATACAGCCATCGCAGACATTTGGCATCAGATTAAAAACAACGAGAAGCAACCATTAAGCTTTTTCTTCAGGCCATTAACACCAACGCAACAAAAATAAAGTGCTTACGACCGAGATCTCTTAGCCATTTACAGGGCTGTAAAACACTTCAGACAAATCTTAGAAGGCTGTAATTTATCTATATACGCGGACCACAAGCCAATTACTGTCGCTTTTCAATAGAACTTGGAGAAGGCTTCCTCTCAGGCAGTCTAGACAATTGTCGTACATCGGATAATGTACAACAAACATTCTACACATCGACGAAAGGACAACACTGTTGCAGACGCACTTTCCCATTTAGAACTTAAAGCCATTGAAATGCCATCAACAATAGATTTTAAAACGTTAGAAATTCGCCAAAAAGACGAAGATCTTGAAACATTCAAGAACAACTCTAATCTGAAAATAATTCATTCGCAACAAAGCAATAATTGTGTTGATGCCTTACCATTTTTTCTTCTAAAAATACCCTCCGTGGTCAAGGAGGACATTGGACATTTTTCTGTTTAGCTTCTCTATGGTAGCCCCCTCTGTTTACCCGGGGAATTTGTGACCAAGGTCCCTGAATTATCACATTCGGATTTCATTCAGAGGATGCAAAGAATTATACGCAGCACGAAACCTTCTGCAATGACCACTCCAACTTTCAATCAAACAACTTTTAAATTGTTCGCAATTGTGTACAATAATGCAGCCACTTCATCTTTGTCACCAGTGTATCTTGGTTTTTATACTGTTAAATACCGTGCATCAAAATAATTTGATATAGATATCATAGGTACTGTCAAAAGGATTTAAATTGACAGACTGAAACCATGTTTGTTCCTAAATGATCCCTTCGAAAAGTCACTGGAAACTTCTACGCCCAAAAATGGAAAAAGTGCTACTACCTCGTGCGTTCCACCGAAAGGTATTTGAATCACCAACCATCCCACCATTACACGCAGCGGAAGAACTGTTCGTTTCTCTTCATATCTGAAAGACCATGTATCCTAATCGTCTTCACAGGGAGGGCAGCGCGTAGTGTGACAGAACTGGCAACACGAATTAATGTTTAAAAAAAATAACTTGTTGACATTTTGTTTTTATTTTCAAATGCTTCTTGTTTTAAAACTCCATCTGTCAGAATAGTTAAACTTGCATATATCTAAATAACTAAAATACTAAAAAAAATATTAGTTAGGAGTCAGAGTAATGTGTGTGTGATTTACAGTAAACGAGACAAGACAAACGTTAGTACTACAGGTGTGGTCCCATAATAATATAATGATGATCGGATAATGAGGCCCGGAAACGATCCAAGGAACTCCTTAACGAATGAAAGTAAATCAACCATGATGCAAGACATTTGCTACTGGAAGTTCAGGTCAGGGTCTGATGATAAGTTTTGGAGATGAGTAATGGAACTCCTTAACTAATGGTAGTAAATTATAAGTGATTCAAAATATTAGCTTCTGGTAGTTGTTATTTTGCAAAATAGCTGGACTATCGATCATGTCAGAGTTTGATGATGCATTCTGGAGATGAACAATGGAATGCCCTATCAGATAGTAGTAAATCAAACATAATTCAAGATATTTACTATGGGTAATTTTTATTTTGAAAAACAACTGCACCATCGAGCAGGTCAGGGTGTGATGATGAGTTCCAAAGATGAATGATGTAACCCCTTAACGGATGGCAGTAAATCTATCGTGATTCAATATATGTAGGCACTGGTTAGTTGTTACTTTAGTTATTTCTTTTCAAAACGTGATATTGGATTTCTGATATGGAGAACGGAATTTTTCAATGGCTAACAGCTAACTACTACATAGCTTCATTTCTATGTGTTGTCGAAAACCAACTTTAGACAAAGAGAAAATTATCCATATACTAGCTTTTGCCCATGACTTTTAATAATTATTCAATAATCTAAGAAAGAAAATAATTGTGATTATTAATATTAACATATTAATTATTAAAACTTCTAAAACAAAATATTTTTCTAAAAACTGACTTCAAGCTGGCAGTAAGTAATTATATTCAATAATTAAATAATAAAGAAAAAAGATTCGTGTAAATTTGTAAATAATACTCTTTCGTTAAATAACACATCAATTATTTATTTATTACCATTTATTTGTTACTGACTTCAAGCTGGCAGTAAGTAATTAGATTCAATAATTAAATAATAAAGAAAAAAGATTCGTGTAAATTTGTAATTAATACTCTTTCGTTACATAACACATCTCTTATTTATTTATTACCATTTATTTGTTACTGACTTCAAGCTGGCAGTAAGTAATTAGATTCAACAATTAAATAATAAAGAAAAAAGATTCGTGTAAATTTGTAAATAATACTCTTTCGTTAAATAACACATCAATTATTTATTTATTACCATTTATTTGTTACTGACTTCAAGCTGGCAGTAAGTAATTAGATTCAATAATTAAATAATAAAGAAAAAAGATTCGTGTAAATTTGTAATTAATACTCTTTCGTTACATAACACATCAATTATTTATTTATTACCATTTATTTGTTACTGACTTCAAGCCGGCAGTAAGTAATTATATTCAATAATTAAATAATAAAGAAAAAAGATTCGTGTAAATTTGTAAATAATACTCTTTCGTTAAATAACACATCAATTATTTATTTATTACCATTTATTTGTTACTGACTTCAAGCTGGCAGTAAGTAATTAGATTCAATAATAAAATAATAAAGAAAAAATATTCGTGTAAATTTGTAAATAATACTCTTTCGTTAAATAACACATCAATTATTTATTTAATATCTTTAACATGATTAACTGTTATTAGTATTTAGTGTCACAATTGATAAAATGTAGATAAGGTGGACAGTTGCAACGGCATGATACGTTTTACTATGGTCGAGACTGTGCCCCGACGGTAAATAAATATATCTGAAGTGAAAACATGAATGTAATGAAAATAAAGTGAAGTTTATTTGTCTTGAATTTGAAGGTTAGCCATTTTTAATATCCGTTTGAATATAAAAATGAAGAGAAGTACACTTATTACAAGGGTGATACCATAATAATAATAAAAGCCTTTTATTTCTTGCCAGAAAACAACAAATTAAGTAATCTTAATCCTGTTATTATACCACTTTCCTTTTACGTTTCAGAGTTAATTTCTTTTGTTAGTCAGTTTGTTAGTCATATTGAATAAATGATTAATGTGCAAGAACCCCTCCACGGGTGAAGGCCTCCTCTAGAGGAGCCCAATATTCTCTATTTTGGACTGTTTGCATCCAGCGCGGATCAGTCGTTTTGCTAATATTATCCACCCATCTCGTGAGCGGTCTTCGTCTGTAGCGTTTCCCACTTGGGCCTCTCCATATTGTCACCCATTTGGTCCATTGCTCATTTGTAAGTTTCGCTACATGCCCACCCATTTCCATTTTGGGGCATTTCACGCCAAGCGGACAACGAAAAAAAAGTCAGGTCGTGAAATTTGTCCATATTATGTTTGATTATACTTCTAGTGAACATGGATGTGCACACCCATTTTTTTTTCGTGTGGTGCTTTATTGTCGAGTTACGAGCTTTTGAAAATTAACAATGTATGAGGAATGCACTTTTTGGATGCTTATTTTTTTAATCAAACAATTTATAACAAAACTTTATAAACATTGTTTCTTGAAGTTAAAATTTTTAATTTTTCCATAGAATTCGAAATTCGATTTTTTTTACTCGTAGTAAACCGGAAGTGAAGATTCAAATCGATATTCGAGTAACTTCGACATATTTTTTTTTCAATATTTTTTATTAGAATTATAGCGTTATAAATATTAATACCCCAATAAAAAAATTAAAACGTGATCTCTAATAGTTTAGGATACAGAGCATGTAAAGTACATACACATCGCGCCCAGTTTCTAAGACGTTCGGGGTTATTTGTTAATACTTCGCTATGTACACTTCATTCGCTTATGTTAACATGCAAAATAAATCAAAATCAACTGAATTAAATTTTTAAGAGTAAAATATATGTAATTGATAACATAAATATTTTTCATTAACGAATTCATATAAAACAATGACAATGTTGTGATATACGACCAGTAACGCCATCTCGTAGTGAGTGATGAAAGCTATTACTAACCCAGAATAATATCGTCGTTACTTGCTAGAAAGAGACAGCTATATTACGCGTAACTGTTCCGCTCGTAGTTCGAATTAACCGTTATTGTTAGTTGAAGCTTTGACCGCTCATCGGATAGACGCGTTACTATTTTCTATTTGATTTAAAATGGATTCTTACGGTGATCGGTGTTTTAATCCGATTTTCATGGCTCGTCATAAGAAGCGTGTGAAAGTTAGAAAAATATCTAACGCATTAAGTGTAAAGTGGACAATTTCGCCCAATGTTTATGTATGTGAATCGTGCAGAAAACGACTGTTATGTGAATCACCACCTGAAGAAAACATTGTCTTGTCACAATCTAGTCAGGCATCAAGTGATTATTCACAACCAAACCAAGACGAAAGTTTTATTCCGTTCGTGTTCGTGTACGCTTCGTTCTATGCCTTTTTGACACGTGGTAATTTTTTTCTTTATTTTGGCTGTATATTTTCAGGTCTGACAAGCATAAGTTAGGCACGGTGAAAAGCAATTCGACATGACCTTAGTTTTGATTTTTATTCTCACGTTGTTTTTAAAAACTTCCTTCAGGCTCCAGTATTTGTCCATGCCTCTCGATTTCTGAATAGTTGTTTTCTTTGTCGAAGCTAATTTGTTTGTTCAAGTATAAGTATTTGTTTGCAAAGCTCAATATTTCGTTGTCCGCAGAAATTGTCTTTTCATGCTGTTTGTGATTAATATTGTCTTTATAAGGTTACTCTAAGCCTATCTCTTCACCAGCTACATTTAGCGACTGGAAGTCTTTCGCAAATCGGAGGTGGCTCAGGTAATTTCCGTCGATGGTTCACTAATTTTTCAATCCAACTTTCTTATTATCTTATTTTAAGGTAGTAATGAATATCTTTGGGGCGGTGGGAGGGTTTCGGCTCGCCTTGTTTCACTCCTCTTTCTATGGGAAAGCTTAGGTCGACTTTTCCATTTGAACTCTACCCGTGTGTTATTATAAATACTTTTTATTACCTGTACATACTCGTTCTCTATCCCTTACTCGATTAGAGCCTTCCAGATTTTTTAATGTGATACAGTATTGAAGGTTTTTTTGTAATCAATGAAGGCGATGTATAGAGCACTCTCTATACATCGCCTTCATTGACACAGAGTCTTTTCTGGTATTTTTAAACCAGTAGTTCCAGAGTGTGTATATGGGCCATAGTCGAGAATTTTTCCTAAATCGCGCTTGTTCCATGGGTTGTTTGGCTTCCAGTGTTGTACTTGTTCTTTGGTTTATAAGAGGGAGAATAATTTATATATAAATGACAATAAGCTTATTGGTTTGTAATCTGCAACATCGTATGAGGCGACCTTTTTATAAGTTAGTATTTTATCTGATTCTGACCAATGTGTTGGTGTTTTAAAAGATTCTAAAATTCGATTAAAAAGTTGAGTTAGCGGTAGAGCCAGTAGTGAATGGGCCGATTTTATAGCTTCGTTGGTGTTGTTGTCTGAGCCTCGGCTTTTATTTGTTTTTAATATATACACTGCTTGGACCGCCTTTGTTACAATTAATTGTGTACATCTCGTTGAATTTACGTCTGACTGATAATTGTTTTTGTTGTTATTATATAAATTTTCATACTCTTGAGCGCTATAACGTGTTTTTTAGAATTCTGTTACAATTCTAATTATTTCGATACGATTATTTAGGATTTTTCCTTTGCTATTTAATACGTCGATACATGTCTTGTTTGTTTGTAACTCTTTGAACGCATTTTTGAACTGCCTGGCTGTGAGAGACATTTCTCTACAATATCTCATCTGTATCTTGTATAGTCGTAATTTATGCGCTTGCTTTTTCCAAGAATTTAGTTTTATTTTTGATGTTTTGTATTAAATGTCTCCTCTCCATGAGCGCTAAGGTTCTCTCTGATATAACTGCATATCTTTATTTGTATTTTTGTTACATGGTCCAACGTTTTGGAGGCTTTGAATGATTGCTTTTAGTATTTTATCACACAAGGTTTGAACTGGAATATTTTCTTGAGGGTCCAGAAGGTTTGGTAGGTGAGCTACGACACACTCTATGTATCTTATTATTTCTTCCTCCCTCTTCAAAGTAGAGTTTCAAAAATTTTTAAATCCAGTTCGGTTCTTTTCATTTTTGACAGTATTATTTTTGCTCTAACTGGTCTCTGATCTTGAGATTCAATACTTTTATATTTTGTACTATACCAAGTTTATTTGACAAGATGTAATCAATTTCGTTTATATATTCACCATTAAGTGAATGCCATGTCCATCTTTGGTTTGGTTTCCTTTTTGAAATATGAAAAAAAAATAGCAATATTAAATATATTACTATTTTATTTTCAAGTGTGAAGTCGATAAGTCTTTGACCTCTTAGGTTTCTAACACCATATTCATATGATTTCTTATCAAATATTCATCAATTCTAGGTTGGTCTATTTTGGCATTTAATTCGCCTATAATTATACACGTATTATGTGCAAGGTCCATGGCTTTATATACATTTTCATGAAAAATTTCCATCTTTTAATTTTTTGCTGCTTTTATGGATGCATATCCTTGCATAATCAACATTATTTTGTGTTTTGTGTTTAGATTTAGTAGTGCGACTCTATCAGAGATACCGATGGACCTTTCTATAGTTTTCTTGTGGTGTAAGTTTATTAAAAAACCAACTCCATATTTCCCCTGTGTGAGTCCTGTAGGGCAGAGTAAACAGTTTTCATATTTTTCTATTTTTGTATTCAATCTTTGCGTTTCTGATAGTCCAATTATATCCAAGTATATATTTTTAGTGCTTCGGACAGTTCTAGTAGTCGTCCACAACATGACAAGGTTCTGACGGTATATAAAGTTTGATTGTTGTTCCAGATGAAGAATTTGGTGTTGTCATATATGTTGTTTTCTTTAGAGGGTTATGGTCAATTTGTTTGTTTGAATTGGTTTGTTTAAATAATTTCTTTTTCTTTGCTTGTGTGCTAGCATCGCTTTGTGGTCGGGAGTTATTTACCGGTGAATAGGAAAGAGACCTTTTACTTTTGGGTTTTATTAAGACCAGTTTGTCATATTTTAATATTACTTTATTACCCTTCTCCCTTCAATTTCACTTGCCCTTGCAATTTTATCCTTTTCTCCAATACTTGTTGTGGGTAATCTTCTTTCAAATAATATTGAGTGTCTTTTCTTTTTAAAAATATTAATTTTTGTGCTGAGAGTTGAGAAGGTTACAATTATTGGACGAGGTCTGTCCCCTAATTTCCCTATTATTTTTACCTCTTGTATATCCTTAAAAAGTTGGTTATGTTATTTTGTAAGTTTTCATATTCCGCAGAAAAATATGTTCCGCAGTCTCACTTGTTTTTCTAAGAAGTAGATTCTTTTATCTTGGTTTTCCATTTTTCTTCTCCAATTTTTTATGTTTTTCCTCCGATTTGAAGAATCTTTCTTCCAGCATTTTTTTGTTATTCTGTGTAACCTCTTTCGCTACATTTTCTCCATTTTTTCGAACTTCTATTTTTTGGTCGTTTAATTTTTTTGTATGTTTTTATGAGCGTTTATAATTTCCTCCATGATTTAAACACTAATTTGCGTGTTTTTTAATGGATAAATGAGGTGCCCTCTAGTGGTACTTCTTTGGACTATCTCACCTTTGTAGCTATCGATGATCGCACTCTCGGGTTTTGGTACATGTTGTTTGATGTAGTGCAAGCTATTATGCATATCTTGCAACAGTTTGTGCTGTAGTTATGTTTTATACGCTGACTTCTGACGAGCTATCCAAAGTTATAATTCGTTCTAATTTGAGGTTGTAAATGGTATTCAGGTTACGCTTAATTTTTTCTTTCTTTTTTTTAGCATGAAACTTGAACTTGTACTGTTTATTTAAGCTTTTACAATGTATTAAGAAAGTCTTAGACAGTGATGACACAGTCTTTAAAATTAGATATTTTTCACACTTTTTTTGACACCTTATTTCAATTTTCTAGTCGTCTAGTTCTTTTTGTATATTTCCCACGATTTAAACACTAAGTTGTGCGTTGCTTTGTTTTGATAACTGAGGTGACCTCTATTAGTTCTTCGTTGGACTACCTCGCCTTTGGAATTATCGATGATCAAACGCTCAGATCTTGGTAAATGTTATTTGTTGTAGTGTAAGTGGTTATGCGCGTCTTGCATCAGATGGCGCTGTACTTATATTTTACATGCTGACGTGTGACGTGCTATCCGAAGTTGCAAATCATTTTAATTTGAGGTTGTGATTGGTAACCAATTTACACCTTCTAAACCTATTTTTTTTTAGTAAGAATTGTTTATTTACGCTTTTACACTGTGTTACGTTAGTCTTAATTGATAGTAAATTTTCAGAAAAGAAAAAAGCATTAGTGGTGACAGTCTTTAGTTTTTGTTTTTATCATAAGTTTATGACCACTTTTGACCTTGTTTCCAATATATGCTACTTTCACGCTGTTTTTTGACACTACACTTTTTTACGCCCCAATGGAACTTATCAGTTTCTCGAAACTTGTTTTAATCACGGAGACAATGTCTATCGTGGCTCAGTGGTGCCCTTATTGGTCGATACCATACTAAGCTATAATTACTTTTTTAAATTATAGTTGACAATTGGTGGTAAAAACGTGACACACTTCACGAATTTTCTTGCACGTTATTTGGTTTTGTTATTTTATTCCCTTGGAACTTTGTTTTATTTCTATCAAAAGTAACTTCAAACTAATTTACACTTAAAACAATAAAAACTTGTAGAATTGGTCCTGGTCCACTTATTAAAATTTTATATGTATATTTAATCAGAATAAATTAATAATATATAACATTTTTTTTGTAAAAGACGAAACTAAATTCAGTTTTTGAACTTTTTTGTAACTTTTTACTCGTTTCTGCACTAATATTTGTTGCACTTGTTGCTGAGAATTGTAATAGACCAAGAATAAGTAATACACGTCTTTTGTTAATGACGCATTAGATCTATGATCAAGATATCTTGTGTTTGAGTCATACACGTAGTCATTGGAGTCAATTTTCGGTGCACATGTTTCTACATACGATGCATGTTGGTTTTAATTTCTGTTGAAAAAACTTCTTTTTTATTTGTTAAAAAATAGATTTTGCCCGGCTAAATCCGCCTTTATCAAGTTTTATTGTATAAAGTTTATGGAATGTAACTAAACGAACATAATTAAAGAACACCTTACCTGGTAAAAATATGGTCTTATAATATATCAAGAAATGTTTACATAATATTATTTTGTCATTATTACGTCACTTATTATCGACTATAATATAACATTCTATAGCTTTTATCGAATTAATTTATGTCCATTTGTAATAATCTGAAGTAATTTAAAAATAAAACATACGCTATCAGTGTCAAATCTTTTAAAATTAATGAAAACGAGTCTCAACTATAACCATTAAAATAGGACTAAAAGTAAATAAACTGGCGTTAGGACATACAATTTCAGGCTAAGTATAAAAATAACGCGCGCAGCTTTATGTGAGCCAGCCCGTTGGTGGATTGAAACTTTGTCAATAGCTTATAAATGAGGATAAATATATTTACACAAACCGATACGAACGACAGAAAAGAAGAAGATTTTTTGTTTAATCTAAATCGCTAAGAGATACAATCAATGGATATTAATGGATTCGTGACTACGTACAATATCGTGATTTGGCCGAAAAATAAAAATACGATTAGAGTGAAGGAAGCAGGTCACGTTTTTCCGAAGAGAAGCTGCCGTGTCTACGAGTATGTGAGGGACTGATATGTCCAATTGGGACGTCGATAGGTATCCCAATATTTTAATGGAATTGATGATTAAATGATTATTCAATGTAAATTAATTCAAGTTGATTATTATCTACTCCTGCAGGTTTCATCGATGTAGACATTTTAACTAATTTATAGAAATACTGCATTAAAACCGGAAGAAATTTAAATGAAGTTAGGAGGAAGTCTATGTGATTGTGTGTTGTTGGGACTGGAACGTACAAACAAAAGTCAAATTATAATCAAATGGAGGTAACGTATGATCACAGTTTATAAATAACGTTTACTTTTGTTCACTATATACATGTAGTTCATTACATATGAGTGACCTGTTAAGTTACGTCTTTTTATAAGGAAATTTTAGGCATGTGTTCATCAAATTAAATGCCATATAGTCGGTTAAAACAAAATAATAAATGAATTGCGCATGTTTCTTCATATATTTTAGGTGGTAAATTTAAATTAAGTATTTTTATCATGTGATGATTTTGGGTGAAATATTACAAAATTATATCCGACATTATTTGCATATGTTTCTTGTTTTTTATTAACCATTTAATAAATATAACGGTTAAAAAAATAAGACACGTGTGCAAATAAAATCGAAGTTTCGTAATATTTCGTTGCTACTTCTTTGGTATATCCACAATAAAATTACGATAGAGTAATATTAGTAAGTAATTAAACTTCTAATTATAATGAAAAAATCTCCTCTTTATATTATGTGCATTAAATATGTCTTAAACGTAACTTTAAAAATATGAGTTATCTGAAAACTAAAAGTCCTAAAGATAAGTGTAATAAAACAATTAGTATCCTTTTTTATACTCCATTTTTTAAATTTGCTAAGGAGCACATTTCAAAAAATGTCCATACTATATTTTTTATTTAGTATTTACTTTTGTCACGCAATAATATTTTGGTATATAGTAAACATACTTTGGGCTAAATTTTGAAATTATACAAAAATATGGCATTGAAATGTCTCTCTCTCTCTCTCTCTCTCTCTATATATATATATATATATATATATATATATATATATATATATATATATATGTATATATATTTATAATCACGCGATATTGGTTACGTCGATTCTGCTAAAACTAGAATAAACAAATTTTGAGTCAAACTCTTGTGGACTCTATTAAATACTGGGATAAAAAGTACTCGACTTTTTATTTTAAAGTTGTAGCACTAATCAGTCTTAGGTCGAAATCGTAACCAAAATTTTAATTTACAGAGACATTCATGTTATAATTTTAGTATATAGAAGTAGAGTCGTAATGCATTGCGGAATATTTTTTACTTTATTATGTACTATACCTGGGCATCGCAGACTTGTTACTTTCACCTTATTATTACTTCAAATTCATATTCCGCCTATGCACAGCAAGTAATTAGTTTTAACCACATTATATAACCGGTAATGTGGTTAAAACCGAGAAAAGAAAAAAAAGACAATGTGTACATTGTCTTCAATTTGCGGATGATATGAAGATTGTCTCAGCTATCAGATGTATAGCAGATTGCACGTTGCAGCGTAATATCGATGCTATTCTTGAGTAGAGCAATGCGAGTGTTCTGAAGCTCTATTCCAAAGTAATTAAAGTAAAGTAAAGTAGCCTGGTGATTAAACGTCTCCAAAAAACCTTGCTTGTATATTTAAGTATACGGTTACTTTTTTTTTCTAATTCCTTCCAATTTTTTCTTCGTTATTTTGAGTTACGGTACGTTGCAGCAATAAAATAAATGGAAAAATTGTATGGTCTTACTTATTAAACTAACTCTCGCTCTTCGTCCTGATAACTAACTGCACTCCTGTAGGTATTACCTTTTTGCTATATCGGCATCTAGAACTGAGTTATATGGAAATTGTCTTCTTGGCCTCCGTATGCAATTGTTCGCGGTTTCACAAAAATGTGACGTGTTTGTGATGAGCGAGATTAAACTTGTTGATATATGTCACCGTTATATTTTATAATGTTACTGAATTTATTTAATGATGCTATTATTTTTATTAAAAGAGAAAAATGTTCAGACTGCAAGGTTTCCGTAACTGTTTGATAGGGAAATAAATAGAATAAATAAATTTTAGATTAAGGTAACGTGTGAAGTAAAATTGCTGAATAAGTAGCATTTGACGTTTTTTACTTTGTCATTAGGTTTAGGTTAAAATCCTAGAAATTTTGATCAGTGTTAAAAAATATAGGAACAATCAAAGACAGTACGAAAAACATTTCGCAAAAACTTATGTTATCAATGCTGTTCTTCGTATCGCTCCCTTCAATTTTTAATTTCGGATGTTTATGAAATACATAAATTGTTATTATTTATAACTGATGCTCGCAAATAGCGGAATTTGTCATAACTCACAGTAATTTCAAAAAAGTTAATATTTAACATGATATTAATATATGTTTTGACTCTACCACCGTTTCCGCATTTCCAGTCAGAAATTTAATTGCCGGTAAAAGTTCTCATTTCTATGGAAATATCACAGAAGTGTAAGCAAGAAGTTGCGCCATAAACTTTGTAATGTATTTTTTTTATTTACATCACTAAAGTATATCTAACTTAATATCTGTGTACTGTTATCCTAAATAAGGCAAAATACTCTACATTTGCTACCTTGCCTACTACCTGCCGAACCATTTTCACGTCACCGATTAAACCTAATCAGGTATTTTCTTAAATCTTTCATCAAAGAAAATAAATAAAAAAATTATTCGCATGGGTGACATCTTAAAGTTAGTGTTCAATTATGTTCATGTGTTTAACCCAAGAAAACTGTTCAAGGAAACCAAGCTTTGGATGAAAAGTTTGCAAGGGACATTTTTAAGGCAGCAATCATTCTGACAGGGTGTACCTGTGGAGACAATGTGTTAATAAGTTCAATTTTATTTCCAGAGTCTAAAAATTTGCTATCAGTTTTTGATTCGAGATGACTAAATTGCAAGGTCAGACGCCAAAGACTGTAGGCGTTGATCTGTAGCTTCACACTTGCATACAGAATCTTGGAATATTTTAGGGAGGACATTATTATGATAATTTCAATCAACAATTTTTAAAGGTATAAATAATGTTACGATATTGGTGTTAAAAATAATAATACCAAGTAAACTAGTCTACATAGTACACAAAAAGAGATGATATGATTTCAATTAAATTTGTATACCTTAAACGTAAAACGCTAATAAATAAAAAAAAACTATACGCCCTTATAATATAGTGCATAATTTAGAACAAAATGCACAATTTCGAAAAATATATAATGGTTTTTTCCAGTTATGACCTCAAATAACTAGACAATTTTTGCCTTTTACCGATTCAATGCAACTAACAATTTGCATTGTTGGAACCCTATATAAACGAATTAATTTAAATTCAAAGAATTATTTAAATGTTAACTTATTAAATTTCAATACAAAAAGTTAATGTAGGATCAAAAATAACTCTGAATTTTGTCATAAATTGTAAACTTAAAAAACATTGACATTTTTGCAATAATGTAATTTAAAAAACTGTACATAAAGAGAATTTAATTAAATTTTGGTTTTCGGTAATTTAAAGACTTCGACACAACTGAATTGCAACCACGGGCATGTTTAAAATTTGTTTGAGAAAGTTTGAAAACTACATTGTCGGATACACGTTTCAATTTAATTCTGAGACTCAAATGGAAATTTTCGTTGACAGCTTCGTACCTCGCTACATATTCCAACGCCAAGAACAGAGTTAAGTTTTCAGGCGCAAAAACAGATTTAAATATTTAATTTATTGAAATTCAACTCGCTCTCTCTCGCTAACTCTACTTCACTCAATGTGAAGTAGAGTTAATATATTTTAGTAAACTCTATTGACGTTTATAAAGTAAGCATATACACTTATCTAGCAAAGCTTAATGTAATAATAACTGTGTTAGTCACACGAGCTTGCTAGGTAAATAAAAGTGGGAACCTTGGTTTTCTTTTTAATTTGACTAAATTACATAATGATGTGTGCGTACTATTAAATACTTTAGAACTACTAAATTATATAATTTTGTAACTCCCAATAATAGTAAAATTTAAAATTTTCGATAACGAAAAGTCACTATTTGAAGAAACATTTGATAAACCGATATCTAAGCTCAAATAAATCATTTTTGAAGGAATAGTAATATATAATAACAATAAATGATTATATTGATGTACGAAATGAATTCCTCTAAGCTGCTAAGAGAAATTATAATACTCTGGGGTAGATAAATAACCCTTAAAATTCTATTTCTTAGCCATTTATATTTAATAATATTTAATAGAATATCTACTTTTTTGCGAAACTTTGCGAATTTATCTACTAGGATGTATGATGAGTTTCCGGGATTAAAAAAAATATTGATACTTTGTGAAAAAAATTGAGAACACGTTTGCTTTATGAACCTCATCAAGGACAAAAAGCAATCATAGCAACATGAAATATGCTCAACAATGGGTGAAGGTGTAATGTTCTATGACATAACCAAACATTGTTTCCAAAATTCCAAGAAGGTTGTTTTAATATGTCTAAAATTCCTCATTCAAATTGACCTTATATATTAAAGAGCTTCTTTGAAATACACCTCAGGTTAAATTGGCATTAGCAAGAAAAGAAAATTTCATGCTCTAATACTGCAATAGAAATATTATTCCATATTTTAGGTGAAGAAGTGGAAATATTCGTTTTGACTACCAGGTTAGCTAACACACCTTCATTTTCAGAAGACAATCGATACAACTATAGACCTACTGAATTGAACTGAAACGTTTCACTAATAAATATAAAATAAAACTAAGCGACATAAAACCTTTGTGAATTGAGATACATATGTAAAATGTGAATTTGACTGTGACGCGCGCATACGCTCGCACACGCGCATCCACCCACGCACACACACACACACACACACACACACACACACATATATATATATATATATATATATATATACACATATATATATGCATGTATATTTATACACAAAAACATTGCACACACACCCACATACATACGTGCACTGAAGTAATCACGGACTCAGGTATACACTCACAGACACATATTCTCCATACACACTCATACAAACATATCATCTATGTCAGAATTTCTGAATGAGCTCAGTTTTGCCGTCTTTTCTAGGGAGTTTCAATAAATGCGATTTATTATTTCAGTACCACATCCACTTTACTTTATTATTGGCTAACAGTGTTTCTTTTTCTTGAGTAACAGAGGTTAGGAATACCAACATTTTATTAAAAGGGCTGCTTCTGTCGGTCAGTGAAAATTGGGAAAGTCGGAGTCAAACGACAATTTTCGTATTCTCTCCCTAACGTTTAAATGATTTTTATGGCTCCATAATAAAACAAGTAACCCTCATATCACCTTCATCATGTCCGTCCGTACATCTCACATTTTTACAGCCGCCAGAGTTATAAATCTTTAATGTCCCTCTACATGTAAAAAAGGGACGAAAAAATAATGCACGCGCCATATCGAACGGAATGTTATCGGATGTACCTTTTAAATTATAAAAATTGTTTATTTATCATTTTTAATCCTTACGTCCCGCTTGCAAAACTTAACTGTAAAATTATTTTCAATGTATCCATTTGGACTTTGTGAAAATTAATTTTAAAAATCTGACAAAATTCTTCTTTCTAGTATTTGATTGAAACTTATACCTAACATTATTTCGATTAATTAATATCAAAAAGAAATGCAGCCAATAATGGAAACCTTAAGCAGATTTCCGCAGTATATGCATAATCGTACATAGTGAAAATTTATAAGCATTTTATTTTGGTGACATGTTGACGAATCCTTTAATTTTCGCGGACATTCATTTAATGAATTTATTCTACTAATAAATTTTGAAAAATAAGTTTCAATAGTCATCACGGTTAACCTTGATTCTATCACTTTTGTCCATACGATTTCCAACAAAGTTATTGAATCGAGTTTTCGCTTTATATGGGTACATACAAATCATTATATAATATATGCTTGAAAACTAAATTTGACATACACTCACGATGAAATCAATAGAATTTGAAAATATCGTGACGAAAGTTGGCAGAAAACAGATTGAAGTAGAAACTAAATGTAAAACTATTTTTACACTGAGTAATGATATGTAATTTCATGCAATTCGTGTGCAAATTAAATAAAATTTAATTTACTTGTAGATTTATCTAGTTCAAGATCAATTTGTTGCGGTATTGCGATCATGCCCTAGTAAGCAAATTTTCCGAATGTAAATATTGAAATATACGAGTATAATATAAAAAAAGTGAAGAAAATGAAGTCAAAGAAGTCAAAATCTAGTTCATTTTATTCTTAACAAAATCGCTGAATTTAATCATATCATAGTTTGCTAGAAGTGCTAATCGAGGGCGTTAATTGCGGTCGTCCAGACAGCGGTTTCCCTCTGTTAGTCTGCAACTTAGGGAAGTCGTTGGACTGTTGAATCGTAATACTTGTGTCACGCTTATGTACTTAGCGTAATTTTCAGTAGCTAATAAGAATTCAAAATAATTTTTGTGAAGTCAAAAATTGGTACGTTGTTTATAGGCGGGATTTCAAGTCACACATGTTCAAGGTACTTCATAAAAAAATAATTTCAGGGCAATACCTGGTAAATCCATAAAATATGCGGCATCAAGTAATATCCTAAGTTAACCATTTTGTTAGAACACACGAATTCCGACTTCATTTTAAAATGTTTATATAATAATTTATTAGTGTTATCGATGAATCCCGCGGTAGAATCACACATTTTTCACTAATGTATACACATCTTCATGAGTGCATAGTTTAAAAGATTACCAATTTAATGTTAGTCTCATCATCCACCATCTTTAATGCGATGTCAATACGACATTTTGATATAAATTCAAATTTAAGCGCACAATATCTCCTTTTTCAATGGGTATGATTGGCTTAAGAATTTAGATTGGATTCCGTTTCAATAAGCCGACGATTTTAGAGACACTCGAGACAATGCGATCTTCTGTTTGACGTTTGGTAATATATTTCTTCCTATTTTGATGATCTCAAGTAAACGATTAACTATTACTTGATTAAACGACTAATTATTTAATTTAGGTTATCAAATAAGTTTCCGACAGATCAGTAGATCCAAATACTTAAAAGTTAGAATTTACATGAAAAAAATTTAATCAAACCTTATACTAGAAACGTCTTATTATATTCTAGTACAAGGTTTTGAGTTAATTTTATCCAAGTGGACAAATTTTATTGAATCAAGTTTATTCTCAAACACATGTAGGAGCGGAATGTTCAGTTGACCACTGAATATTTAAAAGTCGCCTTAACGATTAATTTACACGGAATGTTTCTTGGAATTCCAGACAAGAAATATTTCCTCTATGATTCATAAATCTATGCGTATGCGGCGCCTTTTTTCTAATGCTTTCTATTAATACCAAGTCAATCGCGGAGGAGGAAAAGTTTAATAGTATAAGCGGAGTCTGTTGGAATTCACCATGCTCGCTACGTAACTAAGCTTGTATTTGTTTTGATATGGTTCAGTTGTATTTCGTTAAATATTCCATTGATTAGTTGTATTTCCATTGTTTTTGTTTATTATTATTCAAATTAAACTTAGCAATCATCGCATAAATCTATTAAATATTTTAAAGGAAAATTCTTCCTCTTTCATAAGAGAATTTGCTAATTTGGGTTTACATTTATTTGTCTTTCCATGGAATATACGTTGATTAAAAGTAAAATAAAGCTGTTTTATGACATTCTCCCGACGACAAAAGTTATTTATTCCTCCTGAAAGTAATAAACTTGGATTTAATTTTCTTGAAAGCAATGAAACTGGAATATCACAAATAGAGATATCGGTTAACCAGATCTGTATGTTCATGCAACAGCCAACCAATTCGATAGTTTACGGTGGTAATTTGTTTATAAACACTAGTAATCAGAAACTTTAGTTAAGAATTAAATAATTATAACCTAGACATGACTAGACAACTCGAGACCGTCTAAACAATTAGGACTCTTGATGTGCGACTCAGAAAAAACAATGTTCTCAGGTAATGAAGGGGTTACTTCGTAACTCACAAGCGGATAAACTTTCAAAGAAAGGAAGGAATTATGATTTTTAATGTCTAAAAACACATTAAATGGTAGATTATTTTTCTTTGTTGTTTTTATTTTACCCATTTGTCTGAGCACATTGTGCCAGACTTACCACACAATCAATATTGTTATTTCTATAATTGTGACGAATTTCATTTGTCGTCTTTGTTTTATATTAGATGAAGAAAAAGAAGTAATATCGTTTTTTGTCATATAATGGATTTTTCAAGCGATAAATATCCTAAGGAAAAATCCTACATTTACACGTTATTTTTTGTAAATTAATAACGGTATTTTTTGTAAATTTAATAAAAAATAATGGGATACAAAATAGTTAAAAGTTTGACAATAGTAAGTAAATATTATCTTCCTGATTTTACTAACGTTATATTATATATTTCTATTCTCGAAGTAGCAAGTATCATGACCAGCAACCTTGCCATAGCAACCTTACTATTTATATATTATATGCAATCACGCAAACGAAAGGTTAAGAAGGAATCAGTTAAATCACAGCTTCAGCATGTATGTCATGTCCTCCAAAGCGATTTATCACTCATATAAAGCTATTTTGATCCAAAATACTTTTTAGTGGATAAATATATTCTAAATACATAATGTAACTATGACCATGGCCGTTTATATACATGTGTATATATATATATATATATATATATATATACATATATATATACATATATATATATATATATATATATATATATATATATACATATATATATATATATATATATATATATATATATCAACAAAACCGTCTTAGGATATTGTGTATAAAGAGAAAAATATTAATTTAACCTAAGGTAGAAAATAAAACACAGATTTGTAAGTTGGACCCAAAAGCGGCTTCAGATATCTGTTACGCGTTCATTTAATTTCCGGAAACTTTATTAATATTCGATTCGTTTAGAAAACATTGAGTGATTTGTTTTATTGAATTGACATCTTGCTGAATTACTTATTATTTTTGAAGTAATTTACTTATTTATTATAATATATTACTTCGAAAAAAACGGTTGTAAACGAATGCAACTACGTTATATTTGAAATATTTTATTTTGGTACTTTAATAAATGGAACTTAAGTCAGTATTACAGCAGTTTATTAGTAAAATAGACTAAAAATATAAAAAATTTGATATCCTTTAAAAAAGTATGTTTACGATTTTTTTGAAGATCGTGATTGGACAAACTAATTTCGCTATTGAGTACACAAGTAAGGAAGAATGAGCGACTTCTCGGCACAAAGTAATGTAAAGCAAAGAATATTCTCATTCGGGAAAAGAGGAATAAAATCTCTTTTATAAATTATTTTAAAAATTTGACGTTTTAGCGAGGAAAGAGAAATAAAAAGAGAAATAACGAGACGTGTCTCGAAAGTTAAGAGGAATTGAATAAAAAGTACATGAAAGTCTTCTACCTCAATTCCTACTTTTGTTGCCTAAAGCAAGTACTAGTCTGATGTTTATTATTTTATCAAAACAATAGAAAGTGAAAATTCTGACTATCTGTATATAAATATTTTTTTATTCAAATTTAAGAACATTATTCAGCATTATAAAAAATTATTTGATTTGAGGGTTTCGAAAGATAAAAAGTAATGTAACAATATTTTGTGATTATACTGATATACTTGACTAATATTAAAGACATACACTTTCAACTTCAATTTCTAATATAGACAGCTAGCGAGTCAATTATCATGACGCGTCTATAGTATTTTATTCCGATATTTCATTAACATGGTTAGTGAAGATAATACTTATAACCTAACCTGATATATCTTTATCTCTGTATTTGAAACACAATGTGAATAAAAGTAGACGCGGGCCACAGTTTTTAATTGTTTGAGACTAAAAGTATACAGTGTTTTGGAAGTTTGCTCTCCTGTAGAAGATAATTATGCATTTTGCGTAATTATCTCCCTCAGAAACACAAACTTCATTTGCATAATAGAGCGCAACATTTAAAAGACTGGATGAAATCTAGATGTTTTAGGATAATTTATTTGAATTGCGCCTTACCCCAATTTTAGCGTTAATTATTTTACTTTGATGTAACAATTAAATTAAAAATCTAACGTTTTAGCGAGTTATAATACGAATGGATTTACTTCTATCTGCTTCGCAAAAAGTGGATTAAATTTCACAGAATGAACATTTTTATTATGAAGAATGTTCCAATTGAATTGCGTTTTAACAATATCACTAACGTACTTACTAATTATGACTACTAAATTTAAATCTTTCGAATTTGAATGTCAAAAGTTAACATAAACTATACGACTCTTACATATTATATATATATATATATATATATATATATATATATATATGTATATATATATGTATATATATATATGTATATATATATGTATATATATATATACTCATTCCTCAACCATACACAAAAAATTAATCCACAAATTCAGTTGTTTAGTCACAGGAATAGTTTAAGTGGTTTGTAATTTCAACCACCACGAATGTAATTTCAAACACGCAGCGTTGGTTCAATACCGGTGCTAGCAAAAGCAATGACCGTGCCGTCGGCGTTCCTGTTGTCGTTTAACGTACATATTGCAAATGATGTTTACGTTTTATTTGTATTAAAATTATATTTAATTTGTTGAAAAATATAATATTTTTATAAAATTATTTTTTTTAAAACAAATAATTTTTTGGCTTAATTATTTATTTCACTATTTTATAGTATTTATCATAACCAGTATTGACTGGGTTTTGATTTAATGTGTCAAGTCCACACCACACACACGCACACACACACACACGTGTGTGTGTGTATGTACACACATTCACGCACGCACTTACGTACGCAGGCACTTAAGTAGCCACGCACTTAAGTACATACGCGTACAACTGTATCATCTTTTCAAAAGATTTAAATAAACGTGATTTATTTATTTTAGTATCATATCCCCTTTCCTTCATTATCACTATGACTGACAGTGTTTCGTTTTCTTGAGTGACGCAGGTTAGGTATACCGACATTTATTCAAAAGCGCTGTTTCTGTCGGTTAGTGAAAATTGGAAAAGTCGGAGACAAATGACCCTTTTGGTATTTGCTCCTTAATTTTTAAAAATTTTTTAATTGCTCCCTAGTAAACTAGTAATCCTAATGATTTCATCACGTCCGTCCGTACGTCTCACATTCTCTATATCCGCAAGAGTATAAAATATTTAAAGTGTACATGTAAAGAAGGAACGTAAATATAGGAACATAAAAACGCGTGCGCCGCATTGAATTTATGTTATCGGATATATCTTTCAAATTATAACTCTTCTATTTATCATTTTTCATTTTTACGTCCCCTTTTGCGAAATTTAATTTTAAAGTGATATTTGATGTGTCCTTTTTGACTTACTAAAAATTTATTTAAAAAATCTGACAAAATTCTTCTTTCTGGTATTTGATTGAAACTTATGCATAACATTATTTCGATTAATAATGTTAGGTATAACATTACTTCGATTAATTAATATCAAGCAGATTTCTGAAGTATGTGCATAATCGTACATAGTGAAAATGTATATGCTTTTTATTTCAGGGACATGTTGATAAATCCTTTAATTTTTACGGGTACATATAAATCATTATATAGTATATGCTTGATCACTAAATTTGACATTTTGCATGGAATTTCTAAAAATTATCACAATGAAATCAATATGATGCGAAAATATCATGACAAAAGTTGGCAGAAAAGCGAATTTAAGTAGAAATAAAATATTGAACTATTTTTACACTGAGTAATGGTATGTATTTTCACGCAACTTGTGCGCAACCAAAGTTAATTTAATTTACATGTAGATTCATTTAGTTCAAGGTCAATTTGTAGCTCCCTCGCAATCCTGCACTCAGAAGCAAATTTTCCAAATGTAAATATCGATATATACGAGTATGACAGACAAAAAAGTTGAGGCAAACGAAGTTAAAGAAGTAAAAACCTAGTTCGTTTGATAATAAACAAATTCGCTGAATTTAATCAAGTCATGGGTCGACTACAAGTGCTCATCGATAGCGTTAATTGCGGTCGTCAAGTCAGCGGTTTCACTCTGTTACTCCGCAACTTAGAGATGTCATTGGACCATTGGATCGTAATAATTGTGTCACATTTATCTACTTAGTGCAATTTTCGATAGATAATAAGTATTCAAAATCATACATATCAATCATATATAATCATGCAAGGTATCTGATATATATATATATTTATATATATATATATATATATATATATATATACATATATATGTATATATATTTATATATATGTATATATATATATATATATATATATTTATATATATATATATATATATATATATATATATATATATATATATATATATCTGAGTGCGTCTAGTGATTGACTATTCTAACATAAAGTACATATACTCGTATTTTACATTATTCATGAAAGTATCCAATATAGTTTACAACTTTTTATTGTTTACATAAACTTAATCGATCGGCTAAGTAATATTTACATAAATCTAATCCTTTTTTCACTTTGTTGACTATGAATATTAATGGCTCTGAGAGATGCAATGATAATATGTTATTGTTTAAACTAGGAAGTAATTTGTCAACACAAATTAATTATTACTTGATTTATTTTCCCAATTTATACATCACTATTTAAAAGTAATAATTTTTTTGCTATTATTTACCTAAAAAATGCGAATTTTATTGGAATCCTTTTTGTGTTTCTTTAAATTACGTGACAGTTCATAAAAACGATCTTAGGATATTGTGTATAAAGGGAAGAACATTAAATTAATCGAAGGCAGAAAATAAAATACTGATAAATAAGTTAGGCCCACATGCGGCTTCAGATATCTATTACGCATTCATTTAATTTCCGGAAAGATTATTAATATTCGATTCGTTTAGAAAATATTCACTACAGTATTCGAGGTAGAAATATCGTTCTAGAAACAATTTTAGCCTATTTATTTTGTTGAATTGACATCTTGCTTAATTACTTATTATTGTTGTAATAATTTATCAAAACAGAATTCTTTGAAAAAACAGTTATAAATGGATGCAGCTACGGTAAATCTGAAATATTTGATTTTGATTTTTCAATAAAAGTATATTGGATCAGTACTACAGCAGTTTAATAGCAAAATACGGTAGTTTGATATCATTGTAAAAAAAAGTGAAGTAGCCATTTTTTTTTAAATATCTTAACTGATAAATGAAAGAATGAGCGTATTCTCAATACAAAGTAATGCTAAGCAAAAAATATTCCAGTTTGGAAAAAGAGAAATAAAACCTTAAAGCCACGTCTCTCCAGAGTTCAATTTTTCAACAATTTGTACTTTTGATTCCTGTAGATGCTATCCCGATGTGTATTATTTTATCAAAAATATAAACTGGATATCTGACTCGATGAAAATTTTTTTGTTTTAAGTTTAAAAATATTGTCCTATATTCTTTAAAATAATTTGGCTAAGTATTATAAAAAATATTTTAAAAATATTTATCATATATGTCAATATACTTGACTAATTCTAATATAAGCAGCTAGCAAGTCAATTATTATGACAAATTTTAAATATTTTATTTTGATTCTCCATTAACATCTTTAGTAAAGAATAATAGTTATTGTCTATCTTGATATATGTTTGTCACTGTACTTGAACCTCAACGCGAGTAAAAGTAGCCGTGAGTCACAGTTTTTCACTTTTTAAGACATAAACATACATTACTTATGCATTTTGCGTAATTTTCACTTGCAGAAGCGCAAAAGTCGCTTACGTAATAGAGCACAACATGTAAAATACTGGATGAAACCTATATTTGTTTAGGATGATTTATTTCAAATGTAACTTATCCTAATTTTAACTTTAACTATTGTAATCAACTACTATCTGTACTTATTGAACTTTTAAGCAAAATTTATTTAAAAAATATAAAATTTTAGCGAGTGATAAATATGAATGGATTTACTTTTATTTGCTTCACAAAAAGTGGTTTAAATTTTACTGAATGAAAAATTTTATTATAAAGAAAGTTCCAAATGAATTGTGTTTTGACAATATTACTAAAGTACTCACGAATTTTTAATTCAAAACGGCAAACATTCTACAGTATATTCTATCGATAAAATATATCGGTAATTTTTACGTAAAGGGAAATTAATCACAATAAATTTAGGCCGCAACTACTAAACAACTACGAATTAAAAAGTTTTCGAATTTTAATGGCAAATGTTAACTAAACAAACAATACGACTCTTATGTATAACATGTAAATACATATATAAATAAATACCCACATATATATATATATATATATATATATATATATATATATATATATATATATGTATATATATATATATATATATATATATATACATACTATATATATATATGTATGAATATAATGCTGTGGAACGGAATAACGATTGTAAATTATCAACCGTAATCTAAATCTAAATGGAGTTTTATGTTAACTCGTGAGAACATGGACCGACCATAATATTTTTTCCCCTTCTTTTTTTTGATGTTTATTGCCATTTATGTGCTGATGATATTTAAAAATACTCTCACCCTAATATAGATGAAATTTCGTCTTGAATTGGTATTCTGAATGTATACCTTTGTCTAATTAGTCACTAAACTAGCAAACAGGATTTTCTGTTTAATACAATTGTAACACAGGCTATCCTTATTGGTAGGCAGAAACTATTATTGATAGTATGCGTAGCTGATTTACCACAGCTATTCGTTAGAGTTTGTACCGTTCACTTCAATTGAAAAAGGTTTTGGCTTGTTGATTGACAAATATGGCATCCTGAAGTAAATTGTTGATCGTAGGATTTTTTTAAAAAGACTGTCTCGGATGGCTTCAAAATTGTCTTCCATTTCAAAACAAAGTACACATTGGTCAAACTTTCGTTTTATCTTTCCTTGATTATGAAAACATGTGTTAATCTAATCTAAATGTACATTAACCTAATAAACTGGAACCAATTACCTGAAAATAAACTGAAAATTTAACCATATACCTGAGCACTGGGTACAACTTAAGTAGTTAAAGATTCTTGTCGATACAACCTAACGTTCTGTGTTTTCATATTATATCCTCAATAATCCCAATACACATTCATAGCTCTCTATATTTCAAGAGCTGCCAATACACGGCCTTGAATTGCATTCTAAAAAGTATCTTCTAAACTCTCAGTACAGAACTGTATTCTACGGAGTATCCTTAACTATATTTGCTACTAGATTATAGAGTTAACTCAATATGTAAAGCGGGCCTTTATTTTCTGTATTTAAAGGTCGGCTGATACTATTTTACCTATCGTAATCGGCATATCGAAATCCCTTCTATAAACCATCCTTCTCCTTTCAATAAGCCTGACCTGTTGGTTTTAAGAGTATGTCAATTAAACTGAGATGTTAGAGAAGTATCTATTAATAAAGTGAAGTATTAATAACTAACAAAAATAATAGTATAAGTAACAAAAATATTTACCGAGTACACCAATTTAATTTCAACGTATTTTGTTTCAAATCATAATGTAATTTCAACGTTGGGAAAGAAACTTCCTTCCTTATGTGTGTAGCATATAAATTTATGGAGAATTAATGTGATATGTAAGAAAGGTTGTGATATAAAAAAACATCTCAATAGGAAAATACTACTTAGTGTTTTTTGTCTCATTAATTGATCAATTCGTTAATACATGGAAATATTTGACAATTATTTCAGATCTAACACTTGTATATCCCTACAAAGTTTGATAGCAAGTTATTACTAGTGATAACGTGGATTTCTTGGATAGTTTAGATGTTCTATTGGATCCATTATATTAAATTTTTTATACCCTAGCAGCTCGAGAACTTCCAGTCGATGTAGTGGGTTTGTTTTTATTTATAGGGTAAACAATAAGGATAATTATATATTAAATAAGGATCTCTTGAATGCTCTAAAATGATTTGTTTTATACCTTGTGTACTTCATAACTAATTGATAAATTTTAATGCAAAGTAATGATTCTACTTTTATTTCGGTATTTTTACACTGAATACTACAATTAATTCGGTTTCCTCTTTTTTAATTTTCATCTTGTCTTCTAAAATAGCCTGGAACCTTCATTTATAAAAATACACATGTATAGTCAAATAATTTAATTTTCCAGTTATCACAACGACATATAGACAACTTGTTATAAAGATGACGATCTATATATCAACGTTATAGGCACAATAGTTTATCCTTTAAAATTATGAAGACGGCAAAGAGCTGAAAACCTGAAATGCGATCAAGAGAGAAACTTTATTGTACCAGCAACATACATGACCCGCATGAGAATTATCACATCAATTAAATTTAACATTTGTCGTTGCACATTTGACGAATTAAACGCGAGGCTTTTACAAAATATTTAATGTTTGTGGGATTTTATTTCCATTGATTAATTTTGAGATACTTATGGATATTCGTCTTTATGCACAGATACTTTATATTTCCTGAGCCATTCTGAATGTCTTGATTCAAATCACAATTATTATATTGCGTTTTATCTTGCTATCAGCGCATAATCTAATTTTTTCAAAATGCTTTTCGTTAGTGGCAATTGTTATTGATTATGTGGATTTATTGAAAAAAGTTAGGTTTTATTTTGTTATTGAAAACAAAGTTTAATATTCAGTTGATTTTGAACTAATAAGCTCATACTGCGCTGTTTTCAACATTTTGCTACTAAAAGTAACGCAAAATCCATACTATAATTTTGATGTATTTTATATTGAACATAAGGAAAATTTGTTTTTCCACTAGAATATTTTTTTACGCTATTTCCTATTTGTAACTTATGATCTAAAAAATACTCTCTGAATTTGTAACAAAGTGTATTATATATATGTATATATATATATATATATACATATATATATATATATATATATACATATATATATATATATATATATATACACACAAACGGTCTGTGAACTAGAAATAAAAATATTATGAAAGTCGAAGTAGAAATATTATGCACAATTATACATACGATAATGTAGTGAACATCTTCGTACACACCCATAATACTCCGGTAGAAATGTAATACCAATCTCAACAGACATAGATTAACAATATAACCTCTAAACATTTTGAGTAAGTGCTAGGTTGGGCTTAATTCCCTTCTTAATTATAAAAAGTACGTCCAACTATTCTCCACTATGCCATAATTAACGAGGAGTGCATATATGGTAGAAATTAATTAAATCTAATAAATATTTTCTGTATTTTCTCCAACATAAGTTACCATATTTAAGGAAAAAATAACGGAAATCGAATGAGAGTATTATAAGGGGACCAAAATTACTACTTTGGCTCACGCCATGTTTAGTAACATTATACATTGATATAAGTTTCCCGTGTTGAATCAACTACTTACGAGGTTGTAAGTAGCAGAAAATTTAAATAGGATCTTGTCTTTAGTAGCTTTATATGTAGAATATATTATCTGCTGAGTAATTTTTTTAGAAATATATCAGCATATCAAGAAATTAAGGAAGTTTTGTAATAGAAAAAACAAATAGAACAACAATTATTTTAAAGCCTCTGAGCTGCGACAATGAAGGAGAATACTAATGCCTCTAATCACTTTGATTGATTACCCAAATTGTTCCCTAAGTTAGAATTTGTATCAGAATCATCCAAACTGGAATTAATTAAATATACTAATGACGACACCTACTCCAACATATTGGCCTGCAGATAGAAAAAAAGAGAAAACTGAACCTCACTAATAAATATTGATTGGAAATTATTCAAAAATTACCTTTAAAACCTGATCAATTTAAAGCCAACATTCAGCACTATTGATGACCTGCAGCAACGATTCAAGTCCAGTATATGAATCGGTAGTAACAATCAAACCAGTAACTCCAATAGAAGTAGCACAAGAAATAGATAGAAATCTAAACCCTCAAAGAGCACTTGGAATATTTATACATATATGTATAACGTTTATTTTTGGTGATAAAACATGTTCCAAGATGGTTCGAAATAGGGCAAACAATCATGTTAAAAAACCTAGTAAACGAGCGGAACAGATAACATCGTATAGACCAATATCACTCTTAACCTCAATATCCAAACTGTTTGAGAAATTATTTCTGAAATGACTTAAACCTGGAAGACCAGTGAATGTCTCAGATTTTTAGTTTAGATTTAATAATATAATTATAAATATTCAACCACCGACCAAGTCCATAGAGTAATAACCATAATCAAAAAGGCTTTCAAAGAAAGAAAATATTACCATGCAGTGTTCCTGGACATATCAAAACCAGATATGCTTGTCATAGCTTTTATGGAGTGTATAATGAAGTTCTCGTTTATAAAATAAGCAAATTGCTACCAAAAAAACTGTCATCAATTACGTAAGTTCAATTAATGTAAAATTCAGAATGTTAAGAGTGTCGCATGAAAAAATATTGCATAGCATATTCAGGTTTTTATCCTCCTCGGGCCGGTGTACCGCAAGGAAGTGTAGTAGGACCTCTTCTCTATCTACTGATATCCCCACTATAGAAAAAACCTTCATGGGCATCTTTGTTCATAATACGGTAGTAATGACAAATGCAGACACGTAAAGTCAAACCATCAAAAATATATAAGAAGTACTTGACAAAATCAACAGATGGACTGTTGATTAGAAAATCAAACTCAACAGATCACATTTGCGTTGCGACGAACGAACAGCAATTATTATTATTCTATTAGACTAGTATTTCGGTATTTTTTAATACGCACTAAATTAACCAATTAAATAATTAATTTTTGCAACTAAATTAACCCTCATTTTTGCATTTCTTAATTTGTCAATGCAATCAAAACTTCATACCCCCCCCCCCTCTTCTTCTTAATGTATAACCCTTGCATTCGTGCCTTTCATCTTGGTAGAAACTCTGAGTCATGTCACTCTGAGTCATGATCGTGATCCATTAGTGTACGCGTCTATTGTTTTAGTTGAGCAGTTGCGCATAAAGTTTTGCAATGGACCAATAAATAATAAAGACTCTAATATCTTATACATAAAATATAGTAATATTTACGCGGTCTTTGGAACACCCGCAATGAAAATGTATGTTGCTGTAGTAATGATTCAAAAGTGGGCTCCGAAGGATCAATTTGAACTTGCTGGTGATCCACGTCAGGGAGAAAAATATATGGGTGTCCATGAGAGGACTCCTTTCGGATGTCCCATTAGAATATCATTAAAAATAGGATAAATATTATAAGAACAACCGATCGGAATAAACACTAACGATAAATTAAGGTGGAAACCAAAAAAAGGCAGTTCTGACTTAGTAGTTCTGGTTTAGAAAACCCTACTTGTTGCTTGTCCTATATTATGGAACAAAAATTTTTGATTGCGTTCCGTCTTCTTATTTCGTGGAAAGGAATGTTAGCGTGGTTAGTAATCTTTTTACAAAAAAAAATAGGAAATCGTTTGTAAATTACCGGACGTGGAAATTTGAAACGAAATATGGAACATTTTTTATTATAATATCAGGCTCTTCCTTCCATTCAACATAATTATTTGTATATTGATTTTATAGTAGAATTTGATTAGATTCTTCTTTATTTCTTCCTAAATCCAATTAATTATTTCCCTTTTGAATCTTTTCAATGAATACTTTTTAAAACAATTCTACTATGTTTTCTCTTTTTACAATTGTCTACTCTGCAAAAAACTTAAACATGAAGAGCAGCATTGCGTCAGCTATGACAAGCATATCTGATTTTAATTTGTTTACCAAAATTCTACAATTGTCAGGCTGGGGGGCTTACAAAATAAAATGGACCGACCTATGATCTATAACACAAAAAATAACTGTTGAGCCTATTAAAGGTAATTCTAATCAAGCGCGCTTTACTTTCAATGTGTGGGCTCAAAATATTCGAAATAAACAAATCGAACCTTATTTTATAATGACGAAGTATCTGGTGATGAAAATCATGAGACCGGAGATATCCTTCTTCACATGCACCAGTATGTTATCACAGATTTATTGGAGAAAGTACCGATCGCCTTGGTAAAATAAATATATTTTCAACAGGACAATGTTCCAGCGTGTAATGGGACATCCGTACTTTACTTTTGGGATAATGAATATGATAATAGATGGATAAACCATGAGCGACGTGTGTCATAGCATGCGAGTCTGCCAGGTCTCATATAAATAGACAATTATTTGTATCACATATATTTGGGCGAAGTAAAAAACTTGTGTATAAAGAGGAAGCCCAAATTTATGAAGACTAATAGGAAGCACACTAAAGTGAACATTATTATTAATATTCAAGACTGAATAATAATAATCTATTACGTCATCGCACTTGAAGAAACAAGTCCCATTTTGAACAATTATTAGAATGGATATAATTAAAATAGTTAACAATGTAGATAGCACTTTGCAAGTAAGTGTTGAATATTTTTTTTGAATATTACTGAAAACAATAGTTAGTTAAGATTTTGTAAATATGACAAAATGTTAAATTTATACACTCAGTATACACAATCGTGTATGTAGATGCTAAATAAATAAGGTGAGTTTCAAATTAATCGATTATAGCGGTAAACCGAGTAAAATATATAAAATTATTGACATTCTTTATTTACATATTGAAGGTCCTTAGCCCATAAAAATGTGAAGAGTAAGTTATAAATGTTTGTCATGAGGAACATTTACGAAGTTGAAGCTAGTGATCAGTTTGTAATCGGCCAGTTTACTATATTAACTGTTAGCATATTAGTGAAAGTTGTTTTTTGTGTTTTTATGGTAAAAATGTCATTGACTCAATGAATTCATTATTAATAATAAAAAATAAGAGTACGCGTAATTCCTCTACTAAACGAAATTATAGTATACGTTGGACGTTTTATATTTCGACAAAATGCTACTATATTTTCTGGATAAGATTATTAAATATTGCATATATTATATTCAATTTACCATGTTACTAGCGGTAACTTGCTGTTAAGGTGCAAGTTTAAATGCGTTTAGTAATCGAAAAAATATTTAAATGCTGAAAATTAATTGTTTACTGATTATGAAAATTTCTGTCCAGAATGGTGACCATCTGAAAACCGTAGGTTGCTTTTTAACAAAGAATTCCTGTACATGTTATCCAAAAAAATAATCACGCGGATCGGATACTTATATAATAAAAAGAATATTCCGTTTTCAGTACTAGATAATTTTTATATTTTCTATTCTAGTAATACAGTGTTAATTTTATCACCAAGGTATTACCTAATTCAATTCGATTTAGATGAATATTGTTATCAATATGAAAGCATACTTTAAATATTTTTGAAAAATTATGTAAAATTGCACCAGTACATAGAATTGTCGACCATATTTCTAATTATGGAAGGTTAGATAATCATGTAATTTTTCAAAAAAGCACTAAGTACCTTGTGGCAAGCACAAAATGTAGTGAAAAGAGATTCAGACTTTGATGAGGGCCTTCAAATTTCGTTTAGTAATTAATAAAGCTAGACGAACCAGTAGCCTTTTAAATGTGGGCATATAATCACACTTGAAAAATTTTGGTACAAAGCCGTCTGAATGCATTTAGTAACGAATAGCTGGCGTTTTCATACCAAATCCTGGGCGTTAAGCCACCTCAAACTCTCAATGAAGGGGTGGATAAAAGTTATCGTCTAGAAGTGGGATCACAGCTGAAATTTTTACAATGCAAAAATAAAATTAGCAGATTAGAGAGAGAGTAGCTAGATTATCTTACTGTGTTGAAGGTATCAACAAGTACGTGCAGGACGTATGCGCGAAGTTGCGCATATATCGCGGTCTTTGCATCTTACAAGCGTTACCTAAGTAGAAGTAGATTATTTTTGTAATAAACTACTTTTAATAAAATAATGTTCCATTACAATTAAATGTAGATATAAAAGTAAATTAAATCCTACATGGAGATATGGAAATTTAAATTTTCAGCCGTCAAAGTATCAGTGGGGTTTCAGTTCTCGAGCTTTTGCCGTGGTTTACTGCCCTGAATATGGCTTACCAGATGGATCGTTCGTTGCCATACGACTGCAGACGGCATCGTACCAAATTTTTCAGGTGGGATAAAATGGCCACACCAAAAAGCTACGGACTCTCAAACTATAACTACATTTGTGTGGACGAACACTATTTTGGAACCAGAACACTTAATTAATTAGACCTAATTAACACTTAATTTTGCACAGTAATTCGATCTTATTGTAATAAAATAATTAGGGCAATTGGATTTCTAGATCATTTTTGCAAAAATGTTCCCATGAAAGGTCAATGATTTTTTCTGTGTGTTACCTTCACTGGTAATCACAATGAAAAAAAATCGTTGGAAAAGGATTATAAAATGACAAATTCTTTTCTTAAGTTGATTGGAGCATATCTTTATATTTTAAAAAACTTTAGGAATACAATAACTATTAATATCGAAATCATCTTTCGTAACATACCAGTCCAAAATCATTTGTAAGTATGGATTGATCATGAAGTTACTGGATCAAAAACTCAATAAAATATGCGTAATCAGGTATGAAGACAATGGTCCAAGAAAAATACTGATTAGCTCTGAAGAAGTACTTGCGCTATATTTTGCGGTATCTGAAAATTAATTTCGACTATATATTCCAAAATACTTATTCTTCATAATTTTGACAACTTGTGTCGCTCCTTTTGCCTTGAAATTTGTAATAAAGTCATTGATCGAAATTTTTTTGTACGTTGATTATAAAATATTTTGATGTGAGAAAAAATATATAGACTACAAAATATAATTATTGGTTCTTTAAGGCTGAGACATACTCTAGTCAAAAATATTAAGACGGGTGTTGCCAAAATTATTTACGACAAACAAATATATCTACTAAAAAGTCAAACTACTATAAATTACCAAAATTATTCTTCTTGAACGTTTTGGGTTCAGTTATATATAAATGATGTTTATACATATATTGAGATTTTCTAAATATCATCAATAGAGACTCATACTGCAAGGGTTCAGTAGAGTACTTTTATTAAACTATTTACAAATCTTATTATTACTTCTTATCATGTTGCCACTAATCTAAAATATTATTAATATCTAAAAAAACTATGGAATTTTTATTTATCCCCGTAGGTTTTTATTTATCACATTTTCACCTTTATCGTATTTATCACTTTTAGTAACGCTGTTTTCATATTTCTGTCTATTAAAAGGAAAGATGGACCCTTATGCAATCTCTCACGTGTCTGCCTGTCTGGCTATTTGTAGTAGTAGCTCATACTCCAATATTTGTATATGGTAACATGGAGAGGCAAATTAATTGTTCGTAAACTTTTTAAATTTCGTATATCGCGTGGGGTTATTGTTTAAAAGAGCTATTTATCAGATTTTTTTTAATTTTAAGTAACATTCTCAGTGACATGTATAAAAATTTTAAAAAATAACTTACCTAATACCTTATGACTCGACTGAAGCAAAATGATGAAAAAATAGGATTGATCAAATCCAACTAAAAGCTTAGAGAAAAGCCATGTCGATTACCACAAGTGTAATTATAATCGTTTTTCTCTAGCCCTATTTTTGAGAAATTCATGGTATCTTTACGCCTATCAAGAAACACTCACTATAAATATATTAACAAGGTAAACAATATTAATATTTATAAATCGTTTACACACTTTGTTAACACTTTGCACTCTTAAATATTTAAATTTTATACATAAGAATGAATGAGATTCTCGCACTTAACAGTTTTATTTCATATTTTGAATTTAATATTTTAAAAACAGGGGAGGAGAAAGCATATTTCTTAGGACACAAATTTTCAACAATATTTCGAAAATTATCTGAAATTTAAAATGTAAAAAAGTTCTTCTGGTACCCTAAAAACTTGATTTTTTTGTTTTTCCTAATATAAAAAAATAATTGATTTTATTATTTTATTTTCCTTCTGTAAAATTTTCATTTATATATTTTTACTAATTTAGATATATGCGGGTTTATATACTTTAGCACAATGTCAATTTTGAAGTTTTCACTTTAAACGGTTTCTGACGAAAAAAAACGGTTGCGGCAGGCAGACAGATTGGCAGACAGAGCAATCTTGTAAAAATTCCATTTTTCCTTTAAATGTACGGAACCCTAGTGAAAGCGAATATATTTAAAATGAATTCGTCGTCAAAAGTGTCTTCCTTCGATTGATCACTAATCGGAACCGAACTTAACATGAACTATCGAATATTAATATTCATATAAAACTTCCCTCTATCTAACATTTTCTGCTATGATTGCTATATCAACATTGAAATCTGTTAAAAAATGTGTTTCATTCCTTTCGACTTGTACAAAAGTTTTATTTTAATAAAAGTGGATGAAGTATGTTAAAACTATTATGTTATTTCGGTCGAGTAAAATTATTATGGTCGAAATTCGACCGTAATTCATTAATTTTTAAGTTTGAAGAGTATTAAGGTTTTTTTGTCAAGAGTGTACCTCTATAATTATTGAATATAAAATTTGTAAGGAAATTAATTTAATTAATAAAATGTATTAACCTACGTACTTTGTTGAAAACACATACAAATTATAAAAATTTTTTTTGCAAAAGATATATATTAAGCAAGCTGTCATATTTTTCCTCTTCAAAACAGGTGTATATTAAGCAAGCTGAATTTCACTAATGTATAAAACGCAGATATACATTACAGAAAATATAAAATAAATGGTTTTCTGCTTTCACATACACTCCACAGACTATTGAAGAAGGAACATTTGAAATTACACTAAATTCACAGCTGGAAACTCATTCAGTCAAGCTGCCGTTTTAAAATTTTCAAGCGGTAATTTCCACTCTGTGTCCACAACTTTAACTATACCAAATCTTACACTTCTCCGTGCGCGCAACGTGCTTAAAAAGAGGTAAAAAGTTTTTTCTTCACTTATTAATATATATTTAGATTTATACTGAAATTTAATACTTTCCTCAAGATAACACCAAATAAATTTCATAAGCAATAAAAACGTCATATACCGATATCGTTATGACATTCCGATCATTTATTCCCACCTGTAAAATTTTGTAGTGCATCCTAACTACTATGACCTCTTTACTTTATTAGACTTCAAATATCAGACAGTAATGATATGGAAGAATCTTCAAACTATACAATTAGACTTAAGTTACGAGCTTGAAAGGTCGGATACGTCACATTTTACTGGAGTTCATTCCCGACGTCTTTGGCGTAATCTAAACATTACCATAATGCGTATACTTTAGAATGTGGGGATTATATGAGTATCTACAAGTAGTGACATTGGCTTGTAATGAAATCGTTGGGCGTTAAAGGCGCAGCTGTGCGCCATACACCCTTTAATACGTCGAGTCACGAGCATATTGAGCAAGCACTTGCAGTGGATTTGGCAATTCACGTGGCTTACAAAAATGGTAGTCAACTTTCATACTTTAAGTACATATCATACTCTAAGTTTTGTTATGTTTAACTCTTCTGAAACGGCCAAAGAGATTATAATCACTTAAAATGTGAAAAACCGGTAATATATGAACTGTCATATTTTTCAAATGTTTACAAAAACTTTTAAAACAAATTAATACTATTGCAAAATTAAATTTTACAAATTTTTTTTGGATATTATAAATTAGTGGATTAGAACTTCGCAGGTCTTGCAAATCAAATGTGGCCTGAGTCAAAATTTTTTGGAGCTTTTCTTTATTTTTCTTTTACTTACATACACCAAAACCCCGTAAATACTAATAAAGTACTAAAGCTACATTATAACAAAAAAACGGAACTTTCGTGAAAAGTCAAGACGTCGGTTTCAATATTCTGTTATTATTGCTTGCATACCTTAACTTCACTTACCCTGATAAGTAGTCCTCCAGAGATAACAGAGAAAGCAGATAAAATACAGGTCATCTTTAGTATAAAAATTCTTTAGTATAAAATTTCTAAAAAATTTTTTTTCTTTAGTTTGCAAATTTTGTGTTCGAGATGTCATCGCTTCCTTAATGAAAAATAAACGGCCTATATAAATATGAAAGTTTTTAAATCAAAATAAATATGCAATTATAAATAAATTTTTCAGAATACAAGAATATTTCGAGGAAAAAAATTAACTTCTGCGCATAACATGAGAATATGTGTAAAAAATAAATTATATTTATTTTATCAGTATAAACTACAATATTACGAGCAGCTCGAATAATCAATAATAACGCCGTCACATTAGTTACAATTACTAAGCTAATTAATTAATTAATTAATGTCTGCTATAAATCAACAATTTTTTTTAAAGTAACCCTCGATATAATTCCCATCACTGCACTCTTTCTAACTAATACTTAAACTAGATTTGTTGCGCATGAATGAACATTTTCTATAATTCGTCATGTTCTTATCAAGGGCCGCCAGCTCCGCATATCCGTTCCCCAAGTTCGTGATAAAGTATAGCAGTAAACGAGCGTGAGGCGTCTTAAAGTTACGTTTACACTGGATGAATGCGGTAAAATAAATAATATATATTGAACATTTATTTTCTTTTGTTTAAGGAAGCGATGAAATCTCGAACACAAAATTTGCAGTGAAGAAAATATATGTACTAAAGATGACTTGTATTTTATCTGCCTTTCTCTGTTATCTTTGGAAGACTACTTACCAGAGTAAGTAAAGTTAAGGTATGCAAGCAGTAATAACAGAATATTGGAACCGACATCTTGACTTTTTACGAAAGTTCTGTTTTTGTAATTATAATATGGCTTTAGTACTTTATTAGTATATATAGTTTTTAGGAGTATATAAGTAAAAGAAAAATAATAATAAGCTCAAACAAATTTTGACTCAGGCCAAATTTGATTTGTTAGTTACCTACGAGGTTTTATTCCACTAATTTATAATAACCTAACAAATTTTGTAAAATTAAATTTTACAATAGTATTTCTTTTTAGTTTCTTTGTGGACATTTGAAAAAATATGAGAGTTCATATATTACCGTTTTTTTCACGTTTTAAGTAATTTTAATATCTTGGGCCGTTCCAGTGATGTTAAAAAAAACTTACAGTTTGATATATACTTAAAGTATGAAAGTTCGTTTCCATTTTTGTAAGCCACGTAAATTGTCAAATCCACTGCAAATGCTTGCTCAATATTCTCGTCTCGATTTATTAAAGGGTGTATTGCGCACAGTTGCGCCTTCTACGCCCAACGACTCCATTACAACACAATGTCACTACTTGTGGATACTCATATAGTCTCCACATTCTAAAGTATACGCGGTATGGTAATGTTTAGATTACGCCAACGACGTCGGGAATGAGCTCCAGTAAAATGTAATGTATCGGACCTTTCAAGCTCGCAACTTAAGTTTAATTGTATAGTTTGAAACTTCTTCCATGTCATTAATGTCTGATATTTCCAGTTTAATAAAGTAAAGAGGTCATAGTAGTTAGGATGCGCTACAAAAGTGCAGAAAGCTTAAACTCATATATGATATATGTTACAAATATATATATATATATATATATATATATATATACATACATATATATATATATATATATATATATATATATATACATATATATATATATATATATATATATATATACATATCGATGCACATTGTTTTTTCGAAAATGTTATGCATGGGTGTTACGCGCGTTAAAACAAAATATTCTTGCAATGAGCAGGCAATGATTGTACATATCCTAAAATAAAACAAGCTATCGTTTTGTTTTTCAAATGACATGTAAAAACCTTATATGCTGCATTAATCTCTATTTTGCTGCATTATTCTCTATTCGGTAAAAATTTAATTTTCACTTAATTGATAATTATAAATAGTTTGGTGAATTGGATTTTTTTTACAGAACTGAACAAATTTCATATATCCATTGATTATTGGAATGACAATTACTTAGTTTAGTTAATATATTTTGATTCTGTGTTGATGTTTTTCCATAAATCTTAGATATTTATTTTATACACAAAAGTAAGTAAACATTGATTATTATGGATAAGTAATAAAGAAATTAAAATAAAAATACATGTAAGTAAGTTAAATACCAAATTATATTTCCATTTTATAGGCATCACTGTAGATGGGAAAAAGGTTAACTAACACGATACATCTCTCGATATTAATTTAATTAATTGAATTGGCACCGTTTGCAAAAGCATTTTTTCAAGCACGCTGCGAGTTAGTTTAGTCGATTTAATAATCGTTACTGTATTCGTTGATTACGTGATGGACCATCGATCAACCTCATTCAGTCATGGGTAGCAAGGTTCAGAACTACAGGATCAATATTAAATAGGCCCAGGCCATGACCTACACCATTGGTAGCCACGGATGAAAATATCGGTCGTGTTATGGTTTCTGTCGTTGAAAATCCTCGTTTATCACTGCGTACACGTTCATCGACATTGGGAATTCCGAAATCAACTTTACAGGTAATAATGCGAAAAAAGCTCAAGTTCCATCCATATAAAATTCAAATTGTTTAAGATTTACACGATTCTGACTTTGAATTAAGAAAAAGTTACGCGGAGGTGATGTTGTTGAGATTTCGTACTATTACCCGCATGGGCAACATATTCTTTATTGACGAAGCTCACTTTCACATTGGAGGACATGTGAATAAGCAGAACTTTCGTTATTGGGATGTCCACAACCCAAGACAAATGCATCAAGAGCCTTTACATAAGCCTAAAGTAACAGTCTGGTGTGCCATGTCTGCATCTGCAATCATACTGCCTTATTTCTTTGAAAATCAACGTGGCCAAAGTGTAACTGTGAATTCGGAGAGATATGCCCAGATGTTAAATGACTTTTTCAGAGTAGAACTACAGAATAGTCCATCCTTCAACCAAAACACATGTTTCCGGCAGGACGGGGCCACAGCTCACACTGCTAATGTGTCCATGAATGCAGTGCGGCAGTTATTTCCAGAAAAAAAACCGTGGCCACCTAGGTCACCCGATTTAAGCCCATGTGACTTTTTCTTATGAGGATACTTAAAATCCGTTATTCACAAAACAAGTCCGAGCACTGTGACACAACTTAAAGAAAATATTCGAGCCGAAGTCAGTAGGATACCCCAGTCGCTCTGCAAATGCCTTTTTGAAAAAATACATGCTAGACTCGAAGAGTGTGTCAGACTCGGTGGCCGCCATTTGGAAAACGTGGTTTTCAAAAAATGAAATCCGCATTTGTTGTTATAAAGTTAAAATAAACCTAATTTTTATTAGAGGTGTAGTTTATATATATATATATATATATATATATATATATATATATATATACATATATATATATATATATATATATTTATATATATATAAAACACAAAATTTGCAAACTAAAGAAAATGTTAATACTAAAGATGATATTTTATCTGCTTTCTCTGTTATCTTTGGAGGACTACTTACCACGGTCAGTGAAGTTAAAGTTTGCAAGCAATAATAACAGAATATTGGAACCAACGTCTTGACTTTTCACGAACGTTACGTTTTTGTTGTTATAATGTAGCTTTAGTACTGTATTAGTACATACGGGTTTTTGGTGTATGTAAGTAAAAGAAAAATAAAGAAAAGCTCAAAAATAATTTTGACTCAGACCAAATTTGATTTGTGAGACCTACGACGTTTTAATCCTCTAATTTATAATATCCAAACAAATTTTTTGAGAGTTTTTGTAAACATTTGAAAAAATATGACAGTTCATATATTACTGGTTTTTCACGTTTTAAGTGATTTTAATCTCTTGGGTCGTTCCAGTGGGGTTAAACATAAAAAAAACTTAGAGTATGATATGTACTTTAAGTATGAAAGTTGATTACGATTTTTGTAAGCCACGTGAATTGCCAAATGCACTGCAAGTGCTTGCTTAATATGCTCGTGAATCGGCGTATTAAAGGGTGTATGGCGCACAGCTGCGCCTTTAACGCCCAACGATTTCATTACAAGCCAAGGTCACTACTTGTGGATACTCATATAATCCCCACATTCTAAAGTATACGCGTTATGGTAATGTTTAGATTATGCCAAAGACGTTGGGAATGAACTCCAGTAAAATGTGACATATCGGACCTGTCAAGCTCGTAACTTAAGTCTAATTGTATAGTTTGAAGCTTCTTCCATGTCATTACTGTCTGATATTTGAAGTCTAATAAAGTAAAGAGGTCATAGTAGTTAGGATGCACTATAAAATTTTACAGGTGGGAATATATGATCGGAATGTCATAACGATATCGGAATATGACGTTTTTATTGCTTATGAAATTTATTCGGTATTATCTTGAGGAAAATATTAAATTTCAGTATAAATCTAAATATATATTAATAAGTGAAGAAAAAACGTTTTACCACTTTTTAAGCACATTGCGCGCACGGAGGAGTGTAAGATTTGGTGTAGTTAAAGTTTGTATGGAGAAGGAGTGCAGAAAGCTAAAATTCATATATAATATATGTTACAAATATATTAAATTATACATTAAAAATGCATTCTAATTTTCATTGTTTACGTACATACTGTCAACCTCAACACATAATAGTCTGTGGACACAGAGTGGAAATTATCGCTTGAGAATTTTAAAATGTCAGCTTGACTGAATGAGTTTCCAGCTGTGAATTTATTGTAATTTCAAATGTTCGTTCTTCAACAGTCTATGGAGTGTATGTGAAGGCAGAAAACCGTTTATTTTATATTTTCTGTAATGTATATCTGTGTTTTATATATTAGTGAAATACAGTTTGCTTAATATACACCTGTTTCAAGAGGAAACATATGATAGCTTGCTTAATATATATCTGTTGCAAAAGAAAAATTTTATAATTTGTATGTGTTTTCAACAAAGTAGGTAGGTTAATACATTTTATTAATTAAATTAATCTCCTTACATTTTTTATATTCAATAATTATAGAGGTACACTCTTTGACAAAAGAACCTTAATACCCTTCAAACTTCTGTGCTACTCGACCGAAATAACACAATAATTTTAATATACTTCAACCACTTTTATTAAAATAAAACTTTTATACAAGTCCCAAGGAATGAAACACATTTCGTAACCGATTTCAATTTTGATATAGCAATCATGGCAGACAATGTTAGATAGAGGGAAGTTTTATATGAATATTAATATTCGATGAAAACTTAAAAAAAATACTTCAAAATTGACATTGTGCTAAAATATATAAACCCGCATATATCTAAATTAGTAAAAATATATAAATGAGAATTTTAGAGAGGGAAAATAAAATAGTAAAAACATTTTATTTTGTATGCAAGGTGTAAGAGGAACCGAACCATCCAATCAACCAAGTCATTATTTTTTTTTCGGAAGTAGTGCACATGGGGTGAGCGTACTGTTATGACGACTTTAAGTTTTAATATAAAAAAAACAATTTATTTTTTTAGATATTATTATTTAAACGAATTATTATAATTATTATATTTCATAAAATATTTAGTTAGACTTTGATCGCGCTTGTATCTGGATTACGACTGACGCGGACTAAGGACTGGATTGAACTGTGATTATCTGAACTTCGTGAAGCTTCGGTCCAGGGTTTATAAAGGATAAGAAATGCTGATGCATCTGGGAGTGGAGTTTGCTGATGGGCCAAGGAACAGAGCTTGTCATGGTAATGCAATACTCTGGCAGCCGGATGCCCTTATCATGTTGATACGAGAATCGTGAGACAGGTGCAGTGTAAGCATTACTGCTAGCAAGTACAGGATATAACAGTACGCAAGCGCACACTTACTCGCGCACACTTTCCCCATAGAGCCAAAATACAAATTAATGTTGACACTAGTTTAGGTAACGAACATAACTTCAAAATTATTTCTCACATATCTACGAGAATATGCTAATGATCAAACGAAATGTGACTTACCAGTTTCAGATCCGATACTTAGACGAAACAGAATTTTTACTAAAATACCAAAATCTATCGATGAATCTAATAAATTTAATTAGTCGTGAATAAAAAGTTAACGTCTCATGGCGCAGTGTCATGTCAAAACTGTGTCGCCACTGTGGCGCCCTTGTTTCACTCAAATGAACCCTCCCGTCCCCGTACTTCGTTCCTTAGATATACGCGGTGTGCTCACTTACCCCGAATGACTCTATATACATACACAACACACACACACATATATTTATATATATATATATATATGTATATATATATATATATATATATATATATATATATAATGTAATTTAGTAAATGTTACTCATGATAATGTTCCAATTATAACGCTACGTTATTTATCGCCACGAAAAACTTACGTTTTAAATATAATACTCCTTTTTGTATAGCCGTGTAAAAAAACGTTATAGTTTAGAAAATTATTTGTTTTTATTAGGCATGCAAAATATATTAATAGATGAGTAATGGTATTTTCATAATTGCTTCCAAGTGTATTTCCAATGCGGTGAAATTTTGTTGTCCAAAACTATGCTTTTTAAAAAATGCAGGAATAAAAATTGTATTCTCATTTCTATCTTGTAATTTAAACCATAATTGTAAATTTCGGTACAAATGAGTGTGATTTTGTTTAAAAAAACGTAATTTTGTGTTAGTAATATTTACTATAGATAGAATATTGTATGTATTTCATGGAAAGACCGTAGTCTAATTTGATAAAAGCATATACGTGTTTGTAATATATCTAGAACTTATTAAATTTACTTATTTTATTAACTTTCAATCATCTATGCAAAACCGTATTCACAATTCGTAACAAGTTAGCATTACACCAAGTGTACAAGGGGCGGATTTGTCAGATGAAAATGACTGTAAGTAATTTTCCTAAATTACAATATTGCTTCAAACATAAGCCGGTTCCATTGATATATGAGTGTAATTACATTTTTGTAAATTTGTTATTAAAATGTAATTACACTAATTTTTTTAGTTTAATTGTGGATAATTTAAGCCATAGGTGTGTTTAAAGATGCACATAAACTACACGTTCTGAATCAGAAAATCAATTATAATGACTTTTTTCATAGCGACATAATGAACTTTCAGATGCGTTTATAAGCAAATGATCAGAAATACAAATATGCCTGTTACTGCTAGACTGCATCCAGCACTAAACTTTTCTATTTACTTTAAAATCATATAGTACCATCTACTAGTGGGTGAATGAAGAAGAAACGCTCATTTAGCGATACAGTAACAAAAGTACACTAACCAATTGAAGTAAACAAAATATTATCTCTTATCTCGTAACGCCGTTTATGTTTGTCATATTTCAAGTAAAACAATACAAAATATCGGTGGTCGGCAAGTATGTAATAAAATAAAGAAGTATACTTTAAGCAACTCCTCGCACACCATGTAATCAATCGTGCAATCACATTTGTTGAGAAAATAGCTTCGCTCCTCTACAACCTACTCCAAGTAAAATTTCTTTTTCGTTGAAACGTTCTAACACGCTTTAAAATTGATGAAAACCTGAGAGTGCCGTCGCATTGACAATGTACCTATTATAGTTTAACTTTTTATTTCAAATTTGGCAAGCGAAAAGGTCGAAACTATATATTTTAAGATTTTGATGTAGCAAGTAATAGTTGTTTATAAAAATTAAATAATTGTTATTTGTAAACAAGAAATGGAACTTTACTGATATCAATATTCAGAATTTAACGTTGGTTGTATTGGTTATACTCTCATAATCCTTCAACATGATTTTTTCTTAACATATTTTTATTTTTTTCCCCTTGAGTTCATACAGCTTTACAAATAGGAACTCTCCATTTTTGTGAAAAAAGTTTTTTTTTTCAATATTAACATATTGAACTGATTTTATAAGAACTTACTATAATTCTTTAGACAATATATCCTAGTTGAAAAAACATTTACATTAATATTAAAGAAAACGACTAAATTGGTCATTAATTATAACGAGACTATTTGCCATTCTCAATAATATTTCTCATCGCGTAATCATATTGTATAAAATATATTTCAAAGCCGTAAAACTATGAATAATTTGTCAAAAACCCTAAACCTTGTATTGGCACTATAGTTTTCTAGTAAGGTCGAGCCACAAACTACAATGTCTCACACTCCCCCCGACCAAATCCGCAAGAGGCCTGCCGCATCGCGCCACGCCCGTTCCCCATCCGTGCGTTAACCCGACGCGTCCTCACCGCATATACATATACCACTATACCACCGATACTATCAACAATTTGACAATCACTCTGCTGAGGTTTAGAACAGACATAGTTATGTAATTAGTTAAATAGTTACTGTATGATAAAACAGTCATCGAAGAACAAAGTACTCCCATGCCTCATCCTCCGATCCTCCATCACATTTTTATAGATCCGCTCCCGCCCCTCCCCTCACTCGTTTATTAAATGGAAAATTCCGTGCGCATAACGCCGAAAAAATATTTACAATATTGTATTTGTGTAAATAAAAATGAGTGTTTTATTTTATTTTTTGGCTGTTACTGATATAAGTATTGGTAACCGTTTATTTATTAAAAATAAATTAAACATTTTTGTAATCATTTGGGTTCATTGAGTTGCAACTAATATATTAGCTCTCAATAAAAAAAAGAAAAATAATATTATCTCCACTGAAATAATTTAACATGAAACGTTGACACTATCTAAAGTCACGATGTTCTAGCGCCCCTCCCCCCCTCTCCATACTATTTACATATTGTGACACTAAGCCATAGACCCCTCTCCTCTATTGCGTACATATTTATGGACGGCCTCTTAACAATAATAATAAATAAACATACTGTTAGATAATACTATTATTATTAGTAAATAAATAATAAAAAATTCTGTATTTTTCTTTTAATCATGCTATCATACATTCTTTCGTGTCAAATATTAAGATATATAGCAATTGAAAGTGTCCTGCAAGTTATAACGATCGAGTCGATATCGTCATAGCCAATATTTGAAAGGCCATAAATTTTTATTGGATTTTGTTAAAAGCTTAATTTTTTACAGAACTATAGAGTTCTAGATGTATCTAATCTGAATATAAATAATCTTTCCCAGAAACATGACCTTGATGGACAAATAAACAACAGAGTGATTAAAAAATCGTTGTTTTTTTTCATTCTGAATTCTGAAAAACTTAAGTACATCGCAGAGAATAAAATCTTCTTAGGATTCTGTAACAACTAGGAACCCTTGCAATTTTGTTACGTCGATTCATCAATTCGTAAGTCACGATTTGATACTTCTCAATTTTTGTGATGAAAATTTGTAGGCATATATTTTTATTAAACCGAAAGCAGATGTAAAGTTATAATAGAGAGTTTTTAAGATATCTTTCCCGTATTTAAAATTAAACTAAAATCTTTCTACAAAAATATTTATTAATTAAAATTACATTTTCGGTGTTTTATAACGCTAATAAAATCGTGTGTAAGGAATATTTTGTTTGAGGCAATAATTAAATAGAAATAGGGAGCATTTTTAATTTACCTACCACTTTAAATGTGATCCTAAAAGATAAAGATTAACTACTACATGGTCCTTATTTGCACAGTGTTTATACGCACTATGTAATAAATACGCAATGTTTCGTGAATAATTGTGGCTATTTCATTAGGTTACCGTGGCAATAAATTATAGTAATGTACGAATTTTCTAATAAAAATCGACTTTATTGTTACTCGTGTCGTTCGATTACAGAGAATAATATTCAGCAGAATTACGGTTTTAATTGGATTGTGAACAATCGTTGATTGTTAGGAACAATATAAAGTTAACCTTTGTAATTTGGAAAAAGAGACTATACCTTGTTTATAGCATATTTGTATTACCTTTTTAAATCATACCTCAAATAAATTCATCTAAATGGTAATTTATTTTAATTATGTGCCCCAAGCCAAATCTTAATATTAAATAAAAATATCTGCTGCTCCAGGCTTACACGACGTTCGTTTAGGACTAGCCAATGTAACAAATAAATTCATGTAGAGAATATATAATATAATTATATAACGGAAGTACAGAACGGAAATAGAAAAAAGAAATGGTAGTACAAAAATTCTGGTACAGAAAACATAAAAACTCAAGGAAATAATAAAAACCCTTAGAATATACAAAAAGCATGGAGAATTTGGTGTCTCAAAAATAGATTAATAAATTCTCAATTGGTTGAATGAAAAATTAATAAAACTTTGGATAACAACTAATGCACCATCGCGGAAAATGACATTTTTTAAAAAAAAAAAAAAGAGCTATTTATTAATAAAACCCATAAGCACCCTCATATTTCAGTAACCATTTCTAAGCATTCAAATTAAATACCTTTTAAAGAAATCAATCCAAAACTCATAAATCTATGTTTATTGACCATTGACTAGTTCGTATATTAGATACTTGCAATATTATCTTCAGTTTTTCAAGGTTTTTATAGTTATTACAATACTATAGTTACAAATTTAATATTATTTGGATGAGTAAAAGAGAAACACGAAAATTCAATTCCAAGCAGCCCTTACATCGAAATGTTACAGAATGTTTTATTATAATCATTTTTTATAGCGGATTAATATCTTTTTGGGATAATGAATATGTAACAAATAAGAAACAAATGAATTTGTACCTTGTTTACATTGCGAAAATAATATAATGATGAATACACATTAAACATTAATAAACCAAATTAATATATAACCCGATTTGTTTAAAATTATTTCGTTATTTTCAAGTGACCGAATTACTTAAAGGACGTGGATTCAATTGCTTGTAGCCTTCGTTATGTGAACCGCAATAATTAACTTTACCTAAGCTTTCAAAAAGTTTCGACCGTGGTTAAAGCTAAAATCATATTTCTCACTTTGAATACCAATTTAATCACTATGAAAAGTATCATTATGAGAACTAAAAATATCTCTAAAATATATTAACGTTAAGTTGGAAAAAGAAGTTACGATGATATGTGTCACCTGGTTATTGGGTTTATTCACTAAACATTATTTTTAAAAATACTTCTAGTGTCCTTTACACTATTTAACACTAAAAATTTCCAATCTTTCTAAATTGTTTTACAGTCATCACGCACTAAAATACAATAAAATATTATGAATTGCAATTAACATTATATTACCGCTCCCATTAGCATTAGACATAACGTACCTACGGTATGTTTCGAACTGGCCGATTAAAGTTTCAATGTCCGTCCACCTATCGGCCTGTCTGCCCATAGTAGCATTGAGGAATGGTACTCCGCGGTTCGCCTATCTATTGGTTTCACAACTCCAAACTCAATGTTCAACATGTTTATCCATCGGTTTGTTCTTCAGTGAGATGTATCTTCACTGATAGGGGAAGACAGGAACCCACGGTTAATTACTCCAGCAGTAGTTAATGCCCCATAGTTTTCTTTTAATGTTTCATTAAGATATATAACCTCGCAGGAACTTTTAAAATAATTTCACTGGATCGCTTCTTTTAGGGAATTCCCTAATGGAACAAAATTCTATATCACTGCCTGCGGAATTTTTCAGCCAAATTCCTTTAATTTTTTGAGTACACTTTTGGATATTTTTCCTTCTCGATGATTCCAGAATGGCATCCTGTTTTAGGGGTTTAAAAACATAACTCTAAAACTAGAAACTACAAGCTTTCAAATAACTTTAAATGCTTTGAAAATCGTTATGTGAAATGATTTCGTATGACGATTTAAAACATTAAAAAAATTGTAAAAGTTAATGATCTCTTAATTTTGATTATAAAAATCTAAGAGACCTATTTGTAAGATGGAAAACTAGTAGGGAAGGAATATAGCAAATGGAATTTATATTTCCCCATTACGTGTAATATTTTAAGAGGATTCACAGTATATAATATAATGCTAAAAAACTGAAACCGATCTAGACGCATTATACTTCGTGAAACTTACGGAAAATTCCTAATTTAGTGTTATTAGAGCGGTAAATGGTATAGGTTACAGACGAAGAGAAAAATTATTAACGCCATATTAAGGTTTATATGCACGTGCGATTTATATAATGGTGTATATATTTAAATGCTTTAAGCATATTTGATTCAAAAACTTATTGAACAATTTCAATTGGAATATCAATTAGTAATTAAAATCTACGTTGTAAAAAAAATTAACTTTTATAAACTTCGTGGACTTCTATATATTTATAAATTTGGCAAATTTATTAATACATTAGGTATAATTCGCTACATGTTAATAATAATCTGCACAAAATATTTAAAAAACTGTAATTTCATGTCGGTGTATTTTATTCAAAGTCTCGCTAATAACCACACGAGAAGACGAGAATAGCTCGGAAATATTACACCTATCGTTCCTAATGAGACGTCAATTACCCCTGCCTGACCCGAACATACTGATGAGTACGCACTGGAGCCGTGTTATATTTTCAAAGTGTTGACATCGTACTAATCGATCTTCAGGGGTTTTGTCCTGTAAGACCCATTAGGCTATATTAGTTTAGCCTAATGTATTTTTAATAATATCTTTTCCTTTCAATTATTTGTCATCTGAATTTTCTTTTCAAGAAAGTTAAATCAGCATAAATATCTTCAAATGGTAAATTAATAAAATCGCATTGTAACAGAAAGATCTTTCTCCTTAATTTTTCCGTATTCAATAGTTTCATCTTCTTGACTGAGATAAAAGAGAATAGAACGTTTCAAGTGTATAGTAGTTGCACAAGTTTCTCAATAATTTTAGAATATATTTTAAAAGTAACTTTGTGCCTGGTGAACTTGTTTTGATGTCAACAAATTATGAATGAAATTTAATAACTAGTTCATTACAAATATTTTCCGCTTCGCCTTCACGTACCATTCGAATGTTCAGTTTTTAGAATAGTAGCATTTTCGTAATTGCTACAACACTGATTTAATCAGTAGCTATATAGTTAACACAATGCATTAATATTCCAAATAAATACTTTGACATGAAGTTTGCATACAGGTTATTTACAATATTTGAAAGAAAGGCTTAGTAAATTGAGAATGTATGTCTAAGAAATATTCAGTAATTTTTATAAGCTGAAGTACGTGAAAGATTCTATTCCATAAACGGTCTCTTTGACTGATGATGAAAGAATAATATATTCCATATACGGTCTCTCTGACTGAAACTTTGATGATGAAACACTAACACAAGATGAGAAAAATCTTAAATTTTGTTTTTCTTAAATTTTGTGCACATGTGAAGATATTCATTCATATATATATATATATATATATATATATATATATATATATATATATATATATATGTTTCTTATTGACATTTTTCTTGCAACATTGAATTATTGACAATAATTAATTGATATTTTTCTTATAGAACCAAACGAAAGTTCATTTGTTTCATTTTGGGTCAAGAAAAATTTAAGTGCATAATTACTTAAAAGAATATAAACACCAACTCAATAGAAATATATGGAAACAGAACGTGGATTACGTAGGAAAGGTACACTCTTGACAATTTTTGATATTAGAAGTGACACTTTGATCTTAACGGAAAATTAAATGTTTTAAATTATTTTTATTTTAAGAAATTTACAAAATTCTCATCACAGACTCACTTTCCAAATTTACCATATTTCCATTACCGTTATATCGTTTTTTTATTTATTTATTAGTCAAACGAATTGTCTACTTCTGAATTAACTATTTTATTCACGAAGTTGTGCCTGTGCTCGCATAATATAAAAATCACTGGACTGAATTTTACAGAAACTTTGATTTTGTACGTTCGTTGCTTCGTTAACACTAGCGATAGAAATGATTAAGATTATTAGTCTTCAATACTAACATAAGAATTATACTACTATTCAATTAATTAATGGCGACATTTTTTATAACTTCAATCCTTATAAATTTGTCCTTCTTCGATTCTTTGAATTCAGGAATTCAGGGTAACCTTTTAGATTCATCGCAGATAGAATTAGTACGTTTTCCATCAGACAAACTAAGGGAATTTCTAATATATGTGTGCGTAACTATATATATATATATATATATATATATATATATATATACATAAACTATTGGAAATAAATTAATGGTAAAGTTTCTATGCACAATATACAATTTCATAAATTCAGTAAACTCAAGCAGTTGTTCAGAACACTTGTAACAGAAATATATATACCATATGATCCATACGTAAACTGGAATTTTCCGCCATTAACTTTAATGATCACTGAGTTAGTATCTGTTTGTATAGGTTGTATCAGTTGTTCCTATTCAAAATTTTAACAAAATTCACTGTGATTGAAACTGAATACTTTCTGATTTTACCTTTAGTGTAATTAGTTAATAATTATCCAAATTAATTATTAATATTAATACTATCTAATATTTCTGAGCTTAAGAAAGGGTTATTACCGAGTATATCAGTAATAGCCTTTTATTAATCTCATACATATTAACTGATAGCAAGTGTTAATATGTTTAGTAGTAGCTAATCACAATTCCCTGGATTTACATTCCATTAATTTTCCGTAATATCCAATTTTTTAAATTATCTCGTACACAGTAAATATTGAAATTCTCGCATTAGCTATGACTTTGTTTTATTTTTCTTTAAAATTGATTGTTCATTATTCATAAAATATACAATTTTAGGAATTTTCGATATTAAACAAAATAGTACATAGACCGAAAATGTCATTGCTTTTGATAGTGGTCAAAGTTGTGAATTTTGACGATTCTATTAAAAAAAGTTTCTACATATTTATATGTAGAATATGTTGATATTAACTGAACAATTTAAATATTTTTTATTAAGTTAGGATCAAGCGGTATTTCTGAATAACTAGTCACTAAAGTTTTAACCACAAAACTTAAAATGGTATTAGTTATTCAAACAGAAAATTTAATGAGCTTATTACATTTTTTAATTAGACGATCGTTTTTGATTCCAAAATTTCATTTCGAAAGAAGTGTGTGCTACTGTGTTTCCGATGGTACTGTTACTGCCTGAGAATACTCTCAAACGTAGTTCAAAATCTCTACCACGTCGGTTCAGGCAAAGGCGATACGACTTACTTAAACTGCAGAGAAGCGCCGCTCCAGTGAGCACGCACCGGGATTCTCAAACAGGGCGGGCGCCATTGACTTTTCGTTGGAAACGGGAGGTGCAATCGATTAGGATGATATTTTCCTAATATTCTCGTCTCGTTTTTTTGTTATTATATTTTGAGGAAGCAAATTCTTGTAGACCACGTTTTCAATTTGGAATAACTGATTATAATTCGATCTTTCATTTGAGGGTATTCAGATATCTTTTCAGGATTTTGTAGCAAAAATCGTAACAATTATAATTTCTCCGGGTCCGTCTATTTGTATGTGATAATAGCACTAAGCAGCATATTAACATGACGAAAAATAAATTTGTAATAATTTAACGGAATGGTTATTCAGCTTTGAACGATACAATTTTTATTTCGAACTAGCTTTTCGCCCACGACTTCGCTCGCGTAGACGATTCGTTTTGTAAACTTCAGTAAAATTTTTGATTAACTTCAAGAAGGAGATTATAAATTCTACCCAAAACGTATTCATATTATCAAAAAATGTTAGTATTTTAAGGCTTCTAAACAAATGCACAAAGTTTCAAAAATTTATGAAAATTTGTATTTATATATTTTTCCACGTATTTCTCAGAAACTACTAAAACGATTACCATTATTCTATTTTTAACGGCTTTAGTATCTTTCAACTTAGAGAATAGTGAAAATTTTGTAAAAATCGGTTTTGTAGTTTAAAATATAAAATAAAAAGTTGGTTTAATTTTTATTAAATTACTACTTACTTGTAAGTTGTTAACACAGTTTTTATTTATATATGAACAAACTATACAGAAAGTGTCTACCTAGTTTATTCAAATAAAGCTGCAGAGAGGAAGTTAGAATTTAATACAGCACTTCCTTTTGTACCAGGTTGGTAATTGTGCTGTCTGGTGCTAAAATAATTTGAGTAGCAATCCTCCCATAAGTCAATGCCTACCATATTTTATAACTGGTCCTTACATTTATTAATCGACGTTGCGAAATAGACTCGAAGGGGAAATTGTAGTCCCTTGAATTTAAAAACATAATAATATGGTATAAGTAGTATTAGTGGTATTAAAAACAAAACAGAAAATAGAGTGGCACGTAAAATTTTAAAATAGAAATATTTTTCCAGTATAAACTTAGCTACCAATTTTCATCCGATTAAAGATTGAATCTAGAAATATTCTTACATACTTGTCTCATTATTTGTATTGAAAGTATTAATACTAAATTTTAATTAAAAAATACCATAACAATTTTCTTTCCATACAAATGTATTTACCACTTTTTACCCCTTTAGGGGCTGAATATCGGAATATGCTTAAATGCTTTGCAAATTATTTGTATTATAAAGCATAACTACAATTTTGAAGTAAAAATGATCATAACAATTTTCTTGACATATAAATGACTTCCTTTTCACCTACTTAGGGTTTGAACATAGAAATATGCTTAAATACTTGTTTCGTTATTTGTATTAATATCGGAAAATGCTTAAATACTTGTTTCATTATTTGTCTTGCTAAGCATTAATAACAAATTGTAATTCAAAATTACCATAGCAATGTCATATAAATATAGCCACCCCTTTTCACCCCTTAGGGGTTGAATATCGAAAAATTCTTAAATAATTATTTCATTATTTGTATTGAAAAGCATTAATGCCAATTTTTTAAGTAAAAATTACCATAAAAATTTATTTCCTATTCAAATTTAGACACCTTTCTCACTCCCATAGGGATTGAATTTCGGAAAATTGCATATTTGTATTGAAAAGAATTAGTACAAATTTTCAAGTTATAATATTTTTTCATGCACAAATTTAGCCACACTTTTTATCTCCTTAGAGGTTGTATCTCGGAAAATTCTGAAACACGGGTAATATTACCTTTATTAAAGAGCATGGACACTCAGTTTCAAGTAAAAATTACCATAAAAATATTTTTTCCCATTCAAATTTGGTCACACTTTAGGAGATGAATTTGGAAAAATCCCTTCTTAAACTATGCCTCCGTTATAAAATCAACATCCTCCCAAGATTATAAATTTTTATCATTAGCGATTTGGTCTGGGCTTTGAAATGTCAATCAAGATATTGCCTTTAAAAAATAAATATATATATATATATATATGTATATGTATATATATATATATATATATATATATATGTATATATATATACATATATATATATATATATATATATATATATATATATATATGTATATATATATATATATATATAGATCAAGTACGTAGTTTTACTCGTCTTTCAACAATTTTTTCATATGTAATAATATTACGTGTTAAGAGATGAGTAAAAAATAATGAGAAAATTAATTTCATTGTTGTTGACTTTTAATTAATGTAATATAGTTTTTTATACTAGTTAGTAATAATAATAATTAATATGTACAATATATTCAAATCTATTGAACATATTAATTATTATTATTACTAACGTATCCAACGTATCGCACGTATTTCATGCATTACTTATATAATGATGGTGCCAATACTGTGAGCGTTATAAAAAAATTAAGGTTTTTGGCCAGATTTATGACTCAACTTTATTGATTTTAATCAAAGATATCACATACTATCTATATATCGTAACAAAAGGTCTAAAATGAGAATGCTCACGCCACTATGGAACACATTATCATACCGAGAGCAGTCGTACTTCAATGAAACTTCTTTTATTTTATTGTATTCCTTTAATGTAGTGAAATAGACCGAAATGTTTCTAGCGTTAAAATTGGGGATATTTTAAACTTGACGATTTTTGAATTTGTGCAATGTCCTCGATACTTGTTCACTATTTTTTAGGATTGTTTGAAAAATAATTTAGCGTAGTCATTAAAATATCTAACTATCAACGTAGTGGAGCACGTCAACCTACATACATGTGTAGTAACTATCCAGATTCTGAAAAAGTAAAAAATTTATGACTCTGGTATGTTTCCTCAATTCGAGCTAAGTCACTGTTAACATTATTGAGGCTGATGTGAAGTACACTAATATAAGAAATCAAAGCCAATGTACGCAATACGTGCGGTAACCATATTTTTTCCTAAGTTGAAGGAATAATAACAATTGCATTTCTGGACATGTTACGCACAACAATAACGTTGTATTTTGGGGGTTTGTTTTCAATTACATTCCTGTCTATTCTTTAGACTATACCGTTAAGTAACTCATTCAGGTTCGTAAAATAACCATTACACTTTTTATAACGGGATTAAAATATTTAATTAAACCAAAATAAAACACCATTCGAGACCAACAAAATAACTAGCGAATATAAAAACGTTTATTTACGTGACATTAAACCCACCTTGTAACACGATACTACATTTACCGTGCAATGCTATTTATCTGTTTGGGCAAATTTTTATTGTTAAATGTGCCTAGACAATTTAATTTACATAATGTGAGATAAGTTACAATAAATAAAATCACGAATTTCTAGATTGATTAGAAGGAGACTTAAGCTGCTAAAATCTAAAGTAACTACGTGGGAATAATTTTAAGATTTAATTTTTTTAATAATTATAAAATTTTCGTCTACGTGATTTGTGGTAAGTTATAATTTAAAAAAAAACATAGTTGACGTTCATTTGATAAAGGCACAATATAAAAATACTTGATACCTGTTATCGGCGTTCCTCTTATTCCGACTTGAAACCAATAACTTTTGGTCAAGAATGTAAAAGTCACCAACCAGCATAAATTAAAAAATTTAAAAACCAAAGGAGAACTTTTTCCCAATGTAATAATCCGTTTCAAAGATCTCATTAATCCATATGTGTGTAAGCACGCACGTACGCACGCACGCACGCACATACGCACGCAAGCATGTACGCACGCACACTCGCACGCACGCACGGACGCAGGCACGCACGCACGCATGCACGCACGGACTCACGCAAGCATGCACGGACGCGCGCTCCCATACATATACACGGGTGTGTGTATATAAATATAGACATATGTATATTCACACGCACATATATGTAAAGCTTCTTCGTCCCTTTGTCACCTTGAAGTTATTTCGTACTTATTCACTATTGTTTTATCATAAAACGATTCGTTAGTTTCGCAATTCAAGTTGCGTGAAAAATAAAGAGAGATATTTATTCGTGTATCGGATTTCTTAATTTTCATTCTACGACCAAATATATTTTTTCCAGTTTTCAAACAACCACGAGATTTGCATGGGTGGCGGTCAAACTGTTTTAGGATATTCTTTTGATTTATGCTACCAACTTTTTTAATTACAATTTATAAAATAAAGGAGTGTCTCTCATACGTATTATCGCAGGAAAACAAATATCTAAATTAGGGCAGTCAATTAAATCTTTGTTTTGAGACGTATAGTTTTCAGTCAATTAAATCTTTGTTTTGAGATATATTTACAGCATCGAAACATCAATATAGACATCATAAGTAGACAGAAAATAAAAATTATAATTAAATTCTGTCTTGTTGATGACTATTTAATTGTCTCAGATTAGAAATATTTTTAATGAAAGTCATTGAGCAAATTTAATCGTTGGTCAGTCATGGGGAACTTGTTTTATTATAGTTGTTTTAGGAAACGAGATTGAAATTGAAAGGAGAAAATATCCATTTTTATATAATTAGTAATAAAAGTGGCTTGAGTTGGAATAACACAACTATCAGTAAAATAACATGAAATGCCAGATTTCATATGCATAAACTTATCAGCTTCGAAAGATTGCATACAAAGATTTATACTTTTTATGTGTGAAATTATATGAGGATATAACTTGTATATTATAGAACTAATATTATTTATTATTTTGCAATAACTCAAATTAGGAACTTAGATCAAAATATTATTTTGAATGCAAGCATTATGTATAATTTATATTAAACTAAATGAGTTAAATTATTATATATATAGGTCAAACTTGCGATTCATATGTACAACCTCTCCTTAACAAGGTATTTTTCATATGCGCGTACTGGATCTTGTATTAACCATAAGAGCTTGCATATAACCACGGCATATCAACTGATCTTAATACTATTACTATACTTAGGCATGTCATCAATCACACTTATTGAGACTGTCATGACGTTTTCAATATTTTTTTCATAGATGTTATTTATTGTGGTTGTCCTCACAATGTACTTTATACTAAGCACCAGCATTACGATACACACAAAAAGAATATTGTCATAATAATTTCGTACATCTTTGTTTCAGTTTTTAACTAGAAATTTTTTCTCTTATCGACATTAAGAAAATATTCCTTCAGTAGAGCAGAATATGATATCATAATTACTTCAGTACTTTATTATTCTTATTTATGTTTAACCAAGGAATATTTAGTTTTCTATGTTTTACAAATAATTAATAGTTAAATATTGTCTTAAAACAAAACACATCTAAGCAAAGTTACCACCCAATTTCATTGAATGACAACTGGATATTATGTTGGTTTTAATATACTCATTGTTCTTTAAGTCCCTATTATGTGAAAAGTTATGAATACAATTATGGAAAGTTCAATAAAAATCTTCAAAACTAATTCGTTTTAGATAAATCGTGCATTATTTTGAAGACTTCTATTTACGTAGTAAAAATAACTAAAAATTAGATTCATATTAATATCATTTTACTCGTTTTGTATCTTTTGTAAAACACATTACTGTCACAAGACTTTATTCCAAAATTTTATACTTAACAAAAATATTTCTATATATCCGAGAAGTGTAATTTAATAATTACACTTCTCGGTCTCGCTTGTATTTTCATTGTTCGAATAGCCTAAAAAATTGTTATTAATATTTAAAACTGATTATAAAGCGGTATTTGAATTCAATGTATTCAAAATATTTAAATAAATGTACATTGTTTTAAAACATATTGGCATACTCACAACGACATCAAGTTATAATGTGGAGAACAAAATGGCGAAAACGCTCGTTGTATGGACTGCGCCTCCGGTGACGAGCGAATGCCACCTCAACACTTCAACACACACTTCCATTTCCGGTGAAACCTTCTAACATCCCATAAACCCGATGAAAGCCTATGAGTTTCACCGCACCGGTAATGTGTTGCTCACAGTTTTATCACTTGTTTCAAACAAAGTATGTGTCGAACTTTGGGTGGTGTATTATAAAAGTTCACCCGGCCCCCAACCCGGGTGACTTAACGTGATGATCGAAATATATATTGCATTGGAATACTATGGTCATAAATTTGTTGCGAAATTTATCAAGGAACCTCATTAATTCACTTATAGTATGTTTATAGGAAAATGTTTGAATAGTAAGATACAAACATAAAATTATAAAGAATATGAGAGTTATCCAATTACAATATAACATTACAATATTAACAAATCTGTCATTGTAATTGTCTGCCATTGTAAATTAACATTCATTCTAAACTATATTTTTACATGTATATATAGATATATATATATATATATATATATATATATATATATATATATAAATATATATAGATATAAACATATATATAAATACATATTTATATATATATATATATATATATATATATATATATATATATATACAAAACATACATGTTTAATTACATTATCGAATGTAATTTAAAATATTGTTAATTTGTTAATGGTGGAGTATCGTTTGAAAAGACTAGTAATAAGGGCCAGAAAAAATTCTTTTGTCTTCAGGAATATATTGAAAAACATATGAAAAACATGGGCCCCGCCTCATAATTTCGAAACTACTGTACTCAAAAATTAGGAAAAATAGTGGTTTTTAGAGACTGACGCAATGGTTGTACAAAAACTGTAACATGGTTCCAGATGTCAAGTGTTTTAAATATACACCACATTACATCGACAGTAATTTAAAAATGGATAATATAAATATGTCCATATATATATATATATATATATATATATATATATATATATATATATAGATATATATATATATATATATATAGATATATATATATATATATATATATATATATATATATATATATATATATATATATATATATATTATAAACCATTTGTGTAAAAACAAATTCGGTGAGTGCAGTCTGATATTAAAAGGCTGAACAAAAGCACGTAATTAAATATTAAAGTGGCATATTCACCTATGGCTATCTATTTAAGACACAAGCTTTGTTTGTAATGCAGTCAAATGTGTACGCTGTTTCTTTGATTCTGCGCATATCAAGCTACTTAAACAAATCCGACGCTTAAATAATTTTTTTACAAGAATATGTTATTTCATTTCATTACCATTTTCCACTCCAGCGAAACCGTGGATCAGAACTAGTATTTTATAATAGCAAGTATAATGGATCGTACGATCAATATCAAAACTGGGAAGCGGATTTACTAACAGCGACGAAGTGATTGGAATTTCTAATTTAGTTTTGAATCAGTTTAATTTTACTTTTAATGCAATTCAAACATTAAATACATATCTAAATTTACTAAAAAAAGTCCTTTTATACGGCAAGTCAATTCAAATTGCGAGAAAGGACAACGAATGTAAAGGTTCACAATAAGCTAGGCAGAATCCTAATTGATGACACCTCGACTCCTAACAAGCCGTCGATAGCACCGAGCCTTCAGCAATAATTTCGAAGCGTGTTCGTAGGAGCGAAAACTCTCGGTGTCAATAAGCTGTATCGCCCAGGCGTAATCCCGGACGACTATGATCAACTCATTTTATTCGCTAAATACTACTACTACATAACTACTAACATGTTACCTCACAGGTTCTTAAAAAAAATAATACATCCTTTAGTTTAATTTTTTTTCAAAATAAAATTTTCTCACATCTCAAGACAAATTTCTATGTCTTAAGAGCCATATACACTTTAACGATAAACCTCCATTTTGCCAAATTTACTTAAAACTGGGAAAATGTGGTATAATGATTTTGATCATGATGAAAAAAAGGTCAAACCTTCACCTACAATTCAAGCAGGTAAGTTTTCATTACTTTCACATATTTATTCCATGGAATAAGCGATTTTTGGGGTTCACTCCTTAAGAATCGCTTTTCATATATAGCGTCCGTTATGAAGTTCTTTGAATAATAAATTCAGAAGTCAGAGGGTTAAAGAAAATGTAATCAGCTAATTTCAGGTACACCTTTAATTGACATATCGAATTATTTTCATATCGAATTTGGCTGGAAGTATTGCGTTTAACAAAAGTATTATTAATGAAAGGGTAGGTACAGTCAAATGTTTACTTTTATAATGAAAATGTAACTTTTTTTTTTATTAAAAGGCTCACAGCACATGTTAAAATCACGTAGAAATATAATAAAAAGAGCAGAGTTTAAAAGTAAACTACAACACTAATTATATGTGCACAAAATTGTTTGAGCATTTATGTGTACATTTTCAAGTGTTACTTGTCTTATTAAATATATTCTAAAATGTATTAATAAATTATAAAAGTTTTTAGTAACTTAGAATTATATTATTTTCTATATACTAAACAATACATTAATTCTTTCGTAGCTGGTTTTAATTTATAAATGAAATATTTAATATTTCATTATTAAATGTTAATAATGTCACTTCAAAAAAGTCCAAGGAAGGATGTTGAGAAAAAATATCGTTACGCTATCGATACATTCGAATTACCCCTGTAATGGTACATATTATCCCCGTAATGGTATAAGGGATCTGAGTGGAGTGTTGGAGTTGAATGGACAGAGGAGATGGGGACAATCAACATGCGAATGTATGATTTTATATAAATATAATAGACCAGCGCTCATTTCTCCATGCAGCTAGTGATGATAAATTAAACCTCTGTAGTTGGATTTCATAGGATCTATACTCTCGTCCAAGATGAAGTCGAAATTAATTTTTTGGTGAATACAGAATTTATTTATTGGCACGAATGTAATTTCCTTTTTTTCAATTATGTGCTTATGAAACGTTACTTTATTTGTCTCTTTCACCAAAAGGAAGTCAACTATACCGACTTAATATTTATTAAATAATTGGTAAAGGAAAGGCAGCACCTGATGGCCACCGGCAGAGGAGATTCGTTTAGCAACATCTAAATTGACCCCGTCGTTGCCTTAATAGCGCCAAGGTTAATTGTGGAAGTCCCATCAAACGATTTTGCCTAGCAATTTAATCGAGATAAACTACGTGTGTAATACAAGCGAGATAAGTAAGTCTACCATTGATATATTATTTATAGTTTTTATTAGAAACTGGTTAATATAGTAGCGGGGCATTGAAAGTTTTTAGATTGATTTATTTGAACTAAATTTTATTCGAATGTATATTTAATACTGAAGAAACAGTATTAATAATGTGAGTTGATTGTAACTTAATTACCTTTAAAATTACAAACTGTAAAATTCTTTTAAGAAATTTCTCATTGGATTTTTATTTTATTTTCTTGCTAGTGATATGAGAAAATGTGTCGAACTTTAAAATTTTGCAAATATGTGATATTCATGAATTGACATTGAATTAATTGGAGTCAATTATCTACAAATCCGTCTGAACAACAATTGGTGAGTAGAAGTGAGTTTTTGCTGAAGCCACGGAAAGTTTAACAATATCGTCCAAAGCGACGGAAAATGTCTCTACGGGTCAGGCTAAGAGTGGGGTAAAGGAAACAATGTTGGACATGGATACGAATATACCAATACGCAGGACACGCACCACAAGTCAGCATTCGGATATCCGGTCCACTTGCATTCAACATTATTACTTCAGACGGAAGAATTAAAAAGGAATTGCATGAGGCGTGAATGAAGCAGAGACCACGAAGAGGAGACGAGCTCCATGAAATCCGCAAAAAAATTGTTTTAATCAAAAATCGAGGAGCGAAGGCTCGTGCTCAAGTTGCATAAAGGGAATTGAAAATGAAATGAAATAAGTTTTTAGACTATTTATTTTTTTTTTTTACACATTTACATTCTATTTCGTGTTTTTAAATATTGTTTCTTTCTTATTTCGTTCTCATTTTTTATGTACCATCTTTAGATACATTTTATACATTATTTTTTTCATTACTTTTATTTTTATAAATTTTTCTGCTCATATTTTCTACTCATATAGTGTTTTTTTTATATTTTTTAAAATTCACAACAGACGGATAAATTTTTGGTATTCATTCATATAATCATTATTTTGTTGGGGGTAGAAAGGCTGTGTAGCACGTTGTTTAAAATATTAAAAAGCTAAAATATATTATTGTGTATATTTCTAATCTTACACAAAAATGGTGGGAGTTATTTACTAAAAACTCTTAAAGTCGTATTTATTTTGAAAAGCTTTGTTAAGACAGACGTTTGTTAGACCTTTAGGTCTATACGAGTATGTGTACATTACAATTTTGTAAGAGATCGGTAAAACAAATGTTCAATGAGATGGTGTATTAACCAATAAAATTAGATTTTCATTTTGAAACCCTGTGAAATAATGTTTTGTATTATCTAGTCCAAATTAATTTAATGCATGTTTTTGTTTTAGTTGTGGACAAATTAAACCAATACAATAAGTTACAACCGGAATACCGGTTTTTGTAAGTGTTTGTTAAATTATAAAATATGAATAATAAAAATGTAGTGATAACTTCCTGAATTAAACAATTACTGGCTTATATCATCTAGTTCAAACAATTTTAATCCATATTTCAATATTCGAGCTATAAGTAAAGGGAATTATGTCGAAAGTTAGTTTCAATTTCAGCAATAGAATTTTTGAAGTGTGGGCACTAAATATCATTATGTGTGTATATTTGGGGTATTCTATCCTACAAAATTAAAAAAGTCTCTTTTAATTTTAACTTGTTAGTCTGATGTTACTAAATTTTTTAATTCCGTTGTATAAATTAGATCATGTTCATTTATGTTAAATAATTAACCAAATAAATTAGACCTTGTTCATCGGTGGAAATAATTACAATGTCAGCATTTTTATTAAAGAATTTTTGTTTACCTTTAATAATATTGATTCTAATATTTATGTACAATGTTATCTATTTTATACATTCCAAAACATTCGATCTTAACGAGTGAACTCCAGTCGCGCGTCGGAGCTGATATGAACAACTTTTTTTTTAAATTACATGAATAATGATGAATATCGTCTGAAAGAATAGTTATAATACATTTTTCATTTACTTTAGGTATCGATACGATACCGAAAATTTTAAAAAACGTTTCAGAGATAGACTGAAAAATATGCCCACCACCTTATTAATTTTACCCACTTTATTAATTTCAAGACTACTGAACAAAAATTTATTAAAAAATAGCGATTTTTGGAAGTCCAACCAATGGTTATAGGAAAACTGTAACTATGATCCTGGCTGTCAATTTTTGTAATATACATTATATTTTTACACCTATGAAAGTATAGTAGGCAACATATTACGTTTTTCTATATTCTCAGCCGATTTTTTTCGAAATCATGCAGCGTAAAATTTTTTAGTAGTGTAAAAGCATGTATTTTGTAATAACTTTTAAAAAATATTCATGTAAGAATTAAAGTCAATATTTTTTTATGATTTTAAATTGCATTTTTAAAAATGTATTCCAAAAATATGCAAAAAATTTAGCTCATTCTGTATTGCTGAATTTATTTACGTTATGATATATTTATGTTTGCAAAAAGTGTAAAAGAAATACTACGTAACCTTAAATGTTTACAACTGCCTAAATATGTACGGAACTCTCAGGTACTCATACTTGTTAGGTCTTTATATATTTTATGTAAATGAGTGTACATGTTATAATTTTAAAGTGTTCCTACCGTAGTCATTCAACTATTCTACATTCAACTAGTCTCGTACTGAAATTGAATGCAGCAAATTGTAACTAGTTTCGATTTGTTCATTCTTTTTGTTAGTTTGATTTAATTTCTAGGCAATATAGAATTTCAGGATAACACTAATTTTTTCAAAGTTGATGCGTGACACATCTAAAAGAAGAACCTGTTTTATTAGAAAATAAGTACTAATAATTCTAATAAAATTATAGTTTAGTTCGCAACCAAATGAATAATTTAGTGGAATACCTTAATTTGCCATGATTAAATTCATTTGCCATGCTATGCATGGTAAATGATTATTAAAATTAATGATAAATTTAACGTTAATTTACCGTGCCATTGCCAAATTTATCAAAGGAAAAATATTTAACTTTTCGGGCCAAAATTCTTGTAGTGCTGATATGAGGCAGTGATAGCATATTTTAATACAGGCTGTTTACAACATTTTATTGTGGCAAACAAACCCACACCTAAAACAAAGTTTTTTAAGGTAATTTTTGCGTAGAAATATTTATTTTAATTAGAAATTCTCGTACTTCATCCGGTAACTCATTCCGCGGGATTGATGTGATCTCTGAACTACTAGCATTCACGAGGGAGCAGGTTTCAATCGTTTGTGATTTCCTTGGGGTCCGTGGTATGAAATTTTAAATTAATCTCAAAATACTTCTGCGATTATCCTATTATTTTCCCTTTTATGCTGTTTGCGCTTAAAAGAGACCCACGTCGTAAATTAATAGCTACTGCTGCTTTGATACAGCCGCATCTTGAAGATAAAATCATTGTACACAAAAATTTTGGTTAGCTGACATGTTCAATGGACAAAATCCAAATTAAAAGAGAAATAATACTAATATTTTGTCATTATCGTATCGACATAATTTCAAGATGACAATATAAATAAAATTAGTTATCTAACATATACAAAACATATATTTTCATTTTAGTTAAAATGTAAGCAATCGAGATAATGCGCATAGGCTATAAATTTGTTGCACGCCAATAACAGGCGTCACGACGTGTGTACAAGTGATTTTACGACAAATAAATATCCATTATTGATAGTGGATTTTGTAAATACGTCCTTAAGAGGGCAACACATAAAAATTGAGATAAACAAGATAATTAAATAAATAAATGGACAATTCTTATTTTAATTGACAAAAACTTTAATGTGAAAAATATTTCCTGTGGGTCGTCGTAAATAGCATAATATGTATTATTTTGTTATTATTTGAGAAAAAATATTTCAATATGTAATAAACATTTGCGAGAAAAAATCTTTATGTACATATAAATATAGAACAGGCAATAGTTCAAGGCAAAGTTGATATTCAATTTTGAAACTTTATTATTACCTTCAGTTTAACGGAATAACTCGGTGTTTTAGAATAGAATGTCTTATTTGTAAAGACAATTTATTATTAGATAGATTTCTAACGGAATTTTAGGAAGAAAATTAAAGTTATAAAGGCATACCGGTTACAAGCTGGTCGACAGCATTACAAATATCAGCCCTCCGCACAAGTGCGAGAGAGTAAGTATAGTTTATACAATGATTTGGGAAATGTTTTCATCACGATGTTATTCTAAATACGCACTTATCGATTACTTTTTATAATCTAATATATAAGATACTTGATAAAAATGCAAAATGAATGTGATTTTTCATTACGCATACTAATTTAAAGTTACGTTTATGAAGTTCTTTAATTTCTAGGAAGTTTTATTCGTGTGTTTCTATAAATAAAAAAGTTCTTGAGATTTGTATTTATTTAAAATATCATGTCTAAATAATACAATGATTATATTATAAAAATATAAAAGATGTTATTCATTTATTTTATTATATAATATTTTTAAATTTATGGATTAAAATCTATTTATCCTAAATAAATGATATAACATCTTAAATAATGTTAAAATTAAAGATAAACGTCTCCTGCAATAAAATATGCTATTATAATATTAAAATATTTACAGGGCCGTATTTACACTTTGTGACACAATTGATCGTTTCGTTTTCGTTTCAATTATACAAAGAGTTCAAAATACACGATGGACTTTGTGGACAGATTTATAATAAAACATTTAAAAAGGTGAGGTTTGTCAGAGAAAAGGTTTACGAAGCTAAATTTAATTCTTTTAATATTTTTATTTGACATCGTTTTAGTGAAGACAAATTATAAACATTATACCTGTATTATTGTACTTCACTTCTAAACTTTTATCTTAAGTATTTATGTATACATTGACTTCTAAAAACCAATGTATAAACTTGAAAATGGCTAAAAAGTCCATCTTTAAATGGGTATATAAGGTTTTTCCAAACATAGACTTTGGTTTTTTTGCGATAGACTTTGGACGTATTTTATACTACTACACATCATCGTCAACGGACGATAGCTTTTCTCGTCAGTAAATTGCACGATTAAATTAAAAAAAGGAAAATAGTCACAAACATCCGCAAATCTGTGATTGATGGACTTCATGCTCAATATATCCTATTATATCTTCTTTGCTATTACATTATCATCAACTCTTAATGGTGAAATACTAAGTTTTACTGGATTAAAAATAATAATTTTATTTATCAATTTAATGGTAAAAATTCAATATCTAGTTAAAATAATACTTTAATTTTTCAGAAGGGACAATTGATAAATTCACTTTTTTATATTTAATGAGAAAATGTTTAAGAATAACTTTATAAATAATTTTATAAAATGACCACACATCTTAAAGTTAGATATGGAAACTGCATGTAATCCATCATTTTTACAGGACCGTATATAAATTGATTATTTTTTTTTGGTATTTAGTAAATTACTTATACCTCGAAACACAAATTTTGAAGTGGTGATAGAAACTACTTTGAACAAATTTGTCAGTTCCATGCTGAAAACATATACAACACTGACAAAAATCCCCCATCAGTAAATATATGATAGAACGGGTAGCGACGATATAAGTAGAAATATATTAACCAAAAAAATTTTCTACTAAAATTCCTATTTATAGTTACCACTCTTTTATTTATTTGATTAAGGAAAAGTATCTAAAACATGTATAGGACATTCATATTTTAGATACTTTTAGATTCTCTCCAATTTGTTTCTGTACAAAAGTGAGGAAAGTGGTTTCGAGGGTAATAGTAGTTTCATCTCATCTCCTGGCCAGATTATTTTCCGATTTTCGCGATATAAGGAGTAGAATAAAAATATATTGTTAATATCCTGTTAAATTTATTCAGGCAGATATAATGGAATTATGTCTATTGGAATAAATTACGTTGTACTAGATGTAGACATACACATATGTGTAGAGCGTTTTAAAGATACGCGGGACCTGTATGCTTTTTTTAAATATTTCTCGCAGTGATATAAAGAAGATTGAAAATAATTTTGCATGAACCCGAATAAAGTAATTGTCAATTACACAAAATTCTTTTAATATACCTTTATAAATATTTAATAGATTATACCTTTATATCTCAAAAAACGAGATTGAGGGTGAGATTTGTACATTTATTTTTTAACTATGTAAACAATAACAGATACCTTAAATATCTGTGGATATTTTATATAATATTTTATTATTTATTAGATAAATTTCGAATTATTTAAGCTATTAACATTTTCAAAATTCTGGATTCGTTTTCCTTTAAGTTTTATTAAATACTCATTTTGAAATGCCGCCACAAAACTCTACGTGAATCTAAGATGCCATTTTTACACTTTTTCTCTCGTTTTAAATTGTAATTAAAATTGCAGGTTTACTTCATTAAACATAAATTCCTCGAGGTTAGTGAACAAACGACTGTAGAGAATCAACAACAATGTTACAAAAAATCAAGCTCATTTCTTAGAGATAAATCTGCCAATAACGAATTATTTTCTACTGATTAATTCTTATCAAGCCGACATCCAGTCTCTGCTGATAAAAGATTCGACTTCAATTTGAACATAATTTTTTTCAATTACTTTACTCCAGGCATCTGATATTTTCATTAATTTTTAGTCGTATTTTTTTAACGTTTTTCATCTGTAGAAAAATAGTAATTTCGATTATATATTTTCAATATATGTTATATACTTTTAGTAACTTATAAATGTACATAGGTATGTAAATACGTTAAAAAATAAATTGACGACGTAAAAAAATAGTACAAAAAAATTGTCTTTTTCAGTATAAAATAAAGGGCCATCGAAATAAACTGCTACCATTTTATTGATGGGTCACTATTTTTATAAATAACATGGGGCAAAATCTATCTTTTAAGATCACATCAAAAGTCCGGTTTCAATTTAACTGTGCGGGATTGAAAAAGTCAAGATTTCATCAAATCCCTTTTATACGTCTTTACACCGATTTACGGATATTTATTTGAACGTGCGAATTATTCAATATTGCGTTAGGCCAATCATTTTACGATGCAAAGAAATACAATAGTTACATACAAATTCACAAGGTTGGCGGATTATTAGATTAAGCTAAAGCTATTAGAATAATAGTATTTATGTATACTTGTTAACGACAAATGAACAAATAATATGAACGTAAGTCAGCCTTCGTTCGATTATAGTTATGATGTTAGAATAATGATATTTAAGTAAAAAACCAAGTGTGAAACCTATATAAAATGAAATCAAATATATATCGACATAAACTTCAACGTATTTATTCCCAGAGACAGTAAGATATATTTACGGACATTTATTTGAACGTGCGAATTATTCAATGTTGGGTTAGGCCAATCATTTTACGATGCAAATAAATATAATAGTTACATACAAATTCACAAGGTTGGCGGATTATTAGATTAAGCTAAAGCTATTAGAATAATAGTATTTATGTATACTTGTTAACGACATATGAACAAATAATATGAACGTAAGTCAGCCTTTGATCGATTATATTTATGATGTTAGAATAAAGATATTTAAGTAAAAAACCAAGTGTGAAACCTATATAAAATGAAATCAAATGTATATCGACATAAACTTCAACGTATTTATTCCCAGAGACAGTAAGATTTATTTACGGATATTTATTTGAACGTGCGAATTTTTCAATGTTGGGTTAGGCCAATCATTTTACGATTCAAAGAAATATAATAGTTACATACAAATTCACAAGGTTGGCGGATTATTAGATTAAGCTAAAGCTATTAGAATAATAGTATTTATGTATACTTGTTAACGACATATGAACAAATAATATGAACGTAAGTCAGCCTTTGATCGATTATATTTATGATGTTAGAATAATGATATTTAAGTAAAAAACCAAGTGTGAAACCTATATAAAATGAAATCAAATGTATATCGACATAAACTTCAACGTATTTATTCCCAGAGACAGTAAGATTTATTTTGTATTTTTTGAAATTTCTAACATTTAAGATTCGAATTATATTCGGATATATGTAACGTGTATAGTGATTTATAATGAACATTTTTTTAAACAAGACTCTTGTGGAAAACTTACAGCATCAGTCGATAATTGGCAGTTCCAAACGTTTTGTTTCATTAATCTGGAAATCTACTATTCCATACGCTGATGACTATTCATGTTTCTTACATAAAACAGCTGGAATTAAAAAAAAATTAATTGAGTATAGTGGGAATTATGCGAAAAGGCTTTCAGCCATGCATTTGCAAATTATGACGTGTTATTTTATTCCCTGCTTTCAGTAAAAGCTCTTAAAAACGTAAGCATAGAACCTATCTATTAGCACTCGATACATGTTTATACTTAAAGAAAAACCTTTGTTTTTAAATATTGTATATACGAACTTACAATACATTACAAGATTAATTAGAAACACATAGAGTCAATATCTTCTTGTCAAACTTATTTTAAGAAATTATTGTGTAACCAACTTTTAAGGAATATTTATACATGTATTAAAATTGGGCGCTTCTGAACAGATTGGCGTGGGCATTTCTCGAAATGTCTAAGATCAATTAGCACTATCGGTTCATGATGTGTGTTAATGTAACTATTTTAATAGATTCAATTTTGTCTTTCTGTGTTAAAATTGACAAAATTTATTAAGTTTTATTATTACATTTCACTAAATTCGTGAAGTAAACATCTGTGACCTAAAAAGGGGCAAAGAAATTTCAGGCCTCTAAATCCCACAGATTATTCGTGTACCTATATACAGTGTCGGACTGTCCATATGGTTGAGGTGGCGTTTCTAGCCGGGTCCTAGGCTGCGCGGGCCCCCAGATCCTATGTATGAACCTACATGTAAAATGGTTCGAACGGGCCCCCAGACCCTACGTACCCCCTGACTGAAGACTTTACATGTAGGTTCCTTCATGTAAAGTCGTCAGTCAGGGGGTACGTAGGGTCTGGAAGCCCGTTCGAATCATTTTACATGTAGGTTCATACATACTTAGAGAGTAATGAAACAGAAAATTTTTAAAAATGGTTGATCTTGAGACCATTCCAGAAACTCCCAGCTACTTTCGAGCTCAAAGCGCTCAAAAATATTTCTAGTCACCATTGTTGGGCATTTCCAGTTCAATGATATGAACTTCTTTTCCATTTTCGAGCTTCTTGAGCTCGAAAAATAATAATGGTATTTTTTTATGTTTCTGAAAAACAATATTTACCGACCGATTAACTGAATTGCGGCATTCAATGCCGTTTTCTTTTATTAGAAATAATGTCTATTCAAAAGTATCGCTACTTTAAGATATTTAAAACTTATTTTGAAAACGCACTTTTTTGAAAAGTGTTTTTGAAATTTCATTTTCAAAAAACTCACATAAGACAAAATATTCGAGACCTGAAAAAATACAGATTCTCGAAAATCGGACTGAAATCAATAAATTCTCAATTTCTTAAATTTTCAATCTTTATAGCGGAAAGTTAAAAATTATACATAAATTATAATTAAATTCTTATTGAGTTGCTATTTTTATATTAAAATTGCATAATAGGAACAACATGGATAATAGATATGGAACGAAACGTATTATCTACTTTCATATTACTGGAGACGCGGAACGCAACTTTAAAGATTATTAATATCGTTCGTTGAGAAATTCCCTGATTTTGAAGCGTGCGTTCTCGCGATTCCGGCATCGTATTCCATTGTTTTTAACCCCTGATTCGCTAGTCAGTGCAAGTTTATAATTTTACATGTTTTTGTGATTTATTGATATAGTTCAAAGTTGTGGTGTGTAGTTGGTTTTAATTCTTGTTGTGTATTAAGTTCATAAAAAAACCTAAATCGTCCATTACAATGGTCAGTTACGTTTTATTTAAATTGACTTCGGAAAGAAGTTATAAATTAGTACATTTGTATATAATAATAATTAAATTGATATACCTTTAGTCACATTCAGCCGCATATAAACACAAATCTGGTTTCAAAAAACGTAAAAATTGAATTACGACAAACAGCGGCTTCTAATGCAGAGCAGTCCAGGCTTTCTTCCACGTCTACATCTCAGGAACTTGATGATCCTCAAAAACGGAACTCAACCAGGTTAATAAATTACATTTTTAATACAGTTGCTTTTTCTAATTTAACAAGTCCAATTTAAAGTATGCTAGCAAGGTGCTTTACCTGTGGTTTTTAAAATTAAAGGGATTGGAATGTATTAAAATTATCTATTTTAGACCAAAGTTACGTGCATCAAAGAGTTCAGTATTCAGGAACTGGAATTTTTGTTGTATTATGTCCAATATACGTATTTAAGCAAAAAATACTGAAAATTCCGATTTATACTGTTTTTTATAACTTGGTAGAATTAAATGGAAACAAATTATATTTCCGATTAATTTTATACTGTGTTCACGTATCAAATACATGGTGAATCGATAAATTTAACAAGGAAATAGGACATAATCATGTTTCGAGTTCGCTTCGCACTTGGGTTGAGCGGCTTTATTATTTATTTGTTGCTTCAGTTTTCATGATAATAGTATAAAAAAATAGTTTCTATGGTCGTTAAAACCATTCCATTCAATAATTTTAAGACCTTTTTACTCTTGTTATATTTTTTATTAGTTACTATGAATTTCAAGCTACAGATATACAAACTATTTATGAATACGGTATAAGTTTTTGTTAAGAACTGTGCAAAAAATGTGTCAAATTCTCGGTTGGAGTGGCACTGCGACGTATTCAAAACATAAGAATATCGACTTGAGTGCCCGTAGTAGACGCACGGGGATGAGTTTGGAATTCGACAAGGCGCGTCCGCGCCTGCGCCGCACCGCGTAAACACTCTCCTTGATCACTAAGAATAGCAACTTTAAGAGGACAAAAAAAACATTTGAGTCTTATTATCAAAAATAAGAACTTAGTCTTTTACCTTCGTTTCTATGTTTAGGTGAATCTAATAGATTAACTAATTTATTGATTCAATATGAATTAAATTTCATATCTTATTGAAGTAAGGTATGAAATTTAATACAAATCTTAAAAAAAATTTAAATTAGATAATTTTATCAATAGATTAGTTAGTTAAGCAGACACTCATTACACGCGGACGGATTAATACCATTGGTCTAACGATAGAATTTTTTGGACTTCCTAAACCCTGAATTGCGCCCTGTCCTTTTACTCGTTATGATTTTGAAAACATTGTGCATGTGTATATATATATATATATATATATATATATATATATATATGTATATATATATGTATATATATATATTAGTATTACAGGACCCTCATAATCATCAATATTGCAGTTAAGCAAAAATTGGATGCTATTTCGCATGGAAGTACTTCAGAATACAGCATGGCAGCGACAGCTATTGTAAAAATCTGTCACGATACTGCACAAGAAACAAGTCTGAATGCCTTCCTAATCCTAAAGATACAATTCTTTCATTTTCTAGCGATACCGGAGCTATTGCAAATATTGATAGCATTGCACCAACGTCATTTACATTTATAGACGACGGTTACAGTGAAAATCAAAAACTTTCTGAATTTTGAAAAACTTATTGCAGAGAAATTGAGTTTATTGCCTGTCCTTATCCAGTCTTCCGGTGATAAAAATAGCTTACCTTTTGACCTAAAGTTACCAACCGGAGCTTTAATTCGACGAGAATCTGTCTCTTATTCTTTAGATTGAAATACTATATTTTGTACCACCTGCATATGTTATGGGTCTGATGATACGAAGAAAGAAGAAGGAAGAAGAAATCCATTTATTGACGGTTTCACTTCATCCAAAAAACATATTTTTGAAATACTCGTCAAAGACGAGGAAAGCTATGATTATCATTTAGCCGTGGTCGCCTTGCTAATAGTAAAAAAAGCGGAAATGTTGAACAACATCAAAAGGCAAAAAATATGAAAGAGATTTCCAATAGGCGTCTGGTTCTGAAAAAAATCATTGGTAAAACAATATTTATATCTAAGCAAGGTATCGCTTATCGTGGAAAAAGTGAAGTCTTGTACTAATTAATGGATACCGCCAATGGCCAGAATCACGGAAATATTTTAAATTTAGTTGTCCTATTTTCAAAATATCCAGTCCAGTTCTTAAAACTCACATTTCCGAGGCAATAATTGAAATTAAAAAAAGAAAGGAGTCAGGAAAAGTTAAGGATAGAGGTAGCCTTGTTACCTTTTAGACAAAAGCTATTATAAATTATTGAATATATTTGCACGTCAAATTAAATAAGAGATAATCAAGAAATCAAGGCGGTGAATTCTTTTAGGTAGGTGATTCTTGCCAGGATAATGGCGTTGACGATCAGGATGTTATTTGCGTACGCTATGTTAAGAATGCAATCCCACAAGAACGGGCGATCAGCATGGTTCCTGTCCGGAAATCAACAAGAGGAGATCACTAAACTCTTGTAACCTATGAATTAGTCCAGTTATTAGGATATCTCTTATTAGCATATCTTTTGATGGCGTAAAAAATATGGCAGACAGGTATATATATCTTCAAGCGAAACTGAACGAAGAAGTATCAAAATTAATTTTTACGCATTGTTATGTGCATTTTTTAAACCCAGTGCTGGAAGGCGCGACGTTAAGCTGTAACGAAGCGAAGAATTTATGTTGGCTCTTAAAGTCTACCAGTGCATTTATTTACGAGTAGTTTAAACGCACATCTTTATTGGTGGACAAAATTTTGGAAAAACAGCTGGACAATAAAAATTGAGACTATTAAAAAACATCGAAAAGAGGTGGTGGGCTAAAAACAGAACCATGACCACTATTATTGAGAAAACGCGATATGTCGCGTTAATGAAAATTTTAAGTGATCTATATCTTCAAGCATGGGGTTCGAGCTCAAAGTTTCATTTCAATCGAAGGCATGGATGGATTCCTTTTTGACATTCGAAACTATCCGGACGGTTTTCGCATTCAAGGAAATATTTCACCTATCACCTCAAATATGCCAATATCTCCAAATTCCTACATTAGACTACCTTAAAGCTTGGTGGCTTGCTAAAAGTTTTGGAGATGAATTTGTGAAAACAATTAGATAATTTTGCGACGTATTAAGACCACGCTGCCGTTACGAATAATATCGAAAAAACCGAAAAATATGATAAGTTTTGCGAAAACAAAATGGCACACTATTTGCGGACCCAAAGAAATTCCATTCTATTTCCGTCTACAAAGTCATTATTAACTAACCAATAATTAAAATTGATACAAAATTTAATTACAACGAACATTTAATGAACGATGCTGCTTTATCGTACCCAAAAAACTTCAACGATATTAATAGAAAAAAATTCAACGATATTAAAATCTCTGGCATCAATTGCAAATGTCGATCAAGAATTGCTGTCAAAAGAATTAAAAGCTTTTACGAAATGTTTTAATGAACTATTTAAAACTATTTGAAATGAACACGTTCCACTTGGGCAGCAAGATATGAATGGCTTAGATTCTCAGGGTGAGGAAAAAGATAACGAAAATAATGAATATGTTTTATACCAAAACTCCAAAGGACGCCATTTGTTTTTTCCGTGGCGGTTCAGATGCCTGCCAAATTTGCATACCTTGTTCATGTAAATTTTTGTCACAATATAACATGCACATCAATCCGTATTCCTCCTTATGTCTTGCTTATTGCGCAATCCTCAAAATTTCGTTCATGCAAACGACTTGTGAGGGACGATTTTCTGCGCTGAAGCGCATTAAGACGAAACTTAGGTCTTTAATGGAGCAAGAACTGCTGGTTTCATTGATTATCTTAAAGACAGAATAGGATCTTATAAAGAATGACGAGACTAGCAGCTTTTACGATCGAGGTATTGAGCGCTTAGCTGAAATTTCTTCTCTTTAAAAAATGTTGATTGGCTAACTTTAGATTTGTTATAAGTAATTGGAACTATATTTATCTAAAAATAAATACAATTGAAAATCGGTAACATTTGTGTTTCATTATTATCCGATAGTACCCCGTAATGTATATATATTCATATAGTCGTGATAAACTAATTAGTACTAAAAGAGAAATATTGTTTTATTTTATGGGGAAAAAACCGCATAATAAGATTAATTTTATGGCAACATAAAATATAATTACTCTTGTGAACTATTTGCTGGACAACTATTGAAGAAGATATGCGAAATAACATAAACAGATAGTAATTAGAGAAACTATTGCTAAATTAAACTAAATTCGATTAACTGCAATACAATTTAGTGTGGTCAAGTGTGGTCACGATTGTTGGCTTTCTTGACTTTGTATCATAGATACTCTTTAGGTTTTGGATATGATACTTTGCAAATAATCATCGTGTTATCCATTTAAAAGGGAGAGTTTCTTCGGCGTAAGTCGTCACGGTTTCGTATAATGTTTATTTGTATTTATGTTAACCAAGAGTGACTTATTTTTTTTACAGGTCTCTCTGCAAGTCCTGAAATATTTCCTCATATCTAATATATTGAAGCCTCTAGTTTTTATTTTTGTTTTTATGCATTTTGGGTTCATTTCGAAAAATTTCGCCAAATTGTTTACATTTTAATTGTGGTTTTGTACACTTTGGGGTAATTTCTGCTTTAAAAGATGCCAAACGTATTGTCCACAGCTCAAGAGAGGTATATCAAGGATATCTGGCGCATATCAGATCGATAAATATGTATATAATCCATCCTGCTTGAAACATTGTCGCTGGTCGTGTTAGGTTGTGGCGCATAAATATAGTTTTGGAACACTATCAAAATATAGAGTTATTCAGTATTTGTATGTAGAAGCAATAGCTCAAATAAAAACTTTAAAAGAAGTGACATTGCATATACCACCAAACATAAAATTTTGTAATATTATTAATTTTAAAACATTTTTCAAAGTTTTTGTAATTCGACCTCGTTTTCTTTAAAATATGGTAACGCTAAAGCCATATGAGATCACGCAGCGCATGGACTGGTATCGAAAATATCGTTTAAATTTTATCAACAATTAAATGTTATATGTAAATTTTCTTAGAATTCAAGACGCTTTTTTAATTTCCCAAATAGTACCAAAATTAAGGATCATATGAGGAACCAAAAAAATTACATACGTGCAAAAGATTGAAAAAAGAAAGAGAAAAGAGAGCGTGGTTTTATGCCGAACATAATGTATTCAGTTCGCATAGTACTAAAAACATTGCTTTTCATAAATATTCTTTATCCAATTTCCACTAGTCGAATTATTTCAAACTGATGGATAAATATATTCCAAATAACCAAATATAATGAATCGATCATGTGCTCTTAGTAGTAAACGCAGTCATAATACGTACGAGCAGTGGCTTCCGTGTAAAGAGCCAATGACTATATCAAGTTTATTGTATATGTGTGAGAAATGGGATAAACACGGAGATTGTGCTAATTCTAGGCATGAACAGTGGTAAACAATTTAGGTGATACCTGAAGCCCAATTATATACGAATCATAGCATATCTCCTTAATTGTATGATGAAATTTCGAGTTATAATAAGTTCAACATTCATATTTCTTAGCGAATGCCAACCGTGTTAGTCTGAGTCCCTCTTCAAGTAATAACATTCTGAGCAATTATTACTAACAACTCTTTACCTCTTCTAATATTCGCCGAACTGTTCTTGCTAATATGCCCAGTATTTAATTCTGACGTCCTTCTTGACTTCCGTATAACAAACATGAATCCTTTAAAAGGACTCTTTGGCAATTGTGACAATTCTATGATGTTTTTCTCTTTTCTCTTGGTCTTTTCCTTGCGGAAATACTTTCTCGTATTTTACCTATTTTAAAATATAGATAAAAAAAACCATATTTTTGAAATAATTTAAATAATCTGCTTATTTTATGGTATCACCATCTACTTTGAAAAAAATAATTATAAATTTTTGCATTGTTATATCACGAATATTATTTCGATCCGTATTCATTTTGAAAATTGCTATAAAAATGCGTACTTTAACAATACAGTGTCCAAAAGAGGCGTCAATGTTAATTATTATAAAGAAAAAAGTATTTAGTTTTTTAAATTTCCGAATTATAAAACGAATATTTTATTGTCTCTAATTAAGTAGCCATACGGAAAATATGGTAACCATTGGTCCGAGTGATTTGTTTTCATAATAATTACTCATGGAGATTGTATACACTTGATAAAGAATAGTATAACTTAATGGGAGACAGTATCAAATAGAGGGAGAGATGAAAAATAAATTTTGGCCGATATTCTGTCTGTACGTTATTAGTTGTCCATAATCTATATGGCATATAGAAACATTTTTTGGGACATCGCTGCAGGTACGTACTTCAAAACTTTAGTCTAAAATTTTTTCAGATTTTATGAATTCAATTAAGTGCACTCGAGGAATGCTATAGTATACTCTAATGTGTAATCTATACTTGTTCCAAAAAGAACTTTGATATAATTAGGACATAAATAACAAGAAAAGGAATGTTTAATTTTTATATCCTATTCACATTAAGGATTCGATATTTGCCACGAGGATTAAATTAATCTATTTAACGTTTATAAGTAAAAAGTGTAAATAAACATTTTTGAAACGCAATGAAACTGTTAACTTGTTGATCTCCTTTGCCTTTTGGGTAATATATATATATATATATATATATATATATATATACATACATATATATATATATATATATATATATATATAAAATAAAATTAGAATTCAAACTTAATCTGATCATCTTTCTGATATCTTTCTGATAGCAATTTCGTAAGGATAATTTGCTGCGAGATTAGCGTTAAGATAAAGACGTCAAGTTAGGCCACATCTTCGCCGCCCCACTCGAATCGCCCCATGACGCTCTTATTCCAGAGTCATTGTTCTTACAAATTGCTCCGCGAATCTACTGACTGAACGAATCCGAATAGGATACGCCAACAAAGTGTATATCCGATACCAGGGTTACTGTTTGCCGCTTGTGAACTCGTTTTTGCTTATTTATATTACGGCAATCATTTGTTCCATAGAGCTGTACGACGATAGTTGATTACTACGTTATTTTTCATAAGGTCACAAATGTCTCTTAAAAAAATATAAAAATATATTTTTAACCTATTTATTTTTTTTTAAGTTTGTGACAGATATTCTTAACGCAATGAACTGAATGATATATACGAATCGTTTAGATATTTATACTATTAAGTCCACTCTACATTCACTACGTGTGTTTAATGCAATATTATAAGCTTTTTGTTAGAGTTAGTGGTGTTTAATACCTTAAGTTATGATTCTTTCACCCAATCAAAATCCATTAAATATTAGTTTTACATGAATTCCGAGTCACATTTGTTTTCTCAGAATATAGTATATTGTGCGTTCTTATTTTGTTCTTCTATCTAGACTTCAGGTTATATAGGTAAAAATAAACAAGATCATATTATCATGAAGTCCAAACGTTATCATGATACAAACGTGTAGAAAATTTTATGTTTATTTTAATTTATATGCTCTCTCGTAAATTTGATTAAGTTTTATAACCTAGCATATCCGTGAAAACAGACGATGCCCTACTTTAATCAAGCTATATTTAAAGAGCCCTACGGGATTTTATAGGCAATGAATTGAATTAATGGTAGCATGAATTACGTTAAACGTATTAGTTAATAAAACCTGATTGATTCATTAGTAAAATTATGTCAGAAATGAAAGGGAAGGCAAGAACATAGTAAGTTCTGAAATATTTTATTGCACAAATTCATTATTTCTTGACAACACGATTGCATAAATTGGCCATAAAAATGAATTTCTCTTATATTAAAATATCATTTAATTTTAGGGCATCTTGACTGTAAAATGAAAATAACTTTTCTAAAATGAAATTAATAATCAACATAATTGATCCTTAATTAATATATCGATTACATAATAACATTATTAAATCATGTTAGTTTAAGTCCTATTTATCTATTTAGGTCTTTTCGATAATTCCCGATATAAATTTAAACAAATTATTAAGCTAAATTTCGCCGCAATTAAAAGACCAAATTTTATTTATCGACCGACTAGTAAGTCCAGGTATTTGGTAATATTCATGATAAATAAAAACTCGAAAATAACGCAGCCATTTTTTTTAATTTTTCTGAAGAAAAAATACGCAAAACCATACTTGAACGACATACAAACATACAAAGCGGAGATGATGGCTATCCCAAATACAGAAGACGATCATCCGAAAAAGGTGGCTTCACAACAAAAGTACGAACACGAGGCAGACACGAACTGGAAATAGATAATCAATGGGTAGTACCATATAACAAATTTCCAAAATATTCCAAATAAACATAAACTGCAATTCAGTAAAATCCATTAAATGTGTCTGTAAGTATGTGAAAAAAGGCACTGATATAGCAATATTTGAAATAACCAAAGACAGCGAACAACAAAACAGAAACGACGAGATCCTCATGTACCAAATGGAAAGATGCATCAACAGTAACGAAACAGCGTGGCCGATTTTCGATTTTCCGATACACGAATACGAACCACCTGTGCAACATCTAGCGGTATATTTGGAGAATGGACAGAGAGTTTACTTCATAAAAATTGAAGAACCACCTAAGAATACAACATTAACAACTTTTTTCCAACAGTTTCAAACAGATCCATTCGCGAAAACATTACGATATGTCGACGTCCCTCCCTATTATACATGGAACAAGACAATAAAAATCTTTCAACGACGAAAACAAGAAATTCCAGTAGAGGATCATCTAGGAATCATGAAAATTAACGCGCTAGGCTGAGTATACACCATATATCTGAACAACGCCGAATGTTTCTATCTCTGGATGTTGCTACACGAAATATCAGGTTCATAAAATTTCAAAGAATCTATATCCTGTTGACGGTTACAAAAGCTTGATATACAGAGTAGCATGCCATCGTTTGGGACCACTGGAAAACGACAACCACTGGGAATTAATACTAAAAGAAGCCTCACTAAAAGCCTCAATTGTACAAATCAGAGACTCATTCGACATAATACTAAAAACATGTAACCCATTCAATCCATATCTACGGCCATAGCTACGGAAACTCTTTTAAAGGGAATATGAATAATGACATACTGTAGCAAATCCAATAAGCTCATCTAGAACTGACCATCGAATTCAACGACGACATCTTAAATGAAACACTCATTTGCCAATAAGATAAATATTTAGCAATAAAAAACCAGACCATAGGATAACTTCGAAAGCCAGCACCACGACAAAATGCTTTCAGTGTCCTAAACTTCGGAATTACAAAGAAAAAAGCTTCAACGTCAACGAACTACTTCAATACCTTACTCACGACAAACCACTTCGCAATGTCAATCAAAAAAAATTTATAACGTTATCATGTATCGGATCAAAAACAATACTGGCGGAATTATTTACTTATATGTATCAGGCGGCACCGGGAAAATATTTTTAATAAATTTATGGCAAAAATACGTGCTAAACAATATATCGCACTTTCACTGGTAGAGAATGGGTATTCCACCCGTTGATTGTTCTTCAGCTATATTCAACTACCGTTAAATATAACCAAAGAGCAATCCCCTGTATGCAAAATCTCAAGAATATCTGGACAGGATGAACGTCTAAAACAAGCTAAAATTATCTTCTGGGATGAATGCACAATGGCACAAAAATCACTCGAAACCATAAACAGAACATTACAAATTTGCAACGAAACTCTGAAGTGATGGGAGGAGCTCTACTCATATTTTCATGATATTTTCGACAAACATTTACAGTAATCCTGAAGTCAACACCACCAGACGAAATCAATGGGTGCTTATAAGAAAATCACATCCGTGGCCACACTTACAAGTATCGCGACTAATAAAAAATATAAGAAAGAGGAAACAACAGCACATTTTGTTCAAAAACTTTTACAAATTCAATCGGCCTAATTGAACTCAACAGTAATTTCTGCAACGTAACCACTACTGAGAAAATGTATAATAAACATTATTACAACTACATCAGTACGGAGTGGCTATTTCAGAGGTCAATTTTGACAACTAAACCTAATATTGTCGATGATATCTTTAATATTTAACAGAAAATTCTCGGTGAATTGAAAATGTACAAATTGTTAGACACAATGATAAATGTTGAAAAAATGTGAAAAACCCCCTCAGAGAATTTTGGCAGCATTAAAAGAAAATAAAAAAGAAAATAAGTCGAATGCTAACTCAGACACCGAAAATGATGACTACTTATCCAAATGTAGTTGTAACAGTGAAAGAGAACAAAATACAGGCGATAATAACGTGGAAACGGATTCTTCAGATAAAGTCGACCTTTTAATTTTACGAATTCACGACTACGTCACCGACAGTTTTTCAGAGGAAAGGATGGAACGATGTGGCAAAAACACCAGCACGACCTAATGTACGCACGAGACCTTTAAGTATGATATCTGAAGCAGGCGGTACAAGACTTGTAGCTCAAAGTGTAAAAACTGTTTAAGAATTTTGTTGGAACTTATACATAACCTATGACATTATGTATAAAATCCAAACATACACAAATTCACATATACAAGATAAGAAAGCATTATTGTCAGATCTGAGTAAACATAGATAAATGGGTGAAGTTGAAATAAATGATTTGAAAACGTCTATAGGACTTTCGTATATTGCTGGTTTTAACCGCTCCAACAGACAAAACTTGAAAGACTTGTGGCAAGCAGATGTTACAAGTGTGGAAGTTTTTAGACTCACTATGTCTATTCAGCGGTTCCACTTTTTACAAAGTTGCCTAGATTCGATGACAAATTTATACTTCCTAAAGGCAACAACTTGATAATTTGGCACCAATGCGTGAACTTTTCGAAGCATTTGAGGAACAGTGTCAAATGTATTCGCTTGAAGAAAATTCCTCTACTGACAATATGTTTGTAGCATTTAGAGGACGGTGCAAGTTCCGGAAATATATACCGTCTAAGCCAGCCAGATATGGTATAAAATTATTTGTATAGATTGATTCGAAAACTTTCTATGTGAATAATTTAGAGATACATGCTGGTAAATAATCGGATGGTCCGTACTCAGCAATAAAGCTTTTGATGTGGTAAATCGCATTGTGCCAATCTCAAAAACTCACCGTAACATTTCTTCTGACTATTGGTTTACTAGCTACGAATTAGTGTCCCATCTTCTAAAAGAACACAAAATTACTTCAATGAGTTCCTTGCTAAAATCAAGACACAAATCCCATCTCAATTTATCTCAACACGTGGAAAAGACCAAAATTCGTCAACTTTTGTACATCAAAAAGATAAGCGACTATTATTAGTCTGGACTCGTATATTCCGAGGAAAAACAAAATTGTCAAGCTTGCATTACGACGAAAGCATTTATGAGTCTACTAGCAATAACCAGAAATCAGAAATGACAACTTTTCGTAATTCTACCAATAGCGGAGTAGATGTAGTTGATGAGCTTTGTGCTACTTACAACGTGAGCAAAAACTCAAAGCGATGGCTTTTGGCCATTTTTTTAAAATGCTGAATATATAGAGCCTAAATTTAAAACACAATATATCGTACTAATAATAATGAAACCTGCATAAAAATCCGTCATTTCCAAAAAAAACCTGGAACTTTCTATGATTTAAGTGCATTTGCAATTCCGCAAGACATATGTTAATTTACCCCGAAAATTACACAAAAAAATCGCTGATTTCGTAGGTGAAACCGCCGAGGAACCTTCCCGAAAAGTTGCCTTGCAAGAGATATCAAATATGTTCATTCAAATAGGTTAAGTAAAACATCTCATACCTGTTACGCATGCCATATTTACATTTGTCTAGACCATTTGATTCCGTACTACAATAATTGCAGAAGTTCCATGTTCCTGTAGATGGAAATGGAAAACTGATTGTTTTTATTTTTATTATGAGAAGAACTTCATATGACCTCTTATTTAGTAAAGTAAGTTTAAAAATTCTTATTATTCTTAAAAAATAAGAATTTTTAAATTTAATTCTTATTTCTAATAATTTCTTATTTTTATAGTATATGCTCGTATTATTTTTATTTTACTACAAATGGAAGTAACCTTTATTTTACATATTATTATCAAAACAAAATAAGTTTCGATAGTTTTGGAAAAATTCGTTGATAAAATTCGGGCCACGATAACCCGGGGTCATCAGCGTAATTATTTTCATGTCATTTGCGCCTTTATTTTGAAATATTTGTATTATTTGGATATTAGAAGTATTAGCGCAGCCCTATAGCTTGTCATACCAAGTTATTTTGGTGTGTTGACATATAATAATTGAGTGCCATTTATGAAAACCGGTTGCTGATATTTGTTTATAATATTTATTAAATTGTTTTGTGTCGATTTGTATTTATTCAATTTAATATATTTAATACATAGATAGTTAAATTAAAATAAGTTATATTTTCAATTTAACTATCTTTTTCATTCACTCTCAATTTGCGATGCAACTGAATGTAACGTCGCTAACCGCTGACTTGGTGATGCCGCTAACAGCTGGCATTAGGTACAATATCAGGATATATTTTTCGATAAAGTATATGAGAGTTGTTCATCTATAAACCACAACTTTAACCTGTTTATGTGCAAAATTCCATAATAATTTATGTAAGGCCTTTTTTTAAGTTAGTATGAATTTTTTTATTCACAAATACAATGTTTGCATGTAATATAGATAAATAAAAAATGAAACAAAAGACATTTGTAACTGAAATAATTTAACATCTGTGTCCGTTGCTTGTGTTATATGAAAATGTTTTCTCTCGTACACTGTAAAAAGAATAAAAAAAGGTTTTTTTTGTCATCGGCATAGGAATATTCATTAAAAAGTAAAGAACAAGGGTATATAATTTTCCTCAATTTTTTTTATTTACCCCAAATCGCCATAACGTTAAAAAAATAAGGAAACATATTGGAGTGTTTGAAATTAGATGCCAGGGAATGAAATCATAATGCTTCTCAATTGACTTAAAAAATTAAATGTTAATACAGAAGAGAGTAAGATTAAACAAGAAAAGGTGTTATGGAGTCAATGCTAACAATCTATTGAAGTAAGATGGAATATTGAATATATTTGGCTTTAATTTTGTAGAAATTCATTATTCACAATTAAATGAAACTACGTGATATAATATTATTTCTACTTATTAGAAATAATATATATTATTAAGTAGAAATAATACTATATCACGTAGTTTCATTTAATTGTAAGATGGAATAATTTCCACATCTCGTATTCCACTCTAGTTTTCAAGACTAACATGATATTCACAATCTTTCACCGAGAGAGATTTATGTGCAACAATTTCTGGATTATGAAGGAAGATAAAATAGGTGTGACAATTTTTTCGTACACGGCATATAATATGTACTTGCTTGTAATCTACACATATAAGTCGATATTTACAAATCATGTTGAATAAGTTGCACAATACTGTCTTTCTTCACTTTAATAATTTAAAGAATTAAAAAACAAGTACTCTCCAGAATTTTATATATAAATTAGCTCAGGATTTAAACACTAAACTACCGCCAATTTCGTAGTATACCTTAGTTACATTTGTTTTGAAACGCAGAGAATAATACATTTAACATTGGTATCGATGTCATCGTTTATCATTATATATTCAATATGTTATCAATGTACACGAACATAACTCTACACTATATTTTTAAAATTTATCCGATCCACCTAAAACTATTTTCTAAAATTTTAAAGAGAAAACTTATAAATATTCATTTAATTGATCAGTTTCATTTATTTTTGATCCACTTATTTCTACATTACACTACATATTCATCCACTTTCCATGCATTAGGTAAACAAAAATTAAAATATGTATTATTTAAAAACTTTAATGTGGCTTTTGAACTGCAACACGAAGTCGCACAACACACTTAATTTACAATAATAATAAATTTTTGGTACCTCCTTCTGTACCTCAAGGTAATTTTGTAGTTACTGAATTTCGGGTAGTCGAGGATATACGAATAATAATTTGTCTAATAACGGTCGCATACATTTGATTCCATAAAATGTCTTTCTTAAGTGGTTTGACCTTTATCTATGAACCTTTTGAGTAATAGTAAATTAATTGATGTGCAGTGTTAAGCATATATTTATAAACCTATCCTGTAAAATAAAAATTTCCTTAATCCGTAAAACGGTTAATCATTTATATGATGAGGCTGAATACAATTTATCCTCAACGTTTGGAAAACTTGTTTAGAATGAGCCGGGCTTTCCACTAAGTACTAAGCCTGGCACTGTAAAATTAAATATTTAATACTAGAATAGTTCAATTTATACGAATTATATCTTACAAGGTAACTCTAAGACAGTCGACATATATTTTGAACCGATATCCTAGATACCAAATATTGAACAAAATATAAATGTTTCAATAAGTGTGGTCGTATATCTACAACAAGAAAAGAAAAATTCATGGAGATGAGTAAGATGTGATTTATTTATTTTATTGGGAAAAGTGTCTTATTTGGCGTATGAAAACTCCAAGACCAAAATATCGGTTGGGAGCACTTTCCAAGAATTTTTCTTGTTTATTTTAACAAATATTTTTATTGTGGAAGAAATTAAGAAAAAAATCAAATCTTTTGTCTCATATCATAATAATGTCTTTATCAGATAACGAAAACATTGTGTTTAAAATCGTCATGTGTTATAATTATCATATTAAATTTTTATGAATTTCTAATAGCTATCTTAAAAACTATCATAAAAAATTAGTAACTTATTCTATAAATTTATATTTCACGAGATACATGAAATTTAAAACAAATTATTACCTCACTCGTCCCGTTTGAAATTTCCCTTTTAATATTTTTGAATGTTACCTATTGAGATATAATATACTAGGCCACTATGATGAATTTTGAGTTTCTACGTCAAACAGTTTTTGACAAAAATGTTTGAATACTATCAGCAATGTTTGGAAACATATTTAATAAAAGTTTACAACAAATAATTAGGTAATCCTTAAAATTTGCTTCTGTAATTGGTATTCTATACAATATATGTGTTTGAAAATAATTTTCGAATACATAGTTTGTGTGTGTTTTTGCTTTAAAATTTCCACATGAGTATTAAGGGATTTAACTTTTGGGATATATGGGATTTTGAGATATAATGCAGGTAAAGATGCATTATTACGTTGCCAAATTTCATGTTCCTAAATAAAACGGTTTCTAATAAAAAAACAGACAAACGGATGAATGAGCGAGTTTATAAAGTTTCTGATTTCTTTCATTTTTGAGGTACGAATCTCATTATTTTACCAGAAAATAATCGATAGGAAAAAAATGTATAATAATTAGTTTAAGGTTTTCTTAAGATTGTGTGAGTATGCAAGGAGATAGACAAAACATCTCTTTATTAAAAAAATGTTATTTTCGAAATATCTTAATGTATTAGAAACCTCTCACGTGGTTGTATTTTCCTATATTAAACTATTAGGTTGGCAAATTATAAACCTGCCACTTTTTTCAACCGATTTCTGGAATGTTATAGAAGCACATTGAATCTTTTTTGTAGAGTATATAAAAATGCGGCATTCAAACTTCTTTTCAGTTTGCAATTGAGTAATCGGTATAAAAAGAATAAATTAAAAATTGAAGTATTACAAAGTGAACTTCGAAAAATCAACGAAGCACCACGCAATACATACACAACAATGGGTTAAGAATGCCTTCTTATGCTACAGCCAAAGATAGTTTCAAAGATTCCAAAAAGGGAAAGGACCTCGTACAATCGATTTAGAAAAATTTAAAAGTCTTATTAAAACAGATCCTATATTAAGTTAATGTTATTTAGCAGATATATTTAATGCTCTTACACTGCAAAAGAAAACACATCTTCACTTAAAAAGAAAACACATCTTCTGCTCTTACACTGCAATACAAAACACACTTCATCCTTTAAGAAAGAAGTGACAATATTCGTTTGGCTACCACATGGTCTAAAACCTTTTCAACATTAGAGGAAAGCTAATGTGTGCTTGGGACTAGTTCCTGACTGAGTAGATTGAGTTCCCATCATACCAAAGAGATTGTAAAGTATCTAATTACAGGAGATTAAAAGTAGAGGGCTTATGTTAATTTTTGTTGTAAACGCCAGTAGCTAGGAACTGGAGAATAGGTCTACTTAGATCACTAAATAATATTGAACAAAAGATACTTCTGAGTGCATGACGGGGTATAAATAGTTACGAGTTATTCATTGCAAACTTTTTCAAGATAACAGTATGTTATTATACTGTGATTATAGTGCTAAGATTTATTTAAAAAATTGAGCAAAATCACCGCAAAACTTCCTTCAATCAAAGCAAAGTTTACTTTCTACATAACAATGCTCGACCTCACGTAACAATATTAACTCCAGAAAAACTACTTTGACCTGAATGGAGTATGTTTCACCCACCGCACTCTCCAGATCTTCAATTATCTAATTACCATATGTTCCGCTATTTGTCTAATAATTTACGTGAAAGAAAATTTAGAGATTCAAAAGCCTGAAGATTTCTAGAAGGACTGAACTTTAGCTCTGCCTACACATTGGCGACATGTGTTAGATACCGACGGTGCTCATATGATTAACGATTGATTTTATTGACTTCATATAAAAAGTTGAAAAGTTTGTCTACGGAGATAGCAGGCTTATAAGTTGCCAACCTAATAAAAACCTTTACATTCAATGTAATTTACACCTACCATAAATCAATTAAAATTTATAAAGATAATAAAAGCTAATATTTCATTCACAAAAAACAAACAATTATTTCATTACATGTTTTCCAGTGAAAAATTAATCATTTCTCATTTTCCTCTAAAGGTTCGACTGCTTCAAATTGTTAGTTTTGTGAAGAAAATTGAAACCTAAATCCGTAATTAGTAGTCGGGGAGATGAGTGTTTAGTACTAGTGTTATATTTTTTGACGTTCTTCACTCACCTTGCGCCCAACGGCCTTTAAAAAGTTTTTAGGATATTAAAGTTTAGCATAATAACTTAAGCTATATATGGCATAAGCCATTTTATTTTGTTTAGTGCGATTATCTTAATATGACTTCCTTGAAAAAATATTTTACTTGCTATCGTTGTATGAAATAAAAGTTCACTCAACTAATTCACTATATGAATATTAAAAAAACTCGTCGCCATTCCAAAAACTATTTGATTGAAATATTAGAATTTTCTTGAACTCTCTTAATTCGGAATATTTTATTGTATGGTTTTGAAAATTTTACGTCCTGTAAATAATTTAAAAAATGTTAACAAAAATATTTTATTTTCTAGAAATGAGTACTGACTATATAATAAATTATATATATGTATATATTCTAAGCAGGTATTTTTATGAGAGTCTAAGCATTTCCATATAGTTTGGTAAAATCATTTACACTTAATCATCTCTATTAATGGTATAAAGTTCATAGGCGTGCAACTTAATTGTAGATTTGTAATAGAGAAACAATGTCAAGAATACATTGTTCACACAATGATACTTGAAATTATCTCAGATAACATCACAAAAGTTATTTTAACAAGTATGGAATTAATTTTATTATCGAGAGCTAATTAACCGTTTAAAATAATGTTTGGTAGTACTTTAGTGCTTTTGAAACCATTTTTATCAACTACTCTATATAGATGAAACCATTTTTATACTACTTTTGTAACCATGAGGTTCTTTCTATATTCATTTAAAAAAAGAAGCTAAATTACTAATTATTAAGATTATTATTATCAGGATTCCGTATCTAAAAATGTATAAAATTTCAGACCTATCCGTATAGAATTATACAAGAAATTGCTTCAAAAATCGACGGTGATTAATACGTGGCTACATTAAAAAATCAATATAATTCAACACTCTCAACTGTTTTAAAAGCGGACGCATATTTTATTTCATTGTGTTATTGGTAAAGTTTTTTCAGCGACACCTTTCTGTGTATGTTTAATCGACTTCAAAAAAGGAGGAGGTTCTCAATTCGTCGGAATCTTTTTTTGTTATGTACGTTCAGCGATAGCTCTTTACCGAGTAGACCGATATTAATGATTGTTTTTATATTTAAAAGAGGGTGCTATAGGTGTGTTCCTATATAAACATGATAATGATCTTATGATGAGGTGCGGAAATGAAAGATGGAACTCCTTAATGAATGGCAGCAAACCGAACATGATTCAAGATATTTGCTACGGGTAGTTGTTATGTTGCATAATAATTACCCCACTTACCAGGTCATGGTCTGATTACAAGTTCTGGATATGAACCATGAAATTTCTTGACGGATATTAGTAAATCAACCGTGATTAAATATGTTTGGTACTAGTAGTTGTGACTATGTAAAATAACTAAACCGTTGACCAGACCAGGGACTGATGATGAGTTCTGGAGACGAACAATGGAACTCCTTAATGAATGGTAGTAAATTGAAAATGACTCAAGATATTTGGTGCTGGTTGTTGTTACTTTGCAAAATAACTACATTGTCGATAACGTTAGAGTCTGACAATGCGTTTTGAAGATGAACAATGGAACTCCTCGTCGAATGGTAGTAAATCAAACGTAATTCAAGATATTTAATATAATTAATAACTGGTAGTTTTTGCTTTGCAAATTAACTGCACAATCGAACTGCACAATCATCATCACACACTGATCTGTGTGTGAAGATGAGTTCTAAAGACGAATAAAGTAACTTCTTAACGGACGCTAGTAATTCGATTGTGATTCAATATATATGCTACTGGTTAGTTGTTACTTAAGTTATTTCTCAGCAAAATCTGATATTGAATTTTGAATATGGAGAATCGAACTCCTGAAATAGTTTTCAATTTACAAAATCTGATATTGGACTTCGCATGTAGAGAACGAAACTCCTCAACGGCTAACAGCTAACTACTGGCGGCTAATACTCATTTCACTTTATTTATATGTGTTATTATTAACCAAATTGAAACAAAGAGGAAATTGTCCATATGCTAGCTATTACTAGTAATTTTTGATAATTATACAATAATCTAAGAACGAAAGGATTTGTAATTTTTAATATTAATATATGAATCACTAAAAATTCTAAAATAAAACATTTAAAAAAAATTACGTATTAAAAAGTAAAAAATGATTAACTTAAATTAGGTACCTACTTATTCGCAATATATTAGTTACTTATTTTTTATGTCGGTGCCAGCACTGCCGATCAACTGAAACAAAATCATTAATCAATCAATTGAAACAAAATCATTAATAATTTTAGTATTATGGGCACGTTAGGAGTTGAAGTTTTAAATTTCCATTATAAATTAAATTGTAAAAATGTTTAAGTTGGTTATTTTGAGTTAATTATGATTATGAACCTTCTGTATGTATGAAAGCATTCAAGTGATCAAATTAATTTCCCGTCAAAAAAAACTATTTCTTCAATCAAAATTTGGCAGCTACAAGACGGGAAATGAGTTTGATCTGCATTACCTCCCGTTCAGCGAGGAAAAAAATTTGCTTATCGAAAATTCCGCTTGCATAGGCTTTTAAGTAATATGTAAATATGAGTACTCGCGAACTGAGCACGTTTTTTGGTGATCGTGACGCCTTTATTCAACTGGATTGGCAGTATAAATCTTTGTGAGTGTATGAGATCATCTGGCAGTGAAGCCTGATCAAATTGTTTAGCAGATTTGGATTTTACTTAAGGACAAAATTTTTGCATTTTAATATTTTATAAATGGGGCGCAAGTCGCAAATTAATAGAAATTAATATAATGACTTAATTATAGAGTATTTGCAATTAATTCATCTATTAGCACTACTTTTCAGCAATATATAAATTTAGCAAAAAATATTGGAAAAGGATAATCATTTATATGATGCATTTTTAAAGTAAGATGCCATTAGGTCGCTTTAAGAAAAAAACCTGCAGAATTTTTTTGCGGCATGTTTATTTATCATATTATTTTAAATGTCACAACTATTCTAATTTATCTATACTAATCACAGAAGTAAGTTTCGCTTGTTGACTCCAAATTGTTTCAACAGATATGATTAAAATTAGACATACCCGATCGCGCTTCAAACACTGTTTTTTATCGCAGTACGTCAGTAGCGTTTGGAATATCTTTCAAAATACCGTGATATTCGGAGATTGTTTGTAAAAACAACAACACTAACCAAAACTGTAAAAAAAAACTAAATTATCGGTATAAGGTTTGATGGCATTAATCATTGTTTAAAAAAAATTTAATTTTATCAGTCAATTTAATTTTGTTTACGGCGAAGAACACTAATATCAATGTCACTGTGTGAAACATTTGAAAATAAATTTTATATTAATATCTATTTTATTCACAGACTACCCTATTACTTTTTTCAGTTTTCTAAATAATGCTAAAATTATTGAACTCCCAATAAAGAGAAATAAAATGGTTTTCAATTAAATTTATCTCAATTTGCTTATCTGAATTCAAATAAATGTTTCCAGATTATAAATATATTTACCCATTTTTTTTGTTAGGCCGTACCTACACCATATATTTACAGGCACAATTAACAGCCTGACCTTGTCAAATTACTTTAACCTTTATTAATTTTTGCTAAAACTCTTTCACCGGCAATGATACAGGAGGAGTGGGTAATTGTTATTATATATGAGATTTACAGCTACCCACAATTTTCTATGTTTTGCTAAGGATATCGGTAATTTTAAGGGTTTATTTAAATATTGACTTTCTTGCTTATCGGATTGTTTTCTTTCGAGTTTGTTTTCTTTAATTTATTTTTGTATCGATTCCGACCTGATGAAACAAGATCAAATGAATTTTTGCTAGGTTTTACAGAAGATTTAATTAAAAACAATTTCACCAGATTCTTGTCTATCAAAAATTCAGCACTCGATATATCACGAAACACATTTAGTAAGAAATGGAATGAAATACTTTTGAGAGACCAGTTCCTAGACGAATAGGCTAGATTAAAGTGGAAGGAGTTATATTTCAGCTTTTGAAGATAGTTTAAACGTTAACAAACCTTTGAAGTAGATACAAAAATTGTAAAAACGTCAATATTTCTCAAAAACGTAATTTTCAAAATAAATATCCAAGCCGATATTTCAGTAGATCTATTCATATAAAATATTATTGTATTAATCATCCTCTCAACCAAATTTACTATCGTTTGTAGTCTTAATTTATTTGGCATTTTAATACAAGTTGAACATTTTCACTACAAATATTACTTTTGTTGGATATTTCATAATTGTATAAGTTTCCACTTTAACTATCAGAACTTTATGGATGTATATTTAAAATTAACGATACCAAGCATAGCTTCCGTGTAATTATGTCTATATAGTAGCAAGCAAAGACGTTGTACATATGAGAGGTTGCTTGTATATAAAGTGCCAATGGTTATATTACAATCAATATGTATATGTGTGAAACGTGGCCGATGTGTTACATTTATTCTTCACACGGCTAGCGGTAAACACTTAATTAGAGCCCTAAATAATTACATTTTATAACATATTTCTTCTATTCTATAAAAAGAAACTACTAAACAGGTATTTACTTGAGGCTAATTTGGTTTTGAAAGATTTATATTATTACTTTCTTTATAAATTTACTTTATATATTATCTAAGTATATGTTATTTATCTCTAGATACAAAGCTGAATGCCTACATTCCGTACTCATGATTCTGTACATCTGTGTTTCAGAGAGTAAATGTGTATAACAATTATTTATAAACCAGACATACATCTAAATTCATTTTCTATTAACATTATGAAATATGCAAGGAAGAAAATTTTTTTTCATCCTCGAAATAAACCCTTTTCCTTTGTATATATGTAGGGAATGCACCTAAAACATTTCAAAATTTCATGCTACAGGGAAGGCTATTTGTTATAATTAAAAACAAAAAGTTTTTTGAAACAACGGAATAGAACATCTCTTAAAACCAAGTATTTAAAAGTACATGTTCATTATGGACAGGGATGTTTTGGATGTATCAATATTAATAACAATTTATTGTGCATGTTCATATACTGCATTTGTAATATAAATATTACAAATAATGCTAAAAGAGAGACACATCCCGTGTGCCGGTTCCGATTAGGCAGGATTTTTTAATTTATTTTAATTTGAAAATTTTCCAATACCTATTCCAGCATCAAATTAATGATAAAAAGCTTTTAAATACGTTAAGAGAAGGAAAGCGTTATTCACATATAACATATCTTTAGCCATAAACCTTTTATTAACTTTTGGTATTATTAATATTTGTAATTATTATTCTTATTTTTATTTTTATTACTATTGTGCATTATCTTTTATAATCCTTATAACCTTCTGCCACGCTCCTCCCTTATCAATAATTAAATCTATATCATTCATTATTTTTGTTGAAAACTATAATAATTTCATAAACCACCCAACACGATCCGGTTAATGTTACTGTGTACACGATTTATTATCTTTTTAATTTAATTTTCCTGTTTAATACCATCCATAATCGCAAAGGTACTAAATAATATTCGTTTAAATTGATGTCAGCAGAATTTCACGAAATAATTTGAATTTTATTATATGGTTATGAAATCCAGGTATTCCAAAATGTAACAAATTCCATTCACAATAATAAAAATAAATTTAACCATGAGACATACAATTCCGTGTTCTTGAACATTTTCTAAAACCTCTTCTTTGAACATTTTGAAATCTGTTACTCTTATCCTTTTCTTTCTACCGTTCTTTTTTTCTCTTGTTCACGAATTTCATTGTCATTAAATATGACTAAATGATGACCTGAATTTAAATACACTTCAACATTTGTGAATTAAGTGCTATTTACTGATAGAATAACTAGACATAATAACTGGAAACGATTAGATCAGGTTCGTCCAACGTGCAATCCCCGGTCCACGATGCGGCCGCAAAGGCCCTGCATCCGGCCCGTGAGCTAGTTAGGACTTAAAAACATCAATAGGATATAGTGCAAATATCCATTAAAAATATGGCTATGTCGGTTGCACTACACTATTCGATAAGTGAACCAATAACTGGTAATCAAATTGAATAATGTGTACATATTGGTCCGTAGGGATGTTATGGAACCCGGCGTGGCGGTATGAAACCTTACAAAACACGTCAGTCTAATTGTCTTGGTCCCTCGAATATACCAGTATTGTAGTTGGACAGGAATAATCAACCTTATAGTCTCCGCTACAGAGTCTGTATTAGCTTGTGCATGTATTCCTACGTAGACAACGATTGCGTCAACTGGCGCCCCTATGTGTAGATTAAACATCCCTGATACTTACAAGAAATCTCTCAATGTTTCTATGAATTGCCGATATAAAGAGTCGCAGTGGTTGCCGCGGAATCAGTTCAAATTTGGACACGAAAGCGAAAAGAAAGAAGAAGTGCGATAACCAGAAAACACGGACAATTATAGCGATAAATAATGGACGATTAGAGCGATAAATTATAACGATAACTACTGAGTATCTCCCTTGCGATTTGGCTTTGCTTTGTTACCGCCAAATAAAATTTATCGTTGAAGATATCCGCATTTTCTTCAATATCGAACCCGGAGTAGGTAACAGGTATGTGAAATTTATTCATGAAATTCTCGCACACCAAGATGCGCCTTACTTCACCTACCCTTTTGATACCCACACAGTCAGATCGCATCATCGCAATCAGTTAGCCAGCGAAGGTTGTCAAGTTTTCTTTCTCAAGGTTTCTTTAAGTGAAAAGTGGTGAAATTTGTGGATGTAGGTAATATATATTTTAAAAACAGCTTTTCGTTGCACATTGTTTGAGATTAAGAACAATATACTTGTAAATTATGTCATATTTACCTAAATACATAGTTTAATGTTGAAGTTTTAAATTTAATGGACTGTACTCCATGATTATGATAATATATGATGTAGTGTGGTATCGTATTGTAGTATTTCTAATTGTATGTGTTGAACATTTTAAATTAAAATTTTCTTAACATATTTATTAAAAGGTAATTGTGTATATAATTTCCTTTTATTTTATGGTTGATGCAGAACAGGACGTCACCCGAAAAAAAACGGTTATTTCAAAACAGTAGGACTGAAACTTTCTTTGTTACAGAACACAATGGAAACATACTATGTCATGACAAAATATTAGTGTGCAAAGAGTACAATATTAAACGGCATTACTCTACAAAACAGGCATCTAAATACGGTAAGTACAAGGGTCAATTTCGAATCGATGGTATAAATTCGTTCAAAAAAAATATGGTTGGCCAACAGGCAATCCTTAAAATACCAACAGAAAATTCCGAGATAGTCACAAAATAATTTTTGTATACTGCCATATGTCTGCTACCATATTATGTCTGCTACCATAGAGTTAATACTCTATGGTAGCAGAATCCATTGCCAAGCAAAGAAAACCCCTATCCGACGTAGAATTTGTCAAGGAATGCTTGGAAATATTTACATCGATAGCGTGTCCGGAGTATAAAGCATTAGTTAAAAATACAAGCTTGTCACATCAAACTATAGCAAGGAGGATTTATGATATGTACCAAGATATTGAATTGTGTTTAAAAACACAATTAAAGAAACGCATTTTCCATAATTTCGCTCTCAATGGAAGTACTGATATGTCAAATAGGGCACAGTTGGCATTTTTTGTAAGAGAAACAACAGAAAACTACACAGTGACCGAAGAATTGTTTGATGTGCTTTCAATGAAAGACACAACCATAGGACAAGATATCTATGAAGAAATAAAGAGTTACATGGAAAAATATGAGCTTCAAATCGAACATTTTTTCGGCTTAATTACAGATGGTATGACAGGAAGAGCAAATGGTTTTGTGGCATTAATACGCAATAGCGTCATACACACACACAATCACACAGCATCATTGTATTATCTATCAAGCTATGTGCAAGTACTTGCGCTGAAACACGTGATGGATAAAATAGTGCAGACAGTTAATTTTATACGTTCAAGAGTACTGAATTACAGACAGCTTCAGGTTTTTCTGTCTGATGTAGCTGCAGATTATGAAGACGTATACTTCAGTCACGTTCGCTGGCTTAGCAGAACAGCCACAATAAAGCGATTCTATTCTTTGCTCAAAGAAGTAAAATTTTTTCATGATAACAAATTTATTAGGTATTAATTTTCTTACTGATGAGCAGTGGTTGGCTAATCTGGCTTCCCAAGTTGACATAACTAAGTATCTCTCTGAAATTTATCTAAAACTGCAAGGAAAAGATCAACTTTGCACGCAGTTATATGAACGTGTTCAAGCTTTTAAAAAAGGCTGATATTATTGGAAAAACAACTAGAGCAAAAGCACTTGGCACATAGGGAGACCAAATCCTCAAGAGATTAAGAGACAATGGACTTAGGCAAGTACCCGTCGTTGTTAGAAAGGTTGCGGAATGAGTTTGAGGAGAGATTCATAGATTTCAAATCACGAATACCCAACACGAAAACATTTTAAAATACATTTAAAGCTAAAATTGCAAGCGCCGAGTTAAACCTACAATTGGAAGTGATTGATATACATAAAGCAATTCCGTCCTAAAAACGGCATATAATGGTTGCCTTCCAAACGATTGACTGAATTTTTCAAAAAGTATATTAACCGCTACTAATACCCAAACATAACAAATTACCTCTTCAACAAATTTTCTTATTTGGTAGTACATAAACTTGCGAACAGCTTGAAACATAACAAGTAAAAAAAAATCATCTTTATCAGACACTCGTCTTACAGGCATTCTGCGCATAGCCACTTCTAAAATATCAGCTGATTTTGATGCACTGTGCAAACAAAAAAAATGTAAGTCTTCTCATTAGTGCGATAATTTGAAAACCTAAGGCTTTCTTTTTTTAATAAATTATTCATGTCGAAAAATTAAAATTACTCTTTTATTTACATTTTAAGTTCACTATTCTATTGGCCCGCTACGGTTTCAAAAATAATAAACCTTGCCCTCCACAGAATTATATTGGAGATCTCTGAATTAGATCGTTATACGTGCATAATCATATTAAATACTTTAAATATCATAGTCACTTCCGAACATATAGTAATTTAAAGAATTATATGATAAGAAAAACTCATGTATGTTCATGTCTAATGCATGTATGTATATATATATATATATATATATATATATATATATATATATATGTATATATATATATATATATATATATATATATATATATATATATATATATGTATATACAGGTTTACACCGTAATTGTTTGGTTAGTTCGCCGCTACAAATAAGTAAACACGATAGTCTCAAGAAAAACAATAACCGAAGAATCACAATTATAAAATTAATAAATTGGAGCCGCATGCTCCAATTTATCATTTTATTTTCCCAAATTATTAAAAATTTTAACAGTTTTCTCAAGCTTACTCCAAAGCAAAGATCTTTGCCAATATCCCACCTGAAGATCTTGTAATACAACGAAACCTAGGTCGTGGTTAAAGAAATTTAAAGAAAGTAGAAATAATACTACATCACGTAGTTTAATTTAATTGTGAATAATGAATTTCTACAAAATTAACACCAAATATATTCAATATTTGTATGGTTCATTTAATATATTTTACCAAAGGAAAACTTGAATTTTTCATTTAAGATTGTCGTCTTCTGTAAATAAGAAATTAAGGTAAACGTCAAAATTTACTATCAGACCTTCGTGTTGTAGGCATATTATGTCATTAATAAAATATTTTTTATATTTATAGGAAGTTTTTTGTAGACATAAATTTAGAACTATTTGTGTCTAAAATCAGTTTCAATTACAAAAAGGGTCGTCTCGAATGAAAATGCTAATTGTTTAGACAAGTTACCATTTCAGTTTCTACCTCAGAGTACACGATAAAATAAATACTAACGAATGTGTATCTCATTTGTTTTAAGTCGTAATTTCACAACTATATGATACTGACATTGAAATTTATCATCGAATCCTAAATATTTTTTGGAATATTGTTTTATTTAACAAGTATAACAGATTTCATAGTTTCGTCTTGTACAGAAGTAGTGGTCAAAACCAGTCTAACTCCATTTAATGACGTCGATATCTACATAATAAATAATAACCTTTTGAACCTTTTTATTTATACATAGTATGATTATGACTACTAAACCCACGCAAAAATTAATACAACGGCGCATTATAACTCCTGAGGAAAACGTCTGAACTGACGCCTCTGATATAATTTTAATGAACATAGGTCTAATTGCAATCCAAGCGATATTAAATGTTCACAGATATTAAAAGCGATATTAAAAGTTAAATTTGGCTAAATAATACAGGGATGTATTATTTAGCCAAATTTAACTTTTATCAAATTAAATTATATTTAGAGCTGGTACTTGAATGTTTGTGAAGAAATTTATCATCAACGGAGCATATTTTTCGGCTGTACGTTTTGGTCGTAGGTCTCATTAAAGTCATGTATATTTATGTTAAACTGAAAATATTATTTATTTAAATGTGTAATATGAATAAAACTATACATATATTCGTGAAGTACATTAACCTGCATATATTTCAATAGATACTATTGAGGAATAAAATATCAAAACATCATTTTTCCTTTGTTTTATTATAAATCAATATATATATGTATATATATATATATATATATATATGTATATATATATATACATATATATATATATATATATATATATATACAAGATGTCCAGTGGCAGATTTCAATGCTTGAAAAATTGTAAAAAAAAAAAACTACACCTCTAATACAAAGTAGGTTTATTTTAACTTTATAACAACAAATGCGGATTTCATTTTTTAAACACCACGTTTTCCAAATGGCGGCCATCGAGTCTGACACACTCTTCGAGTCTAGCACGCATGTTTTCAAAAACGCGTTTGCAGAACGACTAGTGCATCCTACTGACTTCGGCTCGAATATTTTCTTTAAGTTGTGTCACAGTGCTCTGATTTCTTTTGTAAACAACGGATTTTAAGTATCCCCATAAGAAAAAGTCACATGGGCTTAAATCGGGTGACCTAGGATGCCACGGTACGGTACCGTTTCGGGATATGTTTTTTTTCTGGAAATAACTGCCGCACTGCATTCATGGACACATTAGCAGTGTGAGCTGTGGCCCCGTCCTGCCGGAAACATGTGTTTTGGTTGAAGGATGGACTATTCTGTAGTTCTACTCTGAAAAAGTCATTTAACATCTGGGCATATCTCTCCGAATTCACAGTTACACTTTGGCCACGTTGATTTTCAAAGAAATAAGGCAGTATGATTGCAGATGCAGACATGGCACACCAGACTGTTACTTTAGGCTTATGTAAAGGCTCTTGATTCATTTGTCTTGGGTTGTGGACATCCCAGTTACGAAAGTTCTGGTTATTCACATGTCCTCCAATGTGAAAGTGAGCTTCGTCAATAAAGAATATGTTGCCCATGCGGGTAGTAGTACGAAATCTCAACAACATCACCTCCGCGTAACTTTTTCTTAATTCAAAGTCAGAATCGTGTAAATCTTAAACAATTTGAATTTTATATGGATGGAACTTGAGCTTTTTTTGCATTATTACCTGTAAAGTTGATTTCGGAATTCCCAATATCGATGAACGTATACGCAGTGATAAACGGGGATTTTCAACGACAGAAACCATAACACGCTCGACATTTTCATCCGTGGCTACCAATGGTGTAGGTTCTGGCCTGGATCTATTTAATGTTGATCCTGCAGCTCTGAACCTTGCTACCCATGACTGAATGAGGTTGATCCATGGTCCATCACGTAATCGACGAATACTGTAACGATTATTAAATCGACGGCGTGCTACAGACAGTGAAAATCCATTCGAAATGTATGCCTCGACGGCAAAAGCGCCGTGCTCTCCACTCCACTGTTCCATGGCTACTAAAACATCCCCACCGCTTGCGCTTCTAACGACGCCCCCCATGCCCCTCTTATGTGTTGCGTTCAGAAACTATGTTATGAGATCCAGCCACCTGAACTATGGAATTTTGTCGGAAAGGTAATTATCAGTGTCGTGGAATCTACACTCCAGTCAAAAACTAAAATTCGAAAGTGGGAAAGCCATTTTTACCTCAAATCCGTAAAAAAGTCTGGTGACTCAAATTCTGACTGCGAGTCCAACTTGAAATCATTGTCTACCTAAAATGAACCTTCGAGTTTTTTTTAAGAATATATAACGTTTACATCATATCTTTTATGCAAACGTCAAAGTCGTAAAAGATCGGAAATTAGTCTTATTCGTATTCTTTGCCATTTATTGACAAAACAATTTTACCCTATAGTCGTCATAAGTTCTATAGAATTGAGCATCTGTATTTATGTTTTGTTTAAATCCTCCCCATTAAATGATAAAATTCATATAGAGGTATTAATTCACGAACGAAATAACAGGAAATATTTTTATTTTTATAGATAGTCCACTACAAACTTGATTCCTTCGGTACAATATCGTGAAAACTACATTTCTTTATGTTCACTTAGCATCAACATTTAAGAAAAATAATCTACCTTTTGCAAATGGGAGTGTTTTCAGTAATATTATAGTTGGAGTAATACTTTAAACAACATTTCTTTCCGCAATATTTCACGAAATATGAAACGGAACAATCTGCATAGATATCTGTACATAGCATAACTGGCAATTGTTAAATATAAAAAAGCAAGTAACCTTATTCTCCAGTCTTCAAAAGAACTTCAAACGTGGCGACGAAAAAAGTAAAATAAACAAAATTGAACCACGAATTATAGACTTAATGTTTCCATTTTATTATAAATGTTATCAAAAGAAATAACTGGAAAAATATTTTGAATGAAGTGCTACTGGACATAGACTCTAGTATAAAATAAAAAGTAATTAAAATTGTAATGATGGTACAAAGAGCTGTGAGCATATTACATTGATAAAATACTTTACATCAGTTTATGACTGGTTCAATGAACGTTACAAAGTATTCGTATCAGTTAATTTCGCTTACGAATACAGAACATTGTCATTATTGAAATCCCTATAGTTTCTGTGACGTACATAAATAATGTCACATTTTCACAAAAATTAAAGACATTTAAGAAGAAAAAATTTTCATTACGAATAAGAAAACAATAGGGGGAAAATTGAATATATATTATCTTCAATCGTTTTGTTTTCTCATCACATATTTCTATTTAATAAAAACATTAATTTCTTTATTATTTTTGCTTTCAAAATTTACCTAAAATTTTTAAAAAATCTATGAAATGACACATTTTTTTTTATAGAAAATATCGCCTACCCATTTAGATAGTAACACATTATAAATAACCATTCATCAGTTTATGTATGCGGTCTGTCGTTTTATTTACTGTTTAGTTCAGTAATAAGAAGAGCTAAAAATTAGTCCAAATATTTTAATAATACTTTTCCTGGAGATAGTTTTTTATACCGGCTATAAATGTAATAATAAGATGTGTATGATTATCACATAATCTCTTTCAAAAGTAACTAACTTATTTCGAAAGATTATTAATATAGGTAATATTCATATATTATAAATATACGTAATAAATATTCTTACACCTCCAAACGTCACTTATTTAACAATATACTCCTTGAATGAAATCTATTATCACAGGCTTCTTTATAAAATATATTATATCTATCTTAGAGAACGGCTTTCTCCAATGCTAATAATAAAAGCTAATGAAAGCGATATCAAACCCGATATTCAATAATCCAAAAAAAACAAAGATCTTGATGAACTTAAGAAAATTATACTAATAATATTTTTAATAATTACTAGTAAATAAACAGTTTAATCTCATGAATATTTAATCTTTGTATTTACATATTTTGCACTGATAATGATGATATATTTTGTGGTTTTGATGACACGTCACGAATAAGATATTATATTTAAGAACAGATATCAAACCAATGTCCGCTTATTTGTATGAAGGTAAAGAAAATTGTATAATTCCCATTATATCAACATAATTTATATAATGACATTTAAATATGTCACCTGATCCAAAATTTATTGAATCATTATCAGATTTAACAATTGTGTTCAGATTAATTATGGCATTTTTAATAGAAACATTAAGTCTATTATACCAGTCGTTCCATTTTGTTTATTTTTTTTTCGTCGCTACATTTATATTTCTTTTGAAGACTGGAGAATAAAGTTATTTGTTTTTTTTTTAAGTTTAACAATTGCAAGTTATGCTATTTACAGATATCTACACAGATAGTTCCGTTTCATATTCCGTGAAATATTGCGGATCCAAATGTTATTTTAAACTATTCCTCAACCTATCATATTACTGAGAATACTCTATTTCCAAATGGTATATTATTTTTCCTAAATATTGATGCTAAATGAACATAAAGAAATGTAGTTTTCTCGTTATTGTATCGAAGGAACCAAGTTTGTAGTGGAATATCTATAAAAATAAAAATATTTCCTGTTATCTCGTTCATGAATTAATACCCCTATATGAATTTTATCATTTAATAGAGAGGATTTAAACAAAAAATAATTATTTTTCCTTTGTTTTATTATAAATATACATATATATATATATATATATATATATATATATATATATATATATATATATATATATATATATATATATATATGTATATTTATAATAAAACAAAGGAAAAATGATGTATTGATATATTATTCCTCAATAGTATCTATTGAAATATATGCAGGTTCATGTACTTCACGAATATATGTATAGTTTTATTCATATTACACATTTAAATAAATAATATTTTCAGTTATATATAACATAAATATACACGACTTTAATGAGAACTACGACCAAAACGTACAGCCGAAAATTATGCTCCGTTAATGATAAATTTCTTCTCAAACATTCAAGTACCCGCTCTGAATATAATTTGATTCGATAAAAGTTAAATTTCGCTAAATAATACACGGAGCATGAATATTTAATTTTGCTTGGATTGCAATTAGGCCTATGTTTATTAAAATGAGGAATTAAAATACGCCGTTGTTTTAATTTTTTCCAGGATTTAGTAGTTATAATCATACTATGTATAAATAAAAAGGTTTAAAAGGTTATTATTTATTACAATAAGAAGGTCTGATAGAAAATTTGGCGTATACCTTAATTTCTTATTTAGAGAAGACGATAATTTTAAATGAAAAATTCAAGTTTTCTTTTGGTAAAATATATTAATTGAACCATAAAAACTTAAGTAAATGCTAAGGATGGAGTAATCTCGATAAAACCTTTAAAATGTTTATTAATATGGGAAAATAAGTTGATAAATTGGAGCATGCGACTCCAATTTATTAATTTTATAGTTGTTACTTTTTATAATTGCGATTCTTTGGTTATTGTTTTTCTTGAGACTTTCGTGTTTACTTGTTTTGTAACAGCGAACTAACCAAACAATTACGGTGTAAACTTATATATATATATACACACACATATATATATATATATATATATATATATATATATATATATATATGCATTAGACATGAACATACATGCCTTTTTCTTATGATATAATTTTTTAAAATATTATATGTTCGGAAGTGACTATGATATTTGTTATTTACCTACTAAATTTAAAATATTGAATATGATTAGGTACGATGTAATCCAGAGGTCTCAAATTTAATTGTGTGGAGGGCCAGGTTTATTGTTTTTGAAACCGTAGCGGTCCAATAGCGCTGTGAACTTAAAATGTAAAAAAAGAGTAATTTTAATTTTTAATTTTATAATTATTAGTAACGCCAAAATACTACAAATCTGTAGGACAAAAATGCATAATTTTTAATAAATTTAGTGTATTTAGTAAGAGTTAAAATGTCAAAGACTTGGTGAGAATATAAATTGATTTGAAAACCATTTTGTGTCAAACTCGTAATAGTCGGTTAATGAAAATATTAAGAATATATTCTAAACATTTAGTAACAGATGTCATGCATGTTCTGAAAATATTCTAATAAAAATTACAATATTTAATATGGGCGAATCCCATAATCGCTTATTTTTTTCTGTTTGTTCTGATAATACTGCCATATAACTTTACTACTTCTTTATTTTTTACGAATAGATTTTGTTTTGAACGGTTAACTTAATGCTGCTTGGCGTATTGATGCATATAAATTACTAAATAAAATTTCTAAATGTGCATTTTTGTATAAAAAATAGTACTTAAAATATATTTCCATTAACTTAAAAAAGGAGATGGTAAAATGTACATTTTTTCATAGTAACAGCAGCAAGTATGAGCCTTGATCTAATGAGGCCTCGGTGCCGCTTCAAAATGTTCTACATTAAAAGTTTCTTAAAACGGCTTCGAATTAAAATATGATATTAGAAAAAATATAATATATAGGCAATGTTAAAAATCATAACATTCAAAATTACCGTTGGCTCGTAATAAATTACACCTTTAACGTCAAGGAAAATAATGTATGTTGTTATCTATAGCGCAAAATTAGATGTTCCTAAAAAAATAATGAGTGTCGATTGAGCATACTAAATTTTCGTGATTAGATTTCCAGAAATAATAGGTATAGTTTATCAATAACGATATATATATTTCTACGTATATATTCATACAAGTTAAAGACCAACTTTTCTCAAAACTGTATACAAATGCAACATGAAAAAACTTTAAAAAGGCATAAAACAAAAAAAATGCTAAAAAGTCCCATACTTTTTATAAGAGCATAAAACATGTCATTATTTTTGCACCAAATGATGTCGTAGTTCGTTCTGTCATAATTGTGTAATTAAGTAATAAACATTAAAACAAAGGAATTAATAAAAATATACACTTTCTTATTTAGATTTGTTACAGCAAGCAATAAAACCAAGGACTTATTGATTTTTAACAGTCTTTATAGAACATATTTATCAAAGGTGAATGAATATGCACGCCATTATGGAATCTAGTGTCAAATTAAAAGTAATTATGCCGCAACAAAATTTATTTTGTTTTCTTGCATTATCAAGTACTGGAAATAAAACAAAATATTTGTTGGGAATAACGAAATATTCACGACTGAAGTCGAGCAAGGTCATTGACGCTCAATCCTACTTTGTCTTTCAATATTATAAAGCACGTCAACCTTGCTGGCTACTAATTAACAGCTTTTGAAATAGGGAACACCAAATAGGTCTTTGATCCTTTTTCTTAATTCAAGCTTAATCAGTTGTCAAAAGATTTTCTCTCATGTGACTAATATTAGGAACACTAATATGGAGAATTAAAATGTATGAAATGTCAGGAAACCATATTTTATTTACAAGTTAATTATACAAATACATCAACTAACTACGTTACATGAACTACAATTAATATTAATTTTATATTTTTAATGGTTATATTAGTTAGTTTTTGATTTCCTTGATTGATTCTTTTCCTTACACTTAATGTTAGGTAAGTCAAATCGGTTTGTACATAACGACTATACTTATTATTAAATTTTTCTGTGTGGTATAAGCTACCAAATGTGAGATAACTTGTAGTAAACAAAAATATATTTTTCATATCTATTAGAAATATATGTGAGTTATAATAAGTCATAAAGTATAATCTTCAGGAATAAAAAAATCAACACAGTACTTTCTTCCATTATTAAATTCTTCCACAAAATATAATCTTCATAATCTAGGATAAATTATCGACACTAGTATACACATCGGAAAATTTTGTTTGGAACCATATGTCTGATCACCAAAATTACTTTTGTATTAGAATATTCAAAGTTTAAGAAAAATATGGTTATGTACCTCATGATAAAATATATGATTACCGGATTGATAATGCAAGATAAAGGGAAATTCGCTTATCATTCCAAGTATTCTCGACAATATACCCTCGTTAAAGGGGACGTTGACTAGCTATACGTATTGGCCGTAATCGATTTAATTTCTTAGTTTATTGATTAATGAAGTAAGGTTTTCAGTCGACTAAATGATTTATGATTTCATTAGTGGTGATTATAAAAATTAATCTTGGTCGTGTCTAAATTTTTAATCATTCAATCAATCAAACTAATTTTTCAGTCTTAAAGTTAATAATAGATCAATTTAGTCATAAAGATATAACAGAGTGCGAGGCGCGCATCTTACCTATGGCTATATTGCCTTACTACTACCTGGTCATGCGGATCGGAGATGGACTTCCGGGAAGAAGAAGTTTCAATAAGTGAACCTGGTATCAATTTTAATAATAAACACAAATAATAAAAGCAAGTGCACATGTTAATTTCGTAAAAATGAATCTCGTCCATTTTGTGATTCGATGGATGATATACGTGGTTTATTTCCTGGCTAATACTACTGATAAAAACCACCTGCATCAAACTCTAATATTGATTGTGTATATTGTAATATTTTGTACACGGCTTGATTCTTACATTTTTTTTCCAAGATTATTTTACCGTGTTACCTATTACCACCAATATCAAGTCGTATACAGACAGTCCTTGAATTACGTCGATTTGACTTAAGTCTTTCCGAGTTACGTCAAATAATATTTTGACACCGTTCCTCGAAACGAAAGTAAATGTTTCGATTGATCACGCTGTATAAGTCTTAAGATCAGGCAATATAATATTCTTTGGTTCGGGTGTCGCATCTCAATGTGCAAAGGATCACCTGTATCAAAGAGCGTCATATCACCGTGGTATGCGACGGATCATGGCATGTAGGTTTCATTTTAACTTAACTTAAAGAATCATTCCACTTGAAATTAGGCACTAATTTGAATTTTATTGTCACTTACAGGTAAAAAAACAACAAACGTACAAAAAACAGTCTGTATTTTAATTCCGCAACATTTTTAGTCAAAAAATGAATACAATTACGATCTTTTTATTGCCTAATACTTTTATAACACAGAAATAGAAGACCTGTGAAAAAGGATAATTTTTTTCAACATTGTTCCTAATGAACCCATAAAGGGATAAAATTCTGTTAATTTTTTTAAGACTCGTGGATGAAATTACTTTAAGCATTTTGTCTAGATCTGTACTTCGAAACGAAAAAGGGATTTTGACATTTCGTCTGTCACTGCCGGTTTTTTTTTCAGAAACATTTATAATAATAAAGCACATTGACTGAAAAATATCAGTTGTCAAGATTTAAAATACTTGTTTGGAAGTTTTAGAGGGGAATTGCAATAATCGTTTTTTTTAAATTTCATATCTAAAGGTATTATTAAAATAATGATATTATATATGAGGATTTGAGGATATCAAAATAATTTTTTTTACAGAACTGTACACAAAATAATTCCAGTTGTAATTTTTTTTTATAACTTAAAGAGATATTTCATATTAATGCATATATATGACAATAGTTAACATGCACTGCAATCATATTGAAATTCTAGAAGAGGAAATGACGAAATAATTGTTTTGTTTTTAATTTTATGTTGAAATTATTATAAAAACAGCATTATTAGAATTTTATCCGTAAGAGATATAGTAGACAATATATTTAGAATATTTACCAATTTTATTGGCAATCCAAAGAAATGCGAAAAATTTTTAGAGTCCGTATTTTCTGACATTAATGACAATTCATACAATTGATTCGCGACCTCGTCTGTTACTTTTTCAATTTCTGTCAATTTGTCACTAACATTTTCCAAGGTACAATTATACGTGTCCAAATGACTGAAAAATATCAGTTGTCTCAATTTCAAATACTTGATTGGAAGTTTTAGAGGGGAATTGCAGTAATCGTTTTTTTTTTATTTCATACGTAAAGGTATTAATTAAAAGAATGCTATAAGGGTATATATATATATATATATATATATATATATATATATACATATATATATATATATATATATATATATATATATATATATATATGTATATATATATACTATCTGTACAGATTTATAAAAAGTACTTTAGAAATACGTATTATGGTGAAAACTGTTATAAATATTTGTAAATAGTTTAATAGAAACATTGTGTGCTCTTAAATGTTATCACGACCGCAAATGTATATGGAATCGTCGTAGTATGTGTCATCCTCGTGGTTTATATATTTTATATTATGTCGCTTTAGATACAATTGCTACAGGCACCGAAAAGGTAGTAAACTTTGGCTTTACAAAACATGGCGTTGAATTTTTTATGCTCGCTTTATTGAAACTGTAAAACAGCCAGTAGAATCATTGGTTATTTACAGATAATGCTGAATATCCTTATATTTAAATGCACCTTCCTATCAATTATCAATTTTCCTTTAAAAAAATGCTTTAAAATAAATAAAAAATAATTAATTTGCAGGTACACCACATTTGCAGTCAAAGATATACTACATTTCTTTAGGTGAATAAAGAGATACTCTGAAGTAACGAATGAGGAAATGGAAATTCCGTTGGTTTATCTGTGCAACTAATGAGTTTCTTTTCAAGAAAACCTCATTATGTATTGATACGAATATAATCATATTTCAATGTAACCATTAACTCTTCATTTTCATAAAATATTTCTTTTGAAATAACATTATTTACTTTATCGACATTTTATTTCTCTATAGGTGTAAATATGAAAACTACATTTTTATGAAATTTCTGTAGTGTTTGTAGATATTTGCCCACTTTGATTCTGGACGACATTTAAACAATCAAAAATGACCCACATTTTTTTTTCATATTTTAGTGAGTTTTAATCACAAAATACGACGTGGTAGTAGCAGAATTTTTTGATCGTGTGCAATGTTTAGAATAATCATATGAAAGCCGTTAAACTGGAAATTTTGAGAGAATTTTTTTTTAACTTTATCGCCATTTTTTATCTGGATTAAAGTTTTAATGAATTACAATGTTTAAATGGATTGTTTTATATCTACTTCTTAAAAATTTATTTTTTAATTGTAACGCAAATTTGTTTACAACGGTTTGTTTTACATTTTTTTGCTCAGAGATTACTTCCCATTACTAGAGCCATAGCCGGCTCTAATAGTAGGAAGTAACTGTTTTAGATTCTAGAGTTTAGTGGCTTCGATCTAAAATTTAAATAAAATTATGAAGTTAATATATTATACATAATAAATTGATTTTAATTTTACGTTAGATAAGGACTGGTTAGAAAATATTAAGGTACAAATATAAATGTAATACTGAAAGCTATTAGATCGGATACACATTCAAAAAGAGCATTCGTACATAGCCCATATTTAAAACCTTATATAAACCTTGTCGCACACGTGCGCAACTAACGACCTGCATATACTCGTATGTACACCAATATCCAATTCTGATCATCCGGAAATAACCGAAGTTCTAAATTTTAACGGAATTGAGCAATAACTAAGGTTTCTTCTTTTTTTCGGAGAGTACGTAACACGTAATTTTCCAACGATAAATTTTATAACAAATGAGCTCTGTTAAATAAATGATTTATTGAATGAACTCAACGAGTATGACTGCATTTGTTTAAATTTCAAGTAGTTATTATATATTTAATTTTGTTAATTAACAATCGTTTTCAAAACGAAATTTGTTCTGATTTAAGAAAAGCTTATGTTTATTATACAATGCTATGTACACTATTGCATAAATTAAATTGTTTTTTAAATTATCGAAGGGAATTAAAATGAAGCTAATTTTTGATACTGGCAGTCTTAATTGATTATATATTACCGACTTCAAAAAAGGAGGAAATTCTAAATTTTTCGGTATCCTTTTTTTATGTATGTTTGGCGATAATTATTTACCGAGTAGACTGATTTTAAGAATTCTTTTTTATTTGAAAGAGGATATTTTAGGCACGGACTCACATAAATATGATAATGAAGTCCGGAAATGAGCGATGGAATTCCTTAACGAATGGCAGTAAATCAACGAATGGCAGTCAATCAAGTTTTTGGAAATGAACAATGGAACGTCTTAACGGATGTTAGTAAGTAAACTGTGATTAAAAAAATTTGTTGCTAGTAGTTGTTACTTTGCAAAATAACTACAGCGTCAACCAGCCAAGGTCTCCTCTCGAACTACTTAACGGATAGTAGTAAATTAACTTTATTTAAGTTTTGTTACTTTGCATAATTACTACTCTATCGACCATATCAGAATCCGATGATGTATTCTGAACGTAAAAAATGGAACTCCTTATCGGATGGTTAATTAAAGATATTTGCGCCTGGTAATTTTTAATTTACAAAACAATTCCACCATCGACAAGGTCAAAACCTGGTGATGAGTTCCGAAGACAAATAATGCCTTACGGTACGGAAACCTTAAAGGAATTTGGTAGACAGTGCTGGTACCGACTTCAAAAATAAGTAACTTAGTTATTTATTGTTAATAAATAGGTGCCTTTTTTGGGATAATTATTTTTTAATAGTATTAGGTGCCGAAACCTACTTTTTTTAAGTCGTTTTCATACAAAATTGGTTAGTCGTGATGTACACGATGATTTAGTAATATAAATAAAACTGATAAGACCATTTCTATTATGCAATTCATATTATTATTTCTTATTTAAAATATCAATAGTAATTATACAAATTCAAATTAAGATTCGAATAAAGAACATGGATTCTTTACTTATCTTTTTATAATTATTATATATTAAATTATAATTAAATAAGCTTGCTTTATAAAACAATTTATTAAATACAAAAAAAATCGCACTATTTTGGTTCCTTACATACTTGGGTACTTGTAGAATATTATGTTTCACCACGTAAAATATAGAATATAGTGTTGGCTACAGTTTTTACATATAGTAATTAGATCAATTTCTAGTGACGCTGTTCTTCTTTATAACTTGGCTTTAACGATTTTGGTAAATCTATCTTATAGAAAATGTATATTGAAACATCGTAAATTCTGAAAAAAATAGTTTAAGAATTATTGTGATTCGACATATCCTTGTAATTTTCTATACGTACTGTCATCATATGACATTTTTCCTCTTTCAAATTTATTTATAAATATTTCCATATACAAATTTCAATTTTCTACTTTCAAAGGTTTCTGTGTGCAAGTGTTATGACACAAAGATCAACAGTACGGATACGCACGTGATCTTTTAATGATTCCCTTTTGTTTCCTTTTAAATAACTCTAAAACGTAAACTCAGTTTACTATGATGTTTAGTTTATTATTATTTATATTCTATTATGTTTAGTTTAGTGAAACGTTTTTTACGATACGTCGACTTGAATAAAGCTAATGTTTTGTGAATAATATTACGTTTTATTAACAAAGTAGTATCTTCAAAATAACAAAAGAAATTTTATTTAGCTTTGTGTTTAAAAATGTTGCCAATTACATCTATTAAATACGTACATATTGATCTGTATCAATAAATAAAGTAAAATAATTATCGACGACTTCAAAATTGAAAAACGCCAGTAAAATGAAGAGCACAGTACCTCATTGTTATATAGGGCACTAAATTTTTCGTAGCAGAAAGGTATGTAATCACTAAATGACCTCCTTTTTAATGAGTGCCTGTATTCTGTTTCGAAGGCTTCAATAATATTATGAAAAAAAAAATTGGCAGACATTTTTCCTGTCTTCTAATAATATTTTTTCTGCCTCAACGTTTTATATAAGCCCGCAGACACCTTGTGCAAAGTTTAATATACAAATTGATGTTATTCACAATTGAAAATGAAAGAATCAATTGTTGCATTAAATCGTTATTTTATTGCCAAACGTGTCTTTACACATTATGAAGATTAATACATTATATTAGGTCAGAAATCAGGTTAAAAATGTTCTATAAATAAAAGAAATAGTAATGGTTGAAATTAAATTTTGAAATCAAATATGGCAGTTGAAATATATTATTTTATTGATTACATTTGGCGTTAATTTTGTAGAAATTCATTATCACTTAAATTTTATTCACAACTAAATGAAAATAGATGATGTAATATTGTATCTACTTTATTTAAAATTAATCGCAACCTATGTCTCGTTGGAAGACAATATATTCAGGCGGATAATTGGAAGAGATCTCTTCAAAATTCCCACCTGAAAATGTTGTCATACATCGAAACCTAGGTTGCGGTTAATAATTAAAATAAAGTAGTTATAATACTACATCACCTAATTTTATTTAGTTGCAAATAAAATTCTATATATTAATTACAAAAGTGATATATTAATTACAATATACTATTACTTCAACTTTGGCACAGGGTTTTCGAGAATAGCATATTTGCAATGATTTCTGATGTCCATGATGTTACATTTTTAAAATGCCTCTTCATACTTAAATTTGTTTTCAATATTTTACTTTTATTTGCAAATAAAAATTAAATAAGTACACATATGTTTTCAAATAAAAAGAAATATTTTGAAAAGGTTATAATCTCATATCTATTTTCTTGCACGTCTATAGCTGGATTAATACTTGCATAGATTTGATTTCATTATAAAAATAAAAATAATTATTTGCCATTTATACGATTCGATGCAGGTCTATTGATTACTAGAAAATGTTTGGCACTATATTTACTTTGGTGCTATATTTGAGCTATTAATAATACCTTTTTTTGCTGTATTTGAGCTATTAATAATATTTTATATCCAATTATTTGGTAATGATATCTCATAAAGACTAAAAATGAATGAATCATTTATTAAGCAATACTTAAAAAAATCCTTGCACACAATACTTAAAAAAATGCCTTCACACAGACTGTTTGCAGAGGAAAAGTTTCGTTTTATAAAAGTCTGTTTAAACTCTCAAGTATGATAATACAATGTGTGTAATTGCTTTTGTCGTGTAATCAGGAGTACTGGTTGACATGAGTCAACAAACATTTTCTTGATTTCTGTAGAAATAAAAGAAATGCCGTTGTTTTACAATATGAAATCCAAAATCAGTCTTTAAAAAAACTAAAACAACGTGTTTCTTTGACTAATAAACACGACGAATGATTTTGTTTAACTTTACAAAAACTTTTTTTTTAATATGAGTATAAAATAGATAACTAGGTTTGCACAGATTTTATTACGGTATCAGAATAACGGTACAAAGAATTTTATGCTTCTGACGTGTAGATTAAAATTTTAACTCTATTGTATTTAATAAGAAACTATATTAAATGGGTGATATTTTTATGTCCAAAATATTTCACTTTCACCCTGGTATATGTTAAATAACTAACTTCGTCATAAAAAAGCAGGAGGGTCATGGTCCTCTCTCGCTGCGGTGGCCAACAAAAGAAACAAGAAACTTCATGTAAAATGAGCAAAAATTTTTTAATGACGCTTCCACACCAGCCAATGCGTCATTAATAGAAATCAGAATGCTGGCTAGAAGTGGAATACTGACCAACAACAACAACCACCGCATCGAGTCATCAACCTGAAGAATCAAATCCAAATTTGAGAGTGGCCAAAAATAAATAATTGCCAAAAAAAACTATTATTGAAACTACTACAGAGAAGTGAATGTTAATTTCATAGAAGACAGTTATTTGCTTAAAAGGCGCCAAAGATGATTTCTACAATAAGGTGCAACATACAGCTGATTCGATTCCTAATACCGAAATGATCATCGTTACCGGAAACTTAAATGCGCTTGTTGGTAGGAAAAAGAAAGGACGGCATAATCACATAATCAGCCCCTTTAGCCATGGCGAATTTAATGACAACGGATTCTCTCTACGATTTTTTTCTGCGACTACCAACCTTTCAATAAAACGTCCAGATTAACATTTGAATCTGTTCCGTCTTGAAAGATGTGCGATCAATGTGAAGACCGAACCATTACTTAATTCCCAACAAGATCAAATTGAGGTTGAATTGAGCCAAACATACTTCTGACCGAGCTAGAAAACCAAAATATAGATGCACACGAGATCAAATGGTCAAAACTAATTTCCAACTCATCCAATCAAATCAATTTATTCGAAAAGTATATAGACGATCAGGAGTTGCGAATCGTTGCCCAACTATATATTACAGATAATTGCTTTGAATTGGTGGATGACAGGATATAAACCCATAAATGTTACGTTCGAGGTTCGAAGAATCATTACGTTGTCAAGCTCAATCGAAAAATATGCACAAACATTAAATCTGAGGATATATCAAAAAAATTTTTGAGCTTGATCATTTCGTCGAAGAGGTTATCCGGTGTCGAAAGCCAATTACTTTCGTCTTTATCTACCTTAAATTAGCGTTTGACGGCATATATTGGCTGAATTAATGGGAATCACTGGAAGCTGAATGCCTACAGTTGAAGCTGAAACTTATTGACATCGTCCACTACTTAACTGTGAGAATCAGCCACCAATTGCTCAATCAATACAAAAACGATGGTTGTTCATTTATGTTTATCAAATCGTTTTATATAACTGTCATACTTCTCTAGGGAGAAAAGCTGACAGAATGGAAAGTTCGATGCATAGCACCAAAAAACATATATTAGCAGAAATATTACAAACCAACGCTTAATTCTTGAAAAAGCTGAAACCTTCGCCAAATATTGCCAATTATGAAAGGAGGTCATCAACTCGATTTCAAATTGTTTGGCATTTTAGCAACTATTGACCGAGGAACGGCTTTCTTCCATCAGTCATCAGTCAGGAGTGAAAGGGGTAAAGAAATTTTTAAATAAATGTATTTGCGTACATAATATCTATTACTAGTCTACAATAACCATAAATTTTATAGTATTTTTATTGAAAGTCCCAATAATGTCAAATCGTAAACAAATATTTTTACTGAAATCAGAATTGTAGATGTTATTCAGACCGTATTTACATTTTTGACGAAAAACCTCTAATTATATAATTTATTCTAAATTCTGGGAATATGTAAAACAATAGTTTTGATAGAAAAAAATAGACCACCTTAATCTCTAATGTACTTATTACGTTTTATTGGTGTTATGTATTTTTTCATGAATATCGGCTTCTTGCAAACCATTCCTTGCCAAAATCACTAAAAAGGGGTAAATTTAAAGACTTCATCCTAAACCACCACACCTTAATTTGAAATTAGAAAAAAGTGTTAAAATTCTCATGTCCTTTTCTTTAATTTGGTAAAAAAAATAATTTCGTTTAAGGTAATAGTAAAACAGAGTAAGAAAAATATTTATTCAACAAAAATCATTTTTAATTTAGCCTACATTTTGTAAGCCGGACGAAACATCATTTTGCGTTCACTTGTCACTGCGCTGAGAAGTACTCATGGATCCTTTCCATATCTTATTTCGAAAAATTCGCGATCTCATCTGTACTCTCGATATATAGTTGAGTGATATAGTTGAGTGAACCTTTCTTAAGCTAAAGTAAAAAGAAAATTATCTAATTGAAATATTTTATTTCATACTTTAAGTTTTATATTTATCAGTGGTGGAACTCAAAAGTTCACTAATTGTTCCTATTTATTGTCAATTTTCCCTCAAATCGAATATCCCAAAATCTTTTTCAGCGGGGTTAACAAACTTAGCAAAATTATAACCTGGATTTTCTTAATCTCATTTTATATATTTTATGTAAATACATATTAATATTACAATTTTAATGTTTCTGTCATAGTCATTCGAGCATCATTTTCATAGTCAAACCTTTATTATTATTAATTTATTGTAATTAGTTTCAATTTCGTTCTATTTATTCGACTATTTAATGATTTTTCCTCATTATTTCTAGTAAATTATTTAAGTAAGTAAACACTTAAGTAATATTGCAATTATTTTGACCATTCTTTTGTTAGTTTTTATTTGCTTTTCAAATATATGAAAACGAATGAAACGTCACAAATATCGTTTTTTTTATCAAAAATTCAAACTACCATAACATTCTACAATAGCACTAATTAAATCAAAAAAACGTTGTGCACAAAACGTCTAAAAGAAGACCCGAGAAGTTAGAGAGTCTATGTTCTGAAACACCAATTCCTCGCCTCATTTGATATAACCTAATGTGCGCGAACACCCTTTCTAACCTATCCTAACCTAATCTCACATAACCTAACCTAATCTAACCTAATGTTATAGTGGATAATGTATGGTCCAAAACACTCTTCATCGCCTAATACCATTTAACCTGACCTTACGTTATTTAACATTACATAACATAGGGTTGGGTTGCGTTGTATTATGTTGTGCTGTGTGATGTATTGTGTTGAGCCATATTATGTAAAGCTAATTTAAAATCTAATGCTAATTTTTAAACTTTAGTTTGGAGTTTAACATTAGTTAGGATAAGATTTAGTGGGGTGAAAAGTAGATGATGTCATTTCCTGGCTCACCAAACATTTCTCTACAAAAAATCATTTAGGTTCGTTGCTCGATTAGGACGTAAAAGAAGTACATAGAAAAATACTTTAGAATCTTTAATATTAGTTGGGATTGTTATATTAGCTGGACTGAGACTTTCCTTGAGACTTGAGTTAGGAAGTAGCTTATGTCATTTCCTGGCCCGTCAACTGCCTAAGTACAAAAAATCACGCCCATGCGAGGCTCTGTTGCGACTTGAAAAAAGGAAGAGAACGTTAGAATAATATTTCCCGACATAAAATAGCCTATATAATTTTCCAATAATGCAATTATCTGTGGACAATAAATAGCATCGATACGTTATTCAGCTCTGACGTAAAAGGAGGACCGACAAACACATTTTCATATTTATATTTGAATAGGTAAGACTCTAAAATACGGATTAAACGCAGTAATTGTGTTGCTTTTTTATATTGTGTATGTAACTATTCAAAAAGTTACGTCGACTTATTGCTCCGTTACCACATTGCATCTTTATTCACTTTGTGTACTCGTTTAATTCCAAGTAAATGTTTTCCTATGATAAAAGCTTTTCCGTTTTCTCATGATAAATATTTTCCGATATTTACGTTTTTCACAAAGAAAATCACGTCAGTCTCTTGCTCCATTGCGATATAAAGGAAGAATGAACAAAGACACTTTTGCATTACTGCCTTGCATTACTGCTGAGTTGCCAAGTAGCCTAAGTCATTTCTGACCCGTCAACTGTCTCTACGCAGAAAATCAGGTCGAGCTGTGAGTTGTGAAAGAAGAAGAACTTTGACATTTCTAATATGTGTTGGGAATGTTATAACAGCTACTATTAATTTTTTGCGTGAGAAAGTAGTTTATGTCATTTTCTGGTTTGCCAACTATATCTGTGCAGAAAATCACGCCAATCTATTGCCCATTACAACTTGAAAGATGGACAAACCAATATACTTCCTAGTTTTGAAATTTTGGGATTATTATATTAGTTAGGATGAAATTCTCTAGTTTGAAAAGCAGCCTATGTTAATTCCTGGCCCGCCAACTATCTTGGTGCTGATTGTCAGTTCGATCTATTTCTCCTTTTGCGATGTGAAAGAAGGACAAACAAAAATACTTTGAAATTTTTAATACTTGTTACGATTATGTTACCAATACAATTGTCTAGATTTAAAAGTAATCTATATAATTTCCAGGTCCATTGGCTATCATTGCAAATAATATAGTAGTATCTAATTGATACATATGGCGGACTTATTGCTACGAGAGTAATCTCTTACTGCTAACCAGATCACTAGACCAGCTCCGCTCGACGAAAGGCCGGGCATCGAACACGAGTCTCTGCGGTGCCCAGCGACTTCAAAGGCGGCAGCTGTATCATATAATTTTAATATTAGAAAATTAAACAGTTTGTTTAAGTTGCAAAAACAGGTAAATTATTAGTAAGCTTACGACTGGCAAATACCGGTTCTCGAACTGCGGTGTTTTGAAAAGAAGATATTTAATGTCTTATGTCCTTAAAGATATTTATTGTCTCACATTCTTACCTTTTAAAAATTGTTTTTTGTACATATATTAAGTTTTGTTGAAACTTTTGCATAGTTAATTTCTCATTGACAAATCTTGGGCTTTGTACTGCGCATTGTTAGCTATTGTTTCATAAGATTTACTTTGATTTCTGACACTTTGAAAATTTTGCATAAACGATATATTGAGGCGGGAAATGTTCATATTTGCTGTGCGATTACTCTCTGCATGTAAAATACATTTTGTCACTGTGGGAACTAGGCCCATTCTAGAGTATAAGAATTAAGATTCAATGTGGTGTTCTAGTTCAATCTCGTCGAATTTTAAATAGAATGGTTTCACGACTCTTGAAAGCCTGATGTGTTATTCTGCTGGGTTCTGATGATTTTGCGGAATTTGTACGCTTGTATAATTGTAGCAAGTTCCAAACTAAATTATCAGGGGCATTTTAATACAAGCTAAATAGCATGTTTCACTCGCGCAAGACGAACTTATGTAAAAAAAAATTAGGTCGAATATTGAATAAATATTTTCTCCAATATACACAATACAATATTACCATTTGGCATGCTCGTATTGTTCACCAGTGATATGTGATTAATTATACACTTGGAGGCATGATTTTTAGAACCATATTGCCCATATTCTAAGTTGTGATATTAACTTAACAAGAACAGCATTATTAGAATAGGTGTCATTAATATCAGACGCGGCTGCACTGAATGATAGTTAACGAGCCTGGATTTGGTTATTTTTTGGATCTCAAAAAAAGTTTCAGTCTTCTTCAAGTCTAAAGTATAATGGAGATTTAAAATAAAATTTGTTTTTGTTTTCTATTTTTTCATATTTATTTAGATGTCTAAAATACAGACTGAAAAGTGTGACGCAAAGTCAAAGACTATTAGTAATAAGAGAGAAAAATATAATGTGTGGCACATTAGTGTAGCGTGGCCGCCGCCGCGATTGTCGTCTTCGCAGCCATTGTTTCCGTGCTTTTGAGGCGACTTGTTATCCTAACAATAGCCAGTAAACAATGTCAAGTTAATAACACGGCCCCGGCAAGAGGAAAATATTATCCTGCCTCTTAAATTTCAATACCACGAACAATTGGATAATATTTTTGTTATGATTTACTAGAAATTATGGGCAGATAAGACCTTGTGGCTATCGTTTATTTAAATGTAATATTATCTGTTATTTTATGGAGGGTAGAGGGGACGTAGCCCTGGATATCGTGTTTTGTTAATTCAACGCTTGCCAATAGGTCTATGTCGAAAAGTCTGTGTATGTAGATAACATATCTATTCAGATCGTAATTTTGTACACATTATTAGATATGTATTATAAAAGCAACCCAGATTTGAATATATTCCACCTCGTCTGTATATATTATATAGAATTGGCCAGGATTTCGATCATAGTTATAAGTGATTTCTTATCACGAAATGTGACATAGGTAATATATTAACAGTGTTCAATATCAACGATTTCATAGCAGCTCCGTGGATTGTTATTTCACCCATTAATTTAGTTCAAACATGTTACTGAATCGGATTCATTTTTTAACGGCAATTTTTAGAATTACAATCCAGTTTCGAATAAAACTTTTTTGTGAAGTTTAGAAAAGGCGGATTCAGGAAAAGATCATTGAATTCTCTTGCCGCACGTCGTACAAAATATATGGTTAGGTGTGTATCGGAGATCCATTAACATGAAGTACTAAAGCCATGTGGACACATCACACCGTAGTCATGTGGTAAAGCTTGCCACAAACCACGTAATTGATCAATTTGGATTAATTTAGGAAAAAGTTATATCTACTATCAAGTTTCTATAAAACTACTACGTGCAATAACTTGCTTACTTATATGCCTTTAATTTATTAATCGTACTTCGATACGCACAAGTATAATTACCGTAATATTATTGCACTGAAATAGTTAATAAAGACCATTCCTCCTAGCCGTTTTCACATTTATAGTACACGACGGTTAAAACCCAACGCGCTGCACGTTGTGTACAGCGTCTAAAACCTTACTTTTTTGGAAACCCCTTTTCTTACCGGGATGCTGTATCACAAAAAGTTACTAAACATTTTTAATAAATTTCAAAAAACTTGTCAAATATGAGTAGAACTAGCACTGTGAGGATATCGTATACATTTAGGCACTTAAATTCACTACAGTTTTCCGTTAATAATATAGCCCGATTTTACAAAACGTTATTTTTTAATTTTTTTAATTCCGTAGTCTCGGGTATAAGAGGAGGAAGGATGTTTTATTTTTGCGTATTTCTTTAAAATATATTTTTGATATACACTTAAAACCTGTGAAATATTTGTATATTCCTCACAAGCCCTTTAAAATGAAATATGAAAATTAAAAAAATTAGTGCTTTATTTTTCCTGTTCAATTCCCACATTTTGTTATCATTTGAAATTCTTGAATTCAAATTCTACGTCGCGTGATTTCTGAGAAAGTCGGCTGCCACAGACGAAATGATAGACAAACATGTGAGTGATGTTAGAACTTTGATTCCTTTTTTTTCAGTTTGAGGCACGGAAACCCAAATATATAATTAGTCATACTCAATGGAGTTTACGTCTTTCCTTTAAATAACATCAAAATCAAACTTAAACCTAAATCGTTTTGCTGGTTTAACATAGAGATGGACATCACAAAATTATAAGACTATGGAACGGGAAAAACTAAAATATCATTTTATTGCAATATAAAATTTGCATAGAGGTAATATTTAGGTAATTAAAATAAAGCATATTATGAAAGAGCATTGACAATATGGGAGGGATAATTAAAATAAATTGCAGATTAATATTTATTAAATTTTCAAAGAATGACTGAATCGGATGGATTCATAGAATGACGGATTAAATTGGATGTCGACCAATTTATAAAACAAATAATTTAAAGAATAACAATAGAAGAAAAGAAAATATCTCGAATAAATAAAAAATTGCCCGTCTTATATATTCAACAAATAATTGGGAAAAATAGGCGAAAAAAAAACACGGAAAATCTTCTCGTGTTTATCAGTAATTACAGGTATATTAAATATAATTACTCTATATTGACAATAAAAATATTAATTCACACTAACTTATCCATATTCTAACATAGCATATCAAAGTAGTCAAAATGGCAAAAATGATATATGAATATAAAATAATATCTAAATATTAACACGGCTACTTTCAGAAATGAATTACAGTTATTGCGCAAAGCAAAGTAAGATGTGTTCAAGGGAGATATTTGAGATAATTATGTAGACAAATAGAAGGTACGAGATAGCGAATGCGAAAGAAATAATATCAATTTATTCGGTCTTAGAAGATGTTACTTTCAAGATCGAATTAATCGCTTTGAACGACCGACTTGGCAGATTGCTCGTTTATGCGATTCAAATTTGTTTATGAATACATATTTGATGTATGAGCAAAACTTGTTTACAAATATAAGATCATATATACATTGGGTTAGCATATATAATCATAATCAGTTGATATATAGGCAGTCTCGATATATATCGTACACAGCTAATACTAAAACTATTGAATTTCAAATAGTGTTAAGTAGATTTCGTTAACTAGCGTAGGTGTCCGGCATCGATCGGGTGTGGGCGAGATCGACATGAGTCCATTGGGTCCACAAAAGTGAGGTCTCAGAATTGGGACAAAAACAAGATGGCCAGCAGCCAACGCTTTCGCAACGTGCACATTCAGGGTCGATGGGTGGCCGAGAGTAGTGTACTCGCATATTTCGTTTTTTGTATTCTAAACTTGTTTGTGTCAAGTGAAAGGGATATTTTTACCTACGCGCGCTTTGCCCGGACCCTGTCGGATTATTCAGTGCTTTTTTGTCATTTGTTGTATTGTGGTGAAAGTTACTCAATTATTTCATTGTAATTTATTATACTGACAAACACCGAAGTGCCTGTGGAACATTTATTATTTCACATGGACCAGTGCTGTGAGTCCAATCATTCTACGTACTCTGAATATATCTATAGCATGAAGGTTTTGTCCCAATGTTAACAGATATTGAATGAGTTCTTAATGTCTAAAAACGTACTAAACATAACATTACACAAAAACGTGGTATTAGGTATAAGTAAAACTTTAATCATTAATACACTTTTTTAGGATTATGATTTGTTTTTCGTAATATGTAAATTAGTTTAGCGGTTAGTTTTTTTTCTGAAATTTAGGTTACTCAAAGTAGATCTATTTTCATTTGTTACTATTAATATTTCTGCCATTTTTGTATTAAATAGAAAACGGATTTCAGAAGTAACAATTGTTTTGTCTATCATATCTACTTTAAGAAATTTTCCTAAACTATGCTTAATTAGTAATAACGGTATGTACTAAAATCAAATCTTTTTAAACCCAATTATACATTACTTTGACATAAAAGCGTGCGGTCAAAATAAGTAATGTACATACCAAATTACATGTCCAGTATTTAGAGCATTTTTTTAAATAGAAGAAGAAGTTCTCTAAAATTAGTATCTCCAATTAATTGTTTAAACTCTCTCCAATTATGTAACCCTTATATATTCCAATATATATTACCGAATAAGTTATCAATGTTTTAATCTCTTAAAAGATAGTTCTGATGTGTTAGTTTTTGACTAAAATATAATAATCTGATAATAAAAAATCATATTTCTCCATATAATCCTTTTTTTGACAATACCAGGGAATAAAATCTGAAATATACCCTACTACGGAATGGTCACACTTCTAAGCTAAATGTACATCCGATCATTAAGAAAAATAGTATGTTGATTTCAATTATTAAAAACAAATTAGTTTCGAGATCACAACCATTTAACGAAGTGCATATAAAAATACTTTGCTTGATATGACTTTGTGACAATGTAACTAAGTGTCGTGCTCAGTGGTCGAGAAGAAATTGGACGCTAAGGGAGGAAAGATTTCTCGATCCAAAAAAGTCATCATTAATTTATATTAATTATCTGTAATTTACCATGAAATTAGATTTTTATATTAATGTAAACGAGCTTATTGTTAATAAACTGAGATCATATTATGTTACCACTGCTGTACAATTAATTCGGTATTCCGAAACAATTTGCTAGAACGTACAATGAATAAAACATGTTAAGTACAGTAGAACTTGAACTAAAAGATGTATAAGCCATACATGTATAAGCCATACATGTTTAAATGTTTAAAATTTGTGTTATTATCAAGTGTATAAACGTTTTTTAAACCTATTTACAATTTTTTTTTGTTTTTCACCTTGGAAACATATTGTCTAGTATATTTTTAATAGGCGTAAAAATATTGTGAATATCTCACAAATTTAATCATCGCTCTAATTTTCTGGTAAACTTTAATTAAACTTTTGGTAATTTAGTTTTAGAGATGTTGGGGAAATATATTTCTGAGGATACTTAATATCTGGATGACTATCTTATATTCAGTTCTTAAAAAATAGCTGGGTAATCTTTATAAATTGTTATTTAAAATTATTTCTTACACGATATAGGAAGTTTAATAATATCTGGTATTTTATTTGTCCTCTCTATATTTTCAATATCAATATTTTTGGGTGCCCACTATTGAGACACATAAGGGTTATTACGCTTTATCAATATACAAAATTGAAAATTACTAGCAAAAACGATATCGGATGAAATGTTTGGAAACCAAAACATTTAAAGAAAAATAGTTCCGTTATTTTTACATAATACATGAAATTTAAAACAATCGATTTATTTATTTGTACATTATTGGTATCATTTCTCAGTTTATTAAATGTTGTCGAGACTATTGGAATAAGTGAGGATTAATATATTTTATAGCTATTCCAAATTTAAAGTTTTCACGTAAAGCGGTCTCTAAGAATTTATTAGCCAGTAAGTTTTCTTATATTCCATTTTTACTTTTTTAATATGAAACCTTAAAAATTGTGCACTCATAATGTATGTAAAATATTCTCAAAAATTACAAATCTAACAATATCCCAAGTTATAATCGTAACATTAGAGTAACCTCGAAATCACGAGGGACGATTCCTCGATAATCTTGAGAATGAGAGCGCATAATAGGTACGAAAATTCCACTAAAATATTAGTGCTATAGAAAAAAAAACAGGGAAAATAGAATAACCATACAATGACGAATTACTTCTGATAAACGCTTAATTATATGAGAAAAAAATGTTACATGATCTCAGTTATTTCATAAAATAACTTTGTTATTTACGATAGAAGATAACTTCTTTTAAATTTTAAATTTGATCGCCATCAAAAAAACGTACTATCGGATAAAAATCAATACGATTTCCTGAGTGATTAAAAGTGAACTAAAACATTTACGACCACAGAACGTTACGCCCTTAAATTTAGTCATAAACTAATAAATATGTATTTTTTGACGCGCTATGTCTTTTCTTTTATATTGCGTGATTTATCTATTGTTACTAACAATTAGATGAAATCCGGTAAGCAATTCATTATAGTCTAGAAAAAATAATCTCAAATAAAGTCATCTCAAATTCTTTGAAAACTTGAAGAGCATTGTTTTATATGTTTTATGTTATCTTATAATCACAATATTTCAATTAATTAAAGTTACTTGAAAACTGGTACAAAATATATTTTTATAATATCTATACATGAGACGTTACGAGTATCTTTAGCTTCTATTCCTCTTTTATTTTTTCTCCTTTCGACCTATCATATTTCCTCCATTTGGAACTCAGGAAAAATTATTCTTTGCAAACCGTGCAGATCGATGAACAAGGGAAAATTGATATGATTTTACTAAAATTATCTAAATAATATGGGAACGTTCTAGAAGCTTCCACGAAGGAAAATATATTGGAAGATATATATAGGTCGCAGCATGCTCTCACTGATTCAATAGTAACTAAGACGAAGAGCTGTTAACACGCATAAAATATGGACGATGTTAAGACGCATGTGCAACACTATCTACTCTACGAGTACAAATCTGGTCACTTACTCCCGAAGCTACGCGTAACATATGCCAACGCGTAGCTCTTGAAGCAATATTTGAAGCTGCTGCAAAATGATGGTTCCCACGGTTTTGCAACGATGATTATTCACTGAGTGATCGATCACGCCTTGGTAGACCCTACCGGTATAATTGGATAGGTAGAATGAACTAAGCGCGGAGCATCTCTAGCCGTAGCCCGGTCTCCATATAGCCCAACAGACCCGCCTTAAAGTTTTAGATTTTGGTTGGACACAGATCCCACACCCGCCAAATTCCCCCGAACTCGCACCCATTTATTATTGTTTGTTTAAATCACTAACCAATGCCTTACGCAAAAAACTTTGATGATCTACACCATTTACGACAATTCATTGGACAATTTTTTCATCCCAAACCACCTGAAGTTTATGCAGATACTATCGTTGGAAAATAATATTAATTATTATATCGACAATTAATTCATTTTAAATTGGAAATATAATAAAAAATTATATCCTTCATCCCTCATCCAACCCAATACACTTCAATGTTCAATAATTCAATTTTTTATTTCTTTACACTTACATTCATAATACAAATATAAAGCAGATATATGAACAAAAAAGTAACATCTTAAAATCAATTATACAATTAAATAGTGTTGCGGTAGGCGGTAGTCAATTGCGCGGACTGACATAAGTCAAAACATTAGTACATAAAAATGTCTCAGCGCAGATAAGCAGGTAATGTATATTACATTTTATTGAAACATCCACATTAATGTATGTATAAACACAAATACAAAAACATATACATATAAATACACACATGATAGGGGTTGGGGAAAGACAGATTTTTGGGACGACATTTTAATTTTAATATGGATGGATTATTTCGTAAGTGAACGATTAATTTATTCTTCAATTCAGTACCACCTCTGAATAGGAGATTTCATAGGTAGTAGTTATGTGTTTGGCGAGGTGAGATTTTATTAGATAGTGGTCGAAGACTACAAGCAGCAAGGACAATGTGTATAATACGTTGGAGTACTATCGTTACCCAATATGTTAAAGTGAAGTCAAACGAAACGAGGTTTCACCAAATTTATATCTCTACTTCATCTATATACAAATCGACGTTAAAGCAAAGGGCTTTATCATTTGTAAAAGTAGAGATAGATAGTAATTAAAAGAAAATTATTAAATAGAACGATATTTATAATATTACATAATTTTTGTTAAGACATATTAACGAAACTTAATTACTATAAAATTGATAGTCAGAGAAAATCATTAGTATTTATTCTCAGAAACATTAAAATATTTTTATATAATTATGCCGACTAAAAATGTGTTGGTGCCTTTACTCGTGACACCACATTTTTTATTAGACTTTCCGACAGCGATGGCTGCAATACTGGGATGAATAGCTATAAAGTTCTTATTTCTATTCTCATTGACAGAAAATTGTTACATCACCGTTAAGTTCTCCTAATTTGAAAAGCACAAACATGCTTTTAACAAGGTATAAAAGTTATTTTTAGGGTTTCATATGCCTGTATGTCAAGACTTTTTTTAGGGAACATATTGAGCCAAAAAGTTGAAATTTATACCAAATATTAAGGCTTGTCGGCAATAAAATATTTTCAAAAATGTAGACTTCTGACTCGATTAACTGAAATATACAAAGTTTCAAATATAACAAATTTTGATGCTTACTCACGTTTACCTATTATCTCAAAATTTGGTAGAAAAACAGGTCTCCTAACACAATAATAGGAAAACAATTTTAATTCATAATTTGGAATGGAATTATTAAGAGTATGGAACTCTCAGGATGGGAGTTTTACTGGGTTTCGCTGTCTTTTTTTTATTTTGCGAGTGGGAGAATACCCACTTCTAATTAAGGATGACAGAATAAAAAAGTAAAACAAAAAATCCATAGGATAGTGTTTAAGAGACATTATATACTAAATCTTTATTTTCGTGTATTTATAATACAAATGACAATGACAAATGACAATGACAGTGCTTTAAAAAATTACGTCTCTCGTATGACTTCGCCATTCCGTTTATGTAGTTTTCAGTTTTAATTAAGATTTTTCTTAAATAAATGAAATTTTTCGGGATAAATGTCTAAGTCATTTCCCAGTGTGCCAACTATCTCTGTACAAAAAATTACGTGAGCTGTTACTACATTATGAAGGGAAAGATAGACAAATCCAAATTTTAGGATCAGGACAGGATGTTTAGGATAACAAGAAGCCCATGTCATTTGTTGGACCACTAACTATCTGCGTGCAAAAAAATCAACTCAATCCATTGGTTCATTGTGAGGTGAAAAAAAACACACAAACACACTTTCGCCTTTAGAATGTTAGGATTTAAATATATAATCTTATACAAACGGGTACAATATATTCGAGTATTTAAGAAGTCGATGTGGAATATAAGGTAAAGAGTTAAAAACTAAGTTTTGCTTTCCGCAATGAACTTATTTTTCATAGAGATCGTGATACTTATCGTAATTTGCCGTGTGCCAATTTGATAAAACTTTATTCCGACCAAAGAAGTACAATATAAACATTTTATTTTCCACGAACATTTGTCAAATTTTTTTCTTATATATATTTAAAGAAAACTGTATTTTTTTTATTTATTCTGGATCGCATATGAGAATAAAGTATCGCGGGTGTGCATTATATGAATGTACGCATCAATCTTAAAGAGCAAATATTAAAAATGTTCAATACGTATATTTTTCGATATCAAAATTTGTACATTTGATCGGTCTGTACTAATTTACCAATTTTTTGCTGCAAAATTTAAATAAAACTGCCATTAACTGTACATCTCCGGAAGATAAAGAAAACATAGTGATAAAATGCCTTCTCTCAATTTATCAATGGAATTATTTTTCACTACATTTTCTGTTATTTGCTGTAAGATATGAGGACAATGGCGATTGGAAATGAAATTTGTTCAATATAAGTATAACTGTGTATCTAAAGTAGAGGATGGGACAATTTTTCTTCTAATATCTCTATGCAAACTATTATTGTAGAGGCTTATCCGATATTTAAAAATGGCTGTTAAGGTGGTTGATGGTGCGAATACGTAAATACAAAAAAATGTTACTATTTTAAAGCTTAATATTTTGTAAAAGAATCCCCATACCCCAAGGCTCCAATATTGTCGAAAAACCTATTTAATAAAATGCTAGAGGGAGTACGGGAATAAAAAATATTCACCACCAATTCACACGTAGGGAAAGAACACTAAACAAATTTTTAAAAAGATTTTATTTCATAACTTCTTAGGCATTATTCGTACATACAATTAAATTTAGGCTTTATGCACTTATAATCTGCAAGTAAAACGTGGTTCCAAGTTCGACTGTGGAATTGCAAAAAAAATGCTAAATGGAATCGTCACATAATTACTATTAAATATAATATTATATTAAAATAGAATTTACATCATAGTCGACAAGCAATTTTGGATGCTCATAGCGCGAGAAAAATTGTGCCACATCATACATTTTCTTACTTTCCCTCTGGGATGCTGGGTGCATCTCTGCATGCAAAGAGGCACCTTGCGTTGGATTTGATAAAACTCATTGTCGACGATGCTGTAGACACTAATTGATTATATAAGCAGTAATAAGGTTGCGTAACAAGCTTTCAGATTTCTATTGCAGATAATAATGAAGACTATAAGTATAAAATTGCAAATTTGTTTTTAAATTTTTTAAATGAGTTTGAAATTATTCGCACAACATATTCGTTGCCATCAAGATATTTTGTATAGGTGAAATAATTATATAATTTTAATTGATTAATGAGGCTACGTTAATGAAATATATTATGTGCAAATAAATATTTAAACATCAATGAACAACATTTTAATAATCACATTTTCGAATAATACAATAAAAGTTGAATATACTGAAAAAATACCTAAATCAATTTAATGATTTAAAAATTTTTCAAACACTTAATACACGAAAGAAAAAATATGAGGTAAAATATGATCTCCTTTTTTTAATAAGAAAGAATTATGAAAAATTTGGTTCCGACCGTTAATGAATGACGCTTAAAAACTGAATTAAATATCAGCCCAACTGTGATTTCAAAAGATTGTAAAAAAACTTTGTTCTTCGGTGAATAATAGTTTTTTTTATAATATTTTTATTAAGCTTTTAAAAATAGGTATTCAATTTACTATGTCTTATTTTTAAATAAAATATAAAAGACTGCTAAATATTTGTCTCCTATCACACTTCTCTGGCAGCCCGTTTAGCAGCATATTTCAATAACATCAAATTATAACGTAAATCTAGGAAAATTAATAGTTGCAAACAAATAATGCGCAAGATATAATTTATGGGCTCCCGCGATCATTCATCGCCCCGCTTACGGTTGTTTGATTCATTGTTTTAATTTACGACCCTTGTTGACACGTGTTTCCTTCAAGTGCTACTTCTCGCATTCCATATACATATAATACACGTATTCACATTCACGATACCCCATCTGTTCGTTTGTGCATATACTTCATACATATCTGTGGCCAAGACAGTCAAATTCAAAGGCCATTAACGCAATTGTACGAGTAGTTTATTAGTTTATATTCAGGGGAAAGTAAATTATTCTATTTTATACAATTAAGTATTAAATCAAGCTTTTTTCCACGAGCAAGTAAAAGAATGTAAATAGTTATTATACAGTATATTAGGCTAACTACTTTTTCCATACCCATTTTATAAATTATTTATAAATCGTCCCTATATTGAGAATATTTTACATACGTACGGCGCGAAACGTAGCCAAAATATAGCATAATATCTCACAATATATTGTAGATGATATATTTCTGTGAAATTTGGTTTTTCATTACGATTTATTGGGAACACGTGTCAAATATATCCCGAAAAATGTCTTCCTTTCTTTGTAAAAGAACAAGTTTCAGTCTAAAAACTGTCGGTATTCTAATTGAACTTTAATTGTATTTAAAGAATACAATTAAAGAACAGAATATAAAATATGTATTTAAACGATAAATCGACTATAGATGAAGTATTTTGTATTCTCCGTTTAGTTATTCTGCGTTCTTTATAAATTCTTACCAAAAACACTTGATTAAATGCAAAAAAAAACATTTATCGCAGTAAATGTCACTATTTGATATTCGGCCACACTTAAAATTCAATTGAATTTCTAATACCGAGTTCGTAAACAATTTATCAATAAATTGGAATATATATACACACACGCACGCACGCACGCATGCACGCGCGCACGTACTCAAGTCCGCCCGTCCGCCCGCCCGCTCGACCGCCCACACGCACGCAAACTCATATACTCACACTCATATATATATATATATATATATATATATATATGTAAAGACGTCTAGGTTTACTCTTAACTTGGACTACGCGCGGTATTAACGAAATCTTTCTAAATGTCCTAGGTCATTTCAACCCCTCCAAACCAATAAAGTGTAAACCGGAGCAAAATTAACGTACCCCACGTGCGGCTGTTCTTATCTCTAACATTCACGAAGTTTTACGTCGTTCACTACATCGAGATAAGTCACCGAAACCGCTTCGAGCTTCAACTAGGGTCCTAAACTGTACTTGTCTAATATCGCAGCTTATTCGCTAGGTAAATTTATCAAGTTTGTGAAAGTCAAAACTCTGTTAGCGCTTAATCAAAGAAAGTTTTTCACCCTAGTAAGTTTTCCATGTGTATTTTATTGGGAGTATTTCAGTTGAAACGTTTCATATTTTTCAACGTGTCCGACGATATAAGACGCGGGTTGAATTTCATTACCGAACCATTCAGGAGGCGCGAACAGCTTAATTTATGGGAACTCGATAGGGTGCATACATAGATGTGGAATGACGATTTTAGCGTTTATTATCTAAATATGAAAATATTTTAGGTATAAACTAATTTTTTTTAAGTATAAACTAATATCCAATTATTTATGAAAAGTCGTCCTCAATAGAATTAGGGTTTATATATCCGTAGTAAAAGTATTGTTGATACATGGCTACTGGGAAGCATGGACATTCGATTTAACTGTACTTACCTTTTTGTAAAATATCTTTTTGGTATGTATTTTTTCATCCATGAATTTGTACTCAGTTTTAATTTACAAATATAGTATAATGTAAAAACTTCATCGCCAGATTAATTACATTTTTATGAGTCATTACATTCTTGTCAACGTGATCGTGGTCATCGTGTTTAGTGACCCGCTTTGCGGGTACATTCCTATAGAGGAACATCTACCGATACCTTGACCTGTTGCGAGTTTGTACCATACTGGGCAAACGCGAATAAATACCGAGTTCTTGAGCATATCGACGCATAAGTATGGAACTCAGTCCACGATTCTCCGAGCGTTTTGCTTCACAATTCTATTCTTAGTACGTTTATACTCTCTTGCTTTCGTGTAGTGTACAGGTCTCTGTGGCGTAGAGGAAAATGGGTAACTCTAATGCTAGAACATGTCGAGTTTTCGTAGCTTTGTTAAGGCTGTTGTTACTCCGTATCTTCCTCATTTCCTTTTCAATAGTTAACATTTTTTATTTCTGAAAATTTAGAAAGCAACATATTGCTATCGATCAAAAAAAGTACGTACAACATATAGTTGTCCATATCATAAGCGTTCTCTGCGTAAATCTATACCACGCAATTAAAAGTTTAGACTTTACTGACTACTGTATATTTACTATGGATTATGCCTAAAAAGATTTGTATACTATCGAGAACTTTTCTGCAGAACTTTTCAAGACTGAACTGTAAGTCTTGAAAAGTTTTTATATATAATGCTAATGTATCTGTGATAATTTTGATAGTTTAAGCTATAAATATAAGTATTTTTTTAAGTGTCCTATGATGTTCCAATAGTAAAGGTGAGATAACTCGCATGGTGATATGGGAATAATTTGTTTAAAGATCAACTTAGTTTAATGATACATAAATTTTCTTAGAATATTTTTTTACCATCAATAAAATTACAAAATCCAATTTCTTGACATATTCCTTACAATGATTGCCAGAATTCTTATTGATTTTTAGTACAGATAGAAATAAGTAATTACTCCGTTTTTTCCCAGATAATTTTCTAGTACAAGAAGATATTTTCCATTTATTTAAACCAGTAATTATAACAATATTTAAGAGTGACATCAAGAATGTTCATTTACGCAAACACTTTCTCATGTTACATGCGACAAAAAATTAATTAGCCACATCAAAATATTTTAAATATTAAGGTCATTGAACCATCGATACAGCACAAACGCATTTAACCCAAGACGCCCAATAATTTATTTTACGTTTTATCGTACGCGACCTGGTCCGATCTTTTCGCGTGCGACCACCCATACATTGATTCGGTAAGTTTATTACCGTTTCGTTCTATAAAGTGTAATGTCGCCATCGGCCATAATAAAGCGCCACCGAAAGCCCACATCACTCGCGGTACAAAGGGATTGACATGAAGCGACATAACAGTGAAACGTGAATTGACCAGAAGCGCGTCGTCCCGCTTTTTACGATACGTACAAAACCACACACTTTATGAAAATTGTTCTCAAGTTTCACCCACGAACGAGAATTTTTAGGTACGTAAGGTGAAATTGATCTTTTATATTTTCAACTGGCCCGCTTCACTTCAATGTGACTGCTTCAAATCGGTAATTATCTCAGTCTATACGTAAATTTCCAAACAAAATAAATTTTATAGGCTGTGGTTTACTGCTGTCAAAATTTTTCCAGAGGCTCGTCATTATTTGACTGTGAACTTTCACTTAAGATATGCAACGTTCAGTGAGGTAAAAATTCATTCCAACTCGTTACTACTGCTATGTATTGAATGTAGTGATGAAAGTTTATTATTTTTTTAAAATATTTTTAAAACTAGTAAACGTCTCTACTTGTTGCGTTGAACTTAATGAACTCAAATAATTTCACTCATCATGTACGTATCGAAGAAATGCGACGATATTATGGAATGAGAAAAAAATCTTATCATCTAAATTGGCCTAATTATTAAATAAAACAGGTTTTGGAAAGTATTACTTCTTTGCATAATTTACCTTAATGAGATCACAAAGACATAACAACAATACTTAAACGCGTATAATTCTTATGCCATCACATTTTATTTTAACCAAAGATACATGAATCTGATGTAATTAGTGTATACACTATAGGTACATAACATTGCTAATGGTCAGAAAAACGTCATTTTTGGTAAGAGTTTGAAGATACGTGTGACACAGCAACGGCAATACGGCCGTTAAAACTTGTTTTCTTAAGTTCTTTTGAAAATTAGCCAATCAATCTTGAAATGCCTTTTCCAAAGCAGAAATAACTCAAAGTTTAAATACTGTTACTTCAAATCTAATAACTTAATTTTATATCATCATAAGTAAAAGCAGTCTTAAAACGACTGTGGCCATTTCCGAATTACGAAAGATATGAGTATCATATGGATAAAATGAACGTGAAAAATGTTTTTAATGTACATATATAGATATGAATATATAAAGGTATAAAGCAACGTAATTATAGGATGTTTATAGTTGTATCTTTTATAGTTGAGCCAGCGGAAATAAGCATTAAACTGATGACGGTCAGGTAGCGGCAACCCTATTGAAGCTGAAAAAATGGGCGTAAAATATTTCATGTTGAAACATTATACCAGGTCTAAAACCATTGTAAAATATCTAAAGCGGCTAAACCCCGTTTCAAGACGGAATGTAAGAGTTTGTTGCAGGAACGGCTTTACTGAGCGACGGGCGCGGGCGATTCCATTCCAACCACGGCGTCCCAATTTATGGATTGCGTGAGGTTATTGGAATTAGATACAGAAACGTTATCCACGTTTCTATTTTATAGCTTCTATTTTCTCGTTTATAATGGATAGTTTTCTAAATATATTAAATATCAGTTTAAATGATATATTATCGATAATCATTTTTGGAAAAAATTAAAACTAAGAAGAAAAAGTCTTAGCTGTATTTCAAAAGTGACAGAATTTATTCCCCTATTTAATCTAAGCGCATGACTTTAGAAAAAAGATATATTTAATGTGATCCGCAAAGAAAATACTACTGGGATCCTTGACTGATAATACATCATAGGTTAAAATAATTGCGATTTAAGAACTTATAGCCTTTCCGAAAGCAAAGAGTTTGTTATCTTAAAAATTACATTTATGTAAATTCAGTTACGCACATAAAATTACTTTATTCTCTCCTTTACATTATAATAAAATACATAAACAAACCGGCTAAGTGTAAATCGGAGACATGTACGGTCCTATACAATGTATATTTATTAAATTAAGTTAAATCGGCTAACAAACAATAATTTAATCTGCTTCCTAGTTACTTAAGATGACTAAAAATTTATCACTATTTTTATAGAGTTTAATTTTTTTGCTAAAACTATAAATATCAAATGATTGACTTGTAAACTATTATTTATTTACGTAAATAAATCGAAATAATTAGATTCTAAAACTTTAGAACTCCAAGACTTAATTTACTGGAAACAATGTAAACTACTATCAAACTGAAGTGTTAGAATGTTGCATATGGCATCCCATTCGACTTCATTAAAGAAAAAAAATCCACCCTCAAGAAAAAGAAATCTTCAAAATCAAATCAAATTAGGTTTCAGCATTAGAATTATGTCTGAGAAATCGACTTATACAACTATGATAAATTTTAAATCGGATAGCATGTTTGTTTTCAGGAAAATATCCACGACACACACACACAGACGGACAAATTACGGAGTCTTACACTTTTAAATATCTGGTAAAAATTATCAAAGCGAAAGTATGTGAACTAAAAAGTAAATTAGGTCTCGAATAATTTCAAGTTTACATTTTAGGTAAAGTCTTTTTTTTCATTTTTGTTACATATTGGCTGTAAATCATAACTCCATAAAGCATTCACGCCGATGTCTAATAATATACATTTGCTTACTTCTTACAACGTAATATGAAATTATTAAAAAATATTAAAAAAAGTAATATTTTTAGAATTTTATTCAATACATAGAATGGTCGTATATTTTTCATAATTTAGACATAAGATTTGATGATTACAAAAATTTTATCACAACATTTTTGTAATCAACAAAGTATTGCATTAACATCGTTTAGCCTTTCATTAGCCCCCTATTCCAAATATGTTAAATATATTCTGTACTTGTATGTTCTGGTTGTGTGATGAGTATTATTGTAGTTGATTAGTTGGTTTTGTTTACTTTGGAAAAAATAATAATAAATATAATAAATATAGTTACTAATCTATAAATACAATAAATGCATCCTGAAAATTTTGTAAACTTCCAATTGTTTTAAGCAAGCAGTATCTAAATTTAAGCACATGAAAATCGTGTAACGAAAAATATCCATTAAACATGTTTTTCGTAGCTTTCCTTCATCAAAAGATTAATTTGATGGAAACAGACTTTAATAATTTTCAAAACGCTTGCACATTTTTCGGCGAAAAATAAGTCAACTGACATTTATTTTAGTAAGTAAAAAAAATATTAATGCAAATAAATTTTGCGCCTTGTTACATGAATCCTATACAATATATTTTAACATAATATGGCCTAGTTTACTAATAAAATGCAAGTTCATATTAATATATCAATATAATTTAAATTAAGAACCGTACTAGCATAATCTTTATATGGCATTAAAATAAAAATTAAGCAACGTATGTTTTCTACGGCTTTCTTTGCTCCGTAACATTTCCTAAACTGTACGAAGTCGTATATAAACCAAATTAAATCAGTTTTAATCAACCGAAATGCTCAACTTTTCACTTTGTATCTATCAGGTTATTGGCCCAGAAGTCCTGATAAAAGTGGGAAGTGCAAAGATGTTCGATAAACACAAAAAAGGCGGCCGGTTATTGAAAAAGTAACCGGGCCCAAAAATTATTCTACGTGGAGATTCGTCGTGAGAACTTAACTCGAGCACGAAGAACTGTAGTTTTGTATAGAAGGTAAAGCATCTGTAGATCTAAAGTATGATATAAAAGCAAAATAAAAAATCATTCTACTTGTGAATTAGATAAGCTACGTCCACATTCAAGAAGCCAAATCTTTCAAGGAAGTGTGGAACAACTTGGCGCGTGCTTTCGACAATTCCAGGCTTACACGCCTTGTGGGCTTACTTTGTGACTTATGTACCACTAATCTTGCTGGATATCAAAACGAAGAAGATTATGCAAGCGAAATAAAGACAACGCGTCATAAATTCAGAAACATAGAGTTTAAAGTAGACAAAGAGTGGCTGGGCACATTACTACGCTCCGGTCTCCAGATTCATTACAGTTTCGGCATCAAAATTAGTGCAGCCTCGGTGAAGGCTAAAATCTTACTAGATGTAAAATTCAGTGCAGGTCCTGAAGATCCGGGTCCTAAAGAACCTAAAAATTTCAGCTGCTTCAGCTGTAATAAATATGGACATATAAGTACAGAGTGCAAGTCTAAACCAAGGAAGAAATTACATCCAGAAAGTCCAAGTAATGCCGCTGCTTTCTTAGCTTCTACTAATAACTTTGATTACTGGTACATAGACTCTGTCACATTAACATACGTAACCAAACATGGTAATTTCCTACAAGAAAAAAAATACCATTGTCAAAACAATCATGGTAGCAAATGAGGAATCTTTATCAGTGAAAAGTTCCGGTAAATTAAGTCTAGTCGTGACTGATAACAGGAGTCATGACAAGAAAATATTGCTGCAAAGTGTATTATATGTTCCTGAACTGGTAACAAACATACTATCAGTCAGTTAGATAAACAAAAGTGATGGTAAAATGATATTTAAGAATAAAGACTGTGAATTATTAAATGAAAACAATGTGGTAAACGGCATAGACTGAACTTATATTCTAATAATGCGTGCATATCTGATGTTGAAAAGCAAGATATAATTTTGTTGCACTAACGGATGGGACATTTGAATTTTGAAGATCTCAAAAAAATCGAGGATAATACTAATGGTGAGAAACTATCCAAGAAAATAGACAGAATAACTTGTGTGCCATATCTAGAGGGCAAACAAAAGCACCTACCTTTGAAACACACTGATGCTATAAAACTTCTTGAAATAATCCATTCTTATGTCTGTGTTCCCATGGAGACTATGTCACTAGGAGGAACCAAGTATATGTCATCACCTTTATAGATGACTATTCCAAAATGGTATTTGCCTATTTTATTCGCAGAAAATTTGAAGCCCTAGGCAAGTTTAAACAATTTAAAAGCCAAGTGGGGAAGCCATTAGACTGTTAAATTAAAATATGTTCTCTCGGACTATGGCCATAAATGTGATAACAAGAACTTCAAAGAATACTAAACACATACTGGCATTTTGCATTTTTTAGCTTTGGGCTTGGCATTTTGCATTAGAAATGGAGTTACAGAACGAATGAACTGAACACTGCCAGAAAAGACTAAGTGTCTGCTTATAAATGCAATCCTATATAAACTGTATGGGGCCGAAGCAATACATAAAGCTACGTATCTCAATAACAGCCACTAACAGAGGAAATACTAATGAGTCCACCGGAGGGCTTCGACTGCAAACCTAACTTTGTATGCAACTTGTCAAATCTCTTTACGGGTTAAAATAAGCTCCCAGGTACTGGAACACAAAATTCAATTTAATACTACACAAATTTGATTTTATAAAAAGCGAAATAGATTATTGTGTTTATATTGGAGAACGTCATAATGTCATATATTATCTATGTCTGTATGTTGATGATGGTTTACTACTCTGTAAAGATAAATCTATGATGGAAATTGTGAATGAACTCAAAACAAATTTTTACTTAAAAGCTGATTTACCTACAAATTTTGTGGCCCTGCAGATAGGAAGATGCAATAAAGGTATATTTATTCACGAAACTAAATATACTGAACAAATATTTAGAAAATTCACTATGGACAAAGCAAATCTCAATAACGTTTCTGCAGATCCACATGTAAAATTTAAAAGTATAATATACCACCTGAAAAGACCTATCCCTATAGAGAAGCGGTTGGATCACTCATTCATGCAGCAAGCGCAATCAGATGCGATATTATATTCGCAGTAAGCAGTAAGCCGTGTCAGTATAAAACTTGAACTTTCTAGAATTACATCAGAACAATTGGAGCTATTTAATACTTATCGACTTAAAATATAGTACGGTTAAAATAATATTAGTAACCTTATCTAAGAGATTGGGGTTGAGAAAAGGATTTTGAATTATTAATCATTTCAACTTGATCACATTAACTAATTATATATATATATATATATATATATATATATATATATATATATATATATACTTGGGTATATTCATTTAAATGCAGCACACACACAGAGTCACATGCACACGCCATTTTAAATGAGCGCTGCATAAATTTAAAAACACCTTGCACCTTAAACTGACTAGTTCGTTAATTCTTTTTCCTGTTTTTCGTTATTGGTGGCAAACAATATATTAACTTTTAATGAATGGATTTCTTTAGATGGACGAAAGGCGATGAAATTATTGATAAAACTTACGAATTTAATTGTCTTAGGAATATGAAAACTGTCAAAAATTGAGACATCACCTGTATCAAATTTTAAGGCGTAAAAACGAAAATGAACAGAAATTAAATAAATAGTTTAAAATTAGTTATTTTTGATATAATTGCGTTATCTAACATATTGTTTATTGCCCTTTTGCAAGTATCTCGCAAACGGAGAAACTCAATCCTAGTCTTTCTTAAGGAGATGTTTCTTGTCCAAAATAAAATTATGTTTATTTGCAACATTTTGTTGTAAAACACATATTCGAGAAGTTGAATAGACGGAACTGTAATATGAGCGCGAGAATAAATTATTATACAGTTGAATAATTTTTGGCAATTTTCTAATACTTAGAAATTGAATTGAACAAATTTATCTCCACTCTGCTATTCTGCCATTGTACTAATTATATCACTTTAAGGAATGCGCTGTTTTCGGATATTTTCTGAAAATGTAATTTTTTCATTTTTATGCTTATGAAGTTAATTTAAAACAATTAGTATGATGCTACATTTCATCGTATGCTGATTGTTTTAAGGAAATTTTATCTGTTTTCTAGAAATAATGTTATTTGTCATAACTAATTCATTAATCTTGTGATAAATGTAAAAACTCTCGTACTTACGTTTTCATAGCAAGAAAATATATTTGAAACAAGATCAAAACTAAATATGAAGCTAATAAATAATGAGTTTAATAAAAATTACTTTAATATAATTAAATGGCATAATATGTGACAAATGTCACTTCTATATCTATAAACAAGCCATTTCAACTTCGAGGTCCGTAAGATTTGAGCCTATTGTGGATGACAACAACAATGATGTTGACTACGAGTGTCGTATCACTAGCTCAGAAAGCGTCTAGCGTATAGGTAGTGCATAATACGTTATACAGAAACAAACCTTACAATAATATCTTTTGATACATCATGTGATATTTTTACGGAAAAAAAAGTTCATATCTAGTGGTGACCACGACTCAAATAAACACTAATTCTTAAACAAATTTACAAAGAAAATTTGTCCCGCATACGTATGATTTAAAACATGAATAGAATACGGCAGATATTTTCTACGAATCGGAAATAGTTGCGTCCCTGAACAAACTTGCTAAATAATCTATTCATACTTGTTTGGCAGAATTTGGGAATATCAGAAGACCAATTAAATGCACTGGCAGATCTTACCTAGAAGAACTTCACCAATTTTAAATAGATGCAGCCTACGAGGAATACGAAAGTTATATATATAAATGATTGTGTAATAACTTTTGCAGGACCTGGTTATGGCGCTCTAAGCAATATTTTAATAGTGCTCTAAAATACAACTTTGTTATTTTTAATATAAACATTAACTGAGAGTCAAAGAATTAATCATATCTGTTTAGATAACAAACACATAAATACCTATTTTTATTTTTATATACAGATATATACGAAATAGGGATATGCAATGTGAAATAGTTTTTATAATGCGGTCATAAAGAGATTTATTTTCTTTTTACGGAATGTTGCAGACATTTTATTCTACTGAACTATTTTATGTAAATAGCGGATATAATAAACCATATTATGGGTTATTTGCTTATTTGCGTGAAATATAAGAAAAGTTAGTAACATTTTCAGAATTTTTTAAACAAAATACACAGTTCGAAAATTCTGCAATATAGAACGATATATTTTTTAGCATACAGCTTTTGTTTCATAACTCTAGTAGGAATAGTTATCAAATAAAATTATTTTCAAAAATACCCGCTCTGGCATTTACATATATGGTAAATTATCTCAAGGATTGCATAAAGGTCACAGGCTAACAATTGGTAAATGGTTATGTTATTACTCATCAAATTCATAAGTCATTTTCAAAATATGCCTCTGGAGTTACTGACTCTATCTTATTGTGCTAGACCCTTTGCAACATATGCGGTTAGTTAAAGTATATCTGATATTATTGTAAATAATAATAACATATAAATTAATTGATAAATGGAGAAGAAAGTTACATACATATATAGCTGAATCGGTATAGTGAGATTGATTCTTTCGGGTTCCTTTCGAATATATACAACGAAAATAATGTAAACAATTTCTTTATTTAGACCTTTAATGCGTAAAAACCGTATATTTTTCCATAATAAAGTATTTTTTATTTTTAACATTCTGTAATGATATTTAAATATTTTGTTAATATAAAAATAGTGTTCGCGAAAAAAAAACTAAAGGATAAAGATGAATTACTAATACAGTCAAATTCCGTTTCTGCTGAGAACGCTCTTATCACTCACTAACAAAGGCTGAATAAGGTTTTCGCAGCGTTTACTTGGATGTTGTTTTGTAATGTTATGTATGCATATACTGTAAAACGCTTAGGCTTTTGTTACAGACATGGGACGCTCCGCCGTTACCATAGTTGTGGAGTCCGTTCATGGCATCTGGATACAGTTGCCGGTTGCTACTTCCGCATACCGGCAACAGCTCGGTGGCTGTGTTCAGAGAAGTGTTACAAAGATTGGCCAGTATTACGATAGATTTCGTCGAAAAAAAAATTATTTCGCGTCGATTATGCGTCGACGCAGACATCGTCACCATCAATATCTAGACGCAAATAAACCACGTCAAAATCAATGCCAACGTTTTTGTCAATTCAAGGGGTACCTTTTTTCCTAAAAAATTAAGTTATAAACATCAATAAGCTGAAAAAACATGTGAAAAAGTCAAAAAATATTTTAAAATATCTGTAAAAATTTATACATTACCAAAATTAGAGGGCTACGAGCCGCGGCGGCTTGTCACGGTGACGTCAATCACTATTAAGTGATATAAAAAATGCTTCTCTATTCGACGCGCGAGTATGTCATCTTGGAGAATAGTGGACGCATTTCCTTATCTTAACTAACAATCTTTAGGAAAGGTTTCAGTACCTATGTATTCACGCTTATGTCTGCGAAGCAATGTGATTAAACCAAGTGCAAGCGATTCAAGTTTATCTAAGACAGCATTATTTTTGAAAAATAAGTGTTTTTTTATGCGTAAAATGAGTACTTTATTATGTAATTTATTAATCTCTATTTTATAATATATGTTTCCAAAATCACAAAGGTTTTTATTTATACCATGTGGTATGAGCTTGAGGATCAAACGGTAAACAGTTTTTACATTTTCAAATATATTTTTATTAAATATATAATACAAATATATTTGAAAACAAATACACTTGACCATCTTTCTTTAAATTACCACAAAGTATTTAATCATTTCAAGTGTTTTATTTTATTTTAAACTGCAGTCTCTCTGTAGGCGTTTGCTGCTTTCAATTGGAAAAAAAACAAAAACAAACCTGATCAAAGGGTGAATGAACATGAAGTATAAATCCAATCGCTTAATCGTCTCGTATACAATATAAATGACACCGGCAGTATAAAGTAAGTAATACAACTGCATTAAAACGTATTAAAGTTAATCTTTTAATATTTTTGAATGTCTGAAAAGTATTCGCAATAACGGTATTTGTAATAAAATTAAAAACGAAATTATTACAGCTAAGTAGCGTCTACTAGCTTACGAGTGATATTCGACTAACTAATAATCTGAAGTCGAATTTGTAAAAAGTTGATAGAAAGTTCACACAAGCGACTTAAACCAGTTGCAAAATAACTTTATGTTTTAAAATATATATTTATTATCTGCAAAACATATACTAGTTTACTTATATATTTTTATGGTGAGAAGTAATGTTACTTACTTATTCACTGTATTCTTACGCTTGTGGGATACATGATAGCCGATATATTTACGTTGAGAAAACGAAATACTTGAAAATATTTTAAAAGAAATAAAATAATATGCACACTTAGATGTTTATAAGTAGATAAATATATATCAAACCCTCTTTAAATTAATTCTACTCGTACTGGGCAGTTTGTCAGTTTTTCTTTTCACAAAATTTTTAAGAAAAAATTTATAACATTACAGCAGAAAAATCTTTCCATTACGTTCAGAAAAAAATTGTTTTTTAATATGGGAATAACTAAAAAAGTTACCTTTAATATACTGAGTACAAAGGCTGTTGTAAAATTGGTATAGCAAGCCGGGTTCCTTAGATTCCCGAGAACAAAGCAAAAGATTCACCTCTCTTAATATAATGAAGTAGTAAACTTTATAAGTTTCTTAGTTCGAGATAATTTCAAAAAGTAGGTAAAACGTTTCTTCCACTGGGATGTATGTGATACCTTGTTTTCTAAAATAATCTACTTTTTATCAGGTTTTACAAAAGAGGTTGCTGCAGAACGTGTTGAAATGCTGAAAATTGAAGTAAAACGTCTATGTTTTATAAGAAATATTCCATTTTTGATGATGTATTTCCTTTTTATAGGCAACTTAAACGAAAAGATAAAATATTAAATTAATATTCTTTTAGCGTTAACCCAAAGGGAGAAAGTCAAGTATTTGAAAAACATGTTAATCCTTTTAAATGTAATCTCACGTGTTGTTTTCTCAGAAGTAACTATCTGAGGTCTAAACTAAAGAAAATCTCCGGTTAAAAAAAATTACTTCCAACCTATTTGTCCTTCTGTCTTTATTAAACCACATCCACTCGATATGCTTTGCTTTGCCGATCGTAGGTAACGGTTGCAACTGCTGAGAGTGTTGCGGAAACACATATACTGTATAATTCTCAGTTGAAGCATCATTTTCTTGTCAATAAATAAATCTCAAGGAAAACTTGTAGGTTGTAATCGATTTGAGGTTACGGCGCTTTTCTCATTAGCTACTGTATGACAGGTAGTCCAGAGTTTATAACTCCAGAAAACCAGTATTTTACTTTCACTATATAATAAAACAATAAATATAGTTTCGGGATATAAATAGAAAATAATATGGTATCTACTGATTCGTTCGCACACATAACTAGAGTGGTTTCTGATTGATTTTACCGGAACAAATTGATTGCCGATTAAAAAGTGCTTGGTGTAAACCACTAATAACTACAAAGAGACCAATTGAAACACAAGCAACGAAAATTCATTTTCAAACAAATTGCATAAATAAAAATTACTCCGTTGCTTATGAGATACGCAATACATTGGATTGAGAATATTGTTTCAACTTACTTTGCTAGTCGCTGTGGACAGACGTGTATTTTTCCCTCTATTTGAATAAAATTAAAATGACAGTATCTATCTATCTTTGGCACGAGCGCGGGCATGTACTTGCATACGTACCCGCGCGCTTGTATATGGACGTACGTTTGCATATATGTGCATGATTTTCAAGATAGAGTTTTTAGGGCGTTTGCTGATCGGTAATATATGCACAAATGCTCAATGTTTCACACCCAAATTAAAATTACTTAATCGCCCATATCTGATAATCACCCACACCTGTTTTTCTCTAAATATAAAGTTTCATAAACTTTAAATGTAAGGCTTTTTATTCAAAGCGAAACATAAATCAAAGTGAGTCTTCACTTAAACCAATTATATCATATTGTCTCTGCGTAAAGTTTTACAAGCAAGAAAATTCTGGTCCTGAGATGAGGAAGGGCCGGCGGCAGGTAGTTTTGCAGGTCGATGAATAGACTGACAAAGGTACTGCGAACCCCCTATTTACGGTGGAAGGCTTTCAACCTAATGAACCGACAACGGTCAGCTTCCTCCGCTCGTTTGTTAATCGAGTGCACAGTATTTGGTGTTTGAATTGAACGTATTAAATTAGATTAGCTCCATGTACATGTATACACACACACACACACACACACACACACACATATATATATATATATATATATATATATATATAAGTGTGTGTGTATGTGTGGTTGTGTGTGTGTGTGTGCATAAACATTAGCAAATATACTGCCATCTTGCCATTTTCCTCAATTTATTTTCATAAGTCTAACGGAATGAAACTCGCCTTTCCATAAAATTCAAATATTACATTAAAAAAAAAGACATTGCAAAAATTAAACAATGCACTATATATACTTTCTTTGCTTTTTACCAGATTTCAACGTTTTAATTAAGTTTATTAAAGAATTCTCTTGCAATTTTCTGAGAGAATTATTGAACATATTTAGTAGTAATAACATTTATTACAAAAATTCTAACTATGACCAAAGTTTTAATTTCTCAAAATATCCGTCTTGATAAATTTGAGTTTTTTTATTCTTTTTTAATTACGATGAATATTTTTTTTACTTTACAATCATTGGAAAATAAAATAAAATAACTATAATTACGTGCAAGAAAAATCGTTGAGTATTAAAATTCTGTTCATTGACGTTTAAAAATTAAAACACCACTCAATACAAGCGTAGATCTTACACAAACAAGAGTTGATAATTTATATTGTCTTCAATTCAAATAAAATTATCGATGTTTAAGCGTATTGAATGTAAATTGTTAATTTGAAAATATTTCACCAATATTTCTCGTTTATGACATATTAAAAATAAAATTTAATAAAATATTATAAAACCTACTTATAACTTATCACAGATACAGAACCTAAGTCTTTGAAGTGACTAAATTTTCTATATAATCCTAATGTTTCAAAGGTTGTACATGTGTATATCTGTATATCATCCGCGATAACTCTTGTCAATTTCAACCGGCATCCCTGCCAATGACTGATCCCTGGATCAGTGGAGGATCATGCGAGATAGTTACTAATGGGAATTGTTTTCGACGCAGGCATCTTCTAATACGTCAGCCGAATTGAATTTGTCCTTCTCTCTAACAGCGGTATCAGTATCAGCAATGACCTACTGTGATATATACTATTATTCTTTACTTAGGGTTAGCTCGTACCAAAATAGAATGAACCTATTCACTTGAAAAGTGAGATTTCGTTTATTTTGAACAAACCAAATAATGTTGGCATTGGAAATATGATAAAAACGAAAAATTATTACTATTCTTAGACAATAAAACATTTTCATCCGAAGAGCTGGTAGAGTAAAAAGCGATTATTCTATAAATTTACATTACGTTTCAAGTTAGAATATGTTTTATAATATTAATAAATACAAATATGTCAAATGAAGCTAACTAATACTTTCAAGTCTTAATCAAAATATTGATGTGGGCAAAATGGTAAAGCAAGAAAATTCCAATTCCTTCAGATGATACAAACGAAAATGATCGGTAATATTTTTTTTATTTGGGTCTTTATTATCAAGAAGTAATTTATTTATCCATGACAAAATATTATCATAAAGAGACAACATATTATCCTTGAATTAGCGATATTGTCGATTTTTTCCTTTGTGCGAAATAACACACGTATCCCTAATTACACGAGACCGTATAATGCGTTCGGTGCGTTAATAGCTTTGATAATGTCGCTAGGAAACCGTTGCTTTACCCTTTTACCCTTTCTTGCATTAATTTTGAAATAGTGTCTGTTGAGAACGGTATAAGATAAGAAATAAGATTATTGATTATAATAAACTTATTTTGTCCCCGGATATCTACAAAAACCGTTCTGCTGTTACAATTTAACAACAGTTCTATACATTTTGCCAAAATATAAATGCACCTCAATTTTCATTCATAAGGCATGTAACAACCTAACAATAAAACAAAAACGAAAGTTAATTTTTTACACTACATCTACTTTAGTGTTAGGTCTACGTTTAACAAAATTTCAATACTAATTTTCTCATCGAAATATGTAAATCGAAATATGTAATTTTACAAAAAAATTGCCGTAAATAGTATGTTGATGGTAAAACAATTTTCTAACAAAAATTAACTAAAAAAAACTCCAGTCCTAGAAATACATAAACAAAACTATTTACATAAACATGAACAATTACAAAACAAAAAAGAAGTAAAAACGTAAGAAACCTTTCAAATGTCGCTGAAGCAATACAAATAAAAATTTGAAATAATTTATCCAAAACCTGACATGTCAATTAAACGTATTTCAAGTAAAAAAATATACATTTAAAGAAAAAAAACATATCTAAGTTTAGTAGCTCGTAAATTTATAAAGTTTGAAATCATTCGGTCTTTTGGAATGACTTTATTATTAAATTATTAATTTCTTTTTGTGTCAAACTTGAAACGGCTGGAAAAAAAATGTCATTCACTTTCCGCCATTAAAAATGTTAAAATTACGTTTTCAGCAAATTATTCAGCATTCTGAAAAATAATTATAACTTATTCGTTAGAACACTTAACTTACTTATTACAAATATTTTCGAGAAGTGTTCTAGGAGCCAGAGAATCTCAGTTGAAATAAAACATTCAGTGATAGCAACAAACATCGTATACATTCAAATATTTTCCTTCAAATGTCTCATAAGAAAGTTGCAAGGGAAAAAATGTTTCGAACATTGACGAGAAATAGAATAATTTGTCAGGTGCCTATTTAGGATACATCCACAAAGGGCCGCGGGTAGTCCATATATTTTATTCAGATGGCATTTCCCGTAGACTGTGCGGTGCGGTGGAAATATCGCATTCAGCTATATAAAGTTAGGTTTATAGCTGATGGCTTCAGTCCAGGTTGTCGTGTCCAATGTTTAAGTAAATATTGTCGTTTTAAATGAAAGAATTCGAAAGACATGTGGCATTGAATATATTTGGCGTTGTAGAAATTCATTATCCACAATTAAAGGAAACTACGTGATGTAGTATTATTTCTACTTTATTTAAATTAACAAAGATCTTTGCTAATTGCTCACCTGAAGATGTTGTCGTACAACGAAACCTAGGTCGTGGTAAATAATTTAAATAAAGTATAAATAATACTACATCAAGTAGTTTCATTTAATTGTGAACATGTGGTATTATTTTTTTAATACTAATTAATATTCTTATTTTGGTAAACAAAGGCAAGAATAGCTATGCTGGCTTTATTTTTTTTTTAAACAAATTATCAAAAATAAATAATTTCGGTAAGGGTCCAGGTATTATGTAAGATGAAAAAAAGTTCATTTAAAATGTCTTGTCGATACTAAATACCTAAACTTTAATGCACAACATAATATTGAGTAAAGGGTAAACAGCATTTTTCTTTTTATTTTATTTATTATCGCAATAACGATTATTATGAATATACCTATACATATAATAAAATCGTAATAGAGCCATGTTTGTACAATGAATATTTCTAGAAACTCCTATTCTAATAGTCATTATTATTGATACAAAGATCAAATTTACCATTATACAAAATTTTGTCCGTCGGTCTGTCTGTCTGTCTTTCTGTTACTGTATCACGCAAAAACCACTCTACGGATTTTGATGAAATTTGGTATGATGATAACTGACTATCCGGGTCAACACATGATAGTTTTTATTTTGGGAAAATGTCTGTCTATCTTTCTGTTACTGCATGGCGCAAAACCCACTTAACAGATTTCGATGAAATTTGGTACGATGATAACTGACTATCCGAGTCAAGATATAGAATACTTTTTATTTTGGAAAAATGTGTCATTCTCAAGCAAAAATAACTGGTTCGTGCAAAAATCACTACGAATCTAGATGTTTTTGATAATCTATACATATCGATACATATTTGTGAATATAAAAAATAAAAAAATGGGCAATAAATAAATATAAATACCCATAATTAAAAAAAATTTAGTAAAAATAAAGTAAAATGACTCAATAATATTTACCTTAGTTCAGTTTAAAAAATCGCCAATACATCATCACAAGGTTTTTAAAATACATACTTTTTGTCTATAGCAACAAGTCAATTATCACTGAATAGATTGGGAACTTTTTTATATTGCACCGTGTCAAATTACATAATGCAATATAATTCACATCATATCCATGCTCTTTAAATATTTTCAGGCTTAAATCCAGTTACAAGGTTTGTACTATTAGTTTGCTTTAATACAATAGATAGCGCAAGTAGCGATTTAAAATAAGCACCACAATATAAATAAGACTTTTAATAACGCGCTTTAGTTGTTATGATTATTTCATATATTCTTTTTATTTCTACTCGACGTTCTATAACGCTAAATGTTTTCTATTATATAACGAGGTATGTTTTTTTAATTATTCTTTGCATGCTATTCAACGAAAGATGTCGCAAGTGAATTTCGTAAATCGTGATGTCATTGTGTTTTCAAAAACAGGATAAACCTTTCGCGTAGCGGACGTGGCTCTAAGTATCAGCTTTTAACACGGACAGCTGTATGTAGCACTCTCTTGCACCAGAAACGCTAATATTTATTTGTTTATATCCCTGACGGTTCTACAGGAAACATTGTTTACAGAGAAGTTTTGTGAACAATGTTCTAAAGCTCACGCGAAAGAAGTCGCGGGCACAGCTGGTTTCTAAAATAAAAAATTTAATTTTTGTGCATTGCTATTAGACATGTATTATTCATTCTCTTTGCCTTACATTATAATAGTAATTTTTACTTCGAGGTAGCGTTATGCACACGGGATATAAATAAACCGTAATTTATCCAGCAAAGTGGCTGATCAATACAATGCAGTCTACCTGATAGCTATTTGCTGAAATATCACTTTCAAGAAATGATTAAGGTTTGTATTGTGACATTTTTTTGTTAAGGTTATTTACATATTAGAAGATAAACATTTATTGAATGTAATGGTAAAAAGGTAAGTTTGTAAATAAAAATCACAGAATTGAATTGCCAAATATAAATATATGTATAAATACTTATATACTGTAAAGTTTTTTATGTTCTTTGAAATATATAAATAATTTATTTACGTCTTCGGTAGGTAAAAATTATTTCTAAATGTATATATATATATATATATATATATATGTACCACGTGTCAATTCGATCATTTACAAATCATTAAATTGGCAAACCCTTTCATATAGCACGCGTATCCTTAAAACATTAAGGCAGTTTTTAATCAAATATGATGAATACACTGCACATTGATACGAGAAATATAAAATAAATGATCAGTGCTTGCTTAGGTCTGGGCGAAGATGAATTACCACCATCAATTTAATATAAATATTTTATTCGTCTAACGGTAAATTATTACAACGCATTTTAAATTACGACTAGAATGCGCCCGTTGTGTGACTTTCGACATAAAGTCCATAACATTTTATTTATTAAATTAATTTTTTAACAAATTAACTCTCTGTAATTGAATCGATTTCAATCAATATTTATACAAAAATTATTTTATTCGTTTTCAAGTTATGTAGGTAAATGTAAAATATTTTCTATTTAATTTATCATGGCCTATTCTTTCACTTACTTTGCTAATATTTGCTCGCTGGCAATAAAGTTTCCGTACCAGTATTATGATTTATTCTATCTTATATTTATATACTCAGTGTTCACAGCGTGCGTGCGGTCGATAGAAGAATAGTAGGTCGATAGAAGAATAGGAATTAATAAAAATATGCTTAATTGTTGAATGAACTTTCTATGATTTAAAAAACTTAAGTTTTCATCAACTGCTACGCTATCTGGTGAAGAAATATAACAAGTCTTCGTAACACATTTCCAAATAAATTTAATATTTTTTTATTAGGATTTTAATTTATCTTATATAAAACATAATAAGAAATAAACATTAAAATAAATTTTGGTTAACCAGAAGCAAAACCGAATAAAATATTTACCCATTAAATTATTTGAGCTTAAATTTTAACAATATTGTTTGATGAATTTTGTGAATACACCTGATGTAATAAAATAATTGCATCACGGTATTTGTTACTGAATACTGTTACATCAATGCAATTATTTGCAGATTAATAATAAAGTAAATAATGTATATATATATATATATATATATATATATATATATATATATATATATATATACATATATACATGTATATATACATTCAGAAATAATTTTTACATACTGAAGACGTAAATCAATTATTTATAAATTTCAAAGGACATAAAAAGCTTTACTTTGTATAATATTTATAGATATATCTATATTTGGCAATTCAATTCTGTGAATTTTATCTACAAACTTACCTTTTTACCATTACATTCAATCAATTTTTATCTTGTAATATGTAAATAACCTTAACAAAAAAATGTCACAATACAAACCTTAATCATTTCTTGAAAGTGATATTTCAGCAAATAGCTATTAGGTAGACTGCATTGTATTGATCAGCCACTTTGCTGGATAAATTACGGTTTATTTATATCCCGTGTGCATAACGCTACCTCGAAGTAAAAATTACTATTATAATGTAAGGCAAAGAGAATGAATAATACATGTCTAATAGCAATGCACAAAAATTAATTTTTTTATTTTAGAAACCAGCTGTGCCCGCGACTTCTTTCGCGTGAGCTTTAGAACATTGTTCACAAAACTTCTCTGTAAACAATGTTTCCTGTAGAACCGTCAGGGATATAAACAAATAAATATTAGCGTTTCTGACGCAGGAGAGTGCTACATACATCTGTCCGTGCGAAAAGCTGATGCCAGCTACGCTCCACAGATCCACGCCAGCTAAGGTTTGTCCTGTTTTTGAAAACACAATGACACCATGATTTACGAAATTTACTTGCGAGACCTATCGTTGAATAGCATGCAACGAACAATTAAAAAAACAAATCGCGTTATATAAAAAAAACATTTAGCGTTATATAACGTCGAGTAGAAATAAAAAAATATATGAAATAATCAAAACAACTAACGCGCGTTTTGAAGAATCGTATTTATGTTCTGGTGCTTATTTTAAATCGCTACTTGCGCTATCTATTGTATTAAAGCAAACTAATAGTACAAACCTTGTAACTGGATTTAAGCCTGAAAATATTTAGAGAGCATGGATATGATGTGAATTATATTGCATTATGTAATTTGACACGGTGCAATATAAAAAAGATCCAAATCTATCCAGTGATTATTGACTTGTTCTGATACGACAAAATTACGTATTTTAAGAACCTTGTGATTGCAATTTTTTAAATTGAATTTTTCTAATTTTTTTTAATTATTGGTATTTATATTTATTTATTGCCTCATTTTGTAATTTTTTTTATTCAAAAATATGTATCGATATGTATAGATTAGCAAAAATATCTAGATACGTAGTGATTTTTGTACGAACCAGTTATTTTTGCTTGGGAATGACACATTTTTCCAAAACAAAAAGTATCCTATATGTTGACCCGGAACAGAAAGACAGACAGACAGACCGACGGACAAAAAATTTTGTAAAGTGGTAAATTTGGTCTTTGTATCAATAATAATGATTATAAGAATAAGAGTTTCTAAAAATATTCAATGTACAAACACGGTTCTGTTACGGTTTTATTATATGTATATATATATATATATATATATATATATATATATATATATATATATATATATATATATATGTTTGTTACTGAATACTGTTCAATTTTATTTATTATCACAATAACGATTATTATGAATATATATATATATATATATATATATATATATATATATATATATTCATAATAATCGTTATTGTGATAATAAATAAAATAAAAAGAAAAATGTTGTTTACCTTTTACTCAATATTATGTTGTGCATTAAAGTTTAGGTATTTAGTATCGACAAGACATTTTAAATTAACTTTTTTTCACATTATATAATACCTGAACCCTTACCGAAATTATCTCTTTTTTGAGAATTTTTTTTTTAATATAAAGCCAACATAGCTATTCTTACCTTTGTTTACCAAAATAAGAATATTTATTAGTATTAAAAAAATAATACCACATGTCCACAATTAAATGAATTTACTTGATATAGTTTTATTTCTACTTTATTTAAATTATTTACCACGACCTAAGTCTCGTTGTACGACAACATCTTCAGGTGAACAATTAGCAAAGATCTTTGCCATTTTAAATAAAGTAGAAATAATACTACATCACGTAGTTTCATTTAATTGTGGATAATGAGTTTCTACAACGCCAAATATATTCAATACTACATGTATCTCGAATTCTTTCTTTTAAAACGACAATATTTACATAAATATTTGACACGACAACCTGGACTGAAGCCATCAGCTATATACCTAACTATATATAGCTGAATGCGATATTTCCATGCCGCACCGCACAGTCCACGGGAAATACCATCTGAATAAAATATAAGGACTACCCGCGGCTCTTTGTGAATCCTAAATAAGCACACCTGACAAATTATTCTATTTCTCGTCAATGTTCAAAACATTATTCCCTTGCCAATTTCTTATGTGACATGTGAAGGAAATCACTGAATGTTTTATTTCAACTGGAGTTCTCTGGCTCCTAGTACACTTCTCGACAATATTTGGAATATATACCTAAGTGTTCTAAGTTATAATTATGATGAAAAAATGACTAAGTTATAATTATTTTTCAGAATGCCGAATAATTTGTTGAAACTTTTAAGAATTTAATGGCGGAAAGTTCAATGACATTTTTTCCCGAGCCGTTTCAAGTTTGACATGAAAAGAAATTAGTAATTTAATAATAAAGTCATTCCAAAAGACCGAATGATTTCAAACTTTATAAATTTACGAGCTACTAAACTGAGATTTCATTTTTACTTTAAATATATATTTTTTTACTTTAAATATGTTTGATTAACATGTCAGGTTTTTGATAAATTATCTTAAATTGTTATTTGCATTGTTTCAGCCAATTTTATTGACTTCAAAGGTTTCTTACGTTTTTTTTTACTTCTTTCTATTTTATAATTGTTCATGTTTATATAAATAGTTTTGTTGATGTATTTTTAGGATTGGACTTTTTTTTAGTTAATTTTTGTTAGAAAATTATTTTACCATATACATACAATTTACTGCAATTATTTGTTACTTAAAAATATATTTCATTTTTTATATACTTGCAGTGCAATTTGTTTTTTGTGCGTTCGTATTAGAATAATAAAAAAGGAACTTTTTAACTTCATCATGTTTGTATGTCACAGCATCATTGCGAATGTATATTACAATTCAAAACAAAATCGAGAACAGACGGTGATTAGGTTGTACGCGTAATAGGTACTTTAATGGTTTTAAAGAAATATGCATTTATCTCCCAATATTTTCCAACTATAATTTTCTCATTATTAAAAATAGTAACTAGATCTAGTCACGCTTCCATATATAAAGAGGTCTAAATACATAGATTTCTATGAATTTTACTTATATAAATGTCCAAATAAAACATTCACGTGAATTTTGGTTATGCTAAAGAAAGTACTTGGACAATTTGTTATGTGTGATTGTACATTATTGGAAGCCGTTGAATATATTGTGAGAAATAAGACTGATCTCAACAAGACAGAGATAGAGAACGAATTTTGGTATATTTTTTCCTATTCTTTCTTTCAATACTTTTCCTCTTAATAGAAATCAAACTGGCTAAGATACAGTATAATATGATATTTTTAGATATAGTATAATATGACATTTTTACAATTTTTAAAATCGGAATGTTTTCAATACTTTGTTTATAGTATATATACACACACATATATATATATATATATATATATATATATATATATATATATATATATACATATGCACAGTCAATAAGCTTTTTTTAAAATATTACCTTAAGAAAAAACACCTTCACAGTACAAAAGAGTAACAGCAAATCTAAAACCATATATTCTTGGCACTTTTTATATCTGTTTAAACAACTAATTTAGAGACTTCCCGTTTAAAGTTCTAACAAATTTTCTTAAGGGTTTTTTTCTTAAAAAAGGAAAATATTTTTTTCCCCCTAACACATAGAAACTTTCCTAAGTTTATTCAAAGACGGCACACGAAAAACAATTTGACATGAGAGGAAACCATAATCGTAAGTAAAGGCTGTCTCTAGCACAATTCACATTTTACTGCAGCGATAAAGAAAATGACATTACAAAGTTCTATGTTTCCTTCTCATGTAAAGATGAACAATTCAAATATTTTTAATAACATTTTTAATAACGGTAGACTAATTATTTTAATAGGTAACGTAGATACGAACAAGTATTTTTTACTGGCTTCACATTGTGATAATTCATATTTGTAATATAAACTAAAAGCGAGAAAAAGATATGTGTCGTTCTCGGGACATCATGAAAAGCTTCATTAAATTATCTCTACAAAAAAAAGAAAATACATGCTTATTGGATCAAACCAAAAGACGTATTGGATAATGTGATCCTCTCTAACCGTAATATTTGCTAAAAATTACATGCAAACTATGTATACATAATTGATATTGTATAGCTTACTGCACGATAAATGTATTGTTTTATTTAAGTTGTGAATATTTACATCTCTTTCTAAAATTACATATATCGTGTTGTTTCACGAGAAAACTAGTGTCGAAGTTTTTTAAACGTATGCCTCAATACTGAGACAGATGTAGTGTAAAAAAATTAACTCTCGTTTTTGTTTTATTGTTAGGTACATTTATATTTTAGCGAAATTTATAGAAGTGTTGTTAAATTGTTACACCAGAACGGCTTTAGTAGGTCCCCGAACAAAATAAGTTTATTATATTCAATAATCTTATTTCTTATCTTATCCCGTTCTCAACATACAATATTTCAAAATTAATGCAAGAAAGGGTAAAAGGGTCAAGCAACGGTTTCCTAGCGACATTATCAAAGCTATTTACGACACGACGCACCGTACGCATTATACGGCCTCGAGTAGTTAGGGATACGTGTGTTACTTCGCAGAAAGGAAAAAATCGATTATATCGGTAATTCAAGGATAATATGTTGTCTCTTTATGATAATATTTTGTCATCGAGAAATAAATTATTTATTGGTAATAAATTACCGATCATTTTCGTCTTGTATTATCTGGAGGAATTGGAATATTCTTGCTTTTCCATGTAACCCACATCAATATTTTCTGAAAGTATTAGTTAGCTTCATTTGACATATTTGTATTTATTAATAATATAAAACATACGATGACAGAGTCTAACTTGAAACGTAATGTAAATTTATAGAATATTTTTTTATAATACGCTTTTTACTCTACTAGCTCTTTGGATGAAAATGTTTTATTGTCTAAGAGTAGTAATAATTTTTCGTTTTTATCATATTTCCAATGCCAACATTATTTGGTTTCTTCAAAATAAACGCAATCTCACTTTTCAAGTGAATAGGTTCATTCTATTTTGGTACGAGCTAACCCTAAGTAAAGAATAATAGTATATATCACAGTAGGTCATTGCTGATACTGATACGGCTGTTAGAGAGAAGGACAAATTCAATTCGGCTGACGTATTAGGAGATGCCTGCGTCGAAAACAATTCCCATTAATAACTGTCTCGCGTGATCCTCCACTGGTCCAGGGATCAGTCATTGGCAGGGATGCCGGTTGAAATTGACAAGAGTTATCGCGGATGATATACAGATATACACATGTACAACCTTTGAAGCATTAGGATTATATACAAAATCTAGTTACTTCAAAGACTTAGGTTCTATATCTGTGATAAGTTACATGAGTTGTGAAATATTTACGCTTTCATAAAAATATGTAGTTTTGTTCTATATTGAAGTAGGTTGATGTTGTAACATTTTATTAAATTTTATTTTGAATATTTCATAAACGAGAAATATTGAAGAAATATATTTAAAATAACTATTTACATTCAATACATTTGAACATCGACAATTTATTTGAATTGAAAACAATAAAAAATTAATCACTCTGATTTCTATAAGATCTACGCTTGTATTGAGCGCTGTTTTAATTTTTCAACATCAACGAACGAAATTTCAATACTCAACGATTTTTATTGCATGTAATTATAGTTATTTTATTTTGTTTTATTTTTCAACGATTGTGAAGTAAAAAACATTTTCATCGTAAATAAAAAAGGATAAAAAAAATGGAATTTTTAAGAAGGACATTTTGAGAAATTGGAATTTGGTCATAGTTCACATTTTTGTAATAAACGTTATTACTATTAAATGTTTTCGTTAATTTCTTTTAGAAAATTGGAAGAGAATTCTTTAATAAACTTAATTTAATCATTGGAATCTGCTAAAAAGCAAAGAACGTATGTATAGTGCACCGTTTAATTTTTATAACGCCCTTTTTTAATTTAATATTTGAATTTTATGGAAAGGCGAGTTTCATTCCATTAGACTTATGAAAATAAATTGAGGAAAATGGCAAGATGGTATTATATTTCAATGTACATGTATTTTTGCTAATATTTGTGTATGTATACACACACACACACACACACACACACATATATATATATAGTAATATATAGATATGTATATATATATATATATATATATATATATGTATATATATATATGTATATATATATATATATATATATATATATATATATATGTATATATATATGTATATATATATATATATATATATATATAAATATGTATATATATATATATATATATATATATATATATTGTAAAAATAGGACACAGTATGCTGGAGCTAATCTAATTTAATACATACAATTCAAACATCAAGTGCCGTGCAGTCGATTAACAAACGAGCGGAGGAAGCTGACCGTTGTCGGTTCATTAGGTTCAAAGCCTTCCACCGTAAAGAGGCGGTTCGCAAGGCCTTTGTTGGTCTATTCATCGACCTGCAAAACTACCTGCCGCCGGCCCTTCCTCATCTCAGGGCCAGAATTTTTTTTTCGTGTAATATTTTACGCTTAGACAATATGATATGATAGGTTTAAGTTAAGACTTTATATTTATTGAAAAACAGATACAAGTGTTTATCAGATATGGAAGTTTAAGAGTAACTTTAATTTGGGTGTGAAATGTTGAGCACTTGTGTATACATTACCGATTAGCAAACGCCCTAAACTCTATCTTGAAAATCACGCACATGTATACAAACGTAAACACACATACAAGCGCGCGCGCACGCACGCACGTACATGCGCACGCTCGTGCCCAGAGATGGACATAGACACCCACATACGCGCAAATATAGATACTGTCATTTTAATTTGATTCAAATAGATGGAAAAATACATGTCCGTCCACAGCGACTAGCAAAGTAAGTTGAAACAATATTCTCGATCCAATATCTTGCGTATCTCACAAGCAATGAATTTTCGTTGGTTATGTTTTAATTGGTCTCTTTGTAGTTGTTAGTTGTTTACACCGAGCATTTTTAATCGACAATCAATGTGTTCCGGTAGAATCAACCAGAAACCACTCTAGTTACCCGTGCGAATGAATCAATATTCCATATTATTATCTATTTACATCCTGAAACTAAATTTATTGTTTTATTATATAGTGAAAGTAAAGTATTGGTTTTCTGGAGTTATAAACTTTGGAATACCCGTCATGCGAACGAGAAAAGCGCCGTAACCCGATTACATCCTATCTGCAAGTTTTGCTTGAAAGGATTACCTTATTTTTCAAATACTTGACTTTCTCCCTTTGAGTTAAGGCTAAAAGAATAATAATTTAATATTTTATCTTTTCGTTTAAGTTGCCCATAAAAATTAAATACATCATCAAAAATGGAATATTTCTTACAAAACATAGGTGTCTTGTTTCAATTTTCAACATTTTAACACGTTTTGCAGCAACTCCTTTTTTAAAACCAGATAAAATGTAGATTATTTATTTCTTTACTAAGTTTTCTCAACGTAAATATATTGGCTACCATGTTCTCCATAATCATAAAAAATATAAAAGTATATGGCCTAGTGTATCTTTCGCAGATAATAAATATACATTTTAAAATTTAAAGTTATTTTGCAGCTGGTTTAAGTCGCTTGTGTGAACTTTCTATCAACTTTTTGCAAATTCGACTACAGGTTATTAGCTGGTCAAGTATCACTCATAAACTAGTAGACGCTACTTAGCTGTAAAATTTTCTTTTTAATTTTATTACAAATACCGTCATCGCGAATATTTTTCAGACATTTAAAAATAACGATTTAGCCGGTAGGGGTGAGGACACTTCAGTCTAACAAAAATGACATTTTTAAAGGTTAATATTTTGGAAAGGGATTCCTGTATTAAAAAGTCTCATTTAAATTCTTGTATCATGACGTAACCCTAATAAATTAGAAAGACCTATTCCATGAAAAAAAATCACTCCCATTATACATTTAAAAAGCTGTTTTAAAAATTGTATTAACCTTGTCAGCCTTATGAATATGTATAACTTTGCCAAATTTCAACTTTATAACACTAATGGTCTACGAGTAAAACACTGTGATATACAAAGAAGCACGCTGATAGACAGGCGAACATACTATAAGTGTCCGTTACGGATGGTGATACTACAAATTTTCTTTAATTGGCTGCAAAACCCTAAAAAATAACCTAATTAATTAATTTATTAGTTATTATAAAAAGAAATTTATATTTAATTTGAATAACTTAATAATTAACATTAAAATATTAATTTTTATACGTTTTAATGCAGTTGTATTACTTACTTTATATTGCCGGTGTCATTTCTATCATATTACGAGACGACTAAGTGATTGATTTATACTTCATGTTCATTCCCCCTTCGATCAGTTTTGTTTTTGTTTTTTTTTTCAATTAAAAAAATACCAATTCAAATCAGCAAATGCACACAGAGAGACTACAGTTTAAATTAAAATAAATATACTTGAAATTATTAAATACTTTATGGTAATTTAAAGAAAGATGGTCAATTGAAACAAAATATTTTAGAATAATGTATACATTTTTACAGATATTTTAAAATAGGTTTTCATTTTTTCAGCTTATTGATGTTTATAATTTGACTTTTTAGGAAAAAAGGTACATCTTGAATTGACAAAAACGTTGGCATTGATTTTGACGTGGTTTATTTGCGTCTAGATATTGATGGTGACGATGTCTGCGACGACGCATAAACAACGTGAAAGAATTTCTCTTTCGTCGAAATATGTCGTAACACTGGCAAATCTTTGTAACACCTCTCTGAACACAGTCACCGAGGTGTTGTCGGTATGCAGAAGTAGCAACCGGCAACTGTATCCAGATGCCATGAACGGACTCGACAACCATGGTAATGGCGGCGCGTCCCATGTCTGTAACAAAAAGTATAAAGCCTAAGTATTTTGCAGTATGCGTATACATAACGTTTTAAAACAACATCCAAGTAAACGCTGCGAAAACCTTATTCAGCCTTTGTTAGTGAGTGATATAACGTTCTTAAAAGAAACGAAATTTGACTGTATCAGTAATTCAACTTTATCCTTAATTTTTTTTTTTCGCAAACACTAATTTTATATTAACAAAATATTTAAATATCATTACAGTATGTTGAAAATAAAAAATATTTTGTTATGGAAAAATAAACGGTTCTTTCGCAATAAAGTTCCAAATAAAGAAATCGTTTGTATTATTTTCTTTGTAAATATTCGAAAGGAACCCGAAATAATCAATGTTGATATGCCGATTAAGCTATACCTGTATGTGACTTTCTTCTCCAATTGTCAATTAATTTATAAGGTATTATTATTTACAATAATGTCAGATATACTTTAACTAATCGCATATGTTGCAAAGAGTCTAGCATAATAAGATAGAGTTAGCTTCAGAGGCTTATTTTGAAAATAACTTATGACATTGATGAGTCATAACATTACCATTTACTTAGTTTTAGCCTATGACCTTTATGCAATCCTTGAGACAATTTACCATATATGTAAATGCCAGAGCGGGTATTTTTGAAAATAATTTTATTCAATAACTGTTCCTGCTGAACTAATGAAAAAAAACTGTTTGCTAAATAATATATCTTTCTACATTGCAGAATTTTTGAACTGTGTATTTTGTTTAAAAAAATTCTAAAAATTTTAATATTTTTTTCATATATTTCACGAAGAGAAATAATAAGCCATATTATGTAATATCGCTTATTATATCTGCTATTTACATAAAATAAATGTGTTTACGACCGCATTGGAGAAACTACTACACATCGCATATCCCTATCTCGTATATATGTGTATATAAAAATAAAAAAAGTATTTATGTGTTTTTAATCTAAATAAATATGATTAATTCTCTGACTCGCAGTTAATGTTTATATCAAAAATAACAAAGTTGTATTTTAGAGCTCTATTAGAATATCGCTTACAGCGCCATAAGCAGGTCATGCAAAATTTATGACACGACCATTTACATATAACTTCCTTATTCCTCGTAGGCTGCATCTAATTAAAATTGGTGAAGTTCTGTCATGTAAGATTTTATGGTATTCTCAAGTTCTGTCAAACAAGGATAAATAGATTATTTAGCAAGTTTGTTCAGGGAAGCAACTACTTCCGATTCGGAGAAAATATCTGCCATATTCTACTCATGTTGTAAATCATACGTATGCGGGACAAATTTTCTTTGCAAATTTGTTTAAGAATTAGTGATTATTCGAGCTTTGGTCACCACTAGATATGAACTTTTTTTCCGTAAAAATATCACATGATATTATTGAAAGGTTTGTTTCTGTATAATGTATTATGCACAACCTATACGCTAGACACTTTCTGAGCTAGTGATACGACAGTCATAGTCAACATAATTATTGTTGTCATCTACAATAAAACTTACGGACCTCGAACTTGAAATACCTTGTTTATAGATATAGAAGTGACATTTGTCACATATTATTTCATTTAATTATATTAAAGTTATTTCTATTAAACTCATTAACTACTACTGTATTTGTAAGCTTCATATTCAGTTTTGATCTTGTTTCAAATATATTTTCTTGCCGTGAAAACGTAGGTACTAGAATTTTTACATTTATCAGAAGATTAATGAATTAGTTAGGACATATTCCTTAAATTAAACATATTCATTATTCCTAAAATTTAACTAAAATAATCGGAATACGATGGTTAATGTCTATTACTCACCAATGTTAAAATACGACTCCTTCAATTGACTGATTTTGACAATAAAATATTCGCTTACTTTTACCTTAAACATAAAAAAAATATACAAAAATATTATCTATGCGATGAAATGTAGCATCATACTAATTGTTCTAAATTAACTTCACAAATATAAAAATGAAAAAATTTCATTTTCAGAAAATATCCGAAAACAGCGCGTTCCTTGAAGTGATATAATAAGTACAATGGCAGTATAGCAGAGTGGGGATAAATTTGTTCAATTCAATTTCTAATACTTATTGCCAAAAATTATTCAACTGCATAATAATTTACTCTCGCGCCCATATTACAGTTCCATCTATTAACTTCTGTAAAGCCCAACTAATATGAGAATATGTATTTTACAACAAAATGTTGCAAATAAACATAAAAGATAATTTTATTTTGGACAAGAAACATCTCCTTAAGAAATACTACGATTGAGTTTCTCCGTTTATGAGATACTTGCAAAAGGGCGTTAAACTGGATGGCAGATAACGCACTATGACGGCAAGGTTTTATACGTGGAATGGACTGCAAATTAATTTTAAACGATTTATTTGATTTTTGTTCATTCTCGTTTTTCCGCCTTAAAATTTGATACAGGTGATGTCTCAATTTTTGACAGTTTTCATATTCCTAAGACTATTAAATTCCGAAGTTTCATCAATAATTTCATCGTCTTTCATTCATCTATGGAAATCCACTCTTTAAAAGTTTCTTGTTTGCCACCAATAACGAAAAATAGGAAAAGGAATTAACGAACTAGAAAGTTCAAGCTGCAAGGTATTTTTAAATTTATGCCGCGGTCATTTAGAATGGCATGTACACAATGTGCCTCTGCACACACACATCCATTTTAATTCGGAAATTAAAGCTATATTCAAATTTTGAGAAAAAAATATATGTATTATGAATTAAAAACTGGATAAGTGTAAGTTGTTCTTGCACAATTATTGTTCCGAACGACCAATTGTTTTTGAAAGTAGATTTTTGGTATATTATGAAAAATTACCCTAGTAGTCCGAAAAAGTTTCAGTTTAGGAATCGAAAAACTTTACATTTTCTCAAGAAGAAAAAAGAAACACAAGAAAAGCTATATTTTTTAACATTTTTTCGTCAATAAAATTATCGAGAGTTTATTCGATAAAGTATGAAACAAATTTACAGGAAAAAATAAATTATGTATTTGAATTTGTGATTTAACAAACAGATAGACTTAAAGTAAACAGTCAGTCATTTCGGTAGATTAACATTGATTTAATTAGATTTACATACAACCACAATGTCGCGAAATAGAGAGAAAGTGAGTGAGCCTTAGACCACGTACGTGACGTACGTTTTACTTTTTATTTTAATGTAATATAAAGATGATATTGGTAAGGCTCGTAATGTAAATTATATTTACATTATATTATAAAGTATTAACACTTTTACCAAATTTGAGCCTAGCTACCCAGTTTGCTTAAACAAAGTTAAATTATGAACTGAGATTATTTCACTGAATACATTATTAATCTTTTCTTTAAATTGAATAACTTTTATTTATATTTTACATTTGAGATATGTAACAAGACAACATTAAATAAAATTTTTCTCAAAAAATTTGAAGAGTTCAAAATTGTCTCTTAAAAATTTTAATTTTTCTTTAGGTAAAACTTTGTTAAAAATATCAGTAGAATAATATTTGTGTGAACATAGTTTTCACTAATAATTTTGGTATAATATTTTTCTTTGCTAAAATTGTATTTAATATCTATGCGTTTGCAACCCTTGTGAAAATCACTGTTTTTAAATAAATTAATTGCACTTTGATTGTCAATGTTAATGCACACAAAATTTTGCTTGAAGTTGCTAGTATCATTAAGTAGTTATTTTCACCACATAGCTTCTTTGGTCGCTGCATAGGCTGGCATAAATTCGGCCTCAGTCGTAGATAACACTACTGTTTGTTGGCGTTGAGTAGACCAGATAATGGCAGCTCTATTTTTAAGAAATACTTATACAGTAATTTATCGTCTTGAATGAACGTCTTTTGCACAATCAGCATCACTATACCCAATTAATTCTGTGGTGTAAGGGTTTGATACATAACACAGACCGTATTGTTTAGTTTCCTTTAAATATTTTATTTACTGATTTTTAGTGCCGCTTCCTTTATGGATAGGTATTTTCAGGTGGTCCATTATATATTTATATTCATTATATATTACAATTTCACATGTGGGTCTGCAGAAACGTTGTTAAGATTTGCATTGTCCATATTGAATTTTCTAAATATTTGTTCAGTATACTTAGTTTCGTGAATAAATATACCTTTAATGCATTTTTCTATCTGAATGGCCAAAAAATTTGTAGGTGAATCAGCTTTTAAGTAAAAATTTGCTTTGAGTTCATTTACAATTTCCATCATAGATTTATATTTACAGAGTAGTAAACCATCATCAACATACCGACATGGATAAAATATGACATTATGATGGTTTCCAATACAAACACATTGATCTATTTCACTTTTTGTAAAACCAAATTTGTCTAATACTGAATTGAATTTTGTGTTCCAGTACCTGGGAGCTTATTTTAACCCATAAAGAGATTTGACAAGTCGCATACAAGGTTAGGTTTGCAGTCCAAGCCCTCCGGTGGACTCTTTAGTATTTCCTCTGTTAGTGGCTGTTATTGAGATACGTAGCTCTATGTATTGCTTCGGCCTAATACAGTTTAGATAGGATTGCCTTTATAAGCAGACACAGCCTTTTCTACCAGAGTTTGGTTCATTCGTTCTGCAACTCAATTTCTCATGCAAAATGCCAAGCCCAAAAGTAGTTTTCTGATGCAAAATGCCAGCATGTGTTTAGTATTCTTTGAAGTTGTTGTTGTTATATTCATGGCCATAGTCCAAGAGAACACGTTTCTATTTAACATTCTAATTGCTTTCCCACTTGGCTTTTAAATTGTTTAAACTTGCCTAAGGCTTCAGATTTTCGGTGGAGGAATTAGGGAAATACCATCTTGGAATAGTCATCTATAAAGGTGATGAAATATACTTGGTTCCTCCTAGTAATATGGCTTTCATGGGACCACAGACATCAGAATGGAATAGTTGAAGAATCTTTGTAGTCCTTGCATCAGTGTGTTTCAGAGGTAAGTGCTTTCGTTTGCCCTTTAGACATGCCACACAAGTTAATCTCTCTATTTTCTTGAATGATTGCACATGATTAGTGTTAGCCTATCAATTAGTGCCATAAAAGAATATCTTGCTTATCAACATCAGATATGCTCGCATTATCAGAATATAAGTTCAGCCTGTACATATTATTGATTAAGCTTGCTATGCCGATTACCTCATTGTTTTCATTTAGTATTTCAGTATTTATTCTTAAACATCATTTTACCACCACTTTTGTCTATCTAACTGACATATAGTGTGTTGTTACCAGTATACAAAACAACAAGGGAACATATAATACACTTTGCAGAAATATTTTCTTGTCATGGCTCCTGTTTTCAGCCATGGCTAGACTTTCTTCACTGGAACCTTTCACTGATAATGATTCCTCATTTGCTACTATGATTGTTTTGACAATGGTATTTTTTTCTCGCAGCAAATTACCATGTTCGGTTATGTGTGTTAATGAGACTGAGTCTATGTACCAGTAACAGTGGTTATTAGTAGAAGCTATGAAAGCAGCGGCATAACTTGTACTTTCTTGATGTGATTTCTTCCTTGGTTTAGACTTGAATTTTTAGGTTCTGTAGGACTTCGATTTTTAGGACCATCACTGAATTTTACATCTAGAAAGATTTTAGTTCACCGTTTTATCTTCACCGAGTCTGCACTAATTTTGATGCCGGAATTGTTGATAGCTAGGATCATGAGTTTATATGAATTTGGTAGACTGGAGAGTAGTAATGTGTCCAGCCACTCATCTATTACTTTAAACTCTATGTTTCTGAATTTATGGCCCATTGACTTTATTTCGCTCACATATTCTTCTTCGTTTTGCACCCAGCAAGATTAGTTGTAAATAAGTCACAAAGTAAGCCCACAAGGCGTGTTAGCCTGGAATCGTCGAAAGCACGCGCCAAGTTATTACACACGTCCTTGGAAGATTTGGCTTCTTGAATGTGGACGTAGCTTATAAAATTCACAAGTAGAATGATTTTTTATTTTGCTTTTATGTCATTCTTTAGATCTAGAGCTGCTTTACCTTCTGTATAAAACCACAGTTCTTCGTGCTCGAGTTAAGTTCTCACGACGGATCTCCAAGTAGAATAATTTTCGCGGTCGGTTAATTTTTGAATAACCGGCCGCCTTTTTTTAAGTTTTTTGTGATTATCGAACGTCTTTGCGCTTTCTACTTGTATTAGAAATTCTGGGCCTCTTGCTTTGTTCTTCTTTTTTTTTGCCTTCTTGCTCGACTTTTCACTTTGATAGATGCAAAGTGAAAAGTCGAGCACTTCTGTGGGTTAAAACTAGTTTAATTAGGTTTATATATGACTGCGTATAGTTTAGGAAGTCGTAGAAAACATACTGTGCCTAGTTTTTATTTTAATGAAATATAAAGATTATACTAATAAGGCTCTTAATTTAAATTATGTTGATATGTTAATACAAACTTTCATTTTATTAGTAAACTAGGCCATATTATGTTAACATATATCGTATAGGATTCATGTAACAAAGCACAAAATTTATCTGCACTAATATTTTTTTACCTAATAGTGTTTTTACTTTGATAGGAACGTATCATTATTATACCCCACTTACACTTCAAGTAAAATAAATGTCACTTGACTTATTTTTCGTCTAAAAATGTAGAGATTACGTGCAAATGTTTTGAAAATTATCAAGGTCTTTTTCCATCAAATTAATTTTTTGATATAGGAAAACTACATAAAATATGTCAAATGGATAAATTTCGTTACCAGATTTTCATGTTATTAAACTTAGATACCGCATGTTAAAAACAATTGGAAGTTTACAAAATTTGCAGGATGCATTTGTTGTATTTATAGATTAGTAACTATATTTATTATATTTATTAATATTTTTTACAAATAAAACAAAACCAACTAACCGACTGCAATAATACTCATCACATAACGTGAAAATTTTAATTTTTTAATTTTTCATTGAACTTATAATTATGCAAAAATAAAAATAAATTTCAATGTAAGTATATAAACATAAAAATTTAAAAGTAACGTGTAAATGAACGTAATTACGTACGTTTACGGTAATACCCTTTACAGTCGAGCCAACAGAAAAATCATTAAACCGATGACGGTCAGGTAGAAGCGACCGAGTTGAAGTTCAAAAAATGAACATAAAATATTTTATGTCAAAACGTTGTTCCAGGTATAAAATCGTTGTTTCGAAATGGAATGTAGAAATTTGTTTTTACAGGAGCGAACGTTAAATAAAACGGTTTAGGGTAAGTGCAAGAGAAACCACCGAATCTGAGGCGTATTTTTTGTTTATCGATAACTGAAGCTTTTAAGATTAAAAATAGGAATAATCTTGTTTGATCTACAAGTAGAGCATACAGTTAACATATTTGGGATAGTTAGAAAAGTGGGCTAATGAAAGGGTAAACGATGTTTATGCAATACTTTTTGCTTACAAAAATACTTTGATAAACATTTTTGTAATCATCACATCTTATGTCTAAATTATGAAAAATATACGACCATTCTATGTATGAAATATTGAATAAAATTTTAAAAATATCAGTTTTTCAAATATTTTTTTAATAATATCATATTACGTTGTAAGAAGTAAGCAAATGTATATTATTGGCGTGAATGCTTTATGGAGTTATGATTTACAGCCAATGTGTAACAAAAATCAATCAGACTATACCTAAAATGTAAACTTGATATTATTCGAAACCCAATTTACTTATATGTTCTTTCACTTTTATAATTTTTATCAAATATATAAAGGTGTGAGACTCCGTAATCTGTCCGTCTGTGTGTGTGTGTCGTCGATATTTTCCTGAAAACACACATGCTATCCAATTTAAAAATTATCATAGTTATACAAATCGATTCCTCAGACATAATTCTAATGTCGAAACCTAATTTGATATTTTTTTTTCTTGAGGGTAGAATTTTTTCTTCTTTAATGAAGTCGAGTGGGATGCCATATAAGAGGTCATTCTTCAAACATTTTAACTCTTCTTAACTCTTTTAATAGTAGTTTACATTGTTTCCAGTAAATTAAGTCTTGGAGTTCTAAAGTTTTAGAACCAAAATATTTCGATTTATTGACGTAAATAAATAATACTTTATAAGTTAATCATTTGATATTTATAGTTGTAGCAAAAAAATTAAACTCTATAAAAATATTTGTAAATTTTTAGTCACCCTAAGTAACTAGGAATTAGATTAAATTATTGTTTGTTAGCCGATTTAACTTAATTTAATAAATATACATTGTACAGTACCGTACATGTCTCCGATTTACACTTAGCCGGTTTGTTTATGTATTTTATTATAATGTAAAGAAGAGAATAAAGTAATTTTATGTGCGTAACTGAATTTACATAAATGTAATTTTTAAGATAACAAATTCTTTGCTTTTGAAAAGGTTATAAGTTCTTAAATCGCAATTATTTTAACCTATGATGTATTATTAGTCAAGGATCACAGTAGTATTTTCTTTGCAGATCACAATAAATATTTCTTTTTTCTAAAGTCATGCGCTTACGACTAAAATAGGGAAATAAATTCCGTCACTTTTGAAATACAGCTAAGATTTTCTCTTCTCAGCTTTAATTTTTTTAAAAAATGGTTATCGATAATATATCATTTAAACTGATATTTAATATATTTAGAAAACTATCCATTATAAACGAGAAAGTAGAAGTTACAAATAGAAACGTGGATAACGTTTCTGTATCTAATTCCAACCGCACGCCGTAGTTGAAATAGAATCACTCGCGCCTATCGCTCCGTAAAGCGGTTTCTTCAACATTCACGTTGTAAGAGTATGTTTTTACAGAATAATATATTGTAAAAACAAACTCTTACATTCCGTTTTGAAACGGGGTTTAGCCGCTTTAGATGTCTTACAATGGTTTTAGACCTGGTATAATGTTTCAACATGAAATATTTTACGCCTATTTTTTCAGCTTCAATAGGATTGCCGCTACCTGACCGTCATCAGTTTAATGCTTATTTCCGCTGGCTAGACTATAAAAGATACAACCGTAAACATCCTATAATTACGTTGTTTTATACCTTAATATATTCATATCTATATATGTACATTAAAAACATTTTTCACGTTCATTTTATCCATATGTTACTTATATCTTTCGTAATCCAGAAATGGCCACAGTCGTTTTAAGACTGCTTTTACTTAAGATGATATAAAATTAAGTGATTAGATTTGAAGTAACTGTGTTTAAACTTTGAGTTATTTCTGCTCTAGAAAAGGTATTTCAAAATTGAATGGTTAATTTTCAAAAGAACTTAAGAAAAAATATTTTTCCACTTTTAACGGCCGTACTGCCATTGCAGTGTCACACGTATCTTCAAACTCTTACCAAAATTGTGGTTTTTCTGAACATTACCAATGTTATGTACCTATAGCGTACACACTAATTATATCAAATTCATGTATCTTTGGTTATAATAAAATGTGATGGCATAAGAATCATATGCGTTTAAGTATTATTGTCATGTCTTTGTGATCTCATTAAGGCAAATTATGCAAAGAAGTAATACTTTCCAAAACCTGTTTTATTTAATAATTAGGCCAAATTACGTAATAAGATTTGTTTCTCATTCCATAATATCGTCTAATTTCTTCGATACGTACATGATGAGTGAAATTCTTTGGGTTCATTAAGTTCAACGCAACATATTGGATAAAGATTTTTTTTATTTTTAATGTAAATGTTTATTAGTTTTAAAAATATTTAAAAAAAGATAATAATCTTCCGGGATGTGTTTAGAAATCAGATAAATCACTACATTCAATAACATCGCAGTAGTAACGAATTAGGATGAATTTTAACCTCACTGAACGTTACATATCTTACGTGATAGTTCACCGTCAAATAATGACGAGTCTCTGGAAAAAACAATTTTGGCAGCAGTAAACCACAGCCTATAAAATTTATTTCGTTTGGAAATTTACATATAAACTGAGATAATAACCGATTTGAAGCAACCGTATTGAAGTGAAGCGAGCCAGTTAAAAATATAAAAGTTCAACTTCACGTTAGGTACATTCGCGTTCGTGGGTGAAATTTGAGAATAATTTTCATAAAGTTATTCTCATGTTTGTACCGCGAGTGATGTTGGCTTTCGGCGGCGGTTTATTATCGCCGATGGCGACATTACACTTTATAGAACGAAACGGTAATAAACTTACCGAATCAATGCATAGGTGGTCGCACGCGAAAAAATTGGATCAGGTCGTGTACGATAAAACGTAAAATAAATTATTTAATGGCTTGGGTTAAATGCGTTCGTGCTGTATCGATGGTTCAATGACCTTAATATTTCAAAATATTTTGATATGGCTAATTAATTTTTTGTCACATGTAACAGAAGAAAGTGATTGCGTAAATGAACATCCATGATGTCACTCTTAAATATTGTTCTAATTACTGGTTTAAATAAATGAAAAATATCTTCTTGTACAGGAAAATTATCTAAAATGAAACGGAGTAATTACTTATTTTTATCTGTACAAAAAATTAATAAGAATTTTGGCAATCATTGTAAGGGATATGTCCAGAATTTGGGTTTTGTAATTTAATTGAAGGTAAAAAAATATTCTAAGAAAATTTATGTATCATTAAACTAAGTTGATCTTTAAACAAATTATTCCCATATCACCATGCGAGTTATCTCACCTTTACTATTGGAACATCATAGGACACTTAAAACAATACTTATATTCATAGCTTAAACTAACGAAATTATCACAGATACATTAGCATTGTATATGAGGAACTGTAAGTCTTGAAAAGTTCTGCAGGAATGTTTTCCATAGTATATAAATGTTTTTAGGCATAATCCACAGTAAATATTTTAGAAATAATAAATTTTACTTCATAAATGGAAAAAAAAATTAACGTGAAATTTAGGTAGCGCTTTTTAGAAAAAATAAATCCTTACCAAAATAAATGTCAGTCATTTTAGTGTTTTTTCTTGATGAAAATTTACACTTTGTGATTTCGATCAGTAATTCAAGAGAAACTAAAATATTATTGAATGTATATAAAAGGATAAACGCGCATTGTTGATGACATTCGTTACGATGTATTGGTACATGGACTGAGAGAAAGAAAAAGGGGAAAGGGCACAATTGAGACGGAAATATCGCGGCGACCGCCAAAGCCACGCGGAGTATGGTCGATTGTCCAGCGGCCTCAACAAATATTTGATGAAGGATTCCACTGTATTCCAGAATAATTATTTAGACCTATGTATTTTACGTTGTTCCTTTAAGTCATATGCAAGCGTTTTACCTTAGTAATTTTGTTGTATAAATTTACCTGCTTATTTATTTTCGTTTCTGGATATTTCTTTTTTAATTTTATAGTAAAGATACAGCTTTTTATAATTTGTTTGATAATAGTAGGTTATCAATCCGAATACGTTTATTTATTAAGCTATTTTATTACTTTCATATATATGGCCCGTAGTGTAGGTATAGTTTTTCGGTGAATGGTAATTTTTTAATTTTTATACAATTTTCTACACATTAATTTATCTCAATTTCTTTTTAAGTTGAGTCAGTAAAGTTCAAACTATTTATTTCGTGGTGTAGATTTACGCAGAGAATGCTTATTATATGGACAACTATATGTTGTACGTACTCGACAACAATATGTAGTTGTCTGAATTTTTGGAAATAAAAAACGTTAACTGTTGAAAAAGAAGCGTAGAAGCTACGAAAACTCGACCTGTTATAGCATTAGTGTTACCCATTTTCCGTTATACCACAGAGACCTGTACACTACACGAAAGTAAGAAAGTATAAACGCACTAAGAATATAACTATGAAGCAAAACGCTCGGAGAATCGTGGACTGAGTTCCATACTTATGCATCGATATGCTCAAGAACTCGGTATTTATTTGCGTTAGTCCAGTATAGTACAAACTTGCATCAGATCAAGGTATCGGTAGATGTTTCTCTATAGGAATGTACCCGCAGAGCAGGTCACTAAACACATGACCACGACCACGAGAATGTAATGACTCAGAGAAATATAATTCTTCTGGCGATGAAGTTTTTACATTATACTATTTTTGTAATTTAAAATAAAACTGTGTACAAATTCATCGAAGAAAAAATACATACCAAAAGGATATTTTACAAAAAGGTAAGTACTGTTAAATCGAATGTCCATGCTTCCCAATAGCCATCTATCAACAATACTTTTACTACGGGTATATAAACCCTAATTCTATTGAGGAAGACTCTTCATAATTGGAAATTAGTTTATAGCTAAAATATTTTCATATTTAGATGATAAACGCTAAAAGCGTCATTCCACATCTACGTATGCACATATCGAGTTCCTATAAATTAAGCTGTTCGCGCCTCCTGAATGGTTCGGTAATGAAATTCAACCCGCGTCTTATATCGTCGGACACGTTTAAAAATATCAAACGTTTCAGCTGAAATACTCCCAATAAAATACACACGGAAAACTTACCCAGGAGGAAAACTTTCTTTGATTAAGCGCTAACAGAGTTTTTAATTTCACAAACTTGATAAATTTACCTAGCGAATAGGCTGCGATATAAGACAAGTATACTCATGTGAATAAGCAATCGAGTAGATGTCCAGTTTAGGACGCTAGTTGAAGCTCGTAGCGGTTTCGTTGACTTATCTCAATGTAGTGAATGACGAGAAACTTAGTGAATGATAGAGATAAGGACAGCCGCACGTGGGGTACGTTAATTCTGCTCCGGTTTACACTTTAATGATTTGGAGGGGTTGAAATGACCAAGGACATTTAGGAAGATTTCGTTAACACCGCGCGTGGTCCAAGTTAAGTGCGTGTGTGAATATAGATTCCAATTTATTGAAAATTTTTTTTCGAACTCGCTATTAGGAATTTAATTGAATTTTAAAAGTGTGGTCGAATATCAAATAGTGACATTTACTGCGATAAATTTATTTTTTCACATTTAATCTAGTGTTTTTGGTAAGGATTTATTTACAAGAACGACGCATAGATAGTTTTAACCCATTATTTCACATTAAATAATATATCCCAACTTTATTGCAGATCTCTACTAACATTTTGTACATTTCAATATGGAAGAGATATTTTGCTGTTAACATTTATTGTTGTATTGAACTACACTTCCCGAAAAAAAGTTCGTGAAAATTATATATATCTATATATATATATATACATATATATATATATATATATATATATATATATATACTTATACATACATGTATAATAAGAAATGAATATGTTAACTATTTATACATTCATCAAAAAAAATTTTGTCGCAATGAATGTTTGTGACACGTTAAAAGATACATCAAATAATATCTAATTAAAACAAACGAAATGCAAATTGTATAACATGAGAATGAATGATAGTAATGCCCATTTTATAGTGACTGTGACGGATTATAAAATTTGTGGTGGAAAAAATTATTAATTACAATGTAATTAGGTTTTGGAGTCGTGTCTTTTATACAATACAAACAATATCAGTATTAGTATTTACAAATACTTCATCTATAGTCGTTTTATTGTTTACTTACATATTTTATCTACTGTTCTTTAATGGTATTTCTTGAAGTTCAATTAGAATACCGATAGTTTTTAGACTGAAAGTTGCTCTTTTACAACGAAGAGAAGATATTTTTCGTGATATATTTAACATGTATTCCCAATAAATCATAATGAAAAAGCAAATTTCACAGAAAGATGTCATCTACAATATATAGTGTATTGTATGTTTCGCGCCGTATGTATGTAAAATATTCTCAATATAGGGACGATTTATAAATAATTTATAAAATGGGTATGGAAAAAGTAGTTAGCCTAATATACTGTATAATAACTATTTATATTCTTTTACTTGCTCGTGGAAAAAAACTTGATTTAAAACTTAATTATATAAAATAGAATAATTTACTTTCCCCTGAATATAGACTAATAAACCACTCGTACAATTGCGTTAATGGCCGTTGAATTTGACTGTCTTGGCAACACATATGTATGAAGTATATGCACAAACGAACAGATGGGGTATCGTGAATGTGAATACGTGTATTATATGTATATGGAATGCGAGAAGTAGCACTTGAAGGAAACACGTGTCAACAAGGGTCGTAAATTAAAACAATGAATCAAACAACCGTAAGCGGGGCGATGAATGATCGCGGGAGCCCATAAATTATATCTTGCGCATTATTTGTTTGCAACTATTAATTTTCCTACATTTACGTTATAATTTGATGTTATTGAAATATGCTGCTAAACGGGCTGCCACACTTCCTCCCAGAGAAGTGTGGTAGGAGACAAATATTTTACAGTCTACGTGTACGTCAAATTAATACATAGTGAATTTAATACCTATTCTTAAAAGCTAAACAAAAATAATTAAAAAAAACCGAACTAACCGCAGACTAAAATTTTTTTACAATCTTTTGAAATCACAGTTGGGCTGATATTTAATTCAGTTTTTAAGCGTCATTTATTAACTGTCGGGGTGCAATTTGTTTATAATACTTTCTTATTTAAAAATGGAGATCATGTTTTACCTCATATTTTTTCTTTCGTGTATTAAGTGCTTATAAAATAAAAGATTTTTTAAATCATTAAATTTATTTAATTATTTTTTAGTCTATTCAACTTTTGTTGTATTATTCAAGAATGTGATTATTAAAATATTGTTCATTGATGTTTAAGTATTTATTTGCATATAATATATTTCATTAACGTAGCCTCATTAATCAATTAAAATTACATAATTATTTCACCTATACAAAATATCTTGATGGCAACGAAGCTGTGGCTGTTGTGCGAATAATTTCAAACTCATTCGAAAAATAAAAAAAAAAATTTGCAATTTTATACGTTATAGTCGTCATTATCATCCCAGAGGGAAATTTTGAAAATGTATGTGTGGCACAATTTTTCTCGCGCTATGAGCATGCAAAATTGCTTGTCGACTATGAGGTAAATTATATTTTAATATAATATTATATTTAATAGTAATTATGTGACAATTTCATTTAGCATTTTTTTTTAGATTCCATAGTCGAACTTGGAACCACGTTTTACTTGCAGATTATAAGTGTATAAAGGTTAAATTTAATTGTTTGTACGAATAATGCCTAAGAAATTATGAAATAAAATCTTTTGAAAAATTGTTGTGTTCTTTCCCTACATGTGAATTGGTGGTGAATATTTTTTATTCCCATACTCCCACTAGCCTTTTCTTAAATAGGTTTTTCGAGAATTTTGGAGTCATATAATGAACGCTTTTTCGGTATGGGGATTCTTTTAAAAATATTAAGCTTTAAAATGGTAATATTTTTTTGTATTTACGTATTCGCACCACCAACCAACCACCTTAACCGCCGTTTTTAAATATCGGAAAAGCCTCTACAATAATAGTTTGCATAGAAATGTTAGAAGAAAAATTGTCCCATCCTCTACTTTAGATACACAGTTAAACTTATATTGAACAAATTTCATTTTCAATCGCCATTGTCCTCATATCTTACAGCAAATAACAGAAAATGTAGTGAAAAATAATTCCATTGATAAATTGAGAGAAGGCAATTTATCACTATGTTTTCTTTATCTTCCGGAGATGTACAGTTAATGGCAGTTTTTTTAAATTTTGCGGCAAAAAATTGGTAAGTTAGTACGGACCGATCAAATGGAGAAATTTTCACATAGAAAAATATCATACGTATTGAACATTTTTAATATTTGCTCGTTCAGATTGATGCTTACATTCATATAATGTACACACGCGAGACTTTATTCTCATACTCCATCAAGAATAAATAAAAAAAAATACAGTTTTGTTTAAATATATACAAGAAAAAAATTTTACAAATATTCGTGGAAAATAAAATGTTTATATTGTACTTTTTTGGTCGGAATGCAGTTTTTTTATCAAATTGGCACACGGCAAATTACGATAAGCATCACGATCTGTAAGAAAAATAAGTTCATTGCGGAAAGCAAAACTTAGTTTAGTAGTTAGTGGTCCAAGAAATAACATAGCTTTCTTTTTATCCTAAATATCCTGTCCTGATCCTAAAAATTGGATTTGTCTATCTTTTGCTTCATAATGGAGTAACCGCTCACGTAATTTTTTGTACAGAGATAGTTCGCACACTGGGAAAAGACTTAGACATTTATTCCGAAAAATTTCATTTATTTAAGACAATTCTTAATTTAAACTGAAAAGTACTTAAACGGAATGGCGAAGTCATAAGAGAGACGTAATTTTTTAAAGCACTGTCATTGTCATTTGTATTATAAATACACGAAAGAAAAGACTTAGTATATAATGTCTCTTAAACACTATCCTATGGATTTTTTATTTTACTTTTTTATTCTGTCATCCTAAATTAGAAGTGAGTATTCCCCCACTCGCAAAATAAAAAAAGACAGCCAAACCCAGTAAAACTCCCATATTGAGAGTTCCATACTCTTAATAATTCCATTCCAAATTATGAATTAAAATTTTTTTCCTATTATTGTGTTAGGAGACCTGTTTTTCTACCAAATTTTGAGATAATAGGTAAACGTGAGTAAGCATCAAAATTTGTTATATTTGAAAGTTTGTATATTTCAGTTAATCGAGTCAGAAGTCTACATTTTTGAAAATATTTTATTGCCTACAAGCCTTAATATTTGGTATAAATTTCAACTTTTTGGCTCAATATGTTCCCTAAAAAAAGTATTGACAGACAGACATATTAAACCCTAAAAATAGCTTTTATACCTTGTTAAAACCATGTCTGTACTTTTCAGGTTAGGAGAACTTAACGGTAATGTAACAATTTTCTATGTCAATGAGAAGAGAAATAAGAACTTTATTGCTACTCATCCCAGTATTGCAGCCATCGCTGTCGGAAAGTCTAATAAAAAAATGTGGTGTCACGAGTAAAGGCACCAACACATTTTTAGTCGGTATAAGTATATAAAAATATTTTAATGTTTCTGAGAAGAAATACTAATGATTTTCTCTGACAATCAATTTTATAGTTCTCTGTAATTAAGTTTCGTTAACATATCTTAAAAAATTATGAAATATTATTATCATTCTATTTCAGTTGCCTTAGTTGCGTATTTATTTAAAAGTGCCTTCCTCATATGCAACTACAACAATTTACATATGAAATGATTTTTTAAATATTTTATTAGTACATGAAAACAAATATATACATATATAAACTCTTTTGCAAAAGATAACGGGCAACTATAGGAATAAATAATGAGAGTTATTTTATTATTATTTGATGTCTTTTATATGGCGATATGATGAGAATATTTTTATTTATTATTGAGATATCGTTTTTAACTACTTCAGTCATTAAAAATGCGAATAAATAAAAAAAACGATGTAAAGTCCACAGACGAGCTTTTTCATACTGGTACATTAAAAATATCTAAAGTTTATTTTTGAATATTTTTTGTTAATTTAACATAAAATTTGAAAATTTAGTAACGAGTATGGTCTCCTCTAGCTAAAATCAATGCGCTTAATCTGCTAGACATGCTTTCGACGACGTTTTTCATCATTTCCTAAGGAATACGTTCCCATTCAGCGACTATCACATTTTTAAGGGCCTGAATATTTTCTGGAGCTGGTTTTACGGCTCTTAGGCGTTGTTTAAGATTATCCTATATTTGTTCTATCGGATTGAGGTCGGGACTTCTAGCTGGCCAGTCTAACCGACGAATTCCGGCCTCCTGCATATACAAATCAACGTCTCTAGAGCGGTTGACGCGAGCGTTGTCGTCCATAAAAATGGACTCGCCTCCAACTGCTGCTAATGCAGGTTGGGCATGAGGAATAAGAACCTCTGTTATGTACCTTTGCGCATTAAGTATGTCATCTGAGTTAATACCTCCCCATAACATTACGGAGCCTCCACCGTAAGGGATGATTTCATTAAAGCGCACTTCTGCGAAGCGTTCTCCAGGTTTTCGTGAGACTTGCCGACGTCGATTCTCACCACTAATCGATATACGAGCTTCATCGGAGAATAAAACATTATTCCAGTCTTGTTGAATTCATCTAATCTCAATCTGGCAACTCGATGCTCACGAAGCAATGTAAGGCCCCGAGCTGGGCGATAGCTAGGTATATTGACGGCCTGAAGTCTCCTTCTGACTGTCCATAGGCTTACTTGTGTACATCTGACGTCCTCGAGGTTCTGTTTGAGATCCACTTACGTAACTTAACGATTTCGTAGCGCTTGGCTGACTATGAAGCGGTCGTCCCGTGGCTCAGTGCACCGTTTTCTTCCAGAAACGGGCCGTTCACTGACGGAGCCCATTTCTTGTTATCACTGCCAGATCCTTTGGATGGTGGAACGACTCATATTATACTGCTAAGACACTTAACATTGGTGACAGCCTTTTTGAAATAGTGCAATAATTTTACTATTTCTTATCATTTTTCAACTATACTAAGAACAGCAAACAGAAGTGAACTATTGCAGCAAACAGCAGAAATTTGATCAAAATTTATTGGTTAAAAGAAAAAAACGTAACAAATGAAAAAGAACTTAATAAGAGTTGGATTTCATTTACCGCCAAAAAATACGTTTTTGTCAGTGAAAGAGAATACACTATACCTGCCAGTAAAAATTACAATTAATACAACCTCTAAATAAATAATATTTTGTTAATAATATGACAAAATCAAAACCGCCCGTTTTTTATGCAAAAGAGTGTATGTATATATATATATATATATATATATATTATATATTATATGTATATATATATATATACATACACATATAAATATTTTTAGTAATTATTCTCCTAAATATCTAAATATTACTTAATTTAGTTTAAATTTTAACCTAACTTTAAAAATATTTGAGTGTGCGTAAATATTGGCCGAAGCTTACTAAGAATTAGCCACTATAAAATAATAAAAAATTATATTTTAATTTGCGTTTTAAGGTTACTTAAACGCAACTATATTAAACACCTCTTAATAGTACAATTAAGCACTTTGCTAAGCAAAGGCGAAGTTTCTTTAAAGTCCGTTCAACATGTTGAAAATAATTATCGATGCGGAGATATTTTCGCGAAGTACGCCATAGAGTCAACGACCTAGTTTGTTCTAGCAGCGTCTCGTACTATAATCTACCTTTATCATTTCTTGCCAGAGACTGGTGTACAGGTCAATTGATATTACGAGTTAGGTATTTAATATTTTATGGAATAATTTCCGCTGATAAATCTAATGAAACGTATCGTAATGCTGAAGTAAATGTACTGTACACCAGAAAAGTGGATGTACACTCTGATAATGTTCTGCTGCATCAAAATCAAAATTAATACTTTTTTTAACATCTAAATATATAAAACAAAGTCGTGTTAGTTACACCATTTATAACTCAAGAACAGGTGGACCAATTTTTTCCATTTTTATGTTTTTGGAGTTGTCTGTCAGGAATGGGATAATAAGTATTAAAACATTGGAAAAATTTATGAAAAAAAATTTATGAAGTAAATTCATTTTCCCATACATTTTGTTTGGAACGGTTTTTTTGATGATATATCGAGAACGGATTGACTGATATTTTTTTTTCATTGAAAATTTATATGATTATTATATATTTATTTAATATTTTTTTATCTCGGCTTCGAGAAGTTTTCTCGCGCATTGGAAAAGTATAAAATCACAAATAATTCAATTGTGTATAAAACGTAATATGTGATAAATGACAGAAAAAAAGAAAAAATTATGTCATAAATGACAGACACGAACGAAAATGATAATTGGTTTTTAATCATTCTCATTCAATTTTCGACCACTATTTAAATTGAATTCGATTAAATTAATCCTCTTTAAACATTTTCTTCTGAAATTCATTGGCGAAGAGTGATTTCAAATAGTTGAGTTAAGTTTTATGAAGATGTTCACTTTGTGATGTTGATATTTGTGATTGTGTGGGCATCGATAATTGCTTAATTATGTAATTTATGTGATTAATTTTTGTGTGATTAATTTTAAAATGTTATTTATAATGCTGAGATTCTAATCTTTCACAACGAAGCCGTAATGCAAGTCGATTTAGGAATATTGTGAATCAATCTATTGCAGATGAACAAGAAATTGCACGGGAAGAGCGCCGCGTCAACATGGCCCGACTTCGTTCTTCACAAACACAAGAATGAGACAAACAGCTCAGTTGGCAACGAAAAATCGTCGAGCTTATCGCACAGATCAACAACGTAATAATCTTCGACGCGCAAGAAGAAATGCTTCAAGCGTTGATTTGAATCGAGTAGCATTTCGATACGATTGCTTAATTGACCACAGCTCGCATTCTTGCGTTCGAATTGGCCCAATGGATATTGTGCGCGACCATTGAGGTGCGTTGAATTAGTTCGCCGGAGAAACGCCTGGATTGTGCTCTCTCAGTGGCAAGATGGAATTGCCACTCTTGCTTCTGCCACCTGAGTCATTGCATTCATTACTTCGTACCGAAACACCAGAATTACGACATTTTCTATCGAACGTTCAAAGATACAAAGGATATTTCCAAATGACTTCTTTTGGAGCAGACATTATCGAGGAACGCGGATTCAATCTTCACAGCATAAATTCATCTAAATTTACTTCATGGGCAGCATGGAGGAACAACTTGATCGGTGTCAAAAGATCGAATCGGCAATAAAAAGAGAAGTTCTTCAAGATTTGCAGTAACTACTTCATGGATATCATATATTGGTTCGGTTGTTCATAACTGCGTTGGATCGCAGCATGTCAAGTGATGACAACAAAGTCGTGATTTTAATGTTATTTTAATTTAATTAACATTTATTGAACTTAATTCATTTTGAATATTCGTTTTAACTTAATAAAAAACTGAATTTAATTCAGCTAATATGTTAAAACATTTATCGACTCGGAGGCGGTACGAAGTTCGCCGGGTCAGCTAGTATAATTATAAACGTATGTTTTCTTATGACTGCGTAACTATATTTAGTTTTTAACGTAAATTATAAAGAAAATAATATATATATATGTATATATATATATATATATATATATATATATATATATATAATATAGATATATTTTAGTTTTTGAAATTACAGAATATCTTGTACGATATCTTATACTTGATTATGAGACTTTCAAGAAAACAGTTAAACTATTTATACCGATTTACTTTTCAAAATATTATAGTTTTTAATTATCATATGAATCTAACGTGTCTTCTTAGAATTAACAGATATTATTTTTGAATATCTTTTGCTATTTTATCTCTATACTTTAATAATTAGCGCCTTTGACACCAAGCGTATTTGTAGATAAAATGAGAGATAGGTTTTAGTAGAATACATTATTTAATCAGCTTTCATCAATGTTATAATTACATTTTACGTCCTTAATCTTCTTACCATTAATATCTATTTTATATATATTACGTAGCCCGAATGCTAGTCTTTATGTAACTACTTGCGGATGCCAATTCTTCTAAGTGGTTTCAGATTCCTAAACAGCCAAATAAAATCGTAGTATTATAGAAATATATAATTTTCTTTTAATTACAATAAATTCCTCTGTCCAAAATATAATTTGGATTAATTTTGGTGTCCATCTCTACTTTTACAAATGATAAAATCCTTTGCTTTAATGTCGATTTGTATAAAGATAAAGTAGAGATATAAATTTGGTAAAAATTCATTTCGTTTGACTTTACTTTAACATATTGAATAACGATAGTATTCCAACGTATTGTACACATTGACCTTGCTGCTTATAGTCTTCGACCACGATCTAATAAAATTGTCACCTTGCCAAACACATAACATGTATATGTAATATGTAATCTCGTGTCCAGAGGTCGTACTGTGTTGTAGAATAAATTAATCTCTCACTTGCAAAATAATCCATCCATATTAAAATTCAAATGTCGTCCCAAAAATCTGCATTTTCTGTTGTCTTTCCCCAGCCCGTATCAGGTGTGTATTTATATGTATGGTTTTTGTATATGTGTTTCTACATACATTCATGTAGATGTATCAATAAAATGTAACGTATATTACTTGCTTATCTGCACTGAAACATTTTTATGTACTAATATGTTTTGACTTATGTCAGTCCGCGCAATTGACTCCGCCTACCGCAATATTATTTAATTTTAAAATTGATTTTAAGATGTTACTTTTTTGGCCATATATCTGCTTTATATTTGTATTATGAATGTAACAAATTGTAAAGAAATAAAAAATTGAATTATTGAACATTGAAGTGAATTGGGTTGGATGAGAGATGAAGGATATAGTTTTTTATTATATCTCCAATTTCAAATTAATTAATCGTCAATGTAATAATTACTATCATTTTGTACTACATGTCTCCAACGATAGTATCTGCATAAACTTCAGGTGGTTTGGAATGAAACAATTGTACTATGAATTGTCGTAAATGGTGTAGATCATCAAAGTTTTTCGCGTAAGGCATTGTTTAGTGATCTAAACAAACAATAATGAATGGGTGCAAGTTCGGGGGAATTTGGCGGATGTGGGATCTGTGTCGAACCAAAATCCAAAACTTTAAGGCCGGTCTGTTGGACTATATGAGGACCGGGCTACGGCTAGAGATGCTCCGGGCTTAGCTCATGTGATACCCACGTACCGTATTTCAAACTTTACCCAAGCTATGTATTTGATTCTCTATAGTTCCCTGGGAGCACTCGAGCCCAGTTGCTATCTAGCGTATCGTTAATTAGCTACAATCGTCAGTTAACAATTTTAACCTTCGCTATCAAATTCTACCGGTCTACCAGGGCGTGATTGATCACTCAGTGAATAATCACGGTTGCCAAACCGTGGTAACCATCATTTTGCAGCAGCTTCAGATATTGCTTCAAGAGCTACGCGTTGGCATATGTTACGCGTAGCTTCGGTAGTAGGTGACCAGATTCGTACTCGTAGAGTAGAATTTGTACTCGTAAAGATAGTGTCGCACATGCGTCTTAACATCGTCCATATTTCATGCGTGCTAACAGCGCTTCATCTTAGTTACTACTGAATCAGTAAGAGCATGCTGCGACCTTTATATATCTTCCATCGTGGAAGCTTCTAGAACATTCCCATATCATCTAGATAATTTTAGAAATTTGCACCTTTTGCAAAGAATAATTTTTCCTGAGTTCCAAATGGAGGAAATATGATAGGTCGAAAGGAGAAAAAATAAAAGAGGAATAAAAGCTAAAGATACTCGTAACGTCTCATGTATAGATATTATAAGAATATATTTTATATCGGTTTTCAAGTAACTTTAATTAATTGAAATATTGTGATTATAAGATAACATAAAACATATAAAACAATGTTTTTCAAGTTTTAAAAGAATTTGAGATGACTTTACTTGAGATTAATTTTTCTAGACTATAATAAATTGCTTATCGGATTTCACCTGACTGTAAGTATCAATAGATAAATCACGCAATATAAAAGAAAAGACATTGCGCGTTAAAAAATACATATTTATTAGTCTATGACTAAATTTAAGAGCGTAACGTTCTGTGGTCGTAAATGTTTTAGTACACTTTTAATCACTCAGAAAATCGTATTGATTTTTATCCGATTGTACGTTTTTTTGATGGGTGATCGCCATCAATGGTTTAGGAAAATTCCTTAAAGTAAATCTGATAGACGAAACAATTGTTACTTCTGAAATCCGTTTTCAACTTAATACAAAAATGGCAGAAATATCAATAGTAACAAATGAAAGTAGATCTACTTTGAGTAATCTAAATTTCAGAAAAAAAACTAACCGCTAATCTAATTTACATATTATGAAAAACAAATCATAATCATAAAAAAGTGTATTAATGATTAAGATTTTACTTATACCTAATACCACGTTTTTGTGTAATGTTACGTTTAGTACGTTTTTAGACATTAAGAAATCATTCAAAATCTGTTAACATTGGAACGAAACCTTCATGCTATAGATATATTCAGAGTACGTAGAATAATTGGACTCACAGCACTGGTCCATGTGAAATAATGAATGTTTCACAGGCAGTTCAGCGTTTGTCAGTATAATAAATTACAATGAAATGATTGAGTAACTTTCACCACAATACAACAAATGACAAAAAAACACTGAATAATCCGATAGTAGGGCCCGGACAAAGCGCGTGTAGGTAAAAATGACCATTTCACCCGACACAAACAAAAAACGAAATATGCGAGTACACCACTCTCAGCCACCCGTCGACCCTGACTGTGCAATTGCGAAAGTGTTGGCGGCTGGCTTATCTTGTTTTTGTCCCAATTCTGAGATTTCACTTTTGCGGTCCCAACGGACTCATGTCGACCTCCGCCCACACCCTATCGACGCCGGACACCTACGCTAGTTAATGAAATCTACTTAACACTATCTGAAATTCAATAGTTATAGTATTAGCTGTGTACGATATATATAGAAACTGCCTAAATATAAACTGATTATTATTATACATGCTAACCCAATGTATATATGATCTTATATTTGTAAACAAGTTTTGCTCATATATCAAATATGTATTCATAAACATATATGAATCGTATAAACGAGCAATCTGCCAAGTCGGTCGTTCAAAGCAATTTATTTGGTCTTAAAAGTAATATCTTTTAAGACCCAATAAATTGATATTATTTCTTTCGCACTCGCTATCTCATACTTTCTATTTGTCTACATAATTATCTCAAATATCTCCCTTGAACACATCTTACTTCATTTTGCGCAATAACTATAATTCATTTCTAAAATTAGTCGTGTTAACATTTAGATATTATCTTATATTTATACATCATTTTTCCATTTAGACTACCATTGATATGCTTTATTAGAATATGGATAAGTTAGTGTGATTTAATATTTTTATTGTCAATATATAGTAATTATATTTAATATACCTCTAATTACTGATAAACTCGAGAAGATTTTCCATGTTTTTTTAATCTTATTTTTCCCAATTGTTTGTTGAATATATGAATAAGACGGGTAATTGTTTATTTCTTCAATATATTTTCTTTTCTTATATTGTTATTCTTAAAATTATAAAACATACAATTTAATCAGTTATTCTATGAATCCATTCGATTCAGTCATTCTTTGAAAATTTAATAAATATTATTCTTCAATTTATTTTAATTATTCATATTGCATATTGTCAATGACCTTTCATAATACGTCATAAAAATAATACATATGTATTATGTGTTTTATTTTAATTACCTAAATATAACCTCTATCCAAATTTCATATTACAATAAAATTATATTTTAATTTTTTCCGTTCAATAGTCTTATAATTTTGTGATGTTCATTAAACCAGCAAAACGATTTAGATTTAAGATTGATTATGATGTGATTTAAAGGAAAGACATAGACTCCATTGAGTATGACTAATTATATATATGGGGTTCCGTGCCTCAAACTGGAAAAAAGGAATCGAAATTTTAACATCACTCACATGTTTGTTCATCAGTCTGTCTGTGGCAGCCGACTTTCCCAAAAATCGTGCGACGTAGAACTTGAATTTAAGAATTTAAAATGATAATAAAGTATGAAAATTGAACATGGAAAAATAAAACACTAATTTTTTTAATTTCCATATTTCATTTTAAAGGGCTTGTGAGGAATATACAAATATTTCACAGGTTTTAAGCCTATATTAAAAACAGATTTTAAAGAAATACGTAAAAATAAAACATTCTTCTTCCTCTTATATCCGAGACTACGCAATTCAAAAAATTAAAATATAACTTTTTTTTTAAATCGGGCTTGATAATTAACGGAAAACAATAGTGAATGTAAGTGCCTAAATGTATACGGAATTCTCACAGTGCGAGTTCTACCTATGTTTGACAAGTTTTTAAAATTTATTAAAAATGTTTAGTAACTTTTTGTGATACGGCATCCCGGTAAGAAATATGGGTTTCCAAAAAAATTAAGGTGTTATACGCTGTACACAACGTGCAGCGCGTTGGGTTTTAACCGCCGTATACTAAAAATGTGAAAACGGCTAGGAGGAATGGTCTTTATTAACTATTTCAGTGCAATAATATTACGGTAATTATACTTGTGCGTATCGAAGTACGATTAATAAATTAAAGGCATATAAGTAAGCAAGTTATTGCACGTAGTAGCCACATAGAAACTTGATAGTAGATATAACTTTTTCATAAATTAATCCAAATTGATCAATTACGTGGTTTGTGGCAAGGTTTACCACGTGACTACAGTGTGATGTGGCGACATGGCTTTGGTACTTCATGTTAATGGATCTCCGATACACACATAACCAATTATTTTGTACGACGTGCGGCAACAGAATTCAATGATCTTTTCCTGAATCCGCCTTTTCTAAACTTCACAAAAAAGTTTTATTCGAAACTGGATTGTAATTCTAAAAATTGTCGCTCCAAAAAAGAATCCGTAACATGGCTGAACTAAATTAATGGGCGAAATACTAATCCACGAAGCCCCTATGCAATCTTTGATATTGAATACTATTAATATATTACCTATGTCACATTTCGTAATAAGAGATCACTTAAAACTATGACCGAAATCCTGGCCAATTATATATATTATTTACAGACGAGCTGGAATATATTCACATCCGGGTTGCTTTTTTAATACATATCTAATAATCTGTACAAAATTGCGATCTAAATAAATATGTTATCTACATACACAGACTTTTCGACATAGACCTATTGGCAAGCGTTGAAGTAATAATACATGATATCCAGGGCTATGTCCCCTCTGCCCTACATAAAATAACAGATAGTATTACATTTAAACAAACGACAGCCACAAGGTCTTATCTGCCCATAATTTCCAGTAAATCATAACAAAAATATTATCCAATTGTTCGTGGTATTGAAATTTATGAGGCAGGATAATATTTTCCTCTCGCCGGGACCGCGTTATTAACGTGACATTGTTTAATGGCTATTGTTAGGATAATAAGTCGCTTCAAAAGCACGGAAACAATGGCTGCGAAGACGGCAATCGGGGCAGCGGCCGCACTACGCTAATGTGCCACACATTATATTTTTGCCCATAGTGGCGTATCGTAGTGTGCCTTTGTTGTGGCGCCTCGCATGCTAATGATTCTGTAAAATGTGCTCACAATTTTTCACCATCTACGACAAGTTATCGCGTTTCACAAGATGGCTAGCGGAGTTGAGTGAAAAGATGGGAAGCACGTGTGCTTAATTACCGAGTACAGGATCATTTCGCAGTTTTGGACTAAGGTAAAAATGTCAGTATTTTTTCTTGTAGTTTTTTGTTTACTGGTAACCACAGACGTAACAATTGACTTCACGCTTTATTTTTAACCCGATTTTGTATATAACCATTTTAATGATTAGAGGAATCATTCGGCCAAATTTAAACCCACTTACTTTTAGTTATAATATTTCAATTGAAACATACCACTTTCCCCGTTTTCCTTCATGTATATTTATATTAATTCATGTGACCACTGCTTATAATAAAACAGGATATTCTTAAAGCAAAATAAAATTTATAAGTTTTGCAACAATTAACCCTTTTTGACAAGTTTCAATTACATATCAAGAATTTACGTATATGGGATACAAATTATTGATAATTAAATGAAACAAATTGTTTTAGGTTCTGCACGAGAATAGCAAAATCAGAACCCTTGAAAATTTTTAAACTCCGTCTGTAATGTAGGCCTGTTAGATATTTCAGTTTAAAACTGAGTGCAATACAATTTTATTAAAGTCTTGTTAAGTTACATGAACTTAAACATATAGTGTCCCCCACATAGAGAAGTAGCGTGTCCCTTTTATCGAACTTGGGGATGATTTATTCCTCTGGATTCTATTGAATGAGGTGTCCTCGATAAGGTATTTTACTCGAGCGAAAATCTATAAATATTTTTCAAAATGGCGTCATCTTTGCGAGATACGAGTTTTAAAACATTTAGCAGTGCCCCTCAATTTTTTTAAACTACATAGTGATATCAAAAATCGGAAAAAGTTTTCGGACATTTAGTAAGTCTTTCAACGCAATATACTTTAGAAAAATATTCGGTAATAAATTAAAGAAATGTTGAAAATCAAATTAATTTTTTTCATCTGTGAAAGATACATTACATGTTTCCCTAGTTAAAATAATTTTAGGTTTAATAGCATATAAGAAAGTACCTAAGTATCCGGCATTGCTCGATATTCTTCGAACCGTCACCTCTGCATACGGGCGTTTGTTATTACGTAGTAGAGAGTAACTGTGGACAATTACACAGAAATCAGATGAAAATTGTAATAAATTGGGAAATACACACACACACGCACACGAACGAACCACGCACGCACGCTCGCACGCATGCAGGCATGCAGACAGACACGAACGCTTACATGCACGCTCGTATGCATACATACTTATATTGATGTTTATATACATATTACGGCAAACTACATAACATTTGTAGTGCGAGTTTTATTCACCCTTGACTAGTTTTATTAATATTACGCTAAAATTTTTATATGTACTTTAAATATATACAGATAAATTATCAATTTTTATTGCCAAGGTAGAAGTAAACCATGAAAATACTCTCTTTTACGAGCAACTGAACACAATTTGGCGAAATATTCTACAAATTTCGATTATTTGGTTTTACTCGTAGTTTGTATGAAATTAAGTATACTTTAATATTTTATACCATTAAACACTGGTTTAAACGTTTAATTTTTTCTTCTTGAAATATTATCTTTATTTACATACTATCTTTAATTTATTACTATTCTCAATTCTATTAACTGCATTTCATTAAATTATTCCAAATTACTATTTCAATTAAAGCAGTTTAATATATAATTCTTTATTATTTCGTCTCCTGATTTTACTTTTCGCATGGACAATGTTACAAACACATACGAGTCTATAGAACAAGGTAAGTCATTATCACATAAAGGTTGTAACAACAATTTATCCTTATTCTCGTTTCAACCCTATACGGGTATTGATATGTCTTGTTACATTTTTAGTATCGAAGGTTCAAAACGACGTATTTTAAAACAAACCCTTTTTTTTTTGTAGAAATTAAATTTTTATTAACTTTATCATAAATATAACATCCCTAAATCTCTTATTACTAATAGTCTTTGACTTTGCGTCACACTTTTCAGTCTCTATTTTAGATATCTAAAGAAATATGAAAAAATAGAAAACAAAAACAAATTCTTTTTTAAGGCTCCATTATACTTTAGACTTGAAGAAGACAGAAACTTTTTCAGAGATCCAAAAAATAACCAAATCCAGGCTCGTTAACTATTATTCCATGGAGCCGCGTCTGATATTAATGACACCTATTCTAACAATGCTGTTCTTGTTAAGTTAATATCACAACTTAGAATATGGGCAATATGGTTCTAAAAATCATGCCTCCAAGTGTATAATTAATCACATATCACTGGTGTATAATTAATCACATATCACTGGTGAATAATTAATCATATATCACTGGTGAACAATACGAGCATGCCAAATGTTAATATTGTAATGTGTGTGTCGGAAAAAATATTTATTCAATATTCAACCTCATTTTTTTTTACATAAGTTGGTCTTGCGCGAGTGAAACATGCTATTTAGCCTGTATTAAAATGCCCCTGATAATTTAGTTTGGAACTCGCTACAATTATACAAGAGTACAAATTCCGCAAAATCATCAGAACCCAGCAGAACGACACATTAGGCTTTCAAGAGTCGTGGAACCATTCTATTTAAAATTCGACGAGATTGAACTAGAACCCCACATTGAATCTTAATTCTTATACTCTAGAATGGGCCTAGTTCCCACAGTGACAAAATGTATTTTACATGCAGATAGTAATCGCACAGCGCATATGGAAATTTCCCACCTCAATATATCATTTATACAAAATTTTAAAAGTGTCAGAAGTCAAAGTAAATCTTGTGAAACAATAGCTAACAGTGTGTAGTCCAAAACCCAAGATTTATTTGTATAATTACTATTGATATTTTAATTAAGTAGATTTAAAACAATCCATTTAAACATTTTAATTCATTAAAACCTTAATCCAGATAAAAAATGGCGATAAAGTTAAAAAAAAATTCTCTTACAATTTCAAGTTCAACGGTTTTCATATGATTATTCTAAACATTACATAAGATCAGAAAATGCTGTTGCTACCACATCGTATTTTGTGATTAAAACTCACTAAAATATGAAAAAAAAATGCGGGGCATTTTTGATTGCTTAAATGTCGTCCAGAATCAAATTGGGGCAAACACAAACTCTACAGACATTTCATAAAAATGTAGTTTTTATATTTACACCTATGGAGAAATAAAACACAGTAAGTAATGTTATTTCAAAAGAAATATTTAATGAAAATGAAGAGTTAACAGTCATATTGAAATGTCACTGTAATTGTATTAATATATAAACAGGTTTCCTTGAAAAGAAACTCATTAGTTGCACAGGTTAACCAACGGAATTTCCATTTCCTCATTCGTTACTTCAGAGTATTTTTATATTCACCTAAAGAAATATATGTATATATTTGACTGTAAATGTGGTGTACCTGAAAATTAAATAATTTTCATTTATTGTAAAGCAGTTTTTTAAAAGAAAATTGATAATTGATATAAAGAAAATTGATATTGCAAATTGATAATTACAGTTTCAATAAAGCGAGCATAAAAAATTCAACGCAATGTTTTCTAAAGCAAAGTTCACTACCGTTTCGGTGCCTGTGGCAATTGTTTCTAAAGCGACATGATATAAAATCTATAAAACACGAGGAGGTCACACATTAAGGGCACATTTGTTTCTATTAAACTATTTACAAATATTTATAACAATTTTCACCATAATACGTATTTCTTAAGTACATATATCTATATATATATATATATATATATATATATATATATATATATATATATATATGTATATCTATATATATATGTATATTTATATATATGTACATATATATATACATATATATATATATATATATATATATATATACACAATATATTGAACGAAGTAGGTACAACAAAAATGACATTAAGGTATATTTATTTAGTTTTCAGTTATGCTTAGCATTGTAGTTTTTGAACACGACACGTAAAATTATCGATTAATAAAAATATGAATATATAAAACTATCGCCATATATGTGTATTAATGTGAAATATCACTTTAAGTAATCCATATGTTTAACCTATAAAGCTTTAAAAAAAAATTACAACTGGAATTATTTCGTATACAATTCTGTAAAAAAATCATTTTAAAATCCCTTATATCATTCTTTTAATTAATACCCTTACACGATGCATGAAATTTAAAAAAAAATGATTATTACAATTTCCCTCTAAAACTTCCAAACAAGTATTTTTAAATCTCGACAACTGATATTTTTCAGTCAATGTGCTTTATTATTATAATTGTTTCTAAAAACCGGCAGTGACAGACAAAATGTCATGGGACTGGTCTTGTAAAAATCCCTTTTTTCGTTTCGAAGTACAGAACTAGACAAAATGCTTAAAGTAATTTCATCCACGCGTCTTAAAAAGAATTAATAGAATTTTATCCATTTATTGGCTCACTAGGAACAAAGTTGAAAAAAATTATCCTTTTTCACAGGTCTTCCATTTCTGTGTTATAAAAGTATTAGGCAATAAAAAGATCGTAATTGTATTAATTTATTGACTTAAATATGTAGAGGAATTAAAATAAGGTATGTTTTATGATTAATTCTTGTACGTTTGTTGTCTTTTTACCTGTATGTGACACTAAAATTCAAATTAGTCCCTAATTTGAAGTGGAATGATTCTTTAAGTTAAGTTAAAATGAAACCTACATGCCATGATCTGTCGCAAACCACGGCGATATGTTGCTCTTTGAAACAGGTGATCCTTTGCACATTGAGAACCGACACTCGAACTAAAGGAGACTATATTGCCTGATCGTAAGACTACTACAGCGTGACAAAGCGAAACAATTACTTTTTTTCGAGGAACGGTGTCAAAATATTATTTGACGTAATTCGCATCGATTTAAGTGGAATCAACGTAATTCAAGGACTGTCCGTGTATGACTTGATATTGGTGGTAATATATACGTATAGGTAACACGGTACAATAATCATGGAAAAAATTTAAGAATCAAGCCGTGTACAAAACATTACTATATACACAATCAATATTAGAATTTGATGCAGGTGGTTTTTATCAGTATTATTGCCAGGAAATAAATCACGTATATCATCCATTGAATCAGAACATGGACGAGATCCATTTTTCACAAAATTGACATGGGCATTCGCTTTTATTATATGTATTTATTAATAAAATTGATACCAAATTCACTTATTGAAACTTCTTCTTCCCGGAAGTCCCTCTCCGATCCGCATGACCAAGTAGTAGGGCGGGCAATATAGCCATATGTAAGATACGCGCCTCGCACTCTGTTGTCTTAATGAGTTAATTGACCGATTATTAACTCTAAGACTGAAAAATTAGTTTGCATGATTGAAGGAATAAAAATTTAGTCACGACCAAGATTAATTTTTCTAATCACGACTAATGCAATCATGAATAATTTAGTCGACTGAAACCCTTACTTCATTAATCAGTAGACTAAGAAATTAAATTGATTAGGGCCAATACGAATAGCTAGTCAACGTCCCCTTTTCCTTTACTTGGAATGATAAGCGAATTCCCCTTTATCTTGCATTGTTTCAGCATTATCAATCCGGTAATCATATATTTTATCATGAGGTATATGATTATTTTTTTCTTAAACTATGGATATTCTAATAACAAAGTAATTTTGGTAATCAGACATATGGTTCCAGACAAAATTTTCTGATGTGTGTACTACTGTCGATAATTTATCCTAGATTACGGAGATTATATTTTGTGGAAGGATTCAATAATAGAAAAAAGTACTGTGTTGAATTTTTTATTCATGAAGATTATACTTTATGACTTATTATAACTCACATATATTTCTAATAGATATGAAAAGTATGTTTTTATTTATTACAACTTATCTCACATTTTTTGGCTTATACCACACAGGAAAAATTAATAATAAGTGTAGTCGTTATGTACAAACCTATTTAACTTACTTAACAATAAGTTTAAGGAACAGTTTCAAGGAAATCAGGAATTGACATAACCATTAAAAATATAAAATTATTATTAATTGTAGTTCATGTAACGTATTTAGTTGAAGTATTTGTATAATTAACTTGTAAATAAAATATGGTTTATACATTTTAATTTTCTACATTTTAATTCTCTATATTAGTACTCCCAATATTAATTACATCAGAGAAACTCTTTTGACAACTGATTAAGCTTGAATTAAGAAAAAAGATCAAAGACCTATTTGTTGTTCCCTATTTTGAAAGCTTTCTAATTATTAGTCAGCAAGGTTGACGTGCTTCATAATGTTGATAGTTAAAGATAAATTAAATAAATTTTGTTGTGGCATCATTACTTTTAATTTGACACTAGATTCCATAATGGCGTGCATATTCATTCACCTTTGACAAATATGCTCTATAAAGACTGTCAAAAATCCATATGTCCTTGGTGTTATTGCTTGCGGTAACAAATCTAAATAAGAAAGTGTATATTTTTATTTATTCTTTTATTTGAATGTTTAATACTTAATTAAACAAACAAGTATGACAGAACGAAATACGATATCATTTGGTGCAGAAATAATGACATGTTTTATGCTCTTATAAAAAGTATGGGACTTTTTAGCATTTTTTGTTTTTATGCCCTTTTTAATTTTTTTCATGTTCCATTTGTGTACATTTTTGAGAAAAGTTTGTACTTAACTTGTATGAATATATATGCAGATATGCATATAGCGTTAACGATAAACTATACCTATTATTTCTAGAAATCTAATCACGAAAATGCTCCATCGACACTCGTCATTATTTTCTTAGTATCATCTAATTTTACGCTATAGATAACGACATGCATTATTTTCCTTAACGTAAAATGTGTAATTTATTACGAGCAAACGGTAATTTTGAATGTTGCAATTTTTAACATTGCCTATATATTATATTTTTTGAAATACCATATTTTAATTCATAGTCGTATTAACAAACATCTAGTGCAGATAATTTAAAAGCGACACCGAGGCCTCATTAGATCAAGTGTCATACTTGCTGCTGTTACTATGAAAATGTACATTTTACCATCTACATTTTTAAGTTAATGGAAATCTATTTGGAGTACTATTCTTTATATAAAAATGCGCATTTCGGAATTTTATTTAGTAATTTATACGCATAAATGCGCTAAGTAGCATTAAGTTAACCGTTCAAAGCAAAATCGATTCGTAAAAAATAAGGAAGTAGTAAAGTTATATGGCAGTATTATCAGAACAAACAGAAAAAAATAAGCAATTATGGGATTTGCTCATATTAAACGTTGTAAGTTTTATTAGAATATTTTCAAAACAAACACATTCTTATTATTTTCATAAACCGACTATTACGAGTTTGACGCAACATGGTTTTTTAAACGAATTTATATTCTCACCAAGTCTTTCACATTTTAACTCTTACTAAATACACTAAATTTATTAAAAATTATACATTTTTCGCCGTATGGATTTTTAGTATTTTGGCGTTACTATTAATTATAAAACTAAAAATTAAAATTACTCTTTTCTTTACATTTTAAGCTCACTATGCTATTGGCCCGCTACGGTTTCAAAAATAATAAACCTGTCCTCCACACAATTATATTGGAGACCTCTGGATTAGATCGTTATACGTACATAATCATATTAAATATTTTAAATTTAGTAGGTAAATAAGGAAAATTATATCATAGGCACTTCCGAACATAGAATATTTTAAAGAATTATTTCATAGGAAAAAGTCATGTATGTTCATGTCTAATGCATACATATATACAAATATATATATATATATATATATATATATATATATATATAATATATATATATATATATATTTGTATATATATATATATATATATATATATATATATATATATATTTGTATATATATTATATATATATATACTTACATATATATTTATATATATATATATATATATATATATATATATATATGTGTGTGTGTGTATAGGTTTACATCGTAATTGTTTGGTTAGTTCGCCGCTACAAATTAATTAAAATTTTAACGGTTTTATCGGGATTACTCCTTCCTTATCATTACCCTAAATTTGTATGGTTCAATTTATATATTTTACCAAAGAAAAACATGAATTTTTCATTTAAAATTATCGTCTTCTGTAAATAAGAAATTAAGGTATGCGTTAAATTTACTATCAGACCTTCTTGTCGTAGTAATATTAGGTCATTAATAAAATATTCTTTATATTTACAGGAAGTTTATTGTAGACATAAATTTAGAACTGTTTGTATCTAAAATTGGTTTTAATTACAGAAAGGGTCGCCTTGAATAAAAATGCTAATTGTTTAGACAAGTTATCATTTCAGTTTCTACCTCAGAGTACACGATAAAATAAGCACTTACGAATGTTTAACTCATTTGTTTTGAGTCGTAATTTCACAACTATATGATATTGACATTGAAATTGATCATCGAATACTAAATATTTTTTGGAATATTGTTTTATTTAGCAAGTATAACATATTTCATAGTTTCGTCTTGTATACAAGTAATGGTCGAAACCAGTCTAAAGCCATTTAATGATGTAGATGTATACGTAATAAATAATAATCTTTTAAACCTTTTTATTTATATACAGTATGATTATGACTACTAAATCCACGCAAAAATTAATACAACGGCGCATTATTACTCCTGAGGAAAACGTTTGAACTGACGATGTAATTTTATTCTCTGATATAATTTTAATAAACATAGGCCTAATTGCAATCCAAGCAAAATTAAATATTCAAGCTATCTGTATTATTTAGCGAAATTTAACTTTTATCGAATTAAATTATATTCAGGGCGGGTACTTGATTGTTTTTGAAGAAATTTATTATCAACGGAGCATATTTTTCGGCTGTACGTTTTGGTCGTAGGTCTCATTAAAGTCGTGCACCTGTATGTTCATTACATTCCAGCCACTTGAACTATGGAATTAGATGTAGAAAATAGACATATTTCGTGAAGTATTGCGGAATCCAATGCTGTATAAAGTATTCCTCAATCTATAATATTACTGAGAATACTCCCATTTGCATAAGTTTCATTATTTTTCCTAAATGTTGATTCTAAGTGAACATAAAGAAATGTGGTTTTGTCGTTATTGTACCGAAGGAATCACGCTTGTAGTGGACTATCTTTAAAAATAAAAGTATTTCCTGTTATTTCGTTCGTGAATGAATACCCCTATCATTAATAGGGACCATTAAAACAAAAAATTAATACAGACGCTCACTTCTATAGAGCTTATGACGACTGTAGGGTAAAATTGTATTGTCAGTAAATAGCAAAGATTACGTATAAGACTCATTTCTGATCTTTTACTACTATGAAATTTGCATAAAAGTTATGATATAAACGTTATGTACTCTTAAGAAAACACCCGTAGGATCATGTTAGGTAGACAATGATTTCAAGTTGCTATCGCAGTCAGAATTTGTGTCACCAGACTTCTTTACGGATTTGAGATGAAAAAGGCTTTCCCACTTTTCAATTTTTGTCCGAGAGTTTTTGACTGGAGTGGTAGATTCCACGCCCCTAAGAATTACTTTTCCGACATGTAATTCCATAGTTCAGGTGACTGGATCTCAAATATATATATATATATATATATATATATATATATATATATATATATATGTATATATATATATATATATATATATATATATATATTTATATATTTATATTTAATAAAAGTAAGGAAAAATTATATATTGATATACTATTCCCCAATATTATCTATTAAAATATATCCAGGTTCATGTACTTCACGAATATATTTACAGCTGTATTTATATTACACATTTAAATTACTAATATATTTAGTAATGAATAATGCAATATTGTTAAATATGATGAACATAAACATTCACCACTTTAATGAGACCTACGACCAAAACGTACAGCCGAAGAATATGCTCCGTTGACGGTAAATTTCTTCACAAACACTTAGTACCCGCTCTGACTATAATTTAATTTGATAAAAGTTAAATTTCGCTAAATAATACACAGAGCACAAATATTTAATTTTGCGTGGATTGCAATTAGGCCTATGTTCATTAAAATTACATCAGAGACGTCAGTTCAAACGTTTTCCTCAGGAGTTATAATGTGTCGTTGTATTAATTTTTGCGTGGATTTAGTAGTCATAATCATAATATAATGTTTAAAAAAATCATTATTTATTATGTAGATATCGACGTCATTAAATGGTTTTAGACTGGTTTTGACCATTACTTGTACACAAGACGAAACTGAAATCTGTTATACTTGCTAAATAAAACAATATTCCAAAAAATATTTAGTATTCGATGATCAATTTCAATGTCAGTATCATATAGTTGTGAAATTACGACTCAAAACAAATGAGTTAAACATTCGTAAGTGCTTATTTTATCCTGTACTCTGAGGTAGAATCTGAAATGGTAACTTTACTAAACACTTAACATTTTTATTCGAGACGACCCTTTTTATAATTTAAACTGATTTCAGATACAATACGGTCTAAATTTATGTCTACAATAAACTTCTTGTAAATATATAGACGAGTTTCTTAATGATGTATTATTTCTACAATAAGAAAGTCTGATAGTAAATTTGACGTATACCTTAATTTCTTATTTACAGAAGATGATAATTTTAAATGAAAAATTCAAGTTTTTCTTTGGTAAAATATATTAATTGAACCATAAAAACTTAAGGATGGAGTAATCTCGATAAAACCGTTAAAATGTTTATAAATATTGAAAAATAAATTGATAAATTGGAGCATGCGGCTCCAATTTATTAATTTTATAATTGTTACTTTTTATAATTGTGATTCTTCGGTTATTGTTTTTCTTGAGACTTTCGTGTTTACTTGTTTGTAGCGGCGAACTAACCAAAAAATTACGGTGTAAATTTATACATACATATAAATATATATATATATAAATATATATATATATATATATATATATATATATATATATTTATGCATTAGACAGGAACATACATGACTTTTTCTTATCATATAATTCATTCAATTATCATATGTTCGGAAGTGTCTATGATATAATTTTCTTTATTTACCTACTAAATTTAAAATATTTAATATGATAAGGTACGTATAACGATATAATCCAGAGGTCTCCAATGTAATTATTTGGACCATGTAGCGGGCCAATAGCATAGTGAACTTAAAATGTAAAGAAAAGAGTAAATTTAATTTTTCAACGTGTATCATTTATTAAAAAAAAAGAAAGCCTCAGGTTTTCAAATTTTTACACTAGTGAGAAGATTAACATTTTTTTTTATTTGCACAGTGCATCAAAATCAGCTGATATTTTAGAAGTGGCTATGCGCAGAATGCCTGTAAGACGAGTGTCTGATAAAGATGCTCTTGTATTTATCTTGTTATGTTTCATGCGGGAAAAAAGCTTTTCGGAAGTGTATGTACTACCAAATAAGAAAATTTGTTGGAGAGCTAATTTTATAAGGTTTGGGTATTAGTTGCGGTTAATATACTTTTAGAAAAAATTCAACAAGTCCGTTTGTAAGGCAACCGTCATATGCCGTTTTTGGGACAGAATTGCTTTGTATTTCAATCAATTCCAATTATAGGTTTAACTAGGCACATGCAATGTATTTTGAAATGTGTTTTTAACTTTAAATGTATTTTGAAATGCTTTCATGTTGGGTATTTCTGATTTGATAACTATGAATCTCTCCTTAAACTCATTCCTCAACCTTTGTAACAACGACGGGTACTTGCCTAAGTCCATTGTCTCTTAATCTCTTGAGGATGAGGTCTCACAATGTACCAAGTGCTTTTGCACCAGTTGTTTTTTCAATAATATGAGCCTTTTTATGAAAGCTTGAACACGTGCATATAACTTCGTGCAAAGTTGATCTTTTCCTTGCAGTTTTAGATTAATATCAAAGTGATACTTAGTTATGTCAACTAGGGAAGCCAGATTAACCAGCCACTGCTCATTATTAAGAAAATTAATACCTTGGCCTTTGTTATTAAGAAATTTTTTTAACTTCTTTGAGCAAAGAATAGAATCGCTTTAGTGTGGCTGTTCTGCTAAGCCAGCGAACGCGACTGAAGTATACATCTTCATGATCTGCATCTACATCAGAGAGAAAAACCTGAAGCTGTCTGTGTTTGAGTCCTCTTTCACGTATTAATTTAACTGTCTGCACTATTTAACAATCACGTGTTTCAGCGCAAGTACTTGCACATAGCTTGATAGATAATACAATGAGGCTGTATAATTGTATGTGTATATGACGCTATTGCGTATTAATGCCACAAAACCATTTGCTCTTCCTGTCACGGCTGGTGCATCATATATAGTTAAGCCGCAAAGATTTTCAATTTCAAGCCCATATTTTTCCATGCAACTCTTTATTTCTTCGTAGATATCTTGTCCTATGGTTGTATATTTCATCGAACGCAAATCAAGCAATTCTTCGTTCACTGTGTAGTTTTCTTTTGTTTCAAAAAACTTTTTGTTATTAATTATAACACATAGCGTTCCTCGTAACATGAAATTTTGAAATGTCACTTTGTTTTGTCAAATTTGAAATGTCAAATGTTTCAATGTCAGGTCACTTTTAGATGAATTTTCTTCATATATACGAAGCAAAAGTGATTATTTTCCGGATGAAAAAAAATATTTTCTTTCTTGCGTATTTCATAATGTTAGATAACATATAAAATAAATTTATAAAGAAAGTAATAATACAAACCTTTTAAAGAAAAAAATTAACCTCAAGTATATACTTTTCATTAGTTTCTTTTTATAGAATTGAGGTGACATGTTATGAAATGTATTTATTTAGGGCTCCGGTTAAGTGTTTACCACTAGCCATGTGAAGAAAAAAAGTAACCGCCACATCTGCCAAATTTCACACACATACATATTGATTGTAATAAAATAATTGGCAATTTATACACAAGCAACCTCTCATATGTACAACCTCTTTACTTGCTACTACATCGACATAATTACACGAAAGCTATGCTTGAGCCTGGAGAATATTATTTTTACTACATTATTATCGTTAAATTTGAATATACATCAATAAATTTCTGATAGTTAAAGTCAAAAATTATACGTTTATGAAATATTCAATAAAAGTAATATTTGTAGTGAAAATGTTCGACTTATATTAAAAATGCCAAATAATTTAACACCACAAACAATAGTTAAATAACGATTTTAAATTTGGTTTAGAGTACAATAATAGTTTATATGAATATATCTATTAAGCATAGCCTTCGATGTTTAGTTTGCAAATTGTGTTTTGGAGAAAAAAATTAAGTTTTTTATAGTTTTTGTATCTTCTTCAAATTTTGTTAATGTTTAATCTTCATGAGGTGATATGTAATTTCTTCGACCTTAGCATATTCATCTAGGGACTAGTCTCTCGAAAGTGTTTCATTCCATTACTTACTAAACGTGTTTTGTGATATATCGAGTGTCAATCCTTTGATTGATAATAATCTGGTGGAAATGTTTTTAATTAAATCTTCTGTAAAACCTAGCAAAAATTTATATTTACTTGTTTCATCAGATTGGAATCGATACAAAAATAAATTAAAGAAAACAAACTAAAAAAACAATCCCACAAAGCAAGAGAGTCAATATTTAAATAAACCCTTAAAATTACCAAAACATAAATAATTTTGGGTAGCTGTAAACTTCATGTATAATAATAAATACTCACTCCTCCTGTATCATTGCCGGCGAAAGAGTTTTAGCAAAAATTAATAAAGGTTAAGGTCATTTGACAAGGTCGGGCTGTTAATTGTGCCTGTAAATATATGGTGTAGGTACGGCCTAACAAAAAAATTGGTGAAATATATTTATAATCTGGAAACATTTATTGGAATTCAGATAAGCAAATTGAATTAAATTTAATTGAAAACCATTTTATTTCTCTTTATTGGGAGTTCAATAATTTTAGCATTATTTAGAAAACTGAAAAAGTAATAGGGTAGTCTGTGAATAAAATAGATATTAACATAAAATTTATTTTAAAATTATTGATATTAGTGTTCTTTGCCGTAAATAAAATTAAATCGACTTATAAAATTATTTTTTTTCAAACAATGATTAATGCCATCAAATCTTATACTTACCGGTAATAAAATATTTCTTACAGTTTTGGTTAGTGTTGTTGTTTTTAAAAACAATCTCCGAATACCACGGCATTTTGAAAAAAATTCCAAATGCTCCTGACGTACTGCGATTAAAAAAACAGTGTTTGAAGCGCGATCGGGAATGCCTAATTTTAATCATATCGGTTGTCACGCACCGCGTCGCCTTAACGAATTTCTCTTGATCTTTGGTGTCAACAAACGAAACTTACTTCTGTGATTAGTATAGATAAATTAGAATAGTTGTGACATTTAAAATAATATAATAAGTAAACATGCCGTAAAAAAATTCTGCAGGTTTTTTTCTTAAAGCGACCTAATGGCATCTTACTTTAAAAATACCTCATGTAAATTATTATACTTTTCCAATATTTTTTGCAAAATTTATTTATTGCTGAACAATAGTGCTAATAGATGAAATAATTGCAATTAGTCTATAATTAAGTGATTATATTAATTTCTATTAATTTGCGACTTGCGCCCCATTTGTAAAATATTAAAATGTAATAATTTTGTCATTAAATAAAATTTAAATCTGCTAAACAATTTGATCAGGATTCACTGTCAGATGATCTCATATACTTACAAAGATTTATACCGCCAATATAGTTGAATAAAGGCCTTTAATGTATCACGATCGACAAAAAGTGTACTCAGTGTTTGAGGACTCAGATTTACATATTACTTAAAAGCCTATGCAAGCGGAACTTGCGATAAGCATTTGAGTAAAGTTTTTTCCCCGCTGAACGGGGGGTAACGTAGATCAAACTCATTTCCCGTTTCAGTCTTCTGGCTGCCAAATTTTGATTGAAGAAATATTATATTTTTTTTTGACGGGAAATTAATTTGATCACTCGCATACATACAGAAGGTTCATTATCATAATTAACTCAAAATAGGCTCCTACTTATTCGTAATAAATAACCAGGTTCCTTATTTTTGAAGTTGGTACCAGAACTATCGACCAACTTAAAAATTTTTATAATTTAATTTATAATGTAAATTTAAAACTTCAGCTTCTAACGTGCTCATAATACTAAAATGATTAAGGGCGTATTTGCAATATAAAATTTTTGATTTGTTTGAGTTGATAGGCAGTGCTGGCACCGACTTCAAAAATAAGTAACTTATTTATTGCGAATAAGTAGGTACCTAAATTAAATTAAATATTTTTCTTTTAATACGTAGTTTTTTAATTCAGTTTTTTAAGATGTTTTATTTTAGAATTTTTAGTGATTCATATATTAATATTAATCATTACAAATCCTTTCGTTCTTAAATTATTGTATAATTATCAAAAATCACGACCAATACCTAGTGTATAGACAATTTCATCTTTGTTTCAATTTGGTTAATAATAACACATATAAATAAAGTGAAATGAGTATTAGCCGCCAGTAGTTAGCTGTTAGCCGTTGAGGAGTTTCGTTCTCTATATGCGAAGTCCAATATCAGATTTTGTAAATTGAAAACTACTACTTCAGGAGTTCGATTCTCCATATTCAAAATTGAATTTCAGATTTTGCAGAGTAATAACTTAAGTAACAACTAACCAGTAGCATATATATTGAATCACAATCGAATTACTACCGTCCGTTAAGAAGTTACTTTATTCGTCTTCAGAATGTCTATGTGTGATGTTGATTATGCAGTTATTTTTCAGTTTGATTGTGCAGTTCATTTGCAAAGCAAAAACTAAAAGTTTTTAATTATATTAAATATCTTGAATCACGTTTGATTTACTACCATTCGGTAAGGAGTTCCAGTGTTCATATTCAAAACGCATCGTCAGACTCTAACGTGATCGATAATGTAGTTATTTTGCAAAGTAACAACAACCAGCAGCAAATATCTTGAGTCATTTTCAATTTACTACCATTCGTTAATGAGTTCCATTGTTCATCTCCAAAACTCAGCATCAGTCTCTGGTCTGGTCAACGGTGTAGTTATTTTACATAGTAACAACTACTAGTACCAAATATATTTAATCACGGTTGATTTGCTAATATCCGTCAAGGAATTTCATGGTTCATATCTAGAACTAATCATCAGACCCTCATCTGGTAAGGGGAGTAATTATTATATAAAATAACAACTACCCGTGGCCACTATCTTGAATCATATTTGGTTTGCTGCCATTCATCAAGGAGTTCCATCGTTCATTTCCATACCTCATAATCAGATCATTATCATGTTTATATAGGAACACACCTATAGCGATCTCTTTTAAATAGAAAAATAATCATCAATATCGTTCCAGTCGGTAAAGAGCTATCGCTGAACGCACATAACAAAAAAATATTCCTACGAATTGAGAACCTCCTCCTTTTTTGAAGTCGATTAAAAAAACATAGAAAGGTGTCGTTGAAAAAACTTTACCAATAACATAATGAAATAAAAAAATGTGTCCGCTGTTAAATGTGTTGAGAGTGTTGAATTATATTGGTTTTAAGATGGATTTTAATGTAGCCACGTATTAATCGCCGTCGACTTTTGAAGGAATTTATTATATAATTCTATACGGATAGGTCTGAAATTTTAAACATTGGTGGGCCGTAGGGGAAGAACGGACAAGTGGATATACATGGTGACATTATGGAAATCTACTAATTGAATACGGAATCCTGATAATAGTAATCTAAATAATTAATAATTTAGCGTTTTTTTTTAAATTAATACCGAAAGAACTCCACGGTTACAAAAGTAGTATAAAATCTTAATCCATATAGAGTTGACGAAAATGGTTTCAAAAGCACTAAAATACGACCTAAAATTATGTTAAAGGGTAAACTTAGCATTCCATAAACAACATGCGGAGCGTGAAAATTAAATTTCCCTTCGAAAGAAATTAATTCCATACTTGTTAAAATAACTTTTGTGAAGTTATCTGAGATAATTTCAAGTATCATTGAGTGTACAATGTGTTCTTGACATTGTTTCTCTATTACTAATCTACAATAAAGTTGCACGCCTATAAATTTTACATCATTAATAGAGATAACTAAGGGTAAATGATTTTACCAAACTATATGGAAAAGCTTAAACTCTCATAAAAATACCTGCTTAGAATATATACATATATATAATTTATTATATAGTCAGTACTCATTTCTAGAAAACAAATATTTTTGTTAACATTTTTTAAATTATTTACAGGACTTAATATTTTCAAAACCATATATAGCTTAAGTTATTATGCTAAACTTGAACATCCTAAAAAGTTTTTAAAGGCGCAAGGTGTGTGAAGAGTGTCAAAAAATGTATCGCTCGTACTAAACTCACTCATCTCCCCGACTACTAATTACGGATTTAGGTTTCAATTTTCTCCACAAAACTGTCAATTTGAAGCAGTTTAATTGCGTCTATCTTCAGAGGAGAATGAGAAATGATTAATTTTTTTTAAATAATGTAAATTTACAGTCACTGGAAAATATGTAACGAAATATTTGTTTGTTTTTTGTGAATGAAATATTAGCTTTTGTAACCTTTATAAGGTTTAATTGACTTATGGTAGTAATTTATATTGAATGTAAAGGTTTTTATTAGGTTGGCAACTTATAAACCGGCTATATCTGTAGACAAACTTTTCAAGTTTTTATATGTAGTCAATAAAATCAATCGTTAATCATATGAGTACCGTCAGTATCTAACACATGTCGCCAATGTGTAGACAGAGCTAAAGTTCAGTTCTAGTAGAAATCTTCAGGCTTTTGAATCTCTAAATTTTCTATCACGTAAATTATTAGACAAAGAGCGGAACATATGGTAATTAGATAATGAAAGATCTGGAGAGTACGGTGGGTATAGTAGAAGCATAGTCCATCCGAGTGAAAGTAGTTTTTCTGGCGTTAATATTGTTACGTGAGGTTGAGCATTGTTATGTAGAAAGTAAACTTTGCTTTGAATGAAGGAAGTTTTGAGTTAATTTTGCTCAATTTTCTCAATAAATCTTAACTGTAATTATACTGTTATCTTGAAAGAATAGTTCGAATGAATAGCTCTTCCAATGAATAGCTCGTAACTATTTATACCCCGTCATGCACTCAGAAGTATCTTTTGTTCAATATTATTTAGTGGTCTAGGTGGACATATTCTCCAGTTCCTAGCCACTGCCGTTTACGATAAAAATTAACATAAGCCCTCTACTTTTCATCTCCTGTAACCAGATACTTCATAATCTCTTCTGTATGATGGGAACTCATTCTACTCAGACAGGAACCAGTCCCAAGCACACATTAGCTTTCCTCTAAAGTTGAAAAGGTTTTGGACCACGTGGTAGCCAAACGGAATATTTCCACTTCCTTCTTAAAGAATGAAGTTGTTTTTTTCTTTTGCAGTGTAAGAGGATGAAAATATCTCTGCCAAATAACGTTAACTTAATCTAGGATATGTTTCTATAGGACTTTTAATTTTTTTTAAATCAATAGTAGGAGGTCGCTTTCGAGGTGGTTTTTTCGGACAGATCAAAATTCCTTTTTTGAAATCTTTGAAACTATCTCTGGATGTATCGTAAGAAGGCATATCTTTGCCCATTGTTGTGTATATATTGCGTGGTGTTTCGCTGGTTTTTTGCCCTAAACGACATTCATGAAGAAAGAGTCGTCCAAGTTCATTTTGTAATATTTCAATTTTCAATTTATTCTTTACTTGCCGATTACTCAATTGCAAACTGAATTGAAGTTTAAATGCCGCATTTTTATATAAGCCACAAAAAAGATACAATGTGCTTCTATAACATTCCAGAAATCGGTCGAAAAAAGTGGCAAGTTTATAATTTAATATAGGAAAATACAACCACGTGAAAGGTTTCTATTACATTAAAATATTTTGAAAACAACATTTTTTTAATAAAGAGAAGCTATGTCTATCTGCTTGCATACTCACACAATCTAATTATTATACAGTTTTTTCCCTAACGATTATTTTCTTGTAAAATAATAAGATTCGTGCCTATAAATTGAAAGAAAACGGAACCCTTATAAACTCGCACATCCATCCGTTTGTCTGTTTTTTTATTAGAAACCGTTTTATTTAGGAAAATTAAATTTGACAACATAATAATGCATCTTAACCGGCATTATATCTCAAAATGCCATATATCCCAAAACTTGGATTCTTTAATACTCATGTGAAAGTTTTAGAGCGAAAACACAAAGTATTGGAAAATTATTTTCAAACACATGTATTGTATAGAATACCAATTACATAAGCAAATTTTACGGATTACCTAATTATTTGTTGCAAAATTTTATTAAATATGATTCCTGATATTGCTGAAAGTATCCAAAAACTTTTTGTCAAAAACTGTTTGACGTAGAAACTCAAAATTCATCAGAGTGGCCAAGTATATTATATCTAAATAGGTAACATTCAAAAATAGTCAAAAGAAAATTTTAAACGAGACAAGTTAGTAATAATTTTGTTTTTAATTTCATGTATCTCGTGATATGTCAATTGAAAGAACAAGTTACTAAATTTGGTTAAGAAAGTTTTTAAGATAGTTATTATAAGTTCATGAAAATTTAATCTGAAATTATAACACAGATCTACAAAAGTTAAAATTAAAACGTAATTTTAATAACGAGACCAAAATAACTGGGCACATAAGACTATATAGTTTTCAGAAAAAACATCCTGAACTAGGAGTTGGCCAGGCGAAAGACCTCTCTATGATATGAGTCATAAGTCTAAATATAGTAGAAATCAATAACTTTTACGACCACCTTTCACTTCCTAGAAAAACTGAGTAAGTATTTTAATGTAGAAGGTATTGGCAACCGACGAAAAAAGAAATGTGCTAATATAAATAAGAAAGCTCCGTGTTGATATTAGCCGTTTTTTGACAATGGTTTTAAGATAATTTTATCCCAATTTAATAACATTTAAAACTTTTACTCGGGTTAGGCGGCCATATCTTTCACTTTTACGTGATTGATAAGCTATGTGCGATGAAAAGCGGTGACTGTTCTCTTTCTGGTACTTAACTGACTTTGTTTTCTAAGCCAAGGAAACTAACCTGTTAACCTGTAAATAGTGCCCTGTCCGAACTTTCCAAAATCTTCTTTACTCTCGAAAGGAATCATGATATGTGAACAAATCATCAAAACCAAATTACCCGTTATTGGTCTAGGAAATTGACTTGAAATTCTAGCTTCGAGCAATAACTCCATTGACCACGTTAACTAAATTTAGAAATCGTGAAATATAACGAATGTGAATTTGAAGTAAGCGATCAAGTTACTCAATAAAACTTATTATCATATGAAAATTATATTCCAAATCAGCCTTCTAATATCCCTGATCTCTTAAACTTTCTCCAAACTTCCTCGACCCTCAGCCTCGTGGTGAAATTTCAAATGACAAAAAAAACCAAAGTCATAAAGGTGATGATGTCGAAAAGGAGTAAGAAAATTCACGACAAATACTACAAATTGTGTCCTCTTATTAAAAATTATTGCAATTATTAATTCAAACAATGAGATTCCATCGAAGTTGCTTCATGAACCGTTACCGATTTTCAAACTCTTTAATGTTGTTTTAACTTACATGACTATTTTAAACACAATGTTTCCGTTATCTAATGAAGATGTTACTATGATAACCGACAAAAGATTTGATTATTGTGTTAATTTCTTCCAAAATAAAAATATTTGACAAAAATGGACTAAATAAACTATTTTTCTTGGAAAGTGTTCTTATCCCATACGCCAAATAAGACACTTTTCCTAATAACAAAGAAATCACATTTTACTCATCTTTATGGATTTTCCTTTTCTTGCTGTAGACAAAGGGCCACACTTACTGTGTACATATGAAACATTTATATTTTGTTCATTATTTGGTATCTAGGATATAAGTTCAAAATATATCTCGACTGTCTTAGAGTTACCTTATAAGACATAAAGTGCCATGGTTAGTACTTAATGCAAAGCCCGGCTCATTCTAAACAAGTTTTCCATACGTTGAGGATAAATTGTACTCAGCCTCATCATATAAACAATTAACCGATTTACAGATTAAGGAAATTTTTATTTTACAGGATAGGTTTTTAAATATATGCTTCAGTTTTAACACTGCACATAAATTAATTTACTATTACTCAAAAGATTCATAGATAAAGGTCAAACCACTTAAGAAAGAAATTTTATTGAATCAAATGTATGCGGCCGTTATTAGGGATAGACATATTAATATTCGTATATCCTCGAACACCCGAAATTCAGTAACTACGAAATTCCCTTGAGGTACAGAAGGAGGTCAAAAATTTATTATTATTGTAAATTAAGTGTGTTGTGCGACTTCGTGTTGTAGTTTAAAAGCCGCATTTAAGTTTTTAATTAATTTTATAAATAAACAAGCATTCAAACTTGGAAACGAACAAAAACATTTTTGAAAAGAGATCCTTATAAGTCGTTATTTGAACTATAATTTGAACATATTTTAATTTTTGTTTACCCAATGCATCGAAAGTTCAAAGTGTGGAAATAAATGGATCAAAAATGAATGAAACTGAGAAATTAAATGAATATTTATACGTTTTCTCTTTAAAATTAAAAAAAATAGTTTTAGGTGGATCGGATAAATTTTAAAAATATAGTATAGAGTTATGTTCGAGTACTTTGATAATATATTGAATATATAATGAGAAACGAAGACATTAATATTAACGTTAAATCTATTATTCTCCGAGTTTCAAAACAAATGTATCTAAGGTATATTAGGAAATTGGCGGTAATTTAGTGTTTAAATCCTGAGCCAATTTATAATTAAAATTCTGGAGAGTACATGTTTTTTAATTCTTTACATTATTAAAGCGAAGAAGTACAGTATTGTGCAACTTATTTAACATGATTTATAAATATCGACTTATATGTATAGATTGCAAGCAAGTACATATTATATGCCGTGTACGAATAAATTGTCTCAACTATTTTATCTTCCTTCATATTCTGGAATTTCTTGCCCATAAATCTCTCTCGGTGAAATATTGTTCATATCATGTTAGTCTTGAAAACTAGAGTGGAAAACGAGATTGGGAAATTATCTCATCTTACAATTAAATGAAACTACGTGATGTAGTATTATTTCTACTTAATAATGTACATTATTTCTACTAAGTAGAAATAATATTACATCACGTAGTTTCATTTAATTGTGAATAATGAAATTCCACAAAATTAAAGCCAAATGTATTCAATATTCCATCTTACTTCAACAGGTTGGTGGCAGTGACTCTATAAGACCTTTTCTTGTTTAATGTTACTCTCTTGTATATTATCCTTTAATTTTTTAAGCCAATTGAGAAGCATTATGATTTTATTCTCTATCATATAATTTCAAGAACTCAAATATGTTTACTTATTTTTTTTAACGTTATGGTGATCCGGGGTAAATTAAAAAAATGGAGAAAAATTATATACCCTTGTTCTTTACTTTTTAATGATTATTCCTATGCCGATGACATAAAAACCTTTTTTATTCTTTTTACAGTGTACGAGAGAAAACATTTTCATATAACACAAGCAACGGACACAGATGTTAAATTATTTCAGTTACAAATGTGTTTTGTTTTATTTTTTATTTATCTATAATACATGCAAACATTGTATTTGTGAATAAAAAAATTCATACTAACTTAAAAAAAGGCCTAACATAAATCATTATGGAATTTCGCAGATAAACAGGTTAAAGTTGTTGTATATAGATGAACAACTCTCATATACTTTATAGAAAAATATATCCTGATATTGTACCTAATGTTAGCTGTTCACCAAGTCAGTGGTTAGCGGCGTTACAATCAGCGGTATCGCAAATTGAGCGTGAATGAAAAAGATAGTTAAATTGAAAATATAACTTTATTAAGAAAGGTTTAAAATATTTATATAAAAGGTTTTAAAATATGAATGGAGTAAATTAAATTTCTCATAAAAATCAGATTTCGAAGAGACTTAGTAAAAGAATTGCTTGAAGTTTCATCTTTATCTGAAGATTTTACATATTATAGATATTCCGATATTCCAATTTAACTGTTCGTTAGAAGAAGCATTGATATTTTTTTTAAAAGGTATCGTTATACTATATCATATGCAGTTATATATAATGCATGAAAATAAATAATTACAAAGGGCCGTGAATCATTTGGAACTAAAATTATTGAACATTTGTGTAATTTAATAAACGTGATCGAAAATTTATTTATGCACATTAATTGTGCTCTTATCAAAATATTTGAAAATATGTATAGCTTTGTCATAAACTATCTCGCCTTTGAAAATAACTCCGCAAATTAGATCTGAAAATATCTTCCCTCTAACTTCCTTTGATGCTTTTCGAAGTCACTTTCCAAGGTCTAAGGTTACGCTTCTGTACTGAACTTTTAAAAATAAATGTTACGCAAACAAATCGATCGACAGCGTTGGATAAAGCGGACGTACTCTCTCCCATTGAAGGTTCCTAACTAGGAGACACTCAGTGAAATTGACTTAAAAAGACAATTTCATTTATTTATTATACTACTGAACCTTAAGATCTATTCCTTATAATTCATAAGCACTCAAGTCACATGTATCGCTTTATCAATATATATATATGTATATATATATATATATATATATATATATATATATATATGTGTGTATATATATATATATATATATATATATATACATTTTACAAGGTTAAATTTCATTATCCCTTAAAGGAAACTATTGTAATTGTATTGTAATACATTTGTATTAAATATAAATATGTACTAGACATAAACTGAATACTAGAAATAAATAGGGCACTAAGTACCAAAAAAAGTAGTTTTGGAATAAATTATGATTTTTGATTCTAAGTACCATGCTTAATGTCTTAAATAAAGCACTAACGGTCTTACTTATTGTAATTGCTTAAGTTACCGTCCAACTCTTTCTTAATTAGGTATTGCATAAGACCATAAGTCACTGCCTAATTTTTTTTACTAATAAATACCGCCTATCGGGGACTTTTCTGGACGGCCGTTAAGTCACACAACGTGGCTGTAGACAATTTTAGGTCTGGTAACATCGCGTGTCACTGCTAGTTAACTGTCAACTTAAACGTTTGAATATTGTAACGTTGCGTTATTCATGGTTTTTAACTAAATTACAAAAATGGAAGATTTCAGCAATAAAAGGAAACGATCTACAAATTGGGAAGAAAGCGAGAAGGTATGTCCATGATATAATATATATATATATATATATATATATATATATATATATATATATATATGTAGTTGTCATTATAATTTACGATAACATTATTTTGGAACCAAAATATTTCTTACTTAATTTTTAAAATTATTGTTCAATTATAACGAATGGTATTGTTTCGCTTTAATTTATTATACATGTGTATTTTTACAGCTTCTTTTAAGAAAATGCGTGGAAGAGCATGTTGGAAAAATTGAGAACAAATGTGTTAATACAAACACCAACGCGCAAAAAAAACAAGCTTGGACTGAAGTGTTTAAGACGTAAGTAATCTGATCGCAATTCAAACATTTGCTTATATTGCTATTGTAAATATGAGTCATTTTAAATATATGATATATTTTTTTATTTTAATGGAATGAACAGCCGTCACCGCGAACTGGCGCAAATTCAAAAGCAGTGGCGTAACATGAAGATGGGTGCAAAAGAAAGGTTAAGCGCCCATAAAAATAAACTTGGAGGAACAGGTGGTGGACCGAAGCCCCCAAGTCCATCCTTAGATGACTTACAATTAATGGCCCTTATTCCAGATGAATTTGCGGTAGACCAAAATCAATTTGACAGCAATGCCTGCGATCTGGTAAGGGCATTTTTGATTTATTTTTGAAAGTAAATTCGTATAAGGAAACAAATATGACCACAATAAGATAAAATGTATTTCTATAGCTATTAATAGGTTTATGTTAGACTAATAATGTCACGATCATCTTTTTTTACAGAATGAAACCGGAGAATCATCTGGAAATTTAAAATTTAATACTATAAATGTTGCCGATGAATTGACAAGCAGTGAAAGTATTGAAGACGATGAAAGCAAAATAAAATATGTAAGTTCCTTATTTTATATTATTATTAAACCAATACGTAATTTAATAAAATAAATTATTAAATATTTCCTCTAAGGATTCTACTTGTTGTGGAAAACCATGAAATTAATAATTCATATTGTATATAGCTTGGCCATCTATGGGCATGAATGTTTATAAATTCTTTTCTATTAGAGAAGTCGACACAAACTCAGGTTGATATACCCATACCAAAAAGGGAAAAAGCAGCTCATAATATTAAGGTTAGCAATTTAAATTTATTTAAACATATCCTGTAAAATTGAATGCCTTCAGATAGGGTTATGAATAATTTACCCACAATAAATTACCAAAGTCTCATTATTCATTAATTTATTTCCATTACAATGAGTTTCGCTTCCTGTTTGAATCACAATTTATAATTTATATTTTACAGACGAATTTGGACGATCTTTTAAAAAAAAAATTATCAGACGAGACAAAAATTCAAAAAGCAAAGGAGAATGCTCGGCAAGAGAAATTATTTCAACAAATTTTCGACCACCGTCAAGCGGAACATAAACAGTTAATACGACATAGAGAATTAGAGAACGAGAGAAAAGAAGAAATCCACAAAAAAAAACTTTTTATTTTAGAATTAGAAAAAAAAAATGTTAGAAAAATGAAATAGTAATTAGTATAATTTATTATTTGACTATATTATTAAATATTAATTTTTTGAATTGCATTCTTTACTTTTTTGCTTATATCTTTATTTCTTATTCCTGCCTTTTCGTGCTAATTTCTCAAAAGAACTCATTTTTACTGCATTTCTCTAATTTTATCTTTTTCATATAGTATCTACGATTCATTTCTGTATATGATTCATTAAAAACCTTTTTATTTTACGATTAGCAAAAGAATGTTGGAAAAATTAAATAGCAATCAGTTTATTTAATTTGTTATCTTACTATGTTATGAAATATTAATTTTTTGAATCGCACTCTTTCACTCTTCACATTTTTGCTTATATCTTTATTTTTTACTCCTACCTTATCGTGCTAATTTCTCAAAAGTAGTCATTTTTGCTGCATTTCTCTACTTTTATCTTTTTCATATAGGTTCTACGATTCATTTCTGTATATGATTCATTAAAAACCTTTTTATTTTACGATTAGAAAAAGAATGTTGGAAAAATTAAATAGCAATCAGTTTATTTAATTTGTTATCTTACTATGTTATGAAATATTAATTTTTTGAATCGCACTCTTTCACTCTTCACATTTTTGCTTATATCTTTATTTTTTACTCCTACCTTATCGTGCTAATTTCTCAAAAGTAGTCATTTTTGCTGCATTTCTCTACTTTTATCTTTTTCATATAGGTTCTACGATTCATTTCTGTATATGATTCATTAAAAACCTTTTTATTTTACGATTAGAAAAAGAATGTTGGAAAAATTAAATAGCAATCAGTTTATTTAATTTGTTATCTTACTATATTATAAAATATTAATTTTTTGAATCGCACTCTTTCACTCTTCACATTTTTGCTTATATCTTTATTTTTTACTCCTACCTTATCGTGCTAATTTCTCAAAAGTAGTCATTTTTGCTGCATTTCTCTACTTTTATCTTTTTCATATAGGTTCTACGATTCATTTCTGTATATGATTCATTAAAAACCTTTTTATTTTACGATTAGAAAAAGAATGTTGGAAAAATTAAATAGCAATCAGTTTATTTAATTTGTTATCTTACTATATTATAAAATATTAATTTTTTGAATCGCACTCTTTCACTCTTCACATTTTTGCTTATATCTTTATTTTTTACTCCTACCTTATCGTGCTAATTTCTCAAAAGTAGTCATTTTTGCTGCATTTCTCTACTTTTATCTTTTTCATATAGGTTCTACGATTCATTTCTGTATATGATTCATTAAAAACCTTTTTATTTTACGATTAGAAAAAGAATGTTGGAAAAATTAAATAGCAATCAGTTTATTTAATTTGTTATCTTACTATATTATAAAATATTAATTTTTTGAATCGCACTCTTTCACTCTTCACATTTTTGCTTATATCTTTATTTTTTACTCCTACCTTATCGTGCTAATTTCTCAAAAGTACTCATTTTTGCTGCATTTCTCTACTTTTATCTTTTTCATATAGGTTCTACGATTCATTTCTGTATATGATTCATTAAAAACCTTTTTATTTTACGATTAGAAAAAGAATGTTGGAAAAATTAAATAGCAATCAGTTTATTTAATTTGTTATCTTACTATATTATAAAATATTAATTTTTTGAATCGCACTCTTTCACTCTTCACATTTTTGCTTATATCTTTATTTTTTACTCCTACCTTATCGTGCTAATTTCTCAAAAGTACTCATTTTTGCTGCATTTCTCTACTTTATCTTTTTCATATAGGTTCTACGATTCATTTCTGTATATGATTCATTAAAAACCTTTTTATTTTACGATTAGAAAAAGAATGTTGTAAAAATTAAATAGTAATCAGTTTATTTAATTTGTTATCTTACTATATTATGAAATATTAATTTTTTGAAACGCACCCTTTTACTCTTCACATTTTTGCTTATATCTTTATTTCTTACTCCTATTCTTTCATGCAAATTTCTCAAAAGAACATATTTTTGCTGCATTTCTCCACATTTATCTTTTTCATAAAGAAGTATGTGGAAGTATTGCAATATAAACATAGATATAATATTATATATAGGTATAATGTATTTGAATATAAAAAAGGTATAATATTTTGTACAGGCATAATGTAATATAAAATAAAAGAGATATAAAGCATTAAAAATTATTTCTTATGAATATTTCTGTTGACACTAATGCAGTTTGCGAGACTTCATGGCTCTCATTACTTATTATAGTATCCTCTGAAGAATCTATTTGAGCAGCATCATCTGAAAATTTAGTTGATTACTTTAGATAAATGTTTGGAAACCAGATTCAAATACAAAAACCATGTAATTATGTTTACTTAATATTTCCTCGTTAAAGTCAATTGCCAAATTATGAAGGACTGCTAGAGCAACTATTGTCGTTTTTATCGTTTCTAGAGATCCAGTCATGCCTCTTAGCAAGCACCAAAAACGCTGTTTCCAAACCCCAAATAGTCTCTCGACAGAGTTTCATGTTGCGATGTGTGCTGTATTGTATGCTTCTTCATGGGTATTCCTGGGATTTATAATCGGAGTATATAAATAACTGCTACAAGGATCTCCAGAGTCTCCCAACAAAAGTCCTTGGAAATCCCTAGATTCAAATCTTTGTTTTATTCTGCTCTCCCTAAAGATTCGAGCATCGTGTGTACTATGAGCTACAATGTCTCTTATCGTCAGGTTTGCATCTCCAACTACCTTAAAAGTAAAATAACATGAATGTGTGGAATTATTGTTATGGTATGAAAGGAGAATGTTTTTTAATTTATTATAATAGTTGTATATAAAAATATTATCATACCTGAACGTCGAGGGAGTAAAAACCTTTTCTGTTAATATAAAATTGGCCAATGTTGCTTCCAATTTTCCTTATTTTAATGTGGGTACAGTCAATTGCACCAATCACTTGTGGAAATCCACGAATTGCTGCAAAATTTGCCATTGCTGTTTCTTGTTCACCGAGAGACTCTGGCATCTTAATAATGCGAGAAAACTGATTTGCATGAAGGGCCAATGCTCTTGCAACACGTTTTCTAATTTGGGACATTGTTTGTTAACTAAAACCATGAACGTCTGCGCAATCGTCCTGTATCTATAAATAAACATGAGTTGTTTGAAAATAAAGCAAATAATATATTATTAATTATAATTGAAATACAGGGTATGGGTTCAATTTAACACAAATATAAATTTGTTTCTTTTTAAATGAAAAATACACAAAAATACGGCTTATTTTAAAAATATGGCTCGCGCGCGATTATTTTATTATAAAAAACTGATTTCAAAAGGCTCTTACTATGAATAAACGTAAATTGGCTGTCAAACATAACCATTATTGATATATTCTACAAACCTCATTGCGGGCCCAACTTCTTATAGCAGCCGCAACTTGTAATTTTACTGGAATATATCCACCTCTTTTGTCTCCATATAGTTGAGGATGTACCATTGCGACGATGCGCATCATATTAACTTTAGTAAATCTATATTTGTTGCGAAATTCTGCATCCGTCAATTGTTCGAATGGATTATACCTTATTTTATAAACTTTTCGCGTTCTTCTCCTGATCCCGAAACTATTAATAACATTTAAATCTGCGACAAAAGTATTAAATTCGTCGAATTCGTTCATTCTGTCACTCGTGTAGATGCAAATGTCAAAGAAATAGGTTAGGCAGTCGTTAAGCTACGTTCGGCGATTGTCTAAATTGACGGGCCATAAGTAACGTTGCTAAACGGCAGCCTAAGGGTAAGCGGTGTTTATAAGTACGACATTTCATTGGTCGGTGTCTAAGCGCGTGCTCATAATTTAGGCAACATTTATAAGTAAGACCGTAAGAGCCTCACGGTAATCTTATCACCGATGTACTAGTGTGAAGCTTGTACGGGCACTAACTCCACTGGTTCGCGATTTCGAATAAAGCAATAAGGACCATGCGCGCCGACTTCAGTTTGTATAAAATGGCGGACAACGAAGTGTGTTTACCTCGTGCCAAAGGTGCAAATTACAGAAAAATATTATGTTCCGATGAAAATATAGCCCGTAAACTTTGAAAAACTAAAGGACAAGAATATATTTCAACATCTTCGAAAATAATTCCTGCTGTTTGTCCTCCTAGAGAAGAGGTAATATCATTCAAACATTATTTCAATCACCCCGTTTTTTTCCATTGCTAATCGTCATAGTGTTGTAGTGACCTACGTTGCTATACTGTTTTTAATATCGATGTCTGGAAAAGTAAACTAAAATTAATTTTTTATTTGTTATTTTTATTCCTTTGTTTTATTTTTTGTATATCAGACAAATTTATTTAGCATTATAGATATACCCATTTAAATTTCAGGTTGTGTGCAAATATAAAAAAAGTTGTCATCAGATTCCTTACGAACGGAAATTAAAATTATTTAACAATTATTACAATCTTGGTTGTGCCGAAAAGCAAGGATCATATTTAATGGGTCTGTTAAATATATTGGAAATAAAAAAGAGGAGAAATGGTAAATATAGTGATCCCAATAACAGCAGACGTCAGTGTACAGTTTCATATTTTTTACCTGACGGCAGTGGCAACCTGAAACCAGTTTGTAGGAAAACATTTTCATTGTGTTTGGATTAAAACAAAAAAAAATTCATATTTAAATAAATAGAGTGAAAAGTGGAGAATTAAGTTATATAGAAAAAAGAGGAAACAAAATTAAAAACAGAAAATTTTCAGACGAAGATATTGACAATGTAAAGCATCACATCAATTAATTTCCTCATGAAGAATCTCACTATGGTAAATCACGTTCTCAAAAACAATACTTAAGTCCAGATTTAAATCTAAACAGGCTTTTTAAATCATTTAAACTATTGTATCCTGATACTGCTGTGACTTATAAATTTTACACTTCTGTATTTAAAAATAATTTTTATAATGTAAAATTTGGCAGAAGGAGAACAGATACCTGTGCAACTTGTGATTTGCTGACAGTTCAAGTAAAAGCTAATGTTAACGACAAAGAGTCTTCATTAAAATTAAATTTACACCAAAGTAATGGATTATTTAAAAGCAGATATTGTGAAATCACAAATGCCAGACAGTTTGACATGTACTGCAACAATGCACTTGCAACAAGTTTTGTCAACTCCGACCCTGACACATAGCCAAATGTATTATCTTCGGCAACTTTCTAATTTTAATTTTGGCCTGCACATTGGGGACACTAATGACCCGTATATGTTTCTATGGCACGAAGGAATCACAGGAACAGGTGGTAATGAAATCGCGTCTTGTATTTTGAAAGTTTTCCAGAGCAATGCTACCACCAAAAGGAATCTCGTAATGTGGAGTGATAACTGTTGCGCCCAAAATGAAAACAAGGTGGTTATTTTATTATGGATTTGCCTAATAAAAATGAATATTTTCGACAAAATAGAACACAAGTATTTGGTCTCTGAACACTCTTATTTAAATTGCGATAGAGATTTCGCATTAATTGAAAAACGCAAAAAAGTTTGCAGTTAAATGGTTCCAGAAGATTTAATAAAAATTATTGCAGAAGCGACAGACAAATCGTTTCAAGCCATACCAATGATCTCAAATGATTTTTTTGACTTCCACAAAGCTGCTGACTCCATCATAAACACAGATAAAATTAATATATCTAAAGCACAGTGGATAAAACTATCTAAAGAACACCTAAACAAAGTTAAAGTTCGTACTAAATTAAACAGTATGGAACCTTGGAAAACTATTAACATTCTAAAAACAAAAAAAAAAACTTTGAGAGATTTGAATACAATTTCTATTCCACAATTAAACTGTGTTTCTAAAATAACTGCTGCAAAAAAAATATCTACTAGCTATGGTACCTTTCTTTAAAAACGAAGAACACAAATCCTTTTATTTAAATTTGTTAAGTGACTAATTTGTTCGCAATGTCATTTATCCACAATACGTTTTGTTTGTCACATCACTAGTATCGTAAATACGAATTCAACTTGGATCTGAACGGTTACGTATAGTTTAGACATAATGCCTTTTTAATAACAATAAGAAGTGACTTAGTGCCTTATTTATGAAACTCAATGAGGACTTCGGAATTTCTTTATATTTTATGTTCATACTTTTTTTTCACCTTTACAATTATAATGTTTGAGTTTTTATAACATAAATTAGCAAATAAGTGCTATTGTATTGTTTAAAAATTAAAAAGATAAGTAAAGTTAATTATTAGAAATACTATATACATTTTATTGTTTTCCCACACAATAACCTTAAGGCATTTAGTGCTTTATTTATTTCTAGTATTCAACTCTGATCATTTTCCTGTTTACCTAAAATTAGTGATAAAATCATTGTGGCAGACTAAAAACAAATACTGAAAAATAATTACAAAATTGAATTTTTTTCATGCACTTATTGGAAAATGACATTAACCTAAAAATACCGCATAAGACGATTAACAATTTGGAAAAGGAACTAGATGTTTTTTTATGACTATTCAGAAACCTACCTGGAGTAGTATGCTCGTTATTTAATTATTAAATAACGAGCATACTACTCCAGTGCCAACTTAATTAAAATTAGAAGTGCCGTGAAAAGAAAATAAAGTGGTTATTAAAGAAAATTAATGTCAGTAATCAGTTAAATTATCTTCCAAATGCATGGAAAGTGGATGATGTTATTATGATACAGAAACGTTGCGGAAGTCTAAGCGGAATGGAAACATACCGATCCATCTCACTCTTGATATGTGGATCAAAGTAATTTAAAAAACTGATATTAAAACGTGTCAAACCTATTCTTAATCATAGGTACCTGAAACTATCCCATAAATAATCACTCAATAATTGAACAGGTTCATTGTATTACTGATGCTATTGAAAAAGCGTTAGAGAATAAAAGTGTATGTTCTGCTATCTTTTTGGATGTAATGCAGGTATTTGACAGATTTAGGTATCAAATATTTGGTGCCTAAAATTTAATATTGCTTTTATATCATAATTTAATATTGCTTTGATCTAACCATTTCTATGAACCGTTAACGTTTTATTTAACTAATCGATATTTCTAGGTTAAATAAGAAAATTTGTCCTCAGACTTGAAGCTGATTAAATCTGTGGTACATCGGGGTAGTTCCTTAGGCAAAGTTTTAATTTGTGGTACATTAATGATGGTCTAGCAAAATTACGTAGTACCACAGCCACTTTGTTGATAATACAGAAATCAGGGTAGTAAGAGGATCTGTGGAAGAACTTCAATTAGCTCTCAACAAAGTAACCATTAGAAATGGAAAAATGGTGCATTAAATTCAATAAAGAAAATCGACACATAACAATTTGATAAATATTATAAACAAATATACAACAACCGGTTCTCATAAATGGCACTCAATTATTATATGTCAACTCACCAAAATAACTTGGTATGCAAATGACATGAAAATAATTACGCTGATGACCCCGGGTCACCGTGGCCCGAAATTTATCAACGAATTTTTCCAAAACTATCGAAACTTATTTTGTTTTGATAATAATATGTAAAATAAAGGTTCCTTCCATTTGTAGTAAAATAAAAATAATACGAGCATATACTATAAATAAAATTTTTATTAGCTTTGTTCAACTTTGAAAATATAGCTTTGGAAATTCCTTATTTTTGGCATATAAAGTTATTAGGAAATGGAACACTGATTTTTTATTATTATTATGACTTATATGATAAGTCATAATAATAATAAAAAATCAGTGTTCCATTTCCTCCTACAGGAACATGGAACTTCTCAATCATTGTAGTACGGAATCAAATAGTCTAGACAAATGTAAATATGGCATGTGTAACAGGTATGAGATGTTTTACTTATCCTTTTCGAATGGACACTTTTAATATCTTTTGCAAGGCAACTTTTCGGGAAGGTTCCTCGTCGGTTTCACCTACGAAATTAGCGATTTTTTTGTGCAACTTTCGGGGTAAATTAACATTGTGTCTTGTTGACTTGCAAATGCACTTGAATCATAGAAAGTCCCAGGTTTTTTAGGAAATGACGGATTTTTATGCAGGTTTCATTAATATTAGCACGATATATTGTGTTTGCATTTAGGCTCTATATACTCAGCATTGTAAAAAAATGGCCAAAAGCCATCGCTTTGAGTTTTTGCTCACGTTGTAAATAGCACAAAGCTCATCAACTACATATACTCCGCTATTGGTAGAATTACGAAAAGTTGTAATTTCTGGTTTCTGGTTATTGCTAGTAGACTCATCAATGCTTTCGTCGTAATGCAAGTTTGACAATTTTGTTTTTCCTCGGAATATACGAGATCAGACTATTATCTTTTTGATGTCCAAAAGTTTACGAATTTTGGTCTTTTCCGCGTGTTGTGATAAATTGAGATGGGATTCGTGTCTTGATTTTCGCAAGTACTCACTGAAGTAATTTTGTGCTCTTTTAGAAGGTGGGACACTAATTCGTAGCTTGTGAACCAATTGTCAGAAGTGATGTTACGGTGAGTTTTTGAGATTGACAGAATGCGATTTAACACATCAAAAGCTTTATTACTGAGTACGGACCATCCGATTGTTTACCAGCATTTATCTCTAAATTATTCACATATAACGTTTTCGAATCAACCTGTACAAATAATTTTATGCCATATCTGGCTAGATTAGACGGTATTTATTGTCAGAAATTGCACTGTCCTCTAAATGCTACAAACATTTTGTCAGTAGAGGAACTTTCTTCATGCGAATACGTTTTTTGACACTGTTCCTCAAATGCTTCAAAAAGTTAACGCATTGGTGCCAAATTATCAAGTTGTTGCCTTTAGGAAGTATAAATTTGTCATCGAATCTAGGCAACTTTGTAAAAAGTAGAACCGCTGAATAGACATAGTGAGTCTAAAAACTTCCACACTTGTACCATCTGCTTGCCACAAGTCTTCGAAGTTTTGTCTGTTGGAGCGGTAAAAACCAGCAATATATAAGTCCTATGAACGTTTTCAAATCACTTATTTCGACTTCACCCATATATCTATGTTTACTCAGATCTGACCACAATCCTCTCCTCTCTCCTTTATACAAAATATCATAGGTTATGTATAAGTTCCAACATTCTTAAACAGTTTTTTACATTTTGAGCTACAGGTCTTGCACCGACTGCTTCAGATATCATACTTACAAGTCTCGTGCTTACATTAGGTCGTGCTGGTGTTTTTGTCACATCGTTCCATCCTTTCCTCTGAAAAACTGTCGGTGTTGTAGTTGAATTCGTAAAGATAAAGGGTCGACTTTATCTGAAGAATCCGTTTCTGCTGTATTGTCGCCTGTATTTTGTTCTCTTTTGCTGTTACAACTACATTTGGATAAGTGGTCATCATTTTTGATGTCTGAGGCAGAATTTGACTTATTTTTGCCTGACTCAGACTCTTCTAAAACTGCCAAAATTCTCTGCGGGTAGTTTTTTACATTTATTTTTGCCGAAAAACTAAAAAAAACAAGATAAATCAACATCAAAACAAATTAAACTAAGTCACGAAAATACCACGTCACCAATATAACTTAAAGTAAGTGAATTTCGCTGCGCAGGCGGCGTTGCACTGAGCGTATTAGCGTTTCGAGTAGACTGGGCTGTATTCCCAGCTACACAAACTTTCTAATATTAAGGCAGGCTAAAAAAATATGTTGGGATTAAAACGCCTCGGGTCAATATGATCGAGCATCACTGGCGCCGGGTTTAAGAGTTTTTTTGAAGTGCCTTGGTAAGTTCGTAACTGTGATTTCCATCCCGAATTCGATATTGAGATATTAGACGATATTATTACTAGATCTACTAGTTATATAGATTTACTAGTTCATATAGAAACTTTAAAATCACATCAACGTATAACATCCAGACTACAAAGGTGAAACTCTTTTAACTTGTCAGATATTAGAAAACTGGGTCAATCAAAATATCTTTCTTAACACAGATATTAGTATTTTAATTTAGAAACAAGTTAGTTTTTAGTTATGTAACTAGGTTCAATAAACATTTTGATCCTAATCGCGGTATGTTTTATATTTGTACTCATTTTATTTATATATATGTTGAAGTTTTTGAGTTAAGAACTATTTTATAAAAGAGAAAGACAAAATTTATAGAAAACTAGCTGGTGTACTCGACTTAGCTCAGTGAGTTGACATGAGATTTTGTGGTAGTTGGAATAAAAAGATAAACTAACTAAAATAGAAGACGTAAACATTTTTTATTGGAAACATATTCTACCTATTTACAATACTTGTTTATAAACAACATTTTCCCTTTTGTTATCCAGGGTATATATGTATAAATTTTTCAAATTTCCTACTCGAGAGAAAGCAACGTACAGATAACCGTGAGAAATGTAAAATTGTTTGAAGTTGATGCCGCAATGTTTTAAAGTTTTTCCTTGCGCTTGATTAATTGTAAAACTATAAGTTAGTTTGATTGGAAATTGCAGTCTTTTACGTTGGAATGGCAATTCAGTAGATATCAGTTATATTCTCGGGATAACTACTGTGTATCCTTTGTCCTTTCTAGTTTTAGGTTCGGCTTCGACGATGTTATTCGATAGCTGTTTGAAGATTCTCGTTGTTCCATTACATAGTTTTGGTGAGTTGAAATTTCTGAGTAGTGTGATCGGAGGTCCAATTTTCATCCAAACGCAGTGTAATGCCAGTACTGGTACTTGCAAAGAGTTTAAAAATTTTGTAGTGGAGTTGACACTTTCTTCAACATTTACCATCGTGTAGATCGATTTGTACATTCTCAATTCACCGAGAATTTTCTTTTAAATATTAAAGATATCATCGACAACATTATGTGTAGTTGTCAAAATTGCCCTCTGAAATACCAACTCCGGACTGATGTAGTTGTGATAATGTTTGCATATATTTGCTCAGTAGGGGTTACGTTGCAGAAATCACTATTGAGTTCAATGAGGCCGATTGAATTTTTAAAAGTTTTTGAACAAAATGTGCTGTTGTTTCCTCTTTCGATGTTTCAACACTTATAGTTTTTGTTAGTCGCGGTAATTGTGTGGCCATGGATGTGATTATTTTAAGCGCGCATTGATTTCATCTGGTGGTGTTGACTTGAGGGTTAATGGAAATGTTTGTCGAAAATATTCTGAAACTATGAGTAGAGCTCCTCCCATTTTTTATGTGCCATTATGCATTCATCCCAGAAGATAATTTTAGCTTGTTTTAGAAGTTCACCCTGTACAGATATTCTTGAGATTTTGCATACTGTGGATTGTTCTTTGACTATATTCAACGGTAGTTGAATATAGCCGAAGAACAATGAACGGGCGGAATACCCATTCTCTACCAATGAAAGTGCGGTATATTGTTTAGTGCGTATTTTTGCCATAAATTTATTAAAAACATTTTTCCAGTGCCGCCTGGTGCATCCAAGTAAATAATTCCGCCAGTGTTGTTGTTGATGCGATCCATGATAACGTTGTAATTTTTTTTATTATTGTCATTGCGAAGTGGTTTATTGTGAGTAATGTATTGAAGTAGTTCATTGAGCTTTCTCTTTTTGTAGCTTTTTTCTTTGAAATTCCGAATTTTAGCACACTGAAAGCATTTTCTCGTGGTATTGGCATTTCAAGTTATCCTAAGGTCTGGTTTTTTATTGCTAAACATTTGTCTTATAGGTGAATGAGTGTTTCATTTAAGGTGTCGTCTTTGAATTCGATGGTTAGTTCTGGATGAACTTGTTGGATTTGGTACAGTATGTCATTATTCATATTCTCTTGGATGAGTTTCCGAAGCTATGGCCGTAGATATGGATTGAATGGGTTACATGTTTTTAGTATTATGTCGAATGAGTCTCTGATTTGTGCAATTGAGGCTTTTAGTGAGGCTGCTTTTAGTATTAATTCCCAGTGGTTGTCGTTCTCCAGTAGTCCTAAATGTTGGCACGATACTCTATACGTCAAGCTTTGTTAACCGTCAACAATATTGAGATTCTGTGAAACTTGTTGAACCTGATATTTCGTGTAGCAACATCCAGACATAGAAAGATTCGGCGTTTTTCGGATGACGGTGTATACTCGGCCTAGTGCATTAGTTTTCATTATTCCTGGATGATCTTCTACTAGAATTTATTGTTTTCGTCGTAAAAGAATGTTATTGTCTTGTTCCTTGTATAATAGGCAGGGACGTTGACATAGTAATGTAGTAATGTTAATAATAGTAATGTTTTCGCGAATGGATCTCTTTGGCACCATTGGGAAAAAGCTGTTAGTGTTGTTTTCTCAGGCGGTTCTTCAATTTTTCTGGCGGAGTCTTTTATGAAGTAAACTCTCTGTCTATTCTCCAAATGTACTGCTAGATGTTGCACAGGTGATTCGTATTCGTGTATGGGAAAATCGAAACTCCGCCACGCTGCTTCGTTACTGTTGATGCATCTTTCCATTTGGTACATGAGGATCTCGTCGTTTCTGCTTTGTTGTTCGCTGTCTTTGGTTATTTCAAATATTGCCATATCAGTGCCTTTGTACACATACTTACAGATATATTTAATGGATTTTACTGAATTGCATTATTATACGATTATGTGTATTTGGAATATTTTGGAAATGTGTTATATGGTACAACCCATTGATTATCTATTTCCAGTTCGTGTCTGCCTCGTATTCGTATTTTTGCTGTAAAGCCACCTTTTTCGGATAATCGTCTTTTGTATTTGGGATCGTTTTTGGGTATTTCGTCGGTTTTGAGTATTTTTTTGTACATTTTTCATCACTCATGCAGAGTTTAATGGCCCGCTTGGTCCATGATTCATGAATTTCACAACTATGTCGTATAGCTCTCCATCTTTTTGTGGATTATGTAAATCAGCTTGAATAATTTTGTTGATATCCATGGGATGAATTTTGTAGTGTAGTCATATGAGAATGTGTGAGTGAGGCAGTTCTCGTTTTTGCCATACGATTGTGTATATCCAGCGTCTAGCGTTTCCAAAGATGTGGGATTCTGTGATGACTTCAATAAATCCCATTTCTTTTTATCGGATAACTCGGGCTATTTTCTCGTATTGATCCATGTGGGCTTGTTTGCATCTTAATCTTTGATTCCTGGTTACGATGAGTTGCATGTGAATATTATGAAGAGGTCAGGTTGTCCATATTTTCTTATGTAGGTCATGGCATGTTGAGCGTATTCGTACACGTGTCTTCCTATGTAAGATGAGGATAAGATTATCATTGTTCCAATATCGTCATTTATGATCACGTCTCGTAGGTGGATGTATTCTTTCGTGCCTAGTTTTTACTGGTTCAGTTTCATATAAAGCATCAATTCCGTTTCTGATTTATTCAATTGTATACATATCTACCAAGAATTGTTCTTTCAGTGCAGAAACATTAACGAATATTGGAGGACATCATTTGAACGGTGTGTCTCTGCAATGCGTTGTAGTCCTTTTTTTCTTCATTGTACAATTATGTCGGTTGTGATTTCATTGTCCACAATTACAATGGCGACTTCATCTTTCTGATGTGCATTATATCAACATTCGTGTCCTCTAGGTGGTCTCTTGGCGACTCGAATTATAACTTTATAGTCATCAGAAATCATTCTATCTAGTGCTGTTTTGAATATGTGAATAAGTCGATTATATTTGTGTAAGATCTTCTGTAAATCTTGGATTATTTATCGTCTCAATTTAATGATGTTTGTACATCATTGATCAATTTAAATATACGTGCAGAAATTTATAGACTTCGTTGGGTAGCAGTAGTAATAATTTTGTGATATATTTTTCTTTGGATGGAAAAAACATATTCAATTTTATCTCTGTCAGCGTTGATTTATGTGATTCTGAAAGAACTCATTTGAAAGCAGGCGTTGTACGCTTTTATATTTTGAGGAAAGTGCTTAGATTCGGGATTTTGCCCGGACATGTAATATAGAATTTCCTGCCGAGTTGCTTTCAGTGCTAGTGATCGGATTTTTCCATTCACGCAACAGATTCTTGGTGTTTCTCTACTGAAGTTTTTCGGATTGGAAAATTGGCAGATTTAGTCGATTTTTTCTGTTACGACATGTTTGTGTTTATTATATTCTTTCGTTGGGTAGCAGTGGAATGCTTCCTTTGTTGGGTTGTACTGTTTACTTATACTCGTCCATTTCTCATAGGGTGATATTTTTATGGGTGGCTTGCGTTTGCAGTCTTTTATTATAAAATTGTGTCATAATTATTTATTCTAAAATTGGTTCATTTCTTTGTTCTTCGGTTTCTCTGCTTCTCATAGTGCTCATTCTCGTTCGTTGGGAACGTAAACGTGCTTCGCGCTGTTCGACTGTTTCGTTTTTTCGCTGTTCTTTATGTTTTCGCCGTTTTGTTTAAAAGTAGCAAGATCTCCTACTCTATTACGTTTGGACATAGTATAAAATATGAATCAAATCAACTTTTTATTAAGAAATATACTAAGTATACTTTAAACACTTTTCACGCTTTATTTTCGATTTATATTCAGTCACTGTATCGCTTTGATTACTCACATTTCACTGTTTATTTTTATTTACTCACTGTACTTCACTGATAAGAAACTGACGTTCGAACGCACGACAGATCTTACTTAATATACTCTTATCGATGGGTAGCCCCCCCTATACGAAAAAGGCTCCGAATGGTCCACACTACTCCAGAACATTCTATCAACATTTTAGAGTTTTCTGGAAAAGTGTACAATGATTTGGGATGTTTTTGGTGTGTTTCCGAACGTTCCAGATGATTCTTAAACATTCCATAACATTGCAGAATGTTCCGGGATATTCCGAAATATTTTGGAAAAGTCTCAAATACTCTCGAATGTTCTGGACTGTTCTTGAAATATCTAGAGGGCGAAACTTCTAGCCCTTAAGCACGCCCTTCAGGTAAAGACGGGAACCCTCTTCATGGATCTGGGATAGAGGGCTACAACACCATATAACTCCCTTAATCGTACCGGGACTTGTTTCTGAGTTTTAGCGGCACGCACATATACTTACTTTTATAATCTATGTCGATTTAATGACATACAGTTTCACTAATAAGTATTTAATTCCTCGATCATTTGTGTATGTGTTATATTGCAAAATGTTATATTGTTTCTCCCGAAAAATTAAAAATATTGGGTGCGTTATTGTCGAGTTATTATTTACCGTGAATATTATCCGATGCCTGCACTTACTAGTTGGTCGATCAATAATATTTGGTCTTTTAATTGAGGCGAAATTTAGCTTAATCATTTCTTTAAATTTTTATCTGGAATTATCGAAAAGGCCTAAATAGATACATAAGACTTAAAATAACATGACCTAATAATGTTATTATATAAACGATGTATTAATTAAGGAACAAATATGTAGATTATTAATTTCATTTTAGAAAAGTTAATTTCATTTTACATTCAAGATGCTCTAAAATAAATTGATATTATAATAAAAGAGGGATTCATTTTTATTGGAATCGTGTTGTCAAGAAATAATTAAATTGTGCAGTAAAATATTTCAGAACTTACTATATTTCCTTTCATTCTTGACACAATTTTACTAATGAATCAATCAGGTTTTATTAACTAATACGTTTAACGTAATTCACGCTACCATTAATTCAATTCATTTGCCTATAAAATCCCTTAGGGCTCTGTAAATATAGCTTGATTAAAGTAGGGCATCGTCTGTTTTCACGCATATGCCAGGTTATAAAACTTACTTAAATTTACGAGAGAGCATATAAATTAAAATAAACATAAAATTTGCTACACGTTTGTATCATGATAACGTTCATACTTCATGATAATATTATCATATGTATTTCTACCTATATAATCTAAAGTGTAGGTAGAGGAATAAAATATGAATGCACAATATACTATATTCTGAGACAACAAATGTAACTCTGAATTCATGTAAAACTAATATTTAATGGATTATGATTGGGGAAAAGAATCATATGTTGCGAGTGGGGCGGCGAAAATGTCGCCTAATTTTACGTCTTTATCTTAACGCAAATCTCGCAGCAAATTATCCTTACGAGATTACTATTCATTAAGTTTGAATTCTGATTTTATTTAATATGTATTTATTTAATACTAATAACGAATTGGTGGATCTATATGTATATATATATATATATATATATATATATATATATATATATTGCAAAGGAGATCAACAAGTTAACAGTTTCATTGTGTTTAAAAAAATTCTGATTTCGACGAAATCTAATTCGCCTGCGGTGCCTGTTTTCTTAAGGAGGGTTAAGCTTGAATAGTTAGCACTTTTCGCAGATTCTGGATTCTTGAAAGTAGCTTCAATTACCAGATAATACGCAATTTAATCAAAGCCGAATAGATCTTTTTCCACTAAGTTAGCTAAAGTTTGCTATTTTTTATGAGCAAACTACGAGTTATGGTTCAGTATAGTTGTTTAAATATTAGGTTCATATGCTAAATCAAAATATATCGTTCTTATTTACACATTTTACGTATAAACGTTAAATGGGATTTATTTAATCCTCGTGACAAATATCGAATAGCTTAATGTGAATAGGATATAAAAACTAAACATGCTTTTTTCTAGTTATTTGTGTCCTAATTAAATCAAAGTTCTTTTTGGACCAAGTATAGATTACAAATTAGAGTATACTATAGCATTCCTCGAGTACACTTAGTTGAATTCATAAAAAATGAAAAATTTTTAGACTACATTTTTGAAGTACGTGCTTGCTGCAATGTTCCAAAAAATATTTCTATATACCTTATTAGTTGTCCATAATCTAGACAACTAATAACGTACAGACAGAATATCGGCAAAATTTATTTTTCTACTCTCCCTCTAGTTGATACTGTCTCCCATTAAGTTATACTATTCTTTATCAAGTGTATACAATCTCCATGAGTAATTATTATGTAAACAAATCACTCGGATTAATAGTTACTACAGTTACGCATTAATAGTTACGCATTTTTATAGCAATTTTCAAAATAAATACGGATTGAAATAAGATTCGTGAAATGACAATGGGAAAATCCATATTTAATTTTTTCAAAGCAGATGGAGATACCGTAAAATAAGCAGATTCTCTAAATTATTCCAAAAATATGTTTTTTTATCTATATTTTAAAACAGGTAAAATACGAGAAAGTCCCAGAAGGAAAAGACCAAGAGAAACGAGCAAGTATATCATAGAAAAGTCACAATTTCCAAAGAGTTCTTTTAAAGGATTCATGTTTGTTATACGGAAGTCATCAAGGAGGTCAGAATTAAATACTGGGCATATTAGCAAGAACAGTTCGGCGAGTATTAGAAGAGGTAAAAAATAATTGCTCAGAATGTTATTACTTGAAGAGGGACTCAGACTAACACGGATGGCATTCGCTAAGAAATTTGAATGTTGAACCTATTATAACTGGAAATTTCATCATACAATTAAGGAGATATGCTATGATTCGTATATAATTCGGCTTCGAGTATCAACTAAATTTATTACAACTGGTCATGCCTAGAATTAACACAATCTTCGTGTTCGTCACAATTCTCACACATATACATTAAACTTGATATAATCATTGGCTCTTTACACAGAAACCACTGCTCGTACGTATTATGATTGCGTTTACTACTATGACCATATGATCGATTCATTATATTTGGTAATTTGGAATATATTTATCCATCAGTTTGAAATACTTCTACTAGTGGAAACTGGATAAAGAATATTTATGAAAAGGTAAATACTTATGATAGGAGTACTATGCGTACTGAATACATTATGTTCGGCATAAAACCATTTTATCCCATCTTTTGCACGTATGTGTTTTTTTTGGTTCCTCATATGATCCTTAATTTTGGTACTATTTGGGAAATTAAAAAAGCGTCTTGAATTATAAAAAAATGTCGATATAACATTTAATTGTTGATAAAATTCAAACAATATTATCGATATTAGTCCATGAGCCGCGTGATCCCAAATGGCATTAGCGTTACCATATTTTAAAGAAAACGAGGTCGATTGACAAAAACTTTGAAAGATGTTTTAACATTAATAAACTTACAAAATTTTATGTTTGGTAGTATATCCAATGTCACTTCTTTTAAAGTTTTTAGTTGAGCTATTGTTTCTACATACAAGTATTGAATAACTCTATATTTTGATAGTGTTTCAAAACGATATTTATGCGCCGCAATCAAACACGACCGGCGACAATGTTCCAAGCAGGATGTCGTATATATGTATTTATCGATTCGATATGCGCCAGATATCCTTGATATATATCTCTATTGAGCTGACAATATGTTTGGCATCTTTTAAAGGAGAAACGTCCCAAAGTGTACAAAACCACAAATAAAATATAAAAAAATTGGCGAAATTTTTCGAAATGAACCCAAAGTGAATAAAAACAAAAATAAAACCTAGAGGCTTCAATACATTAGATCTGAGGAAATATTTCAGGACTTGCAAAGGGACCTGTAAAAAAATTAAGTCACTCTTGGTTAACATAAACACAAATAAACATTATACGAAACCGTGACGACTTATGCCGAAGAAACTCTCCCATTTAAATGGATAACACGATGACGACCAAAAAATATATACAACGAACTCCGTGAAATCTTTAATCGCAAAGTAGTCCATGTTAATACTTTATTAGTCCGGAAATAGCCCAGATCCAAAACCTAAAGGGTATCTATGATACAAAGTCAAGAAAGCCAACAATCGCGACCACACACGACACTAAGTTGTAATGCAGTTAATCGAACGAAGTAAACTTAAATTAGCAATAAAGACAAGTTTCTCTAATCAGTATCTGTTTATATTATGTCGCATATCTTATGTAATTAGCTTTCCAGTAAATAGTTCACAAGAGTAATTATCTTTTATGTTGCCATAAAATTAATGTTATTATGCGGTTTTTTTCCTACAAAAGAAAACAATATTTATCTTTTAGTACTAATTAGTTTATCACGGCTATATATATATATATATATATATATGTATATATATATATAAATATATATTTAAGGTAGTATAATGTAGATGCTTGGAGATATTGGCTTACTGGAGTTGATGGGTCAAATATTTTCTTGAATGCAAAAACCGCCAGGATAGTTTCGAATTTCAAAAAGGAAACATGCCTTCGATTGGAATGACTTTTGGCTTGAACTCCATGCTTGAAGATATAGATCAATTAAAGTTTATATTAACGCAACATATCGCGTTTTCTCCATAATAGTGGTCATGATTCTGTCTTTAGCCCACCACTTCTCTTCAATGTTTTATATATAATAGTGGTCATGATTCTGTCTTTAGCTCACCACCTCAATTTGTATTACCCACCGGTTTTTAAAAAAAAATTTCCACCAATAAAGATGTGCGTTTAAACTACTCGTAAATAAATACACTGGTAGACTTCAAGAACGCACATAAATTCTTTGCCTAATTATAGCTTGACATTGCGCCTTCCAGCACTGGGTTTAAAAAATGCACATAACAACGCGTGAAAATTTATTTTGACACTTCTTCCTTCAGTTTTGCTTTAAAATATATATACCTGTCTGCCATATTTTTACGCCATCAAAAGATACGCTAATAAGAGCTTGCAAATATAAGCCTAACTGGACCAATTCATAGGTTAGAGCTCAGTGATTTAGTCCTATTGATTTCTGGACAGGAACCATGCTGATCGCCCGTTCTTGTGGGATTGCATTCTTAACATAGCGCTCGTAAATCACATCCTGATCAACAAAGCCATTGGCAAGAATCCACATTGAGGCTAAAAGAATTCACCGCCTTGATTTCTTGATGATCTCTTGGTTAATTTGACATGTAAATATATTCAATAATTTATAATAGCTTTTGACAAAAAGGTGACAAGGCTACCTGTATCGTTAACTTTTCTTGGCTTTCTTCTTTTTTTAATTTCAATTATTGCCTCGGAAATGTGAGTTTTAAGAACTGGTCCATATTTTGAAAAAAGGAAACAACTAAATTTATAATATTTCCGTGATTCTGGTTCTAGCCGTCGGCGATATCCCTTAATTAGTACAAGACTTTACTTTTTCCACGATACCTTGCTTAGATATAAATATTATTTTACCTATGATTTTTTTCAGAACCAGACGCCTATTGGAAATCTCTTCCATATTTTTTCGCCTTTTGATGTTGTTCAACATTTCCGCTTTTTTACTATTATCAAGGCGACCACTGCTAAATGATAATCAAAACTTTCCTCGTGTTTGTCGAGTGTTTCATAAATATGTTTTTTTGGCAGAGTAATACCGTCATTAAATGGGAAGTCCATTCCTCCTTCTTCTTTCTTCGTATCATTAGACGCATAATATGTGCAGGTGGTACAAAATATCTTATTTCATTCTAAAGAATAAGAGACAGATTCTCGTCGAATTACAGCTCCGGTTGGTAACTTCAGGTCAAAAGGCAAGCTATTTTTATTACCGAAAGACTGGATAGAGACAGACAAGAAATTCAATTTCTCTGCAATCAGTTTTTAAAAATTCAGAAAGTTTTTGAATTTCACTGTAACCGCCGTCTATTAATGTAAATAGCGTAGATGCAATGCTTTCAATATTTGCAATAGCTCCGGTATCGCTAGAAACTGAAAGAATTGTATCTTTAGGATTAGGAAGGCCTGCATTTGTTTATTGTGCAGTATCGTGACTGATTTTTACAATTGCTGTCGCTGCCATGCTGTATTCTGAAGTACTTCCATGCGAAATAGCATCCAATTTTTGCTTAAATGTAATATTGATGATTATGAAGGTCCTGTAATAATAATATATATAGGTATATATATATTAGGGTTTCCCAGGCTACAAGGGCGAAAATTTTTTTTCGAATTTCGAAAAGAATACCCTCTCTTTTTTTACATTTGACTCTAAAAACGTAAATATTAAATATTATTGCCATCGGATAACAATAGCCCGTGCCGATTTGACGTTAAATTTGAATTTTGCAAAAGTTAGTATGGAAGCTGTAGGACAATTGTAAAGTTTATTTATTTTCAGTAAAAAAAACACATATATTTAATATTTATTTATTGTAAAAGACAAATTAATCATTAAATTTTTTTTTCGAAGTTAGCTTTTTACAGTCAGGGTATGCTTTTCTGTGTTCTTGGACGCAACGTAATAAAAATTGCTTTTGCTCCTCATTAACAGTGATTAAGCCATGAAAGTCTTGCATTCATTTAACCGCTCTTTCTGCCGTATCATTAACTGCTCTGTGTCAGCAGCTTCATTTTAGCTTGTTGGAAAGAATCTTCATTTGACCATGAAGAAGGGCTCTTGTTCAGAAAACTGTCATCAATTTTAAGTCGATTAAATAAGAAATTGCTTTTGACAGAGACGAAGTCATCGATGTTTTTCTATGAAATTAAAATATAGGGAACGGTTATCAATCGTATAGTAAACTAAAAAAGAAAATCAAAGCATAATTTACATGTGATGCATACCAAAAAGTGGGCCACAAAGTTCTTCTTTGCATGCGATGTAACATTTATCGTGGGCTGATGGGTTTCCTTTAACTAAGTTAGCGACCACTTTTACTTTAGTTTCTTGATTGACATTATCGTCAAATAAAGACAAAACTGACACTTCATCTGTCAAAAACCATAAATGCTGGCAAAACTTCTGCAAAGCTGCTTTGTAAATGCTTATGTATATTGTTTCGTAAGCTTTTATGGTATTCAAAAAGCAGAAGCAAATCCTGATAAGGTGCTTTTACTACTAAAATGTATTGGAGTCATGGTTTGACGTAGGATGTTACAATAAATAGACAGACATCTAACAGTGCTGCCTTATCATTGTTTGAAAGTCTGAATTGGGAGCTCAGTAATGATATTTTTAAGAATAAATGGCTCTCGCCATTCACCGAGCTTGGTGCATGGCACCTGGAGGCCGAATCTTAATTTTTTTCTCTGTATCTCCACCAAGAAATATTATTGAAGGTCAATTAACTCGCGATAGTCATCTCTAGCTATCTCTTCAGTCAATTCACATCGGTGAAATTGTAGCAGTTTATCAATTTCTGAAACATTTAAACAAGATATCTTTTCTCTACAGATTTGAATTTTCTTAGCATCTACATTTTTCCAGTTTTCTCGGAATTTTTTGAACAACGGAATGTCTAGGCTTGTAGTTACTTGGCTGACTTTTGCTTCAAACACACTTTTTAATACCAATTCGTAGACGTGATGACGACAAGCAAAAATGAGCATTTCTCTATCCAGTTTTTGTTCGAGAACATGCACCATTAATACGGCCTGTGTTTGAAGCAATAGTATCACAACAGAGAATCTGCACTCTGTCCTCAAGATTCTAGATGCTCTTGAGCTCGAAAATAGCGGGGAGTTTCTGGAATGGTGTCAAGATCAACCTCTTTTAAAATTTTTCCGTTTCATAACTCTCTAAGTATGTATGACAATTTTGTATGTAAGTCGTCAGTCAGGGGGTAGGTAGGGTCTGGGGGCCCGCACAAGCTAGGGTTCGGCTGGCAAACGTCACCTCGACTATATGGCCAGTCCATGGTGTCGGACTTATACATAGGTACACGAATAATCTATAGGATTTAGGGGCCTGAAATTTCTTGGTCCCTTTTTAGGTCACAGATGTTTAATTAACGAATTTAGTGAAATTTAATAATAAAACTTAATAAATTTTGTCAATTTTAACACAGGAACGACAAAATTGAATTTATTAAAATAGGTATATTAACACACATCATGAACCGTTGTGCTTTTTAGGTTACAATACCTTTTTCTATCTTTTGCTATCATTTTTGGCTGCAGATATCGTACGTAACTAAAATTTTGAAAGTCCCATAGGAACGGTAAAATGGAACCTTCGTTAATAATGCTAATTTATTTGAGACATTTCGAGAAATGCCCGCGACAATCTGTTTCAAAGAACCCAATTTTATTACATATATAAATATTCCTTAAAAGTTGATTATATAACAATTTCTTAAAATGCGATAAGAAGATATTGACTCGTTGTATTTCTAATTAATCTTATAATGTATTGTAAGTTCGTATCGACAATATTTAAAAACAAAGGTTTTTGTTTAAGTCTAACATGTATCAAGTGCTAATAGATAGGCTCTATGCTTACGCTTTTAAGAGATTTTACTGAAAGCAGATAATAAAATAACACGTCATAATTTGCAAATGCATGGCTGAAAGCATTTTCGCATAATTCCCACTATACTCAATTTAATTTTTTTTTAATTCCAGCTGTTTTATAAAAGATACATTATTAGTCATCGGCGTACGAAATAGTAGATTTCCAGATTAATGAAACGAAACATTTGGAACTGCTAATTATCGACTGATGCTGTAAGTTTTCCACATGAATCTTGTTTAAAAAAATGTTCATAATAAATCACTATACAGGTAATTACTCTAAATAAATATTGAAATAAACTAAAAATTAATTTAAATGGGCTAATGTAATGTTTGTGAAATGTAACTTGGGCTAATGATTTATATGCTAAATTAAATAACACATACTTGCATATATATATCACATATGTACGTATCCATAAATGTAAGAGTGAGTTCTCACTCATGCCCGCGTGCTCACACATGCGTTTGTATAAGCGTACGAACAAAATTCCGTGACCATTCCAGTATATTCACAATCATTATTCGCTAGAAAATCCGAATCTAAAATGTTAGAAATTCCAAAAAAGACAACATAAATCTTAACGTCTCTGGGAATAAATACGTTGAAGTTTATATCGATATATATTTGATTTCATTTTATATAGGTTTCACACTTGGTTTTTTACTTAAATATCATTATTCTAACATCATAAATATAATCCATCAAAGGCTGACTTACGTTCATATTATTTGTTTGTATGTCGTTACCGAGTATACATAAATACTATTATTCTAATAGCTTTAGCTTAATCAAATAATCCTTCAACCTTTCCGTTCAAATAAATGTCCGTAAATCGGTGTAAAGACGTATAAAAGGGATTTGATGAAATCTTGACTTTTTCAATCCCGCAGAGTTAAATTGAAACCGGACTTTTGATGTGATCTTAAAAGATAGATTTTGCCCCATGTTATTTATAAAAATAATGACCCATCAATAAAATGGTAGAAGTTTATTTCGATGGCCCTTTATTTTATACTGAGAACGAAAATTTTTTTGGACTATTTTTTTTCGTCAATTTATTTTTTAACGTATTTACATACCTATGTACATTTATAAGTATACAACATATATTGAAAATATATAATCGAAATTACTATTTCTCTACAGATGGAAAACATTAAAAAAATACGACTAAAAATTAATGAAAATATCAGATGCCTGGAGTAAAGTAATTGAAAAAAATTATGTTCAAATTGAAGTCGAATCTTTTATCAGCAGAGACTGGATGTCGGCTTGATAAGAATTAATCAGTAGAAAATAATTCGTTATTGGCAGATTTATCTCTACGAAATGAGCTTAATTTTTTATAACATTGTTGTTGATTCTTTACAGTCGTTTGTTCACTAACCTCGAGGACTTTATTTTTAATGAAGTAAACTTGCAATTTTAATTACAATTTAAAACGGGAGAAAAAATCTAAAAATGGCATTTTAGATTCACGAGTTTTGAGGCGGCATTTCAAAATGAGTATTTAATAAAACTCAAAGGAAAGCGAATCCAGAATTTTGAAAATGTTAATAGGTTAAATAATTGGAAATTCATCTAATAAATAATAAAATATTATATGAAATATCCACAGATATTTAAGGTATCTGTTATTGTTTACATAGTTAAAAAATAAATGTACAAATCTCACCGTCAATCTGATTTTTTGAGATGTAAAGGTATAATCTATTAAATATATATAAATGTATGTTAAAAAAAATTTGTGCAATTGACAATTACTTTATTCGGGTTCATGTAAAATTATTTTTAATCTTCTTTATATCACTGCGAGAAATATTTAAAAAAAAGCATACAGGTCCCGCGTATCTTTAAAACGCTCTACACATATGTTATGTCTACAGCTAGTACAACGTAATTTATTCCAATAGACATAATTCCATTATATCTGCCTGAATAAATTTAACAGGATATTAATAATACATTTTTATTCTACTCCTTACATCGTGAAAATTGGAAAAAATTCTTGCCCAAAAATGAGATGAAACTACTATTACCCTCGACGCCACTTTTCTAACTTTTGTAAATAATTAAATTGGAGAGTATCTAAAAGTATCTAAAATATGTATGTCCTATACCTGTTTTAGATACTTTTCCTTAATAAAATAAATAGAAGAGTGGTAACTATAAATAGGAATTTTTCTCGACAATTTCTTTGGTTAATATATTTCTACTCATATCGTCGCTACCCCTTTTATCAATTTATTGACGGGGGATTTTTGTCACTGTTGTATATGTTTTCGACAAGGAATTGATAAATTTTTTCAAAGTAGTTTCTAACACCACTTCAAAATTTTTTTTTCGAGGTATAAGTGATTTCCTAAATACCAAAAAAATATAATCAATTTATCTACGGTCCGGTAAAAATGATGGGTTACATGCAGTTTCCATATGTAACTTTAAGATGTGTGGTCATTTTATAAAATGATTTATAAAGTTATTCTTAAACTTTTTCTCATTAATTATAAAAAAATCAATTTATCAATTATCCCTTCTGAAAAATTAAAGTAATATTTTAACTAGATATTGAATTTTTACCATTAAATTTATAAATAAAATTATTATTTTCAATCCAGTAAAACTTAGTATTTCACCATTAAGAGTTGATGATAATGTAATATCAAAGAAGATATAATAGGATATATTAAGTATGAAGTCCATCAATCACAGATTTTCGGATGTTTGTGACTCTTTTCTTTTTTTAAATTTAATCGTGCAATTTACTGACGAGAAAAGCTATCGTCCATTGACGATGATGTGTAGTAGTATAAAATACGTCCAAAGTGTATCGTAAAAAAACCAAAGTCTATGTTTGGAAAAACCTTATACACTCATTTAAAGATGGATTTTTTAGCCATTTTCGAGTTTATACATTTGTTTTGAGAAGTCAATGTGTATATAAATATTTAAGATAAAAGTTTAGATGTGAAGTACAATAATACAGCTATAACGTTTTTAATTTGTCTTCACTAAATCCTCTTACGAAGTTAAGTAAAAATAATAAAAGAATTAAATTTAGCTCTATAAAGCTTTCTCTGATAAACCTCACTTTTTAAATGTGTTGTTATAAATCTGTCCGCAGGGTCCATCGCGTATTTTAAACTCTTTGTATAATTGAAACGAAAATGAAATGATCAAGTGTATTACAAAGTGCAAATACGGCCCTGTAGATATTTAAACGTTCCAAAAGCATATTTTAGTGCTGGAGATGTTTATCTTTATTTATAACATTATTTGAGAAGTTATATAATTTATTTAGGATAAATAGATTTGAATCCATTAATTTAACAATATCATATAATAAAATAAATAAATAAAGTCATTTAATATTATGATAATATAACCATTGTATTATTTACATACGATATTTAAAATAAATACAAATCTTAAGAACATTTTTATTTATAGAAATACACGTATAAAACTTCTTACAAATTAAAGAAATGCGTAAAAGTAACTTTAAATTAGTATGCGTAATGAAATATCACAATCATTATGCATTTTTATCAAGTATCACTTAGATTATAAAAAGTAATCGAGAAGTGCGTATTTAGAATAATATCGTGATGTCAACATTCCCCAAATCATTGTATAAACTATACTTATTCTCTCGCACTTATGTGCTGATATTTGTATTGCTGTCGACCAGCTTGTAACCGGTATGCCTTTATAACTTTAATTTTCTTCCTAAAATTCCGTTAGAAATCTATCTAATAATGAATAAGTTCCAATATTGAATTTCAACTTCGCCTTGCACCATTGCCTGTTCTATATTTATATGTACATCCAAATTTTTTCTCGCAAATATTTATTACATATTGAAATAATTTATCTCAAATAATAAAAAAATAATACATTTTATGCTATTTACAATGACCCACAGAAAATATTTTTCACATTAAAATTTCTGTCAATTAAAATAAGAATTGTCCATTTATTTATTTTAATTATCTTATTTGTCTCAATTTTCATGTATTGCCCTTTTAAGGACGTATTTACAAAATTCAGTCCATCGAGAATGGATATTTATTTGTCATAAAATCACTTGGACACACGTAGTGACGCCTATTATTGGCGTGCAACAAATTTATAGCTTATGCCTATTATCTTGATCGCTTACATTTTAACTAAAATGAAAATACATGTCCTGTATTAATTAGATAACTAATTTTATTTATATTGTCATCTTGAAATTACGTCGATACGATAATCACAAAATATTAGTATTATTCCTCTTTTAATTTGGATTTTGTCCATTGAACATTTCAGCTAACCGGAATTGTTGTGTACAATGACTTTATCTTCCAGATGCGGCTGAATGAAAGCAGCAGTAACTATTAATTGACGACGTGGGTCTCTTCCAACCGCAAACAGCATAAATGTGAAAATAATAGGATAATCCCACAAGTATTTTGAGATTCATATAAAATTTCATACCATGGGCTCCAAGGAAATCACAAACGATTGAAACCTGCTCTCTCATGAATGCTAGTAGTATAGAGCTCACATCAATCTCGCAGAATTAGTTGCCGAATTTAAGTACGAGAATATCTAATTAAAATTAAATATATCTTCGCAAAAATTTCCTTAAAAAACTTTGTTTTATGTTCGAGTTTGTTTGCTACAATAAAATGTTGTAAACAGCCTGTATTAAAATATGCTATTACTGCCTCATATCAGCACTACAAGAACTTTGGCCCAAAAAGTTAAATATTTTTCCTTCAGTAAATTTGACATTGCATGGCACGGTAAATTAACGTTAAATTTTTCATTAATTTTGATAATCATGTACCATAAAATTTTAGCAAATTAATTTAACAATGGTAAATTAAGGTATTCTACTAAATTATTCATTTGGTTGCAAAGAAAACTATACCTTTATTAGAATTATTAGTACTTATTTTCTAATAAAACGGGTTCTTCTTTCAGATGTGTTACGCACCAACTTTGAAAAAAATTGATGTTATCCTGGAATTCAATATTACTTAGAAATTAAATCAAACTAACAAAAAGAATCAGCAAATCGAAACTAGTTACAATTTGCTGCATTCAATTTCAGTATCAGACTAGTTGAATGTAGAATAGTTGAATGACTACGGCAGGAACACTTTAAAATTATAACAACAAGTATGAGTACCTGAGAGTTCCGTACATATTTTGGCAGTTATAAACATTTAAGGTTACGTAGTATTTCTTTTTCACTCTTTGCAAATATAAATATATCATAACGTAAATAAATTCAGCAATACAGAATAAGCTAAATTTTTTGCATATTTTTGGAATATCTCTTTAAAAATGCAATTTAAAATCATAAAAAATTATTGTTACTTTAATTATTACATGAATATTTTTTAAAAGTTAGTACAAAATACATGTTATTACACTACTATATAATTTCATGTTGCATGATTTCGGAAAAAATCGGCTGAGAATATAGAAAAACGTAATATGTTGCTTATTATACCTTCGCAGGTGTAAAAATATAATGCATATTTGAAAAATTTACAGCTAGGATCATAGTTACAGTTTTCTTACAACCATTGGTTGGACTTCTAAAAATCCCTATTTTTTCATAAATTCTTGTTCAGTAGTCTTGAAATTAATAAGGGGGTGGGGTGGGGCATATTTTTCAGTAAATCTCTGAAACGTTTTTTATAATTTCCGGTATCGTATCGATACCTAAAGTAAATGAAAAATTTAATATAACTATTCTTTCAGACGATATTCAACATTATTCATGTAATTTAAAAAAAAAGTTGTTCATATCAGTTCCGTTGCGCGACTTGAGTTCACTCCTTAAGTTCGAATATTTTGGAATGAACTAAATGGATAACATTGTACATAAATATTAGAATCAATATTATTAAAGGTAAACGAAAATTCTTTAATAAAAATGCTGACATTGTAATTATTTCCACCAATGAACAAGGTCTGATTTATTTTGTTAATCATTTAACATAAATAAACAAGATCAAATTTATGCAACGGAATTAAAAACATTTAGTAATATCAGACTAACAAGTTAAAATTAAAAGAGACTTTTTAATTTTGTAGGATAGAATATACACACATAATGATATTTAGTGGTTACACTTCAAAAATTCTATTTCTGAAATTGAAACTGACTAGCGACATAATTCCCTTTACTTATAGCTCGAATATTAAAATATGGATTAAAATTAGTTTGCACTAGATGATATAAGCCAATAATTGCTTTAATTCAGGAAGTTATCAATATATTTTTATTATTAATATTTTATAATTTAACAAACACTTACAAAAATGTATTGTATTTTGGTTGTAACTTGTTGTATTGGTTTAATTTGTCCATAACTAAAACAAAAACATGCATTATATTAATTTGGACTAGATAATACAAAACACTCTTTCACATGAAAAACATGTTTCATTATGAAAATCTTATTTCATTGGTTAATACACCATTTCATTGAACATTTGTTTTACATATCTCTAAGACAATTGTAATGTATATATACAAACCTTTATTAACAATGGTTTTCAAAATAAATGCAACTTTAAGAGTTTTTAGTAAATAACTCCCTATATTTTTGTGCAAGATCAAAACAATAACATATTTTAGCCTTTAAATATTTTAAACAACGTGCTACACAGCATTTCTACCCCAAACAAAATAATCATTATATGAATGAATACCAAAAAGTTATCCGTCCGTTGTGAAATTTAAAAAATATAATACCGAACACTATACGTGCCGAAAATATGAGCAGAAAAAATTATAAAAATAAAAGTAATGAAAACAACAATGTACAAAAAAGTATCTAAATATGGTACCAAAAAAATGAAAACGAAATAAGAAAGAGACAATATTTAAAAACACAAAATAGAATGTAAATGTGTAAGCAAAAAAATTAATAATCTAAAAACTTATTTCATTTAATTTTCAATTCACCCTATGCAACTTCAGCACGAGCCTTCGCTTCTCGATTAACAAAATTTCCTTGCGGATTTCATGGAGCTCGTCTCCTCTTCGTTGTCTCTGCTTCATTCACGCCTCATGCAATTCCTTTATAATTCTTCCGTCTGAAGTAACTGATGTTGACTGAAAGTGGACCGGATATCCGAATGCTGACTTTTGGTGCTTGTCCTGCGTTTTGGTACATTCGTGTTCGTGTCCAACATCGTTTCCTTGTATTTCAGACGACAGTTCGATTGTAGCTCAGAAGGATTTGTAGATAATTGACTCCAATTAATTCAATGTCAATTCATGAATATCACATATTTGCAAAATTTTAAAGTTCGACACATTTTCTCATATCACTAGCAAGAAAATAAAATAAAAATACAATGGAAAATTTCTTAAAAAAATTTTACAAATTGTAATTTTAAAGGTAATTAAGTTACAATCAACTCACGTTTGTAATACTGTTTCTTCAGTATTAAATATACATTCGAATATAATTTAGTTTGAATAAATCAATCTAAAAACTTACAATGCCACGCTACTATATTAATCAGTTTATAATAAACACTATAAATAACATATCAATGGTACACTTACTTATCTCGCTTGAATTACACAAGTAGTTTATCACGATTAAATTGCTGGGCAAAATCGTTTGATGAGACTTACACAATTAACCCTGGCGCTATTAAGGAAACGACGGGGTCAATTTAGATGTCGCTAAACGCGTCTCCTCTGCCGGTGGTCATCACGTGCTGCCACTTTTCTTTGCCAACTCTTTAATAATTATTAAGCCTAAGTCGGCATAGTTGACTTCCTTTTAGTTAAAGAAACAAATAAATTCTGTATTCACCAAACAAATTAATTCCGACTTCATCTTGCACGAGAGTTAGATCCTATGAAATCAAACTACAGAGATTTAATTTATAATCACTAGCTGCATGAAGAAAAGAGCGCTACTCTATTATATTTATATAAAATCATACATTTGCATGTTGATTGTCCCCATCTCCTCTCTCCACTTCAACACTCACTCAAATCCCGTATACCATTAAGGGGATAATATGTACCATTACAGGGGTAATTCGAATGTGTCGATAGCGTAACGATATTGTTTCTCAGCATCCGTCCTTGGACTTTTTTGAAGTGACATTATTAACATTTAATAATGAAATACTAAATATTTCATTTATAAATTAATACCAGCTGCGATAGAATTTATGTTTTCTTTAGTATGTAGAAAATAATATACTACTAAGTTACTAAGAACTTCTATAATTTATCAATACATTTTGTTATATATTTAATAAGACAAGTAACACTTGAAAATGTGTACATAAATTCTCTAACAATTTTGTGCACATATAATTAGAGTTGTAGTATACTTTTAAACTCTACTCTTTTTATTATATTTCTACGTGATTGTAACATGTGTTGTGAGTCTTTTATTAAAAACAGAAATAAGTTATATTTCCATTATAAAAGTGAACATTTGACAGTATTTACCCTTTCATTAATAATACTTTCGGTCAATTAATATATATATATATATATATATATATATATATATATAAATAAATTTATATTTATATATATATATATATATATATATATATATATATATATATATATATATATATGGACATTGTTATATTATCCATATTTAAATTACTTTCAATATAATATGATGTATATTTAAAATACTTGACATCTGGAACTATGTTACAGTTTTTCTACAACCATTGCGTGAGTCAAAATTCCAAAAGTCCAAATACGTGTGCGCGCGCTTGTGTGTGTGTGTGTGTAAAAATATAGTTTAGAATGAATAATAATTTCCAATGGCAGACAATTAACAATGACAGATTTCTTAATATTGTAAATGTAATATTGTAATTGAACAACTCTTATATGTAACTGTTTATAATTTTATGTTTATATCTTACTATTCAAACATCTTCCTATAAATATACTATAAGTGTATTAACGAGGTTCCGAAATAAATTTCGCAACAAATTTATGACCATAGTATTCCAATGCAATATATATTTCGATCATCATGTTAACTCACCCGGGTCAGGGGCCGGGTGTACTTTTATAATACACCACCTAAAGTTCGACACTTACTTTGTCTGGAACAAGAGATAAAACTGTGAGCAACATATTACCGGTGCGGCTGCACTCGTAAGCTTTCAGCAGGTTAAAGGGATGTTAGAAGGTTTCGCCGGAAATGGAAGTGCGTGTTTACGGGTTGAGGTGGCATTCGCTCTTCGCCGGAGGCGCAGTCCGTACAACGAGCGTTTTCGCTATTTTGTTCTCCACATTATAACTTGATTTCGTTGTGAGTATGCGAATGTTTTTTAAAAGATTATACATTTATTCAAATATTTTGAATACATTGAATTAAAATACAAGAACATTCAAAGATGTACGAAATTATTATGACAATATGTTTTATGTGTATCGTAATGCTGGTATCTTAGTATAAAGTACATTGTGAGGACAACCACAATAAATAAGATCTATGAAAAAATATTGAAAACGTCATGACAGTCTCAATAAGTGTGATTGATGACATGCCTAAGTATAGTAATAGTATTAAGATCAGTTGATATGCCGTGGTTATATGCAAGCTCTTATGGTTAATACAAGACCCAGTACACGCATATGATAAGTAAGTTGCTAAGGAGAGGTTGTACATATGAATCACAAGATTTACCTGAAAATATTTTTGACTCATTTAGTTTAATATAAATTATACATAATAAGCTTGCATTCTAAATAATAATTGGATCTAGATTCCTAATTTCCATAATTGCAAAATAATATATAATTCTAGTCCTATAATATACAAGTTATATGCCTCATAATTTCACACATGAAAAGTATAAATCTATTTATGAAATCTTTTTAAGCTGATAAGTTTAGGCATATGAAAACTGGTATTTCACGCTGCTTTTATGGATAGTTGTATTGTTTAGTTTATGTATACAGAACGTGAACCTACATTATTTAATTTATTTTTTTTATTATTTAAAATCAAGCCACTTTTGTTACTAATTATATTAAAATGGATACCTTCTCCTTTCAACTTCGATCTCGTTTCCGCGGAACGCGATAAGTGGTATCAGGTATTTTTAAATTGTCCATCTATCAAATGAACAACCACTATATTTTTATTAATTATAACTAACCACATATTACGCGGACAAAAATTTTATCATTATTATTAAAAAAATTAAATCTTAAAAGTATTCCCAAGTAGTTACATTAGATTTTTAGCAGCTTAAGTCTCCTTCTAATAAATGTAGAAAATTGTGATTTTATTTATTGTAACTTATCTCACATTATGTAAATTAAATTGTGTAGGCACATTTAACAATAAAAAAAATGTCCAAACAGATAAATAGCATTGCACGGTAAATATAGCAGCGTGTCACAAGGTGGGTCTAGTGTCACGTAAATAAACGTTTTTATATTCGCAAAAGTTATTTTGTTGGTCTCGAAGCGTGTTTTATTTTGGTTTCATTAAATATTTTAATCCAGTTATAAAAAGTGTAGTGGTTATTTTACGAACCTGAATGAGTTACTTAACAGTATAGTCTAAAGAACAGGCAGAAATGTCATTGAAAACAAACCCCCAAAAATACATTATTGTTGTGTGTAACATGATGGTAGAAATGTAACTGTTATTGTTCCTTCAACTTGGGATAAAAATATGGTTATCGCACGTATTGCGTACATTTGCTTTGATTTCTTATATTATTGTACTTCACATCAGTCTCAATAATGTTAACATTGACTTAGCTCGAATTGAGGAAACGAACCAGTCATATGAATTTTTATTTTTTTAGAAGCTGGATTGTTATTACTCAGGTATGTAGGTTGACGTGTTCCATTACGTCGATAGTTAGAGATTTTAATGACTACGTAAAATTATTTTTCAAACGATCCTGAAAAATAGTGGACAAGTATCAAGGATATTGCACAAATTCATCCATCAAGTTTAAAATATCCCCAATTTTAACGCTAGAAACATTTCGGTCTATTTCAATACATTTAAGGAATACAATAAAATAAAATAAGTTTTATTCAAGTACGACTGCTCTCGGTATGACAATGTGTTCCATAGTGGCGTGAGCATTCTCATTTTAGGTCTTTTGTTACGATATATAGATAGTATGTGATATCTTTGATTAAAATCGATAAAGTTGAGTCATAAATCTGGCCAAAAACCTTAATTTGTTTATAACGGTCACTGTATTGGCACCATAATTATATAAGTAATGCTATAGATTGGAATATATTGTACATATTAGATATTATTATTGCTAACTTTCATAAAAAACTGTATTACATTACCTAAAGGTCATGCGCAATTAAAATTTTCTAAAATACAAAATTTATTTTTATTATCATAGTATAGGCGATAATTGAAGAATCTTGGCGGTATATCGTTTTTTAAGGTTTTTCCGTCATAAGTAATTTATTTTCCACGTAAGATTTTGAAATATTCAGAATCTGAGATTTAAGCTTTTACCACGAAGAACGCCGCTAAAACCCGTATGCCTTTTCATGAATCCAATACACCACGGCGAATACATAATAAAAATGACTTTCATGTTTATACCGATTTATTCATGTATTTCAGAATGTTGGGTGTCTGTTTTCATATACTTTTTTCTTTCACGAGCCTAATTCTGTAAACACTGAACTACCTGGTGTGTTACATCACGTTTGCAGATGGCCGTCATTCATCATTTTTTTTAAATTAAATTGCGCAGTTTATTTTTCGGTTTCTGTTTTTCAGTGTAGAGTCATAGGACAAATTTAATTAAATTTTATTATCAACCTGTTTTAGTTTAGTTAATGTCTCTAGAAGTTGAAGAATGTGAAATTTTTCTTATTTAAGGTTTCGTAATTAATTACACATCTTATTTAATCTCATAAAAATAAAATACTAAACCCAATTTTTTCACTAACAGCGACCTACAATTATAATACCAATTAAAGTCTGACGATAGATGGAATTTGGGTTTGAAGATGAAACAATATATTATAACAATATATTATATTTTTTTTAAGTTAATTTTTTTTTAACAACCAGTAAGAGTGAAACATTTGAAAGTAGTAAAACCTTTATCTCCAACACATTAGTACATCCTGCGAATACTGTTAGGTGACATATATGCTATGATTAACTACTAATAAACGTATTAACACTTGTTACCAGCTCATATGTATGAGATTAATAAAAGGCTATTACTGATATACTCGTTATTAGCCCTTTCTTAAGCTCATACATATTAGATAGTATTAATTTGTTAAAATGTTGAATTGAAACAGCTGATACAACCTATACAAATAGATACCAACTCAGCGATCATTATCAATTTCCAATAGTTTGTATATACATATGCATATATATATATATATATATATATATATATATATATAGTATATATATATATATATATATATATATATATATATTTATATGTATATATATATATATATATATATATATATATATACTTACTTACAATTACACACACATATATTGCCAATTCCCTCAGCTTGTCTAGTGGAAAAGTTGTACTAATCCTATCTGGGATAAATCTAAAACGTTACCTTGAATTCAAAGAATCAAAGAAGGACAAATTTATGAAGATTTAACTTATAAAAATGTCGCCATTAATTAATTGAATAGTAGTATAATTCTTATGTTAGTATTGAATACTAATAATCTTAATCATTTCTATCGCTGGTATTAACGAAGCAACGAACGTACAAAATCAAAGTTTCTGTAAAATTCCGTCCAGTGATTTTTATATTATGCGAGCAGACGCACAACTTCTTGTATTAAATAGCTCCTTGAGAAGTAGGTAATTCGTTTGACTATTAGTAAAACGAATTACCTACTTCTGAATGATAATAAATAAAAAACGATATCACGGTAATGGAAATTTGGTAATTTCGGAAAGGGAGTCTGTGTTGGGAATTATCTAAATTTCTTGAAATAAAAATAATATGAAACATTTCATTTTCCTTTAAGATCAAAGTGTCACTTATAATATCAAAAATTTTCAAGAGTCTACCTTTCCTACGTAATCCATGTTCTGTTTCCATATATTTCTATTGACTTGGTGTTTATATTCTATTAAGAAGAAATTAATATATATATATATATATATATATATATATATATATATATATATATATATATATATATATATATATATATATGTATATATATGAATATTTCGCGTGTTTGAAATACAAAATTTATGATTTTTCTCATCTTGTGATAATATTTCATCATCATAGTTTCGGTTAAAGAGACCGTATATGGCATAGATTATTGTTTCACCATCAGTGTTTCATCAGTCAAAGAGACCGTTTATGGAATAGATTAAAAGTGGATATTGAGCTTACAAAAATTACTAAATATTTATTACATATAAATTCTCAATTTACTAAGCCTTTCTTTCAAATATTATAAAACATCTGTATGCAAATTTCATGTCAAAGTATTTATTTTTAATATTAATGCATTGTACATAGCTATTGATTAACTGAGTGTGGTAGCAATTACGAAATCTATCTCAGTCAAGAAGATAAAACTATTGAATACCTAAAAATTAAGGAGAAAAATCTTTCTGATACAATGCTATTTTACCATTTGAAGACATTTGTGCTGATTTAAATTTCCAGAAAAGAAAATTCAGATGGAAAATAAATGAAAAACTTTGCTTATAAGGAAAAGATATTATTACAAATATATTGGACTAAACTAATATAGCCTAATGGATCCTACAGGACAAAAACCCTGAAGATCTATTAGTACGATGATCAACACTTCGAAAATTTAACACAGCTCCAGTGCACACTCATACGTATCTTCGGGTCGAGCGGCGTAATCGACGTCTCATTAGTAACGAGAGGTATAATATCTCCGCGCTATTCTCGTCTTCTCTTGTGGTTATTACCGAGACTTTGAATAAAATACACCGACATGAAATTAGAGTTTTTTAAATCTTTTGTGCACATTATTATTAATATATAGCAAATTATTCCTAATGTATTAATAAATTTGCCAAATTTATAAATATATAGAAGTCCAAAAAGCTTATAAAAGTTATTTTTTACAATGTAGCTTTTAATTACTAATTGATATTCCAAATGAAATTGTTCGATAAGTTTTTGAATCAAATATGCTAAATGCATTTAAATATGTACACCATTATGTAAATCGCGCGTGCATATAAACCTTAATATGGCGTTAATAATTTTTCTCTTCGTCTGTAACCTATACCATTTACCGCTCTAATAACATTAAATTAGGAATTTTCCGTAAGTTTCACGAAGTACAATGCGTCTAGATCGGTTTCAGCTTTTTAGCATTATCTTATATTCTGTGAATCCTTTTAAAATATTACACGTAAGGGGAATTGTAAATTCCATTTGCATAATTCCTTCCCAACGTACAAAATTAAGAGATCATTAACTTTTACAATTTTCTGATTGTTTTAAATCGTCATTCGGAAGCGTCACATAACGATTTTAAAAGCATTTAAATTCATTTGAAAGCTTGTGTTTTCTAGCTTTAGAATTATGTTTTTATCCCTACTTGTTATTTATTTCTATGTTAAGGAAAAAGTTGTTTTTTTTTAAATTGAACATATCAGTTTTAACCATTTGCATGAATCGAAATATTTCATGACCTAATCTGATAATCTTTATATGTCAACCATTATCCTTCATTTCATGCATTTTGTTTTTTAACCCCTAAAACAGGATGCCATTCTGGAATCATCGAGCAGGACAAATATCCAAATGTGTACTCAAACAGTTCAATAAATTTTACTGAAGAAGTCCACAGGTAGTAATATAGAATTTTATTCCATTAGGGAATTCCCTGAAAGAAGCGATGCAGTGAAATGATTTTAAAATTCCCCACAAGGTATATAGACAGAAAGACATTAAAAGAACATTTTGAGCCATTAACTACTGCTGGAGTATCCGTGCATTCCTGTCTTCGCCTACCAGTGAAGATAAATCTCACTGAAGAACAAACCGATCGATAAACATATTGAACATTGAATTTGGAGATGTGAAACCTCTGGATAGGCGAACCGTGGAACACAACGGTTCGCCTATCCAGTGATTCCTCTATGCTATTACGGACAGGCAGACCAATAGGTAGACGGTCACTGAAATTTTAATAGGACAGTGCAAATAATACCGTAGGTACGTTATGTCTAATGCTAATGGCAGTGGCAATAAAATGTTAATGGAAATTCATAATTTATTGCATTTTAAGACGTAGTTTAGTGCGTGTAAAACAATTTGGAAAGTTTGCAAATTTTTAGTGTTAAATAATATAAAGGACACTAGAAATATTTTTGAAAATAATTTTAAGTGAATAAAACGAATAAGCAGGTGACACATATCATCGTAATTTCTTTTTCTAACTAAACGTTAAAATATTTTAGAGACATTTTTAGTTCTCATAATGATACTTATCATAGTGATTAAATTGGTAATATTATTTTAGCTTTTACCATGGTCAATACTGTATTAAGCTAGCGCTTTTTATCCAAACATAATACAGTATAATGTAAGGTGTTTGTTGTAGGTTGTACCTAAACATACATACATATATAAATTTAAATATAACTATAAAAAAAAGAAATATATATATATATATATATATATATATATATATTTATTATATATATATTTACTGATATTTATAAAATGAATCAATTTGGTTATTAATGAGATACTTAATAAGATTTTTACGGTTACATTTAAAAATGCACTGGAGTGGTGTGGACTAACCTAGAATTATTTGTCCTGTTTAGGCTATACATATAACATAAAATTGTACTAATACACACTAATCGAAGTTCCGAGGAAAGAAGGTTCAATTGTATCAAACCTTTTAGATTTTTTTGCCTTCATTTTAAAGTTTTTTGTAAATGGTTTCTATCGCGGTTGAAAATGAGATAATATGTAACTTTCTCTACAAGGGATTCAGATATGTATTAATGTGCTCTACTTATGATTAAGTAGCTTTTCATAATGTGCCTAAGTAGCTTTTAATAATGTGCATAGACCTGTTTCTATATTTTTATAACTATGTTGACTCCTTTTTACATAAATGTAACAATTTACTAGAATATAATATTTTAAACTCATCACTAAACCCAAAATATCTCCATCAACGTTGCCTTTTTTCAGTTTAGAATTAAAACAAGATTGAAATAGTGTATAAATCTACTAATATCTTGTGTCTGATATTTTTTTCTTTAAAAATCGGAAATATTAAAAAAAAACTACTCTCTAATTCATATCCCTAGAATTTAGTAAAATTATTTAATTTTTTTAATCAATGAAATATTTAAAAATAAATTTAACTGTAGTTATTAAACATATACATATTTAACTGTTTAATAAAATATTAAAACTAAACTGATAACAAAATATATCTTTTTATGAGATGACCATTTCTAGAATTTCTTTATATATTTATAGAATGATTATATATATAGATTACCTTTATCGTATCCCTTTTGCCAATACAATGACATGAACTTTTAATTACATGATTAAAAAATTCTAACTTAATTTAAAATAATAATTGTTTATTAAACTAAGAATAAATGCACCAGTAAAGTATTTAGCTTGAATATGACTTATTCGCAGAGCCATCAAAATAGATAGGAGGCTACGAAGCGCTTGGTAACGAGGTAACTGAAAGTAAGGCCTCAGTGTTCGGCACAGGATTGTTAGCGAATGCAGTTCGGATTCGCGGAAACCGGGTTCAAAAAAGTCCTGTTTTTATTTTTAACTAAACCGTACATCCCGATGTGACACTGTGATGTATGAAACGAAAACTTTTCAGAAGAGCAAGTTGTCGCAAGATATATAATAATTCAGACGAACGTCTACCATTACAGATTTGTTTAAATGATTTAGTAATGATTTTATTTAACTGGTTTGATATTTTATTTATTTTTTATTTAACTGGTCCGATATTTTATAAATGATTTTATTTAACTGATCGGATATTTTATTTATAAACATTTTTAAATCCTATTAATCTTTTTCGTTCCTAAAAAATCAAAAGTATTAGTCACCGATCATCACGCAGTGTGAATTTCGTAGGTTATTTATATGCGTAATATTCCTTCCATATAATCGGACATTATATAATGAAATTAGAATTTATTTAATGCCTATATATGTGTGTGTGTGTATTTATGTGCGTGTGTGTCTGTGTGTGTGTGCGTATATGTGTATGTCTGCTTATGTGTGCATGTGTGTTTGTGTGTGCTTGTGCGTTTGTGTGTGTGTGTGTGTGTGTATGTTCTATTAATTTTATAAACCGTAATTTAAAACGCATATTAAAGAAGTGAGTATGCTAAATATAATTGGAAGCTTTCCAATTCACCATTTTTTGTCTGTGTAAAAAAACTTATAATGAATTTATTTTCTGGCGCTTCGCTGTAATTTTTTGATATAAAAAATATTTAATGCCTGAAACTGGTATTTGATTAATTAGTGTATATGCAAGAGAAGTGATTATTTTTCTAGTTTGAATATCACCTGTAAACTACATTTTGGTTTTGATCTACTGTCGTGTTTAAAGATTTTGTATGAAAGTTCCCAATCCTTAGTTCTTTAAGTTTGTACCTGTGCCACGTACACGAATGTCAAAGAGTTCACTATTGAGCAATATTTCACTAAAGAGTTCACTAAAGAGTTCACTACAGAGTTCACTATTGACTTTAAAGTAAATCATACATCAATCAATTTCATTTATAACTTGTCCTTCAGATATATAAGCTTTTGTGAATATCTCGCCGCAGTATATATACTATTGTCATGCGAATAAAGTCCGATGCGATGCGAACAAAGTCCGAGCTGCTGTTGCTCTTCACAAATTTTATATTTGCGCTCTTGTGGATTCAGATATCATAACTTCGGAACTTTTATGAATATCGACATGAAATTTCGTGGACGTATTTTTAAGATATATACTAAAAGATTCTGGAAAAAAAAGAAAAATGGTTTTGCCATATCTGAAAAATGTATTTCTTCCCTAACATTTGTAATGTCGACAAAACACACACACCTTTCAAAAAGATCATTACACTTAAATTAAAGGCGCTTTTTGAAAAAACCTTTTATGTTCGGCATAATGAGACTTGTAATTGAAAATAATTTATAAAATTAAAATAATTGTCCGGTAAAAAAATATAACGATTTCTAATAAAAGTAAATTTATTTTACCTAGAAATTAAGAAAAAAACTTTAAAATATGAAAGAAGGAAGAATTTAGATTATAAACTAAAACACAACACACAATTGAACCAGTTGGGACGACAGCTTAAAACACTTCTCTCCCTTGGTCAGCAAAACAGTATGGGTTACATCATTTTCAATAATAAGGTAATAATATATTTAATAAAATGATAAGACTTACATTTTTTAACACTGCAAATTCGTAGTCTCCATTGACAATTATTGGGAGTAGACGCCATCAAGTCTCCCGTTTGACGCTGCTGACGTAACTAAATAAGGAATTGGAAGCGTCCAAATCCCAAAGCCACTCTAATGGCCCTGATTTTTATTCCGAACACGAATTCATGTATAGTAAGCCGTAGTCTGTTTTTCCATACAAGATATTACTTATTCGAAAATCAACCGCATGTGCCGACCTCCTTATATTAACTTTATTTTCGTGCTTTTAGTCCCTGTTGCAAAGTTTACCTAACAAGGAAAGAATTTTGTCTCAGTTTTTCATCAGGATAAGTATATTTATTGAGGACTCAGATATTTAGGGTTTACTTTATTTTCTTTTGGTTTCCATATGAAATGTAAATTCAGGGCCATATTGTGTATTAAATACATTTCTTTAAGTACATGTTGTTATTACATTTTATTACAAATAAAAAAAGAAAATATTATTACATATTTGCAAATGTTATTTTTTGTCACACTCCTACGTGTAATATGGTATGTTTCCTAACCATTCATTATCTTATCTTTTTTAAATAAGAAAGCAAAAAAATGTTTAACATTTTTAATACTCTCTCATTAAATAATTTTTTTTTCATATTTTTAAAATGACTTTCTCTTATTAATAATTATTGTCACAATTGATAGTATGTAGGTAAGGTGGACAGCCGCGATAGAATGTCATGTTTTATTACGATGGATATTGTCCCCCGACGGTAAATAAATATGTCTGAAGTGGGAGTATGAATTTAATGAATATAAGGTGAATTTTAATTTATTTTTAATTTACGTTGGAATATAAAAATGAAGCGAAGTATGCCTATTGGATGGCCGATAATATCGTTTTTTACATTATAATTGAAAATTGATGATGAAAATATAACTTACCTCTACATAACATACCTCTCCAACTTATCTTACACGTTACTTCATTTCGTTACTCTGTTCCCTTAAAACTTTTATTTGTTTCTAATAATATTTTTATTCTAATTATATTATTATTTTACTTCAAATCAATTTACACTTCAAAACCAATAAATAAGTTGAAGAATTCGTCTTGGGAATTTTTTTTTAAATTTTACAAATGTACACAGATTTAATCAATGTAAATAAACAGGTGTTAATTTTTTTTGTGCAAGGCAAAGTAAAAACTAAATTCAACTTATAGTTAAAAGTTTTCATTAATTTCTGCACTAATACTAGCTGAACTTTTTGCTTAGAATTGTAATATAGGAAATATAATTGATACAGATCTGCTAATTACGTAGCGGATCTATGATCAAGACATCTTGTATTTGAGTCCTGCGCATAGTTATCGGAATTGATTTCCGGTGCGCATGTTTCTACGTACGACGTACGTTGGTTTTAATTTTTATTGAAAATAATTTTTATTTGTTTTTCACTATATATAGCATCATTCAATAATTCTCAAAACAATAAATTGATTTTGCTCGATTAAATTGGTCTTTATCAAGTTTTATTTTATAAAGTTTATAGAATGTAGTTGAATAACGCCTCGCCGGTATAAATATGGTCTTATATCAGCCAATGTTTACATAATATTATATTGTCGTTATTACGTATTGTTATTATGTCGTTATTACTTATCATTACTTATGATATAAAATTCCATAGCTTTTATAAAATTTATTTATTTCAATTTGTAATAATCTGAAGTAATTTAAAAATAAAATACACGCTATCAGTGTCAAATCTTTTAAAATTAATGAAATCATGTCTCAACTACTTCATAGTTAAAACAAGACTAAAAGTAAATATACTGGCGTTAGGACATATAACTTCAGGCTAAGTAGAAAAATAATGCGCGCAACTTTATGTGAGTCAGCCCGTTGGTGGGTTGAAACTCTGCCAATAGGTAATAAATAAGGCCAAGTACATTTACACAAACTGATACAAACGACGGGAAGGAAGTAAGCCATCTATGGTTTCGTCTAAATCACTAAGAGATACAATCAATCGATACTAATGGATTCGTGACTACGTACAATATCGTGATTTGTCCGAGAAATAACAATACGATTAGAGTGAAGGGAGCAGGTCTCGTTCTGCTCTTGAAAAGCTGCCGTATCTTTGTGAGGAATTGAATGTCCATTTGGGACGTCGATTAAGAATTTCAATCTTTTAATGAAATTGATGACTAATCCATTATTCAATGTAAACTAATTCAATTCTGCTGAAACTACGTGATGTAATATTATTTCTACTTTCTTTAAGTTCTTTGCCACGACCTAGGTTTCGTTGTATTAAAATACCTTCAGGTAGGCTTTTAGAAAAGATATGGATTATATATAAAAATTGCATCTTTTCTAATAACCCACTTGAAGATGTTGTAATACAACGAAACCTAGGTCGTGGTAAAGAACATAAAGAAAGTAGAAATAATACTACATCACGTAACTTCATTTAATTGTGAATAATGAATTTCTACAAAATTAACGCCAAATATATTCAATATTTTCTGCTATTTTAGGTTTCATTCATGTAAACATTTTAACCCATTTACAGAAATACTGTATTAAAAAGGGAAGCTTTTTAAATGAATTTAGGAAGAAGTTCAACTATTTGATTGTTGTACTAACAACTGGACCGTTACAAAAGTGATACAAAAGTAAAATTTCAAGTAAATAAAATACTGTATTTCGATGGTTTATAAATAACATATTTATTTTTGGTTATTATATACTTGTAGTTCATCGCATATTAGTGACCTAATCAGTTAAATATATGTGTTCATCAAATTAATAGCTCGGTAATTAATTTAAAAAAAATTAATGAATTGCGCATATTTTCTCCATGTATTTTAGGAGGTAAATTTTATTTGGATAGTTTTAGATGAAATAGACAAAATAACGTCCGACGTTAATTTAACACATTTTTAGTTTTTTTTATTACCCATTTTAAAAACATAACGGTAAAAAAAAACTAATAATATGTGCAAATAATGTTGAAGTTTCGGAACTTTTGGAATTTGGGTATAAAACGAATTTTAAAGCAAATTGTAGATTTATCAAATAAATGTATTTTTACTGTATCGAAACCTGGAAACAAGTTACGTGAAAATTTTCCACTTTCCACGGTATACAATTGCTCAATTGTCTGATCACGGTTGAACAAGAGACAACATGTTTGTGATGAGTGAATATTTGTCACTGTCATATATTGTAATGTTACTGATTTCAATTAATTGTCATGTTGAAAGTCAAAGGTAATAAGACTGCAAGGTTTCCGTAACTGTGCGTACGTAGAGAAATAAATGATAAAAAAATATTAGGTAAATGTAATGTTCAAAGTAAACTTGCTGAATAAGTTGTATTTCACTTTTTTTTCTTTTTTATTTGGTTTAGATTTCTAAAATTTTTAAAAAATTTCTTTTTTTTAATTTTTAGTTTTTAATTTTTTTTATTTTTTCCTCCTATTAAAAATTTAAAATTAAAAATCCTACTATTTAAAATTTTAGTGTCAAAACACACAGGAAGAAACAATAACAGTATAAGTCGCAAAAATGTATGCTATTTATTCTTTGTTTGTACCGCTCTCTCCCATTAGTTGCTAATTTCTGAATTTGGTGGTATAAATAAACTGTTATTCTTTGTAAGCGACAGTTGTAACAGGGGAAATTTTTCATTAATTCGCTATAATTTCGTAAAAAGTTATTAACTTTTTCATGACATTAATATGTGATTTGATTGTACAACCGTTCCTCCGTTGTCCTCTATTTCCAATGGAAAAATACATTTTAAGTAAAAGTCCTTATTTCTAAGAAACTAGCACAGGCATGAAAACAAGACTTTGTGAACGCAGTGTAAAATTTAGAATATCAAATAATGATTGTTTCCAGTCACGGTCTCAAATAGGTTAGACGAGTTTTATCTTTTACCAGTCCTATGCAGTCAACAATCTGATCAACAAACTCAAAAATGCGAGTTAATTTTAATACAAAAAATTATTTAAAGCATTTACTGATTAATTTCGCGTTTATAGAAAAAAATGATAATGAGTTAATAAACTTTTAATTGAAAATTTATTAAATGCAGAATCGAAAATAACAAAACATAAATTGCATTTGCAAAAGATATTTAAATCTTTGCAAAAATTTTGGTTCGAAAGCTGTTTGTAAAGAAAGAATAAATTATTAGATTTCAGTATTTTAAATACTTCCACACGATGGAATTTCAACCGCAGGTATGTTTAAAATTCGTCTGGGAGAACTTCAAAAACTTTATATTGTCGGATGCACGTTTCAATTTAATTCTGAGGCTCAAATAGAAATTCTCGCCGACAGCTTCGTAACTCCCTACTTTTCCCAACGCCAAGAACAGAAGTTTTCAAGCATAACAACAGATTTAAATATTCAATTTATTTATTACTACTTACTCAGCCAATTTATTAAAATTTGAAATTGAATCAAGTTAATATGAAGTATATTTATATTATTTCAGTAAATTCTATTTACGTTTACAAAGTACGCGTATGAACTTATCTACCAAAGCTTAATATAAAAATAACTGTGTCAGTCACAAAAGCTCGCTGGGTAAATAAAAATAGAAATGGTTTTCTTTTTAATTAGTTTGAAGTACATAATAATATGTTCATACAGATAAATACTTTGGAACCACTAATTTACATAATTTTGTCAATCGCAATAATGTTCCAAATTTGAAAGTTGCGAAAACAAAAAGTCGCTATCTGAAGAAACTTTTGTTTCTCAATGCCATTCTTATAATATTTGGTAAATAAAACAAATAAAATAACTTACTAGTGACAAGTAATATGTAATAACCTTTATTGATTATCTATTTATGCAGGAACTGCCATTTAAAGATTTTCTATCGCAAATCCGAATTTTTCTAAGCATTTACTGCTAAGAGAAATTCTAATATCCTCGCGCTATGGCAAATAAATACACTTCAGTATTCTATTTGTAAATCATTTAAACCCAATAGTACTTAATAGAATATCTACTTTTTTCGTCAGTACTGGAAAATTAGAGAATCTTTGCAAACATCTCTACTAGGATGGGTTATGAGATTCGGCGAATAAAATAAGAAGGGGAAAAAAAAGACGAATAAAAATTGGAAATACGTTTGCTTCAGAATTATCTCAAGGAGAAAAAGGGACGGAAGCATCATGCAATATGTTCAACAATGTTTGAAGGTCTAATCTTCTATGACCAAACCAAACATTGTTTACAAAATTCCAAGAAGGTTGTTTTAATATATCTTAAAATACTTCATTCAAATTGACCTTGTATGTTAAAGAATCTCTTCGAAATACACCTCAGGTTAGTTTGCATTAGGGAGCAAAGCTAATAGAAATACTATTTCATATTTTGGGAGGAAAAGTAGAAATATTCTCTTTGACTACCAGTTTAGATAGCACCCCTTCATTTTCAGAAGACAGGCAGTACATACATAGACCTACTACTTTCTATACGGGTTGTAATGAAAGGTTTCACTACAAATCCTTTAAATAATATTATATATATATATATATATATATATATATATATATATATATATATATATATATATATATATATATATATCTTATACTATTGACCGAGCAATTCTTGTATGTATATATGTAAATGGTTTCTCGGAAACTGCTCTAACGATTTACGATGAAATTTGGCATATTTATTGCTTTGGTGATTATGTTAAATAATGCCTTCCGTCCGAAGTTGAACCATGTCGTTTAATTATTTTGGAAATTGCAGCCATTTGAAGTTTTCAAAATTACTATGAACTATTATTATGACTTAATTACTTTTGAATGGAAAAACATAAGAACGAGTGACGAAGGGGATGGTGAAGGGGAAGGTGAAGGGGAGGAGGAGGTCAGAGGGAGGTGTAAGGGAAGGGGAAGGGATGGTGAAGGGGAAAGGGAAAGGGAGAGGCAGGGCGGGGTGGAAGGGATCGGAGGTGGAGCGTGAGGGGACAGAGAAGAGGAAAGGGAGGGGAAGGGGAAGTGGGAGGTAAGCGGTACGGCAAGTAGAAGGTAAGGGGAAGGTAAAGGGAAGGTAAGGAGAAAGGGGAAGGGAAGGGGAAGCAGGAGTGGAAAGGGGAAAGGACGATAAAGGGAATGGAGAAGGGGAAGGCGAAGGGAAAGGGAAATTCGGGGATTCGGGAAGGAGAGAAGGGGAAGGGGAAGGGTATGAAGGGGGGGAAGGGAAAGAAGAGATGAGGCAGGGGAAGGGTGTGGTGAAGGTGTTAATGGGGAGGGTACGGGGAAGGAGAAGAGGGAAAGAGGAAGAAGGGAAGGGAAAGAAGAAGAGGGGAAAGGGGAGGGTGTGAAGGAGAGGGAAAGAGGAAGTAGAAGTGGTAGGTGGAGGGTAGAGGGAAGGTGAGGATGAAAGGGGCAGCGGAAGGGGTATGTGAAGAGGGAGGAGGACGTGAAGATGAAGGGAGGGAAGGGGAATTGCAAGGTTTAATTGCAAGGCGAGGGCGAGCGGGAAGGCGAGATCGAAGGCGAGACCGAAGGCCGAAGGCGAAGGGGAAGGGGAAAGGGAAGGGGAAGGAGAAGAAAATCTACTACCATCAAAAAAACAATTTCACGTTCCTATGGGAAACTCGAAATACACCGAGCGTCGCCCGGTCACCTGGTACTATAAAATATAAATTATAAAACATAAAAACCTCGTGAACTCAGATATACAAGCAAAGTGGATTTAACCGTTCCATAAGGATTCATCCCTTATAAACCATATGGTGTTGCTCAACCATCCATACACCTAAAATCAATAACAAATTCAATTGTTGTGTTCACAGGAATAGTTTAATTGATTTATAACTTCAAACACCATGAATGTAATTTCAAATATGCCACACTACTTTGCTACCGGTGCCGACAAAAACAGTAACCGCGTGCGGTCGGCGTCGCCTTTGTCGCTTAACATAAATATTGCAAATGATGTTTACGTTTTATTTACGTTAAAATAATATTTAATTTGTTAGAATACAATTTTTTCTTGGTTTAATTGTTTATTTGATTATTTTAGAGTATTTATCACAACTAATACTGACTGAGTTTTCATTTAAATTCACATGTAAAATATGCATAAACATATGTATATGTATATAAATGTATGTGTGCGTGCGTGCGTGCATGCCTGCATGCGTGCGTTCGTCTGCGCGTGCGTACGTGTGTGCGGGCGTGCATACGGGCGTGCGTGTGTACGTGCGTGCATGCGTAACGCGATTTATTTATTTCAGTACCATATCCACTTTACTTTATTATTTACTAACAGTGTTTCGTTTTTTGAGTGACGCAGGTCATGTTTACATGCATATATTTTATCAAAAGGGTTGCTTCTCTCTAATGAATTGGTAAAGTCGGAGACAAACGACCATTTCCGTATTCGCTCCCTAATCTCTTATTGATTTTTAGGGCTCCATAATAAAACAAGTAACCCTCCTAATTTCATCACGTCCGTCCGTATATCTCACATTCTCTACAGCCGCCAGAGTTTAAAATATTTAAAGTCCCGCTACATGTAAAGAAGGGACGAAAAAATAATGCATGCACCGAAATGAACGGGATATTATCGGATATATTTTTTAATCATATAATTTAATTAATTTCAAAATAATATTTAACGTTTTGACTTTGTAAAAATTAATTGACAAAATTTTTGTTTCTAGATTTTGATTGAAACTTATGCGTCACATTTTTTCGATTAATTAATATCAAAAAGAAATGTAGCCAATAACGGAAAACTTAAGCAGATTTCCAAAGTATGTGCATAAATGTACATAGTGAAAATTTATTAATGACGAATCCTTTTATCTGTACGGGACATATATTTAATAAATTTACTGTAATAATGCATTATGGCAATTAACTTTGAATAATCATTACGGTTAGCCTTGATTCTGTCACTTTTACCCATAGGATTTCCAACAACGTTATTGTATCGAGTTTCCGCCTTATATGGGTACACATAAATCATTATATATATATATATATATATATATATATATATATAAACATATATATAGATAATTGGATGTCGGAAAGGTAATTCTCAGGGGCAAATTGGAATCGGAATCTACTCTCCAGTCAAAAACTCTCGGACTAAAATTGGAAAGTGGGAAAGCCACTTTCACCTCAAATCCGTAAAGAAGTCTGGTGACACAAATTCTGACTGCGAGTCCAACTTGCAATCATTATTTACCTAAAATGAACCTACGACTGTTTTCTTAAGAGTATATAACGTATTATATCATATCTTTTATGCAGGGTATTTCTAAAAACTATCACGACGAAATGAATAGGGTTTGAAAATGTCACGACGAAAGTTGGCAAAAAAGAGAATTGAAATGGAAACAAAATATAAATCTAATTTTACATAGTGTAATGATATGTCTTTTCACGCAATTCGTGTGCAAATTTAATTTTTTTTTATTTACTTGTAGATTTATCTAGTTGAAGATCAATTTGTCGCCCCATTTCAATCCTGCGCTCGTAGGAAATTTTCCAAATGTAAATATTGAAATAAACTGTATAAACAGTATAATATAAAAAAGTTAAAGCAAACAAAGTTAAACAAAATTGCTGAATTGGATTTGATCATGGGTTACTAGAAGTGCTCATCGAGGGCTTTAATTGCGGTCGTCCAGTCAGCGTTTCTCTCTATTACATCGCAACTTAGGGAGGCTGTCGGGCCGTCAAATTATAATACTTGTCTTATGCTTATCTATTTAGCGTAATTTTTAATACATGACAGGTATTCAAAATAATTTTTATGAGGCCAAAAATTTGTATGTAATTTATAAATAGAATTTTATGTCGCACACATTTATAATAAATTTTATAGTCAATAATAAACTTTATAGCAATCACAGGAAAAAAGACATAGAATATATAGTATCAGTTAATATGATAAGTTAAACATTTTATAAAAATCCATATCTGCTTTATCAATTCATAAAACAAAACAAAAATTAAATCCATATCTTCTATTTCACATTTGATATTATATTTCTTCTCATTTTGGTGATCTTAAATAAACGATTAACTTTCACTCGATTAAACGACTAATTGTTTAAATTAGGCTGCCAAATAAGTTTCAGACATATTATTAGATCCAAATACTTAATAGTAGAGCATATGTTTACTTTGAGCAAATTTAATCAAAACGTTGTATTAGAAACATTTTATTACTTCACATTCGCTTAAATCGAGTCGGTAGTCTATTCTTAAACAAATCTAGTAGAGGACAAATCAATTAACCTTGGAATATTTAAAGGTCACCCTAACAGTTAATTTACACGGAATGTTTCCTGGGATTCCAGGTAAAAAATATTTTCTCACTGATTCCCAAATTTATGGGCGTGCGACACCTTCTTTTCCAAAACTTTCCATTAATAGCGGGTCAATTGCGTAGGAGAAAAATGCACACATTTAATAGCATAAGCGGAGTTCGTTGGCCCGGGTTCGATTCCCGGCCGTTCGTCCAGCGGGCCTGGACGGGTGTTATGGTTGGCTGTAAGAGATTGCTTATGTAGCAATAAGACCGCCATATGTATCAATTAGATACATAAAAGGAGATAAATAAATAAGATTGTATGTGCTACAATATGGCCAATTTTGTATTTCTGTTGAAAATTTTATTGTTAAGTTGAATTTACATTATTGATATATATTATTGTTAAATTAAGTAATCATATAAATTTGTTAAATATCGTAAAGGAAAATTTACCCGCTTTTATAACATAATTGGCTAATTAGACCATTGTATTTACATATGATATTCTTTATAACTTTAAAAAATATTGAATGGAATATTGTAATTAAAAGTCTAGCAATAGTAAGTAAATGTTTTCTTCATAATTTTACTTAAATTATCTGATATATTTCTATTCTCGGCATGTACATCATGTCTTCCAAAGAGATTTATTAGTCATATAAATCTATACCGAAGCAAAAAATTAGTTAAGTGGATAAATATATTCTAAATACATAATGTAGCCATGAGCATTTGTACATATCAGAATTGGTCTAGTGACTGACTCTTTTAATAAAAACTACGTATATTCGTAAATTACATTAATCATGAAAGTATCCTGTATAGTTTACAAGTTTTTATTGTTGGCTTAAATTTAATCGTCTATGTAATATTTAGATAAATATAATGCATTTTCACTTTGTTTTCTCAATCGCTCCGAGAGATACGATAATATATGGATTTTAATATACTTTAAAGAGCTATGGCATCAATTTTTTTAGTTTTCTATTGGTTGAACAAAAACATAACTTGACAATTTAAATGAATTTTTAAACGATTTCTTTCTAATTTACACATCACTTATTAAAAATAAAAGATTTTTTTTAAATTTGCCATTATTTCCCCAACAAATAAAAATGTTATTGTAATAATTTTTACGTTTCTTTAAATTACATGATAATTCATAAAACCCGTCTTAGGATATTGTATACAGAGGGAAAATACTAATTTAAAGTAAGGCAGAAAATAAAACACAGACTTACTAAGTCGAGCCCACAAGCGGCTTCAGATATCTATTACGCATTCATTTAATTTCCGGAAAGATTATTCTATTCGTTTAGACAATATCCGCTACAGTGTTCGAGGATTATTATTTTTGAAACGAATTTGACTTTAGGTTTATTTTATTGAATTGACAACTTACTGAATTATTTATTATTGTTGAAGTAATTTACTTATTTATTAAAATACAATTCTTCGAAAAAACAGTTATAAACTAATGCAACTGCGGTTTATCTGAAATATTTTATTTTGATACTTCAATAAAATATTATTAAAGAACCAACTTATTATTAATTGGAAAATGGCAAACAGGGAGTTAATTCTCTCGGCGATACATATCTACAAAATTTTAATATAAATGGAAATTAATCACAATAATTTTAATTCGTAACTACTGAGCAATTGTGAATTTAAAGTATTTTAATTTTAATATCACAAACTATATTACTCTTCCATTGATGCGGCATATCGCGGGGATCTGGGTACGATTCCCGCCGTTCTTCGAACGGGACTAGACTGGTGTTATGGTCGGCTGTAAGAAATTGATCTTATAGCAATAAGTCCTCCATGTGTATAAATTAGATACATTAAAGAAGATAAATAAATAAACAAATATTACTCTTGTGAACATGGACGAAGAAAAATCTATGCCACTCCTGCTAGGATCACAACTCAGGCAATTTCAGATTTTAAAATTATTTAGACACAATCTCTTCCCTGTGCGACTGTTCGACCACATACTACTATGTTTTTGACATTGACTATGAAAGTTAATGATTTTTTTATTGTAGAACGTAAACAATGAAACTTTTGATGCATTTCTATATGTAATTAATTGTATTTGTAACACATAAATGAATTTTAGCTTTCTGCACTCCTTCACCATATAAACTTTTACTAAGCTAAATCTCACATTCCTTCGTTTCGCAATATGCTTAAAAAGGGGTTCAAAGTTTTCTCTTCATATATTAATACATCGATTTATACTGAAATCCTTTCCTTAAGATAATACGGAATAAATTTCATGAGCAATAAAAACGTTACATACGGATATCGTTAAAACATTTTGATCATATAATGCCACCTGTAAACTTTTGTAGCGCATCCTAACTACTATATCCTCTCTACTTTATTAAACTTCAACTGTGAGACCGTAATGGTATGGAAGAAGTTTCTGACTATACAGTTAGACTTAAGTTGCGAGCTTGAAAGGTCCGATACGTTACATTTTACTGGAGCTCATTCCCGACGTTGTTGGCGTAATCTGAGCATTACCATAACGCGTATATTTTAGAATGTGAAGGCCATGTGAGTAACCACAAGTAGTGACATTGGCTTGTAATGAAGTCGTTGGGCGTTAGAGGCACACACTTTTAATATGTCGAGTCACGCGCATATTGAGCGAGCACTTGCAATAGATTTGACAAGCTCGATATCACTTGTGTTACTTATATTTGCGGTCTTTTTATGCGGAAAATAACGTAATGAAAACCATTACAAAACGTCATAGCGTCACAATTCCTACCTGAGAACCTAAAATAATTCACATGGCTTGCAAAAACCTAAATCACCTTTCTTGCTTTGAGTATATATCATATTTTCAGATTGTTATATTTAACCCTATTGGAAAGGCTCAAGAGATTAAAACCACTTAAAACGTGAAAAAAATTGTAACCTATGAATTGTTATATTTTTTTAAATGTTCACAAAAATAAAAATAAATACAATCATTAAATTTAATTTTACAAAATTTGTTAGCTTAATACAAATTAGTGAATTAAAATCTCGTAGGTGATTAACAAATAAAATTTGGCCTGAGTCAAAAATTTCTGGAGTCTTGTATTATTTTTTTTATTACAAATCTAAATACCATATAGACTAATGAAGGGCTAAATATATTTACGACTACAAAAACCGAAACTTTCATAAAAAGTCGGGGTATCAATTTGAACCTTTCGTTATGGCTGCTTGCATACCTTAATTTCACTTACCCTGGTAAGTATTCCTCCGAAGAAAACAGAGGGAGGCAGATAAAATAACCTATATTTTATCTACCTCTCTTTAGTAGGGGTTAGTAGACCATCTTTACTAGAAACAGTTTCATTTTGCAAATTTTGTGTTCGATATTTCATCGCTTGGCGAAAATAAATGATAAAAATATATTATTTCTTAAGCCGCATTCATCCAGTGTAAACGTGACTTTAAGACGCCTCACGCCCGCTTAGTGCTATACTTTATCAAGAACTAGGAAACGGATATGCGACATTTGTGACCGAGCGCGGAGACTGGCGGCCCTTGATAAGAACATGACGAATTATAGAAAATATTCATTCTTGTACATTAAATCTAGTTTAAGTATTAGTTACAAGGATTGCGATGATGGGAATTATATCGAATATTCTATAAAAAAAAGGTTGATTTATAGCAGGCATTAAATTAAGTCATTTAGTTTTTTGCGTATATATTAAATTGCTTAATAGTCGTAGCTATTGGGCCGGCGTTTTTATTTATTATACGAGCTGTTTGGAATATTGCGGTTTATTTCTGTTATATATTCTTATGTTTTGCGCAGCAGTTAATTTTTTCCATGGATATATTCCTATATTTTGGAACATTTATTTAAAATTGCACATTTATTTTGATTAACATACTAATTTTTACACAAGCCGTTTAATTTTCATTGAATTATTTTTCTAAGCATAACAGCTATATCCTCCTTTCTGATCTTTTCCGGGTTCTAAAAGTTATACTCGAGTTAAAGAATATGCATGGAAGAATTATTTATTTAGGGAAAAAAAATTAAATTGTTTTCGAAGCGAAAGAAACAGGAAATATATCAAACGTATTATAAATATATAACATTATTAGAAGCTATAGACTTAATCTAAACAATCACTTGGGCTCCACGATAGTACTTTTTTAATTCAACGCAATTTTTACAGCAATGTCAACGTTCGTTTCACCGTTCTTCAGCTTGTACACTACGAGAGTGCTATAAATAATATCGACATGCCGCGTGGCGTGGCTACATAAACCTCCGCGTCTCCATAATATTTCACCAAAGTGGCGATCATTACACGGAGTAGGCACTGAGGCGGGCGCTCGCGCCTTGTCGCCTCTCTCGATGAGGATCTATCGCCATTCAATGGTGAGTTATTAATCAAACGCGCCTTGACAAGATGCATTAGTGCGCCGCTTTGGCCCGTCACGAATATCAATCCGATTCGACTGAAAATATTACATTGAATTTCTAGATACGAGAGTTTCGTGCTAGGTGCGATGATATAATGATGGAGATGGGAGATCGAAGGTTTCACGTGCATGGTCTTTCGATTAAGATTGATGAGGCCTATTACAATCAATTTATTAGCAGAATAGATTTGGTTATTTAAAAGAATTAACAAGTTTGTTTTATTTTTTCCGACAAGCTATTTCTTAAATTTTTTTTTATAAACTCTGTGATTAGCTCTATAATAGAAAATGTCATCAATTAATAGTTTTTTTTAATTTACTTCAAATATCCAACTGAACAGTCTTTTTGATCAGGATATCATTACGGACCTGGATCTTCCAATCGATTAAATTTAATTTTGAATGTCCATTGTATTTTCTTAAAGTTATTTTACCAAAAAAAAAATTTTATAACGACGTGTATATACGTCGCCAGATAACGAAATGGTTAAGGAATCCTTTAGTTATTTAAATCATGGAAAATTTCTTAACTAATTAACCATATTTTAATTAATTAATAGGTTCAGGTCTTCAACAGATAGCGTCATAGCAAAAACGCTATGATTAACGAAAATTATGTATTTTTAAATACATATCGTGACTGAAATTGTTAAGACTTGTAATAGTCTTTACGTTACCTATGTATACCTAATATTTATAAACTACCTTGAAAATCGATTTGAAGACTTATCTGCTTATGATTTCAATTGATAGCGTGTAGATTTGGAATATGAAATTATTTTGGAAATCTATTCTCAAATATTATATTTCCTGTCCAATGCTCGAAAGTTTTCCTTGAATTACATCTTTTCATAATTTTATTCTTTCTTGCTTAAAGCCATTAAATTTTTCGTGCCTATACTTTGGAAGGATTGTTTAATTATAATATTTAAATTTGAGAAATCTTGGAACAATATTTAATTGAATTTCATTATTTTAATGGGCAATTCATTACAATTTACTAAAAAAGATAAAGCAATTGGTAATAAAATTGATGATTGATAAAAACAAATTTTCAATTAATAATAAAATTACTAATATTAATTAAATATTTTTACTACCAGGAAGTGCGATTAGATACAAGAAGGATTAACATTTGTAAAATAGTTTAATTTATATAATAGACATAGTAATAAGTATATTTTCATCTAACAATTTTAGTCCTCTCTCTTCTTTTACAATGTTATTTATAAATGGCGCATTCAGTAGTTGGGGCAACTTAAAATAAATAAAATTATTTAATTGAAATAATCTTACGTTAAAGAATTTCATACAATGAAATGGATCTTTACTTTCTATAGTAGATAACAAATAAAATCCTCATAGCAGCTTATAATGATGGTTACATTTAGAATACGTTTTAAAACTTTTCATTACTATTCTCTTTTAATCTAGAATAAACGAATACAAAATTAATTAAGATTTTTCTCCCTCTTAAATTGTAACCTAGTTTTTAATTTCCTATTTATATATTATAATTAAATAGGAAAAAATAATCTCTTTAATTCCGAATAGAAGATTTGAATAAAACAGTTAGATAAAAATAAATTCGGAACATAAATAATGGTTATGCAATTGAAAATGTTTAATAACTTGACACTTAATCATATTTTTGAGGATAAATGTTGAAGCCACAAATACTTCTTGAAGAAAATACTAAGAAAAAATGTCACAATAAAGAATATCGATTTCTAATTGAAAATAAACTGGAAATATTTGGCGCGTCTCACTGTCCCTAAATGTTCAAGTAAAAATAATGTCAATTTTCACATGCGTAAACATTTTGTCTCAGTCTTGTTTATGGACCTGACAAAAACATAAATATCTTCTGAGAAACAGGAGAAAAATAATTTGTAACTTTTCTTCGATAAACCGCACGCACGCTGTGAATACTGAGTATATAAATAAAAGATGGAACAAATCATAATACTGCCAGAAAGCATTGTCAGCAAGCATTATATTAACAAAGTTAAGCAAGCAAGCATTAGTTAAAGAATAGGCCATAATAAATTAAAGTGAAAATGTTTTATATTCATCTACAAAACCTGAAGATGTGTAAAATATTTTTTTGGAAAATATTGATTGAAATTGATCCAATTATAGAGAGGTAATTGTTAAAAACAAAATTTTATAAAAATTAAAAAATTATATCTCTAAAACTATTAAGCCTAGGATGATAAAAGTTATTGTTTTGCATGTGTCACCTCCTCTATCTCCGACATGTCTTTGGTCCAATCTTTACGGGACACATTATATATATATATATATATATATATATATATATATAAATATATATAATATATATTTTATATACATATATATATATATATATATATATATATATATATATGTGTGTGTATGTATGTGTACATAAGTATATCATTAGGTAGACTGCATTGTATTGATCAGCCACGCTTTGGGATAAATTACGGTTTATATATATCCCGTGTGCATAAAGCTACTTCGAAGTAAAAATTACTATTATAATGTAAATTTCAATGAGAAAGAATAATATATATCTAATAATAATGAACCAGAATAATATTATCAATATATTCATAATAACTATTGGTCTACAAGTGTAGTAGGCTTCGACATATTTGTCCTGGCCTCACTGGATATATCACTAATGGCTATCTGTATTCTCAGCAATATTTTAATTCACTACTAAAACATTTGATACTAGTACTATAAAGCTACTGAATAATAATGAATAACTGAAACGTCTTTCATAATTTTGTCATTCTTTATTTAAACCCAGTACCCATTAAAAACAAAACTCTATATTTTGAGCGTAGTAAATAAGGTCGGATAAAAAGTAATAATATATATTTAAAAATATGCGATATACAAATACGCATATAATTATATAGGTATTTTCAAATATACGTATTTTGAACTTTATTCCAAATCTCTTTTACTTAGTCAAACCTATTCAATACATTATAAATTGAGCCATAGTTTAAGAAAATGGCAGAAATGCGAATGTGATAATAAAATAACAATTAAAATACTCTTTACCTTTTACTCAATATTATGTTACATATTTAAATAGCGCTATTTAATTTCGATAAGATATTGCGAATGTGAAGAAATGCGAATGTGATAATAAAATACTCTTTACCTTTTACTCAATATTATGTTGCATATTAAAATAGCTCTATTTCGTTTAGAAAAGATATTTTAAAATCAATTTTATTCATATATTATGATACCTGAACCTTCATCGGATTTTTTTTAAATAAATTATTTTTAAATGAAATAAACTGAGCTTTGGTTTTCTAAATTTGTTAATCAAAATAAGATAACATATTATCTCACCGATATTTGTTTGTATTGAAAAAATAATCCCACATGTTTTTGGAATTTTTCATTGAAAACGACAACATTTATATAAAGACTGTGCACGACAACCTGAACTAAAGCCATCAGCTATATACCTAAATTTATATAGCTGAATGCGATAATTCCATGCCGCACCGCACAGTCCACGGCAAAAACCATCTGAATAAAATATAAGGACTACCCGCGGCGCTTTGTGAATGTATCGTAAATAGGCACACCTGACAAATTATTCTATTTCTTGTCAATATTCAAAATATTTTTTCCCTTGGAACTTTGTTATGTGACATGTGAAGGAAAATATTTGAATGTATACGAGGTTTGTTGCGATCACGGAATATTCTATTTCAAGTGGCACTATTGGACTCCTAAACAATTTCTCGAAAATATTTGGAATATACATCTGATATCGTAATTTACACCTGAGAGTTCTAACGAATAAATTATAATTTTATCAGCGTGAAATACGATTTGCTGGAAATCTTAAAAATATAATGGCGGAAAGTTAGTTAGAAAAAAATTATATTTTTTATTCAAGCGATTTTAAGTTTGACATGAAAATAAATTAATAATTTAATAATAGTGTCATTCCAAAAGACTGAATGAACTCAAATTTGCAAAATTGACAAGCTACTAAACTTGGATTTTATTGTTTACTTTAAATACGTGAAATTTGATTAACAAGTAACGTTTTTAAATAAATTGTCTTAAATATTATTCGTATTGCTATAGGCTCTATCACTCATAGACTTGAAACGTTTCATACAATTTCACTACTTCTAGCTTATAAATGTTTTTGTTTATGCATATTGTTTTGTATGTGCATTCCTAGGACTGGACTCCTTTTTTTAGTTAATTTTTGTTAGAAAATTTTTCTTATTATCTGCGCATATTTCAATACCATTTTTTTGTTACTTAAAAATGATTCTTATTCTTATTATGTACTTGCACCGAGATTTGTTTTTCTTGTGTTCATATAAAATGGCAGAATACATTTTTGCCATTATATTTCACCTCACTTTTATAATTTCATCATGTCACTCTACTATTGCGCCACTAAATGTTATAATGGATTTTATAATTTAAAATAAAGTCGATAATAAATTATGATAATATGAATTTTTTTCACAATGTTTTCCCAAAATAGTTAACTCCATTAGTTAAAGAAGTAATTAGAGCTAGTCATATTTCCATGCTTAAAAACTTTAAATACAAGGATTTCTATGAATTTTACTTACACAAAATATTAACACGAATTTCGGTTATGATAAATAAAGGACCTGGGCAATTTGTTTTGTATGATTGTACATTATTGGAAGCCGTTGAATATATTGTGAGGTACACTCAACAAGACGGAGATTGAGAACGGATTTTGGTATATATTTCCCTTTTCTTTTTTTCAGTACTTTTCCTCTTAGCAGAAATCAAATTGGTTTATTTTTCAAAGTTTTTATTTTGTAACGCATACCTTCTAATTGTTTTCATTTGGCCATAAAACACTCAAAAATAAATATTTATCTTATTTGAAGCACCGCAACCCGTGCCGAGTTGAGCGCGAAACATGTTCATACAAGTAACGCGGATGACCGGCGCGTACTCACTCTTGTAGTCATTTGTTTCCAAGTTTTCACTGGCGTATCGCTTAATTAACGTGCATAATAGTTTATTTTCAAGAGTAATAAGAAAAATATTTTCTTGTTTGGTGAGATAAATCACCAAATAACGGGTGCAAAGTTGCCGTCTAATCGTCAAGTTCTCTCAGTTCTGTTTTTTAATATTCGCGAGGTAAAATTGACTGTTAATGAAAGTGCAAATCTTGTGATTCGTGAGTGCATCATATTTTGGGAAAAAGTCACCTCTAGCCACATAACAGACACCTCTATCTCACCTTCACGAACAGTCTACCAGTTCTGACGAAAGTTTGGAAGAAAATTTACCTTCCACCTCGCAATCGCAATCCGTGACTTCGCTATCTGCTATAAAAAGAGGAAGGATGTGTTTTATTACCCTTAAACTAGTTGCAGCTTTATATAGATGTCAACTAAGTGTAAGGGATTCTGTTTACATACTTCAGGCTGTTGTAGAAGCACTTGGTCTCAGTTGTGAAGACTTTCCTATCAACAAGTCTTCTATTCAACGAATTCGGACTTAAATGAGAAAAGAGATAGCAGAATCGATAAAACCTGATTTTCAGAACAACGTGACTATAATTGTAACTATTCATTGGGATGGAAAGCAACGAAGATGAAGAACCGGGCAATAGGTTTAAATGTGACAGGTTCAAAAGAAGAACGCCTGCCAATTCTCATTTCATTCGGAGAAAAAGATCAACTTCTAGCAGTGCCAAAACTCGATAGTTCTAGTGGCAAAGATCAAGCTGAAGCTGTTTTAAATGCCCTTTCTGATTGGGATCTCAATGACAAGGTACAGATTATGTGCTGCGACAAAACGGCTTCTAATACAGGCCGCTTAAATGGGGCTTGCGTGCTCTTGGAGCAAAAATTAGAAAGGGAATTGTTACTTTTTGCTTGCCGCCATCATATGTATGTAATAGTACTGAAATGTGTGTTTGAATCATAGATCCATCAAGTTATTAGCAGTCCCGATATCCCGTTATTTAAAAAAATGAGAGACAATTGGAAGAACGTTAATGCAACTGCTACCGAAACATGTACTGATTTTGTAAAGAAATATTTTTGTGAAACGATGATTAACGAACTTATTAATTATTATAAAAAAGAACTACTGAAATCTATTATACGTGACGATTATCGGGAGTTAATTAAACTGTGTATAGTATTTTTGGGGGGAGATAATGTAAAGAAATTTAAAATCAGACCACCTGGCGCCATGCATCAGGCAAGATGGATGGCAAGAGCTACTTACTCTTTAAATATATGCTTGCTGCAATCACAGTTTAAAATGAGTGCTAAGGACAAACGAGCACTGCAAGATGTTTGCTTATTTATTGCAATGGCTTATGTAAAACCCTGGCTTGAGTGCAATTTGGCGGTAAAAACCCCGAATGAAGATTTATGTTTCTTAAAAACATTGAAAAACTACGAAAGAGTCGACCAAGTGATTTCTAAAGCAGCTCTGACCAAGTTCAGCCGACACTTGTGGTATTTATCAGAAGAAATAGTTTTATTTTCATTATTTGATGATGAAGTTGATACACAAACCAAAGCTGATATCGTATCGAATTTACAAAGGGAAATTTTGTATGATTTTGGGAAGAGATATATTTCATCGAAGGAAGAAATATCTGCTTCTTTGTACGGTGAGTTGAATAAGTGTTTTTTTTTCATTTTATCATTAGAAAATGTGATAATTTTGTTAATATGTTTCTTTTATTGTTTCAGGAAAACGTTTGAGTGATTTCGTGATGGTCAAGAGCACAAATTTATTATCGCGGTTAAAAATTGATAACGCATTTCTCCAAGAAGACGTCTCTTCATGGGAACAAATCCCTTCCTTTCAGGAAGCTAAAAAAAAGTTATGCACTTGAAGGCAGTCAATGACACAGCAGAGAGAGGCGTGAAGCTCATGCAAGATTTTCATGGATTAATAACTGCTGCAGAAGAACAAAAACAGTTCTTGTTACGTTGTGTACAAAAACACAGAAAGTTGTACCCAGATTGCAAGAAAGATACTTTAAAAAAAAAGTATCCTGAATCCTGAATTATATATCTTTTCCAATTTTATAAATAAATACATAACCTAAATTAATCTTCCACTGTTTTCTATTATAAAATATGTATTTTGATCATAATATAGCTTACATACAACTAAGTATTCTAAAACCGTTGTTTAGAAAAACAATGATGCCTTGTCGGCACGGGTTGCCATTGTCATATGACGATGAAATTTTGCACGAAGGTAGCCTTTAGTACTATAAAAAGAATTAGAGGGTATGCGTTACAATATTTAAAAGAAAAAAATCGGTGATATAAGGGACACCCTAATATATATACATATATATATATATATATATATATATATATATATATATATATATATATATCGATACAAAACACACACACACATTTTTACACGCAGTCAATAGGCTTTTATTAAAATATCACCTTAAAAAACAAAACAACTTCACAGTATGAAAGAGTGCCAGAAAATCTAAAACCATATATTATTGACTCTCTTTATGTCTCGACTTTTCGAAGTTTATTAAAAAACGGAACACGAAAACAATTTGACACGAGAAAAAGCCATAATCGTAAGTAAAGGCGGTCGCTCGTACAGTATACATTTTACTGCAGCAATAAAGAAAATGACATTGCAATGGATTACATTCAAATTTATTGCCCTAAACCTAACTTGATTAGTTTTTTGTCGGATAAAGGTCCAGTTAGTACAGCTGGCCAATGCTATGAAGTCATGTAACATAGAGAAAATACGACTGCAAAACAGTTTGAACAAAACTTTTGTTTATATTTCTACACCTTGTGCATAAATCTTAAATATTATTTATTTCGAATACCACATCAACCACATCAATTATTTCAGTTCACTGAGATGTTTAATTAGATAATTAATTTATTTCAATTTTAATGACGGGAAAGTTATAAACTATGTAAATAGATAACGTAGATATGAAGAACTGTTTCTTTACTTGCTCCATATCATTACGTTTCATATTTGTAATATAAAAGCGAGAAAAGTTTATTGTCGTCCTCGAAAAATTTTATTAAATTGTTTGTACAATAAAAGTAAATGTATGTTTATTGGATGAAACTAAAGAACATATTGGATATGGTCATACCGTATAACCGTATTATTTGCTAAAATTACGTACGAACTATATATAAATAAATCAATTTCTGTTACTTTGTCTTTCTGTTGATCAATGCACTGTATCACACGAGAAATGTATTGTTTTATTTAAATTATGAATTATTACATCTCTTTCTAAAATTACATACATCGGAATTTTATTTTATTTATAGGAAAATATTTATGGAAATTGAGGTGCACTTATATTGGACCAAAATTTATAGAAGTGTTGTTAAATTGTTACAGCCGACCGGCTTCTATGGGTCTCTGGGAACAAAATAAGATTATTATAATCAGTAATCTTATTTCTTATCTTATCTCGTTCTCGAGATAAATTATTTCTAAATTAATGCAAGAAAAGGTAAAGGGTCAAACGACGGTTGCCGCGCGACATTATCAAAGCTATTTACGACGCTACGCACCGAACACATTATATCGCCTCGAGTAGTTAGGGTTACGTGTGTTACTTCGCAGAAAGGAAAAAAATTATTATATCAGTAATTCAAGTTTAATAATATGTTGTCTCTTTATGATAATATGTTGTTATCAAAAAATAAAATTATTTCTTGCTAATAAAGACCCAAATAAAAAAAATATTAACTGAACATATATATTTTATAAATATTTATATTTAATAATTTCCGGAGGAATTTTAATATTCTTGCTTTACCGGTTAATCCATACCTGTATTTATTAAGACTTGCAACTATTAGTTTGCTTCATTTGATATATTTGTATTTATTAATATTATTATACGTACGATGACACGGTCTAGCTTGAAATCTAATGGAAATTTATAAAATAATTGATTTTTTCCCTCCTAGCTCCATGGATGAAATTGTTTTATTATCTCAAATAGCAATTTTTAATATTACACGGTTTGTTCCAAATTAACGAAATCTGACTTTTCAAGGGAAGAGGTTCGTTCTATTTTCTTATGAAATAACCCTAAGAATAATAGTATATATCACAGTAGGTCATTGCTGATACTGTTACCGCTGTTAGAGAGGAGGACAAATTCAATTCGGCTGACGTATTAGGAGATGCCTGCGTCGAAAACAATTCCCATTAATAACTATCTCGCATGATCCTCCATTGGTCCAGGGATCAGTCATTGGCAGAGATGCAGGTTCAAATTGATAAGAGTTATCGCGGATGATATACAGAAATACACATGTAAATCTTTTGAAACATTAGAATTATATACCTACTGTAGTCATTTAAAAGATTTAGGTCCTATAATCTGAGATACGTTATATGTGTTGTGAAATATTTATTGCCTTTATAAAAAATATGTATTTTGGTTTTATTTTGAAGTTTATTATTAAATTTTGTTTTGAATATTTTATAAATAAGAAATATTTGCAAAATAACTATTTACATTTAATACACTTGAATATCGACAATTTAATTTGGATTCAAAATAATATAAACTATCCACTCTCGTTTGTGTAATATCTACGCTTGTATTGAGCGCTGTTTTAATTTTAAAACAGAACAATGATTCATTGAAGTGTAACGACAAGTTTTTTTTTGTTATTATTACTAAATGTTTTTATTAATTTCTCCCAAGAAATTTGAGTAGAACTTTTTAATCAACTTAATTTAACTGTTGGGATCTGGTAAATTAAAGAATGTATATACAGTACAACGTTTAGTTTTTACAAGGTACTTTTTTAACTATTTAAATTTTATGGAAAGGTGAGTTTCGGTAAGACTTATGTACATATTATGTGTATGTTTGAATATATATATATATATATATATATATATATATATATATATATATATATGTGTGTGTGTGTGTGTGTGTGTGTGTGTATAGATGTATACCGAAAAAGAAACGCACAGTAGGAACTGATCTAATTTTACGTTCAATTCAACCATCAAATGCCGTGCAGTCGATTAACAAACGAGCGCAGGAAGCTGACCGTTGTCGGTTCATTAGGTTGAAAGCCTTCCACCGTAAAGAGGCGGTTCGCAGGACCTTCGTCAGTCTATTCATCGACCTGCGCAACTACCTGCCGCCGGTCCTTCTTAATCTCACGGTCATAATTTTTTTGCGAGTAAAACTTGAAGCGGAACCAATACGACATGAGTTTAACTGAAAACTCGCTTTAGTTTAGGTTTTGCTTTGGTCAAGATGCCTTATATATAAAGTTTTTTTGGATTTTTTTGGAAGATTTAAAGGAAAGATTTCCTATTTGAGTAAGTATTTATCAGATATCGGTGTTTAAGCTAAACTTATTTTGGGCGTGGGACGTTGAGCTTTCGTAAATATATTACCATTCAGCGCAAGCCCTAAACTTTAACGCTGTAGTTTATAACGTTATATACGTGACACATAAAACTAACATATCATTTGTATCCATTAGAAGTTGTAGAATTAAAAAAGTTTTGTAACTTGAGAAAATTTGTCGACTGATCTACAATGGCGCAAACGCGTGCAGTATGTAACGTACAAACTGGCGTAACAAGAGAGAGATTTCGATCCTCGACGACCCGCTTTGACCTCGCCAGAACGTGTTCGCCTCCACAGGAAACGTGTTAGACTTACTATATTACACACTCTCCAGTACACTTAAGACGTTCCACGTATTCCGCTGCGGTTGCCTCCCTGATACAGTCTACACGATTTTTGTCAAAAAATGTTTATGATGTAACCCTAATATATTTGAAAGACCCATTCCATGAAAAAAAATCAACACCGTTTTAAATGTAAAAAACTGTTATAAAAGATTTTTTGTACCTTGTCGGCGTTATAAATAACTATGCCAAATGTCTACTTTATAGCACTAATGGCCTGCGATTTGAACGTCTGTGACATACAAAGAACCAGGCAGACAAACTGGTAACTTAATTAATATTATTAAATAAAACGAACTATTTCTTCTACTTTTTAACGCAATTGCATTATTTACATTATACTGCAGTTGTTATTTAAATGTTATCGCTAGAAGACTAAACGATTGGATATATACTTCATCATTCGTTTCCTCTTCAATCAGCTTCGTTTTATTTTTTTTTTAATTAAAAAATGAATATATTAATTTCAACAAACAATCAAACACGGAGAGGCCGCAGTTTGAATGAAAATAAAAAAACTTTAAATTATTGTATACTTTGCTGCAATTTGTTGTTTTCAAGTATATTTTTATAAAACAAAATATTTGAAAAGGTAAAAACTGATTTGTTTGATAGGAATGAGTATTTGAGTGAATTTGGAAATATATACATTAAATAGAGATTTATATAATAAATTACACATAATAAATATATATTTTTCGAATAGTAACGTAATCTTAGATTAACATAAATTGCTTCCACTTTGTTTAGTCACATTGCTTCCAACTCCAAGACATAAGCGTGAATACTGACACCTTTCCTGAAGATCCTTACTTAAGATAGTGAAACTCGTCCACTAGTTTCCAAAATGATATGCATACGCATGGAAAAAAAGTGGCTCTAGCCTTTCTTATGCCGAATAAAGGCTCCTCTAGCCTTTTTATACGTCGATTGAAAAAAAAAATTGTCTACGATTGTATAGAGCATAACTGTCCAAAGGAAAATCGATTATGCTGCTAATTCATCTTATTTTCAGTTTTTTTACGTGTAAATTATATTTGAATTAAAAAATATTAAAATATAATTTAAATAAGGTCAAAAGAGAAAATATTTTATTTTGAAAAATAAATAGTCTCTATGTAATAAAAGTCCAGGTCCAAGAAATTGTTCGTATTATTTTCGTTATGTATTTTTGAGTGGAACCCGAAATAAACAAACTGGCTATACCGATTAAACTACATCTGTATGTGGCTTTCTCCTCCAATTGTTAAATAATTTTTACATTATCATTATTCACAACAATGACAGATATACTTTAAATAACTGCACATGTTACATGTTGCAAAGGGTCTAGCACAATAAGATAGAGTCAACTCCCAGAAGTATATTTTGAAAATAACTAATGACATTGATGAGTCATAACACTACAATTTACATATTTTTAGCTTGTGGTTAATTCTCTAACTCGCAGTTGAGGTTAGTATTGAAAATTATAAAAGTTTATTTAAGAGCACTTCTAGGATATCGCTTATATTTATGACATAACCGTTTCTTCAAAAGAAGACCTGCCGGTACCTTTAGGTGATCTTCTGACATTCCTAAATTCTGCCAAACAAGGATGCACAGATTTGCAGAAAATTGGTTAAGGAAAATATTTCGGATTAGCAAAAAATATTTTCTGTATTCTACTCGTGTTTGAAATAATGTGTAAACGGGATACATTTTCTTCGTAATTTTATTAAGAATTTGGCATTTATTTGAACCGAGGTCACTACTAGATATGAAAATTTTTGTTTCGTAAAAAACACATACCATAACAAAAGATATTATTGAAAAGTTTGATTACGACAATTTCATTTTATTATGACATGAAAGATTGATGTATGACATTTTTTGCATAACCTATACGCTAGATGCTTTCTGAGCTAATGAGCACATAAAGCCATCATCATTATTGTTGTCATCAACAATAGACTTAAAAATTACAGACCTCGAAGTTGAAAAACTTTGTTAGTAGGAAAAAAAGTGACCTTTATCACATATTATGTCATGTAATAAGTTATTTTTATTATACTTATTAAATATAACTATATTTTTTATTTTCATATTCAGTTTTGATATTGTTTCTAATTTATTTCCTTCATGACAAAAGTATCAGAGTTTTTGAATTTATCAGAAAATTACAAAGTATTTAAATAAACATATTAAAAAGTCTCTAAAAGATCCGCACACTACGATTGATGTCGGGCAAATAAACAAACTGGTAAAAAGGATCATTTTTGAACTCGAAACGGATATATATATATATATATATATATATATATATAGATATATATATATGTATATATATGTATATATATATATATATATATATATATATATATATATATATATATATATATATATATACAGGATGTCCAGTGGCAGATTTCAAAGTTTGAATAAACATAGTTTCTTAACGCAACACATAAGAGGGGCGCGGGGGGGCGTCGTTAGAAGCGCAAGCGGTGCGCATGTTTTAGTAGCCATGGAACAGTGAAGTGGAGAGCACCGCGCTTTTGCCGTCGAGGCGTACATTTCGAGTGGATTTTCGCTGTCTGTAGCACGCCGTCGATTTAATAATCGTTACAGTATTCGTCGATTACGTGATGGACGATCGATCAACATCATTCAGTCATGGGTAGCAGGGTTCAAAGCTACAGGATCAACATTAAATAGGCCCAGGCCAGGACCTACACCATTGGTAGCCACGGATGAAAATGTCGAGCGTGTTATGGTTTCTCTCGTTGAAAATCCCCGTTTATCACTGCGTACACGTTCATCGATATTGGGAATTCCGAATTCAACAACTTTACAGGTAATAAAGCGAAAAAAGCTCAAGTTCCATCCATATACAATTCAAATTGTTAAAGGTTTACACGATTCTGACTTTGAATTAAGAAAAACTTACGCAGAGGTGATGTTGTTGAGATTTCGTTCTGCTACCCGGATGGGCAACATATTCTTTAGTGACGAAGCTCACTTTCACACTGCAGGATATGCGAATAAGCAGAACTTTTGTTATTGCGATATCCACAACCCAAGACAAATGGAGCGCGGCTATTATCACAAAGATTAATTTGTTAAAGAAATGTATTTATGAACCTTTTAATAATAATAATAGACGTGCGCAAATTACAAAAAGATTTTCGTTTTTAATTTTTTTTAATAATTTTAAAAATAGATCAAAAAGTTTGCGAAGTATCGGTTAATATATTATCTAGCAAAAAGTTTATTTTCTACCCAAAAGAGTTTTTGAATAAATCTAACAGAGTACATATTATTAATTATCTCAATGGTACATGAAGGTGAGAAACTAAAAACGATTAGATAAATTATAATCTTATTACTCGTCAATTATAAATAACAAGCTCCTTCAATTGACTGATTTTGACAATAAAATTTTCGCTCATTTTTACCTTAAACGACACTAAAATTTACAAAAATATTACCTATACCTTGAAACATAACATTATTCCAAAAAAGCGAAATTGAAAAAACTTACATTTTCAGAAAAAATCTAAATACGGATCGCCCTTGAAGTAATATAATCAGTTCAAGGGCAAAATGGGGATAGATTTATATTGTATACTTCCACTACTCATTGTCAAAACTTATTCAATTATATAATCATTTATTCTCGCGCTCATTTTACAGTTCCATCTATTCGACTTCTATAATTTATTGTTGCATCATATTTCATAATTTATTTACCTTCGAAAAAAAATTGTTGACATAAAATTTGTAAATAATTTTACACATTACAATTTGAATGAAAACTGTTATCGACGTAAATCAACTGTTTACGATATATTTACCAAAAATTAGAAAGAAACAAGTAGAAAGTAGAAAGTAGCAAATAATGTGAGGACACATGTTTTACAACAAAATATTCGAAATAAAAATAAAGAATAATTTTATTTTCGACCAGAAACACCTCTGTCAGAAAAACCATAATTGAGTTTCTCCGTTTATGAGATATTTGCAAAAATGCGTTTAATGAGGTGGCAGCTAACGCACTACGCCAACATGATTTTATACGCGGAATGGACTGCAAACTAATTTTCATTTATTAAATTTATTTTCATTCTCATATTTACGCCTTTAAAGTTTGATATAGGTGATGTCTCAATTTTTTTACCGTTTTCATATGTGTAAGACAAATTCTTACGTTTTATCAAAAATTTCTTCGCCGTTCACACATTTAAAAAGAAATCTGTTAATTAAATTTAGTATATAGTTTGCCACCGATAACGAAAAATAGAACTAGGAATTAATGAACAAGAAAGTTTAAGCGGCAAGATGTTTTTAAAATTATGCCGCCGCGGTCATTTAGAATGGTGTGTGTGTGTGCTTGTGCAGCTGTGTGTGTTGCATTTAAATGAATAAGTCCAAGTGTATATATGTATATATATATGTATATATATATATATATATATATATGTGTGTGTGTGTGTGTGTGTGTGTGTGTGTGTATGTGTGTGTGTATGTATATATACATATATGTATACAAGGTTACATTTTGGTCAGTGACCAAATTTTAAGGACCGATTAAGAATCGGCAACATATATAAAAAAATTGTTTTTGAGTTTTAAATAGCATTTCCTTGCAAAATAAAAGAACTTTTACTCATGTTACTATTTTAAATTAGGCGCGTATCAGCGACAAATGTAAATCAACTCCTAACCGCGCCCCCTCTGCCGGCACAGATAAAACAGGCAAAGACCAGAATTAATTCATTTAGCGCCGGGCGCTTTGTAATAAAATGTTTATATAACCGAAATAATCACAACGAAATCTCTAAATTTAAATTTTATGGTGAAATATTGATGTGAAAGTTTATGAAATCTCAGAAAACTGCAAATTTGAATGGTGTATTTTAATGCATTTCACTACAAACAAGGATTGAAATGTATAAACAGAAGTGAAAAACGGTTGTAAGTTTTAAATTATTGTAAAAAAGTTGAGTTTCAATTATTTAAAACCGTTTTAATGAAGTCACTGATGAAAAGTCAAAATAAATTACTGTATTCAAGATTACTTAAAAAAGATCACGATTGTAGATTCGAGATCAAGGCGCCGGGTATTTAACCTTGAAACAGACAAACCGAACGAATGTATGGAGTTTCCAAAAAGATCGCTTTGATAGTGAGTCCATGGTTTTTAAAAATCATACCAATGCTTCAATTTTTTTTTATTTCCCATCAGGGTAGAATGAATAAAAAAATCGTTTTTGGTTTTGGTCACCCACTAACAAATATTCCGGTACATACGTATTTATATATATATATATATATATATATATATATATATATATATACACTATATATATATATATATATATACATATATATATATATATATATATATATATATATATGTATAAACTTTTAGTCAATGTGTTCAAATTGAAATAATGAATAATTTAAAATCCTTTTTTCAACCCCAATCTCCTCGATAAGGTTACTTAGTGCCATTTAAACTCTACTGTATTTTAAGTCAGTGAGTAATAAACAGTTTTATCAAATTACGTTCCAATATCTCACATTCATAATTTCGTATAAAAGTAACCTAGTTTCTGCTGCTCTAAAACATTCTGGACTAAAAATAAGAAACTGCTTTATCTTACTTGTTGCGTTGACTCACAATGTGACATATTGAAGAAAGAGATTTACTGAATGAAAAACAGATCTCATCAACTAAATTTATCTAATTAATAATTAAAACAGGTTTTGGAAAATATTATTTATTTGCATAATTGGCATAATTAATTTTTATTGCATAATTAAGGGGATCACAAAAACTTAAAAACAATATTTAGACGCTTATGATTGTTATTTCATCACATTTTATTATAACCAAAGATACGTGAATTTTATGTATTTAATGTATATACAATAGGTACATAACATTGCTAATGGTCAGAGAAACCCCATCGTTCGTTAAAGATACGTGTGGTATCGTACTGCTGTTAAAAGTTGAGAAATCTTCTTCTCTAAGTTCTTGCAAAAATTACCCGATCGCCATGCCTATTTCAAGGCATAAATATCTTCCTTGAACATTTAATACAGTTACTTTAAACCTAATCACTCAAATGTATGTCAACGTGAGCAAAATCAGTCTTAAAATGGCCTTAAAACGACTGTGACCATTTCCGAATTATAAATGACATAAGTATCAGAAGAATAAAATGGACGTAAAAAATGTATTTCAATGTATATATGTAGATATGAATGCATAAAGGTATAAGGCAACGTAATTATAGGATGTTTACGGTTGTATCTTTTGTAGTCGAGCCAGCGGAAATAAGCATTAAACTTATGACGGTCAGGTAGCGGTAGCCGTATTGAAGCTGAAAAAATGGGCGTAAAATATTTTACATTGAAACATTATACCAGGTCTAAAACCATTGTAAGGCGTAAGCCCCGTTTCAAAACGGAATGTAAGAGTTTGTTTTTACAGCAGCGAATGTTAAAGGAACGGCTTTACGGGGCGACGGGCGCGGGCGGTTACCTCCTATCTACGACGTTCCATTTTATTGATTGCATAAAGCTATTGGAATTAAATACCAAAAACATTTTTATTTTATAGCTTCTATTTTTGTCGTTTGTGTCGTCTTATAAGTTATATTTACATAAATTAAATTACGAACTTAAAATTTCTTTATTCTATCCTTCAGATGATAATGAAATACATAAAAAATCGACGGTCTGTATAATGTGTATTTATTAAATTAACTTCAATCGGTCCTCCGACAATAATTAAATCACATTCCTAGCTACCTAGGTTATTAAAAATAAAAATTTTGTCATGATTTTTACAGGGTTTAATGCGTAAACTATAAATATCAATTGATTAACCCTTTAATGATTAGTTATTTACATAAATAAATCGAAATATTTGGACTCAAAATTTTAATGATGTACTTATTTATGTGTATTTTCGTTTATTTACGGAAAACAATATAAATTAGCATTAAAATTAAGAATTAGAATGTTCGAAGAGTGGCCTGTGATCTCGACCCCGTTAAGGAAAAGGAAATTCGACCTTCATATAAAGGAAATTTCGTCAGAACTATATCAGAAGAGTTCACTTATATAACTACGACAAATAATTAAATCGGATAGCGTGTGTTAATGAGAAAAATATCTACGAGACACATACAAACGAACAGATTACGGAGTCTCACAGTAACCTTAAAAAAATTGGTAGAAATTATCAAAGTGAATGAACATATATGCGATTTAGGTCTACTATTTTGTAATCAGGTGAACTGGAAAGTAAATTGTGTCTTGAATAATTTCTAGTGTATATTTTATGTACAGTCTGATTGATTTTTGTTACATATTGCCTACAATATGTAACTCCATAAAAAATTCATAATAGAAATTTGTTTATTTCATGATCTAATATTAATTTATAAAAAATAAAATAATTAAATAATAATATTTTTACAAGTTGGTTCAATATTTGGTCTATAGAATTGTCGTATATTTTTTTTTAACTTAGGCAAAAGATATGATGATTACAAAAATGTATGTCAAAACGTTACTCAATTTTATATACAACAGGGTGAAGGTGACGAAATACCATAGCATTGCATAAACGTCATTTACCCTTTCATTCGCCTACTGTTCTATTTCAAATGCATTAACTGTACTTTTTACTTCTAGATCAAACACGGTTATTCCTATTTTTAATCCGAAAATTTTCAGTTATCGAAAAACAAAAAGCACGCCTCAGATTCGGCAGGTTCTCTTGCACTTGCCGTAAACCGTTTTTTTAACGCTCACTGCTGTAAAAACAAACTCTTACATTTCATATTGACACAATTGTTTTAAGCCTAGAACAATGTTTTGACATAAAATATTTTATGCCCATTATTTCAGCTTCAACCAGACTGTGTCTACCTCACCGTCATAAATTTAATTGTAAGTGTAAAATATTTTCATGTAGTTTTTATTGTATTTAAAGTGTTAGTGATTATTGTAAATATATGATATTATTATTCTTATTTTGCAAATTAAATATAACCTACTAACAGTCTATTAATATTCATCACACAACCAGTATACAACGGGAAAACTTTGTAATTTTTCGTTTGACTTGTAACTAATGCAAAAATAAATATAAATTTCAATGTAAGTATATAAATATAAATATATAAAAGTATCGTGTAAACTAACGTAATTATAGAAGTTTACGGTAATACCCTTTACATTCGAGCCAACAGAAAAATCAATAAATTGATGACGGTCATGTAGAAGCGGCCTGGTTGAAGCCTTAAAAATTTGCTTATAATATTTTAAGTCAAAAAATTGTTCTAGGTATAAAACTATTGTTTAATATGAAATGTAAGAGTTTGTTTTATAGCAGTGAACGTTAAGGGGAACGGTTTAAGGCAAACGCAAGGGAACCTGCCGAATCTGAGGTGTGCTATTTGTTTATCGATAACTGAAACTTTTCGGATTAAAAATATAAATAAATTTGTTTGATATACAAACAAAAAGTACAGCTAATGCATTTGAAACGAAAAAGTGGGCGAATGAAAAGATAAGCGACGTTTATGCAATACTATGGTATTTCGCAACCTTTACCCTATCATGTATCAAATTGAGGAACGTTTTGACATACATTTCTGTAATAATTATATTTTTGTCTAAATTGTGAAAATATACGACTATTCTATGGATGAATTATTGACCAAACTTCTAAAAATATTACTATTTATTAATTTAATTTTTTATAAATTTATATTAGCCAAATGTCACCTAATTACAAAATAGTAGACCTTAATTGCATATATGTTCATTCACTTTGATAAGACTCCCTAATCTGTTCGTTTGTATGTGTCTTGTGGATATTTTTCTCACAAACACATGTTATCCGATTTAATTATTTGTCGTAGTTATATAAGTGAACTCTTCAGATATAGTTCTGACGTCGAAACTTAGTTTGATATTTCCTTTATTTGAGGGTCGAATTTCCTTTTCCTTAACGGAGTCGAGTGCGATACATTATCAGAGGCCAATCTTCGAACATTGTGTTTCTTAATTTTAATGCTAGTTTATATTGCTTTCAGTAAATGAACAAAAATACACCCAGAAAAGTAAACCTCCAAAATTTTGGAGTCAAAATATTTCAACTTATTTATGTAAATAAGTAATCATTTAAAGGTTAATCAATTGCTACTTATAGTTTACGCTAATAAATTAAACAATGTAAAAAACCTGACAAAAATATTTAATAACCTAGGTTACTAGGAAGCAGATTCAGTTATTGTTAGAGGGCCGATTGAAGTTAATTTAATAAATACACATTACGCAGACCGTGCATGTATCCGAATCACACCCAGTAATTTTTTTTTGGTATTCCATTATCATCTAAAGGATAAAATAAAGAAATTTTAAGTTCGTAACTTAATTTATGTAAATATAACTTTTAAGACGACACATTTTTTGTTTTTGGAAGTGTTATAATTTCTTAGTTCTTAAATTACGTTAACGTATGATGTTTTATCAGTCAAAGATATCAACAGCATTTTTTTTAATTACTTAATTTTAATTTTTTTACACAATGACTATAAATCAATATATACATATATATATATATATATATATATATATATATATTTATATATATATATATATATATATGTATATTGATATTTGATATACAATAAATGAAATGGCACGTCGTAGATAAGGCGGAACCTCACACGCCCGTCGCTCTTTAAAGCGTTCCTTTAACATTCGCCGCTGTAAAAACAAACTCTCACATTCCGTTTTGAAACGGGGCTTATACACTTTACATGTCTTACAATGGTTTTAGACCTGATATAATGTTTCAAGATAAAATATTTTACGTCCATTTTTTCAGCTTCAATACGGCTGCCGCTACCTGACCGTCATTAGTTTAATGCTTATATCCGCTGGCTTGACTACAAAAGATACAACCGTAAATATACTATAATTACGTTGCCTTATACCTTTATGCACTCATATCTACATATATACATTGCAATACATATTTCACGTTAATTTTATTCTTCTGATACTTATGTATTTTATAATTCGGAAATGGTCACAGTCGTTTTAAGACCATTTTAAGACTGATTTTTCTCACGGTGACATAAATTTGAGTGATTAGGTTTGAAGTAACTGTATTAAATGTTCGAAGGAGTTATTAATTTTTGCGAGAACTTACGGAAGACGATTTCTCAACTTTTAACAGCATTATGATATCACACGTATCTTTAACGAACAATGAGTTTTTTCTGACCATTAGCAATGTTATGTATAGGTATACATTAAACACATAAAATTCATGTGCCGTTTACATATTGTTTTTATGTCTTTGAATCATGCAAATAAATTATATTTTCCAAATTAACAATTAGACGAACTTAGTTGATGATATTATTTTTCATTCAACAACATCTTCGCATTTCTTCAATGTGTAACATTGTGACTCAAATTTTGTCGGTTAATTACGGTCAACGCAACAAGTAAGATAAAATACTTTCTTATGTTTAGCCCAGAATGTTACTTTGCGAGGACCAACATTATCCTACTGTCCTCCTCCCAATTAATTGCTGTCTAGAGGTTGCGATGAAAAGGCTGACAACTCAAAATACAAATTCCGCAAGTGCTACTATATTGCAATCAATAAAGCGCTAGAATTCATAAACTGGGAAAAGGAGTTCAATCACCTTTCAGCTATATGCACTATGGATAGATTTTAAATAATTATCTTTGACACTATCAATAAATTAGTTACAAAAAACCACAAAAAGCCAGGAAATAGCCAACTTGGTATACTCCTAAATAGATACAGTTTAAAAACGTAAAGAAGAATTCTAGGTAAAATGGAAATTATATGGAAACTTCTCTGATTACTTGAATTTCTCTAAATCAAGAAGTCAATTTAAGAAAATATCCCGTTTTTGTTTTCACGACTATGTCCAAAATACTGAGAAACTTATTAATAACAACACACAAGGTGAAGTCAGAAGTATACCCATCGTCTATGAATTTCGAAGGTCATGAATCGAATGACATTCAATCGATTGCCAAATGTTTTCTAAGATCTTCAAATCTACCTTTGAATGGAATCCAAAGAAACACAACCTACCTCATCATCACAATTTGGCACTTCAGACAGATATTTTCACCACCATCTGCTTCAAAAGAGATGAAATAACTAATGCGCTCAAGAAAGTCAATCCTAATATGGGAGTAGGTGCAAACAACATTGAACCTATATTTCATAAAAATACACACGATACAATTTCTACTCCACTCACTATAATGTTTAACATGTGTATCGCGTTGGGTACGTTTCCCGGGTGTTCACCTCATGTTTTGGTGACTTCAGGGGTACCTAATGGTTCCATATTGGGTCCCTTTTTGTTTATCATGTTTATAAACGACATTAGCAGTTGCTTTAAACACAGCAAGCTCCTATTATATGCTGACGACCTAAAGATTTTCTACAAAATAAGAGATTTTTCTGATTATTCTAAGCTACAAGAAGATCTTAACAAACTAGATGCATATTGCAAAATAAACAAGTTACAACTAAGTCACAGTAATTGTAAATCGATCACTTTTTTCTGAAAACAAGACATTTATTTTCACACTTATGACGTAGATGGTCATTCTTTAGAGTTTGTAAAGTGCATACGTGATCTTGGCTTAATGTTTGATCAAAAATTACATTTTAATATTCACGTTAAGCAAATCACCTCGCGAGCTTATGCTTTGCTAGGCTTTGACTTACGAACTACCAAACACTTTAAGCAAATGAGAACATATCGAATCCTGTACACAAGTTTTGTGCGATCTCAACTTGAATATGCTGTTGCAGTCTGGAATCCATACTATCTTGCTTACTCTGCTATGATCGAAAGAGTGCAGAAAGGATTTATGCGTACCTTCCAATATCGCTGCAATACGCCCAAAATAGACTATTGTAATACATTGTATGCATTCAAATACCGTACTCTACACGAAAGGCGTATCGAACTCGGAGCAGATGTACTTTATAATATTTACCATAATCATTACGATTACGCCGATATAGTGAATCAGTTGCAGTTTCGTGTGCCAGGGAGAGCGACCCCTAGATCCGCTCGCACTAATGCCGGTCTTCATGTACCACTACGCAGGCTTTGTGATGATCGTGATGGAATATTCCATTCTCTGGACATATTCGCTAGTTCTTTACTTCAATACAAACAGTCAGTAAAACGGATACTATACAATCATTAGTCCTTTGAAAGCATTGACACTACATTTTCTTTTATTCAAATTTATATGATGTTTTTTTCCTTTTAATTTAAATCGATATTATTATAAATGGGATGGTTATTACTGTTAATTCCATTACTGATATCTATTATAGTAAACTTTAAATTAAAAGCTAATTTCAATAAATTCAATATAAGTTTACCAATATTACTTGATTTATAATTTAATTTCATATTTTATAAAATTATTGAATATTTAATGTATTATTGAAATATTTATATAAGACTGAGGATATATGTACCCAGAATATTATTTTGATGTGGGAATGTTACATAATTCTTGAAAAACTCTCTTTTTTAAACCACTATGACTTGTATCTGTTTTTTCCCCATAGGTGATAAATAAATAAATAAATAAATAAAAGTGTTAGTAATATATATGTACCGAATGAAGCTAGTTGGTTAATGTAATTGAAACACATTGTAGATTAATAATTATCATAGATTAAAAGAACCACTGAACCAAGTAAATTCATTGAATGACGGATTGTATTATATATCAACTAATTTATAAAAAAATTAGATAATTTAAAAAAATAATAATTTAAGAAAAGAGAATATCTCAAATAAATATAAAATTAACACTTTCTATTCATATATTCGATGAACAATTGGCAATAGTAAGCTAAAAAAGAAATTAAAAAATATAAAAAAACTTACTCGGGTTTATTAGTAGGTATTTAGATGTATAATAAATGTGATTACTCTATATTAACTATTCAAATTATTAATACACACATTAACTTATCCATATTCTATCATAGTACATAAAAATAGGCAAACTGGAAAAAATTAAGCGAAAAGAAATTTTTTACTGTGACTTCAGGCGTTGTACCTAATAGAACGTTACGTGTCCCATATAAAAGTTCATATTCAAATCTGCGGATGAAACAATTTTTGATAGCAGTAGGTCACAACCTATAAATTTATTCTTGTTTCTCAAAATTTACATGTAGTCTAAGATAATATCCGTTTCGAAGAGCCGCATTGGAGTGAAGCGGCTCAGCTGAAAATAAAAAAGTTTAACATCGCGTAAGGTACCTAAATATTCGCGTTCGTGGGTGAAACTTGAGAACAATTTTCATAAAGTGTGTGGTTTTGTAGGTATCGTAAAAAGTGGGACGACGCAATTCAATTCGTTTCATTGTTATGTCGCTTCGTGTCGATTCATCCCTTTGTACCGCGAGTGATGTGGGCTCTCGGCGGTGGTTTATTATCGCCGATGGCGACTTTACACTTTATAGAACGAAACGGTAATAACCTTTCCGAATCAATGCATCGGTGGTTGCACGCGATATGATCGGACCAACTCGTGTGCGATAAGACATAAAATAATTTGTTGGATGACTTGGGTTTAATGTGTTCGTACTGTATCGATGATTCAATGACTTTAATATTTCAAAATACTTTGATGCGGCCAATGATTTTGTATTGCATTTAACAGGAGGAATATTTTGCGTAGTGGAAAATACTATTAAAGAAGAGAAAATGTCACCTTTACAGGAAAATTATTTGGAAAAAAAAATTACTAATTTTTACGTTTTGTAAATATCAGTAAGAATTCAGGTAGTAATTGCATGGAATACGTCAAGAAATTGCATTTTGTAATTTGATTGCGCGATTGAGCGTAAAAAAATGTTTCACGAAAATTGATATATCATTAGTTTCAGATTTTTAAACATATTATTCTCATATCAACATGCGAGTTGTCCCACCTTTACCATTAGAAGATCACGGGAAACTTAAAAACAATACTTGTACTTATTGCTTGAATTGACAAAACTATCACAGATACATTAGTATTATATATGAAAAATTGTCTTGAAAAGTTCTGCGGGAAACTCCTCGATAGTAAACATTACCTGTTAGATTTATGCCACGGTAACTATTTTAGATATAATAAGTTTTACTTCATACATCGAAAAAAAATTTACGTAAAATTTGGTTAGTTTCTTAATCCTTATCAAAATAAATATTATAGTCTTTCAAGGGTTTTCTTTGAAGTAAAATTTACAATTCATAATTTTAGATCCGTAATTCAAGAGAAACTAAAAAGTTGATGATATTACGTTGCGATGTATTAGTACACGGACAGAGAGAAAGAAGGACACAAGCAAACTTGACACGGGAATATTAGAAGTCCATCATAACGCCGCGGTTGTCAAAGCTACGCGAAGTATGATCATTGTCCAGCGGTTTCATCAAATATTTGATGAAGGATTTGACCCGCATTAAAGAGTAATGTTGATCCATGGTTATTGGGCACCACGGACACCAAGTGGGAATCGCGGACACCTAATGCATCGGTATTCTCAAGGATACGTTATTTACACGCGTTTGTCCACTATTGTACAAACTCGCGTCAGGTTAAGTTGTCCATAGATGTTCCTCTATATGAACGCACACGTAGAGCGGGAGTACTTAGTCTGCAAGACACTTTCACCACGATCACGTTGACAAGAATGTAATGACTAAGAAGGATACGACTGATATTGCGATGACGTTTTTATATTTTACTATTTTTTTTTAATTAAAATGAAACTAAGCACTAAATTCAGTACATACCAAAAATATATTTTATCAAAAGGTAATTCCAGTAAAATCAAAGTGTCCGTGATTCTCAATAACCGTGGATCAACATTACTTTTAATTATGGGTATAACTCTAATTCAATAGGAAATGACCCTTCATACACACTTGCAAATTAGTTTATACCTAAAAAATATTTAATTTATATCTAAGACATTTTCATATGTAGATGATGAACGCCAAAATAGCCATTCCACACCTACGTATACACAAATCGAGTTCCAATAAATTAAGCTGTCCGCGCCTCCTGAATATTTCGGTAATGAAATTCAACTCGCATCTTATATCGTCAAACGCATTGAAAAACATAAAACGTTTCATTTGAAATACTCCCAATAAAATACACATGGAAAACTTGCGCGGAAAAAAACTTTTTTCGATTAAGCGCTAAATGAGTTTAGACTTTCATAAACTTGATAAATTTACCTAGCTAATATGCTGCGATATATATTCAAGTACACTTAAGTGAATAAGCAATCGAGTAGATGTCCAGTTTATGACGCTAGCTGAAGCACGAAGCGGTTACGGTGACTTATCTCGGTCAAGTGAATGACGTTAGCACATGGGGTTGGTTAATTCTGCTCCGGTTTACACTCTACTGGTTTGGAGAGCTGAAATGACCCAGGGTATTTAGGAAGCTTTCGTTTATATTGTGAGTAGTCAAAGTTAAGATTATACACTAGACATCTTTACATGACGGATAGAAGGATATGGTATTTTTCCCAATCCGTTTAGGTTGTTTCATTGATGTCACCTTGTTGATCTTCCATATATATAGTCCATGCGTGCGTATGTGCGTTCGTGCGTGCGAATGCGCGTGCGTGCATGTGTTTGTGTATATATATATATATATATATATATATATATATATATATATATTATACACCTCTTAATAGTTCAATTAATTACTTCGTTGAACAAAGGCGAAGCTCCTTTGAAGTTCGCTCTACATGCTAAAAATCATTATATATTCGGAGACATTTACGCAAAGTACGCGATAGAGTCGTCGACCTAGTTTTAAATTTCTTAAAGCCAGTGGAGTTCCAGCAACGTATCGAACCATAATCTATTTTTGTTATTTCTTGCAAGAGACTGGTAGGCAACCAAATCTAAATAAATATATTTTAAACACTATAAACATAAGCACGTGTATTCTTACGATTGCGTAACTATATTTATCTTGTAATATAAATCGTAAGAAAACAAAAGTTACACATATATTTTAGTTCTCGAAACTGCTGAATACTTTATACGATTATGAGACTTCCAAGGAAACAGTTAAACTATTTACACCGATTTACTTTTCAAAACATCTCAATTTTTAACCATCACATAAATCTAAAGGTATCTTCCTACAACGGGTAGATATTCATAGTCTAGTCTAAACTATTGTTAGGAGTTTATTAATACAGCCGGTTGAAAAAATTGTGTGTATCTTATGTCATGTTATCTATATACTATAATAATGAGCAATTATGACGCCAAATGCTATTAAAAATAAAATGCAAGATAGGTTTTAGTAGAATACGTTATTAATAAGGTATCATCGATGTTATAATTACATTTTAAATCCTTAATTTTGTTATTATTATTAACTATTATATATATGTATATATATATATATATATATACACATATACATACATACATATATATATATATATATATATATATATATATATATATATATATGTATTACGTTTTGAATTGTGGTAGTTTATAAACCTATCATATTTTTTTAAACTACAATAAATTCCACTCTCTAAAATCTTATTAGATTTAATTTCAGTGTCTACTCTACTTTACAAACGATAAAGCCCTTTGCTTTCTGTCGATTAGTATAAAGATAAAGTAGAGATACAGATTTGGCGTAATCCTAGTTTGGTTTAACTTCACTTTATCGTATTCAGTAACATTAGTACTCTAACATATTGTATACACTGTCCTTGCTATAGTTTTCGACCATGATCAATAAAATTTTCACCTCGTCAAACATATTACTACTATGTATGAAAGCTCATGTTCGGAGTGTGCTATTGAATTGTCACATAAGTTAATTTCTTACATACAAAATACTCTATCAATATTAAAATTCAAAAGTCGTCCCAAAAAGCTGTATCTTTCGTATTTTCTGTTCCCTTCCTCCAGCCCCTATCATATGTGTATTTATATGTATGTGTTTTTCAATATGTGTTTACACATACATTCAGAACTAATCAAAGAATCTATGAAGAAACAAAATATTTATTTGATTATTAATTAAGGATAGTAAAAAAATTATATAAAGTAAATCTGATAGTCGAAACAATTGCTAGTTCTGAAACCCGTTTTCTTACTTAATGTGGAAATGGCAGAAATATTATATATAGTAACAAATGAAAATATAATAGTATACAATTAAAATAGATCCACTTTTAATACTTTAAATTTCAGAAAAAAAGTAATCAATTAACCTAATTAACATATTATGGAAAATAAATCCTAACCCTTAAAATATTTTAACGATAAAGATTTTGTTCATACATAAAACTACGTTTTTGTGTAATATTGTGTTTATTAAATTTTTAGACATCAAGAACTGATTCAAAATCTGTTAACATTCTGACGAACCCTTCACACTATAGATATATTCAGAGTACGTAGAATGGTTGGACTCATAGCACTGGCCCATGTGAAATAATGAATGTTTCACAGGCAGTTCGGCGTTTGTCAGTATAATAAATTACATCGAAATGATTGAATAACTTTCACCACAATACAACAAATGACAAAAAGGCACTGAATAATCAGTATCGTCCGGCCCGGGCCAAGCGCGCGTAGGTTAAAATGATCCTTTCACTCGACACAAACAAGTTTAGAATACAAAAAACGAAATATGCGAGTACACTACTCTCGGCCACCCGTCGACCCTGACTGTGCAAGTTGCGAAAGTATTGGCGGTTGGCCATCTTGTTTTTGTTCCAATTCTGGGGCCTCACTTTTGCGGCCCGACCAAATCATGTCGACCTCCGCCCACGCCCGATCGATGCCGGACACCTACGCTAGTTAATGAAATGGACTTAATACTATTCGAAATTCAATAGTTTTAGTTTTAGCTATATACGATATATATTGAAACTGCCTATGTATCTGATTATTAATATGATTATTATGCTAACTCAATGTTTATATGATCACATATTTGCATACAAATTTTGCTCATGTATCTAATATATATGCATAAACATATATAAATCGTTTAAACGAGCAATTTGCCAACTCGGTCGTTCAACGCAATTTATTCGGTCTTAAAAGTAATATCTTTTAAGACTGAATAAATTGTTATTATTTCTTTCATACTCGTTATCTCAAAGTTCCTATTTGTCCTACATACATATCTCAAATATCTACCATGAACACTTCTTACTTGTTTTGGGCAATAACCATAATTCATTTCTGAAAGGAGCTGCGCTGAGGTTTAGATATTATCTCATATTTATATTTCATTTATGCCATTTTGACTACTCTTGATATGTTATTTTAGAATATGAGTAAGTCAGTGAGAAACAATATTTTTTTATTATTAATATATAGTAATTATATTTAATATACCTCTAATTACTAATAAACCCGAGAAGATTTTTCAGGTTTATTTTCTTTCTTTTCGCTTACTTTTTCCAATCGTTTGTTGAATATATGAATAAGACGTGTAAATTTTTATTTTTCTAGATATTATCTTTTCTTAAATTGTTATTCTTAAAATTATCGTACTGTTTCATAAATTAGTGGACATACAATTTAATCCGTCATTCTATGTATCCATTCGCATTCTTTGAAAATTTAATAAATATTCAAAGAATGCGAATGGATATTTGTTTTAATTATTCCGTATGTATTGTCAATGCTCTTTCATAATATGTCATAGAAATAATGCAGATGTACTATGTGCATTATTTTAATTATATAAATATAACTTCTATCGAAATGTAATATTACAATTAAAATATATTTTAATTTTTCCCGTTCCGTAGTCTTATAATTTTGTAGATAATTTTGTGTTAGTAGATATAAATTTGTCATAAATTACTTGATCAATTACTTGGTTTGTGTCAGGCTTTATCACACGACTACGGTGTGATGCGTCCACATGAATATTATGCATGGTACTTTAACACACCTAACCGATTATTGGAAACGGCGTGTGAAATGTTCTTATTAGTTTGATTTTATTTAAAAACTTCTTTTTTCTCAATATTAAACCTTTAGATAGAGTTAAATACAAAAAAAATTGTTATATTTTTACTTATATATAGAATCTTTTATTAAATAAAATATTACATAAACGGATAAAGACATTGTTTTATTACTTCTTGAACTTGTATAGACGACAACATGTAACGAGCCACCTTTTCCGAACTTCACATAAAAGTTTTATTCGAAATTGGATTGTAATTCTAAAAATTGCCGATTCAGTAACATGGCTGAACTAAATTAATGGACGAAATATTAATTCACGGATCTGCTATGAAATCGTTAATATTGAATACTATTAATATATTACTTGTCACATTTCGCAATAAGAAATCATTTATAACTATGACCAAAACTCCGGCCAATTTTATATATTATTTACATACGAGGTGGAAAATATTCAGATCTGGGTTGCTCTTTCGATACATATGTAATAATCTGAACAAATTACGATCTGAACAGATAAGTTATCTACGTACATAGAGTTTTCGACATAGAACTTTTGGCAAGCGTTGAAATAACAATACATGATATTCAGGGCTACGTCCCCCTGCCCTTCATAAAATAACAGATAATATTACATTTAAACAAACGACAGCCACAAGGTTTTATCTGCCCATAATTTCTAGTAAATCATAACAAAAATATTATCCAATTGTTCGTGGTATTGAAATTTACGAGGCAGGATAATATTTTCCTCTCGCCGGGACCGCGTTATTAACTTGACATTGTTTACTGGCTATTGTTAGGATAACAAGTCGCCTCAAAAGCACGACAACAATGGCTGCGAAGACGGCAATCGGGGCGGCGGCCGCGCTACGCTAATGTGCCACACATTATATTTTTGCCCATAGTGGCGTATCGTAGTGTGCCTTTGTTGTGACGCCTCGCTTGCTAATGATTCTGTATAATGTGCTCACAATTTTTCACCATCTACGACATTTTATCGTGTTTCACGAGATGGCTAGCAAAGTTGAATGAAATGATGGGAAGCACGTGTGCTTAATTAACGAGCAGAGGTTCATTTCACAGTTTTGGACTAAGTTAAAAATGTCAGCATTTTTTCTTGTAGTTTTCTCTTTAGCTGTAACCACAGAAGTGACATTTGACTTCTCTCTTTATTTTTAACCCGATTTTGTATATTACTATTTTAATGATTAGAGGAATCATTCGGATAATTTTGAACCCACTTACTTTTAGTTATAATATTTCAATTGAAACATACCACTTTATTCCGTTTTCTTTCATGTATATTTGTATTAATTCATAGGAAAACTGCTTAAAATAAAACAAGATGTTCTAAAAGAAAAATAATTTTTTTAAATTTTGCAGCAATTAATGCTTTTATGGGACACAAATTATTAATAATTAAATGAAACAAATTGTTTTGGGTTCTGCACGAGAATGGCAAAATCAGAATCCTAACAAATTTCTAATGGCCGTCTGTAATATAGACCGGTTAGATATTTAAGTATAGGACTGAGTGCAATAATATATATATATATATATATATATATATATATATATATATAAATATATATATATATATATATATATGTATGTATATATTTCATCGAACTTGGGGATGATTCTTTATTGAATGAGGTGTCTTCGATAAGATATTTTAAAACTCAAGCGAAAATCTAATAATATTCTATCGCGAGATACGAGTTTTCAAACGTTTTGCAGTGCGCCTCTATTTTTTTAACTACATAAAGAAGTCAAAAACCGGAAAAAGAGCATTTAATAAGTTTTTCACCGCAATATACTTTAGATAAATATACAGTAATAAATGAAAGAAATGTAGAAAACCAAATTAATTTTCTTTCGCCTCTGTAAAATAAACTACACATTTATCTAATTATAATAATTTTACGCTTAATAGTATATAACAAAGATACTAAATATCCAGCATTGCTCGATATTCTTCGAACCGTCATCTCCGCATACGGGCGTTTGTAACTGTGGATAATTACACAGAAATCGGATGAAAATTGTAATAAATTGGGAAATACACACACACACACACACGCACGCATGTACGCACGTACGATCCACGCACGCAAGCACGTACGCACGCACGTACGCACGCAAGCACACAGACACGCACGCTTGTATGCACGCACATGCATGCGTATATACTTGTATTGATTTTTATATACATATTATGGCAAACTATATAACATTCGTAGTGCGAGTTTTATTCACCCTTGACAAGTTTTATTAATATTACGATAACATTTTTATATATACTTTAAATATGTACAGTTAAATTATCGATTTTTATTAACAAGATATAAGTAAACCGTGAAAATATTCTCTTTTACGAGCAACTGAACAAAATTTGGTGAAATATTCTACAAATTTCTATTATTTGGTTTTACTTATAGTTTGTATGAATTAAGTATAATTTAATATTTTATACCACTAAACACAGTTTTAAACGTTTATTTTTTTCTTGTTGAAATGTTATATTTATTTATATATTTAATTTATTTTTATTCTCAATCCTAATAGGACTGCATTTCATTAAATGGTTTTAAATCACTATTATATTTAAATTAAAGCAATTTAATATATTAATTCCTCAATATTTCGTCTCCCAATTTTACTTTTCTCATGGACAATGTTTCAAACACATACAAGTCCATAGCACAAGGTAATTTGTTATCACATAAACGTTGTTACAACAATTTATCCTTATTCTCCTTCCCACATGAGGGAAAATCTTTTGATAACTGATTAAGCTTGAATTAAGAAAAAAGATCAAATACCTATTTGTTGTTTCCTATCTTGAAAGCTTTCTAATTAGTAGTCAGCAAGGTTGACGTGACGTTTATAATGTTATTTAAAGACAAAATAGGATTGAGCGTCAATGAGTGATATGGGAATATTTGCTTATTTCCATTAATTGATAATACAAGAAAATAAAATGGATGTTGTTGTGGCATCATTACTTTTAATTCGACACTAGATTATATAATGGCGTGCGTATTCATTCATCTCTAATGCTCTATGAAGACTGTTAAAAACCAATATGTCCTTGGTTTTATCGCTTGTGGTAACAAATCTAAATAAGAAAGTGTGTATTATGATAAAATGAACTGAATATCATTTGGTGCAGAAATAATGACTTGTTTTATGCTCGTATGAGACTTTTTGGCATTCTTGTGTTTTATGCCCTTTTTAATTTCTTTCATGTTGCATTTGTAAATAGTTTTGAGAAAAGTTTGTACTTAACTTGTATGAATATATACGTAGAAATACATATAGCGTTAATAATAAACTATACCTATTATTTCTTGAAATCTAATCACGAAAATTTAGTCTGCTCCATCGACACTCGTCATTATTTTTTTAGGATCATCTAATTTTGCGCTATAGATAACAACATACATCATTTTTCTGAACGTAAAAGGTGTAATTTATTACGAGCCAACGGTAATTTTGAATGTTATGATTTTTAACATTCATAATTTTTGTAATATATATTAATTCGAAGCCGTTTTAAGAAACGTTTAGTGTAGATAATTTAAAAGCGGCACCGAGGCCTCATTGGATCAAGGCTCATACTTGCTGCTGTTTCTATGAAAAAATATACATTTTATCATCTACTTTTTTAAGTTAATGGAAATCTATTTTAAGTACTATTATTTATATTAAAATGTATATTTCGGAATTGTATTTAGTAATTTATACCCATCATTACGCTAAGTAGCATTAAGTTAACCGTTCAAAACAAAATCGATTCGTAAAAAATGAAAAAGTAGTAAAATTGTATTGGAGTATTATCAGAACAAACAGAAAAAAAATGAGCGATTATGGGATTCGCCCATATTAAATGTTCTAAGTTTGATTAGAATATTTTCGGAAAATGTAAAATATCCGTCACTAGAATTTTAGAAAATAGTCTTATTATTTTCATTAACCGACTATTACGATTTTGACACCAAACTGTTTTTCAAACGAATTTATATTCTCACCGAGTCTTTCACATTTAAACTCTTACTTAATACACTAAATTTATTAACAGTTATACATTTTTCGTCATATAGATTTTTAGTAATTTGACGTTAATATGATGTACTTAAGCTTAAATTATATTTCTAATATTTTTTAAATTATTGCTTGTGGTTAAAACATTTGAAATTTGACATTTTCTATGTTCTAATTAGAACTGTTCAACCTCGTTACATCAATAAATTTAATAATTCTCCAGTAGGGCAATGATGATATCCATTTTAGTAACCTTTTTTTTCGAACATGTTTGTTTTCTTTCTTATAAATATTTGCAGAGTACATAACAAATCAATTCAATGTATATTACGTAACTCAAAACACTCACATTCATATTTGTACCTGAAGGATATTCAAGTGTTATGTAAGTACGTCTAAAGATGAAAGTGTTTGTTTATTTTTTGCCTGTTAATGATAGAAAAAGTGAGCAATGTTAATCTATAGACTAGTATTTATAATTTTATTTTATTTTGGAGTCACATGTTTTTGTTTTTTAAATCTTTTATAATCATGCGCATTGTTTTGTAATTACGTGATTAATTAATTAATATTTTCTGGAAAATTAATTTTCTAAGTCGTAGTGTCAATACAAATCGAAATAAATCATTGCTCATCATAATTAAACTCAAAAATTTAGTCGAGTATGAGTTAAACTCGGATATAGAGAGTTACGTATACATTTAGGTACTTAGAAAGGTTTGAGATTACATAGCATTTTGGTTAAACTGTATTCGAATATTGCTTTTTCATACCGTACGTATATTGCCTACTATACCTTTCATAGGTATTAAAATATAGTTCATATTTGAAAAAATTATAAGATAAAGAATAATTACTCTATTTTTCCTGTATTCTTTTAATCCCATTTTACTAACTTCATTTTTTTCATAAATTTTGGTTCAGTAGTTTCAGAAATTAGGAGGTGGAGGATACTTTATTGTCGCATATCTTTTAGAATATATGTTTAAATAAAAAATTAAGGTTTTATTATATATCATAACACAAACCCTTGTAAATGAAAATATGAGACCTGAAAATTGGAAAAAAAATATTGAGTACTTTCTTCAACTCTTGTATTAATACTTACAAAAAATAAGTGCGTAATATATGTGGGTTAATAAGATATATTATCATGACAAATTTTATTTTTAATTGTCGCACAATTTTTGAGAAAAGTTACTTTAACAGACGGATTAATAGACACGTGAGGATCTTATTAGTCCAGTTTGTCTGTTTGAGGTACGGATTTCTAAAAATGCGTCATTTAGAATGTTAGCATTATTACCTATTCCTAGTCTCTTCATGCATTGCGAAAATTGCCTAGCCACGTTTGGGTTCCTATTCCTAATTAAATACAATTTTTTATATCCAGAAACTCTCAAGTGTAACTCGAATAGTAAAGAATATTTATTATTTTAGTAGGATTAAATCAATAAGCGCTGACAGATGCAACTCATGAAATGACATTTTAGTTATAGTGCAACCGTTTATACGCTTTTACGATTCACTGAGATCGTTCTTTCGTGAAATAAATTATAGTTGCATATCTTCTTACTTTTACTTTTTCCAATGAATATCTAAAAAGTAAATCGTGGGAAATACGCTACTAATAGATTTCTACTATAATAAATTTCCTTACCGTTCGTACGGCGCGCCACTTGGATATTTTTAACAATGACATTTTTTCACACTAACTTGTTGGTTACTGCTATAACTTGGCATGTATTATAAAAGAAATGAAGAGTATGAGTATTTATTTAGGTCGCGCCTGGTTAAAAAAACGTCATGTTTTTCGCATAATTTTTAGCTAAAATATGAATTTGAAATAATCTATAAATTTACAGTATATTTGCAGCGGAAAAAAGTAGTAATGTTACATGCACTGATTCTTATGAATTTTCCTTAAGTGTTTCAGGGTGCTTTACTGATTCACGATATTATACTCTTTCGTTATATTTCTTTTTCATCCAGAGGGAACAAGGAAAAGTTAAGCATCTATATGTTTCCCTTACTTATGGCAATATATTTACTGAATTGTGTAATTCTTAAGCTTGTAAGTTTCTTCATCTTCTCCAGGTTTGAAATTATCGGCAAAGATTATGAGTCATCAGCCATAGAGGCTATATTAGCATTAGATCTGACCCTCGGGTATGTACATAATTATTGACAACATCAATACAAAATTTGATTCGTCGTTATTTTGATTGCGACTAAATCAATAACCCTCGGCCATTTTAAATAATTACCATTTTACGTCTAGTTATTGGTAAAAAGTTAATTATTGTTTATTTAACGTATTTAAATTCTGCTTGTATATTTTATCCTATGTTCATTGAAATGTGAACCTTTTATCAAAAGCGTTGATGGTACAATGCATCTTACGTTATTTTTAGGTTTCCGTACCTCGAAAGGAAAAAAAGGAATTCTTACAGGATCACTTCGTTGTCCGTTTGTTTATTTTCAGGATTCTTTTTTGCGAGAACGCTTGGAGGTATCAAGTTAAAATAACATCAAATATTTAGATCTACATTCTTTTAGAGCAGTAAAATATTAAGCTTCTATGTCAACGCAATAATAAATCCTAAAAACACGGCCATTTATGCCGCATATTTTGACAATTTGCGCCTGTGAAAGATATAGTAGGCAATACAGGGCAATTAGGTTCTAAAAATTTAAAATTTTGTGAAAAGTTTAATGGGAATATTACATACCATTAAATGTTTATTAATGCATAAATGTGTACGAAACTTTCGTAGTGCAAGCTTCATTCGCATTTGGTTATTTTTTATTATCAATGAATTCGAATGTAGAATAGTGATCAATTTAATTGTCATAGATAATTAAAAATTGACGATCCAAGTGAAGCATTCAGTCATTGATGCTCTATCGATATTTTTGTCTCTACCTTTTAATATTATGGAACACTTCAACCTTACAGAATAACAACTAGATTTATTTATGCTAGTTAAATGCCATGAATATCGTTTTTCTTTTGTAAATATATCTTGCTATTATTCTCGTGTCATTAGAGCTTTAATAAAATTTAAATGGTGCAAATTTTCAGCTTTTCTCATTTCATTCTCTCATTTAATTCTTTTTTGACTGCGTTTAGAGTTTATGCCCCATAATGTGGGGATGAGTAAATAAAAACATCACTATTCATATTCATTAGAAGAATATATAGTAATCAGTAACAAACATCAACAATTATTTCGAGATTATTTGATATAAAACAGAAAATTGAAAATTGAACACTCTCTCTACTAATGAATTACCCTATTTTCCGTCAATTTTGTATAAATTTTTGATTATTGTTTATAATATTGCTTATAATAAATTAATAAGTTTATTTGTTTCAGATACCTTGTGAGCAGGCAAAAATACAGTGATTATCATTTTATCTACCGTCTAGGTACGGCAACTATCTGCGAAATCATAAAAGAGAAAATGTGTATAAATATCCGGGAAGCACTTCACGAAGAATACGTTTCGATACCGAATACACAGAAAGAATGGCTTAAAGTCGCTGCCGGATTTAAGAAGATAGCAAACTTTACTAATTACATCGGCAGTATAGATGGGAAGCACGTAAGAGTTATTTGTCTTGAACCTAGGGGAAATTTGTTTTCAAATTACAAAAATATTATTCTGTTACTCTATTGGCCACGTGTTATTCTATTAATTGTTTCACCTATATAAATGTAGATGCATGTGGAACAAATTTTAATTTTTAGGAAAAGCAGGTTGTTCGTCAAATTAATTTTCGAGAAATAATACTACCTAATCCAAAACCCAATACCACAGAAGCATTTCTACAAATTATTATTGGCGATGCTGCGTTTGGTACATCCAGTTAAATTTTAAGACCTTACGCACAAAGTAATATAACTCATAAAAAATATTTACCTATAAATTAAGCCGTCCTATCCGAATGTATATCTAGTCTAAATTTAGAATTATGATTGATGAATTCCATACATTCCGTAGACCAATGAATATTTCCTTGCCATATACAATAACAGTAATATAAGCTTGTTATGTTTTACATACGTAATTATATTAGGAAACGGGATGATTACAGAATAGGGGACACACTAATTGTCGATGGATTCCAAGATCTTATCCTTCGTGTGAATTATAACTCAGATTAGGCAAAAATATAAGGGATGGGATAAATTTGTAGACTATTTTGTTTCTCCTAATGGTAATATATTGTGGCAAGATGCTAATTTATTCTAATCAAGTTTATTCAGACTGCCGGTCGAGCATTAACTCCAGCGTTATGTTGCATATTTTGATACCCGCAAATATACCAAACCTATAGGATGCTTCCCGTTCATCCCGAATAGTTTAATAGGAATACTATATCATTAAATGTTTATAAATGCCTGAATCATCAATGCCAATATCATTAAATGTTTATAGATGCGGATTTGAGGTGAAAATGGTTTTCCCACTTTCCAATTTATGCGAGAGTTATTGACTGGATTTTAGATACCACGCCCCTGAGAATTATATATATATATATATATATATATATATATATGTATATATATATATATATATATGTATATATATATATATATATATATATATATATATACATATATAATAAAACTAAGAAAAATTAAATATCGAATGTTGATATACTATTCCTCAATATTACCTATTGAAATATTTGGAGGTTCATGTACTTCACGAATACATGTATGGCTTTATTCATATTACATATTTAAGTAACTAATATATTCAAGTGTGAATAATGCAATATTGCTAAATTTAATGAACACATACGTGCTCGACTTTAATGAGACCTACGACCAAAACGTACAGCCGAAAAACATGCTCCGTTAATGATAAATTTCTTCACAAACACTTAAGTACCCGCTCTGAATATAATTTAATTTGATAAAAGTTAAATTTCACTAAATAACAAAGGGAACATGAACATTTAATTTTGCTTGCATTGCAATTAGGTCTATGTTCATTAAAATTACATCAGAGACGTCAGTTCAAACATTTTCCTCAGGAGTTATAATGCGCCGTTGTATTAATTTTGCATGGATTTAGTTATAATCATACTACGCATAAATAAAAAGATTTAACAGGTTATTATTTATTATGTAGATATCGATGTCATTAAATGGCTCTAGACTTGTTTTGACCACTACTTCTATACAAAACGAAACTATGAAATCTGTTATACTTGTTAAATAAAACAATATTCCAAAAAATATTTAGGATTCGATGATTAATTTCAATATTTAGTTACTGTACTCTGAGGTAGAAACTGAAATAGTAACTTGTCTAAACAATTAGCATTTTTATTAGAGCGACCATTTTTATTATTAAAATTGATTTTGGGTACAAAAGCTTATAAACTCATGTCTACAATAAACTTCTTGTAAATATAAAGAATATTTTAATAATGACGTAATATTCCTACAATAAGAAGCTCTGAATTAGATGTAAATTTGACGTATCCTTTAAATTCTTATTTAGAGAAGACGATAATTTGAAATGAAAAATTCAAGTTTTCCTTTGTTAAAATATATAAATTTTTCGCTTAAAGCTTATTTCCTTATCTATAGCTTACGTGTTATTAACTTTATTGTACAATATAGTTCAAATATAAATTCACTCTTAATAAAATGCTAAGATAAGAAAAAATTCCCACTTATGGAGCAGTTAATTATCATAACGCTTATACTTTTTCCAACTGCAAGTAATAATATATCTCATTATATTTGATAATTTAAGAAGATTATATTCTCAAGAGTAGCGGTATGAAAAATTTAAATACAAACTGCGTAAAAATTTAATTACATACTGAAATTTCAGCGTGAAAAAATTTCAGTAAAGCGAGAACCAATCTTGACTTTAGATAGATCATCGAACGGTTCTACAGTTTATTAAACTTTGGATACTAAAAATGATTCTTACTTAAATTCCTTTTTAACCGTGGATTTGCACATTGACTTCTGTGAAGGACTTTTAATCTTTTAGAATATAATTTTAATTATGTTTTATGCTCCTTACTTACTACTATTCAAATTAAGCAAGTTGTTTATATTGCTTGCTTTAACAATGTAAAATAAAAATAAAATGTTTATTGGTGAAGTGAGTATAAAATTTAAGTGTGTTTTAGATACGTATCGCTATACAAGCGAATAAATTAATTTATAAGAGCATTTGCAATTTAGAGGAAATTTTGAAACAGTTCTTCTCGAAAAACTTCGAAGTAAATTTATTTAAATATAGTTTTGTTAACAATATTTATGATATTATATCTAAGTGCTATAATTACTTGGCGCTATTTGCTTTGCTGCAGGTCAGGCAGTACCACCCATATTAGAAACAGTTCTCTCTCAAGTTAAACCCTCGGATCTTCAGGCACTTAGACATGAATCTAGTTTTGCTTGACTACAAAGGGCACATTGGTGAAAGCAGTATTAATAGGAAATATACCCAAACACAGTACAATAGATGACGAGACTATTTAGAACGTGGATTTTTGGTCACCATGACCTGGCTGAGAACAGACAGATGTTTAAGCTTCTAAACTAATTGTAAAATTCCTTCTGTAAAAAACGGGTGATAAATAATTCATGGAGTATGGCACTCTTTCGAACCCTGCCCATAGTGCTAGACGTAAATGTAAAATGTGGGGTATCATTAGGAATGAAACCTGAGCGGTAGTTTGGAAATAGTTCCTTGAAAATTTAATAATCGTTATAGCAAAACAAACAGGGGAAAATAGCAGTCATTTAAATAGGCACACAAACTTCAACAAATATTATTAATGATACTTATGGCAGGAATACTCTCTACGAGGGCATTCAGCGAACATTCTGGCAAACATTATTTTTCAATGGAAATTTTAGACCTGTAAGGATTTTTAAATGGAAATTTTTGACCTGCAAGGATTTTTTCAATGGAAATTTTTGACCTGCAAGGATTTTTCGTTGATATTATATAAAAGGTTTTTCAACTAAAAAATCGTAATAACTTATCTGGTGTTTATGAGAAAGAAATCATAAAATATTAATGTAATCATAAATATTAAGTCGACAAGCTTCGCTGGCTAACTTATTGCGGCGATGCGATCTGTGTGGGTATCAAAAAAGTCGGTGAAGTAAGGTGCATCTTGGTTTGTGAGAATTTTATAAATAAATTTCACATACCTGTTACCTACTCCGGGTTCGATATTGAAGAAAATATCGATATCTTCAACGACAAATTTTATTTAGCGCAACACAGCAAAGCCAAATCGCAAGGGAGATATTCAGTTTTCCATTATTTATCGCTATAATCGTCCGTAGGTATTCGTATATATACAAATAACTCATAGAAACATCGAAAGATTAAAGAGTAGGTATCAGGGATGTTTAGTCTAGACATTGGGGAGCCAGCTGACGCAATCTATGTCTACATGTGAGTACATGCTCAAGCTAATACAGGCTCTATAGCGGAGACTAAAAGGTTGATTATTCCTTGCAACTACAATACTAGTATGTTCTAGGGAGCAAGACAATTAGACTGGCGTATTTTGTAAGGTTCCGACACCGGGTTCCGTAACATACCTACCTCCCAATACGTACACATTATTCATTTTGACTATCAGATATTGGTTCATTTATCAACTAGTGTAGTACAACTAACATAGGAATATTTTTAATGGATGTTTGCACTATATCCTATTTATGTTTTTAAAGTTTTAATTAGCTCGCTGGCCGGATGCAGGGCCTTTGCGTGCCGCATCGTGGACCGGGGGCCGTATCTTGAACGAGCATGATCTAATCGTTTCCAGTTAATATATCAATAAATAGCACGTAAACCACCAATAAATATGTTGAAGTGCGCTTAAATTGAGTTCGTAATTTAGTCATATTTAATTGCAACGAAATTCTTGAACAAGAGAAAAAAGGAACAGTATAAGGAAAAAGGATAAGGGTAACACATATCAAAATGTTCAAAGAAGTGGTTTTAGAAAATCTCCATGAGCGAGAAATTGTGTGTCTCATGGTTAAATTTATTGTTATTATTGTGAGTGGAATGTATAATATTTTGGAATACTTGGATTTAATAACCATATTATAAAATTGAAATGATTTTGTGAAATGCTGCTGATATCAATTTAGACGAATATTATTTAGGATCTTTGCGATTATGAATGATATTAAACAGGAAACTTATATTAAAATATAACAAATCATGTACACAGTAACGTTTACCGGATCGTGATGGGTTGTGCATAAAATTATAATAGTTTCCAAGAAAAATAACGAAAGATCTAGATTTAATTAATGATAAGGGAGAAGCATGGCAGAAGGATGTAAAGATTATAAAGTTAAGGGACTAATAATAAGACTAATATTATAAATATTAATATTACCAAAAGTTATTAAAATATATATATATATAGCTAAAGATATGTTATATGTAAATAACATATCTAGAAGCTTGTGAGCATTGATTTGATATTGAAATAGGTGTTGGAATTTTTTTGAAATAACAATAAATTCGAAAATTCTGCCTAATCCGAATCATTATCGCATGTCTCTCTTTTATTATTATTTGCAATATTTAAATTATAAATGCAGTATATGAATATGCACAATAAATTGTTATTAATATAGATACACCCAAAACATCCTTGTTCATAATGAACATGTACTTTTAAATACTTGGTTTTAAGAGATGTTCTGTTCCGTTGTTTCAAAAAACTTTTTGTTTTTAATTATAACAAATAGCGTTCCTTGTAGCATGCAATTTTGAAATGTTTTAAGTTCATTCTCTTCATATCTACAAAGCAAAAGGGTTTATTTTCCGGATGAAAAAAAATATTTTCTTATTTGCATATTTCATAATGTTAATAGAAAATGAATTTAGGTGTATGTCTGGTTTTTAAATAATTGTTATACACACAAAAAACTCTGAAAACACAGTATGTTTCTGGTTTGTAAGAAATTGTCAAACATATTTACATTCTAAAACACAGATGTATAGAATTATGAATAGGAAAGGTAGGCATTCAGCTTTATATCTAGAAATAAATAACATATACTTAGATAATATATAATGTAAATTTATAGAGAAGGTAATAATATAAATCTTTCAAAAACAAATTAACATCAATCAGATACCTATTTAGTGGTTTCTTTTCATATAATTGAGGAAATATGTTATAAAATGTAATTATTTAGGGCTCTGGTTAAGTGTTTACCGCTAGCCGTATGAAGAATAAATGTAACACTCACATCCGCCACATTTCACACAAATACATATTGATTGTAATATAACCATTGGCACTTTATACAAAAGTAACCTTTAGTTTTAGACATAATTACACGGAAGCTATGCTTGGTATCGTTAATTTTGAATACACATCCATAAATTTCTGATAGTTAAAGTAGAAAATTATACAATTATGAAATATCCAACAAAAGTAATATATATAGTGAAAATGTTCGACTTATATTAAATTGCCAAATAAATTAGGACCACAAACGATAGATAAATAACGATTTTAAGTTTGGTTTAGAGGGTGATTAATACAATTATAATTTATATGAATATATCTACTGAAATATCGCCTTGAATATTTATTGTGAAAATTATGTTTTTGAGAAATATTGACGTTTCTACAATTCTTGTATCTACTTCAAAAGTTTTTTAATGTTTAAACTATCTTCATAAGCTGATATATAACTCCTTCGACTTTAATATAGCCTATCCATCTAGGAACTAGTCTCTCTGAAAGTGTTTCATCCCATCTCTTACTAAATGTGTTTCGTGATATATCGAGTGCGGAAACATTGGTTGACAAGATTGGTGGCATTGTTTTTAAATAAATATTCTGTAAACCCTGGCTAAATTAAAATTAATTAAAGTTAAGATCATTTGACAAGGTCGGGCTGTTAATTGTGTCTGTAAATATATGGTGTAAGTACGGCCTAACAAAAAAATTGGTGAAATATATTTATAGTCTGAAAATATTTCCTTGCATTGAGATATGCAAATTCAATTAAATTTAATTGGAAACCATTTTATTTCTCCCTATTGAGAGTTCAATAATTTTAGTATTATTTAGAAAACTGGAAAAAGTAATAGGGTAATCTGTTAATAAAATGAATATTAACATGCAATTTATTTTTAAATGTTTCAAAAACTGTTATTGATATTAATGTTCTTCGCCGTAAACAAAATTAAATTGACTGATAAAGTTAAATTTTTTTTCACACATTGATTAATGCCATCATATCTTATTCTTTGAACACCACGGCATTTTGAAAAAGAATCCAAACGCTGTTGACGTACTGCGATCAAAACAGTGTTCGAAACACGATCGGGTATGCTTAATTTTAATCATATCGGGGCGACGAGCACCGCGTCCTCTTGACGTATTTCTTTTGATCTTTGGTGTCAATTAACGAAACTTACTTCTGTGATTAATATTTATAAAATAGAATAGTTGTGAAATTTAAAAAATATGGTAAGTAAACATGTCCCAAAAAATTGTGCAGGTTTTTTTTAATGTAACTTAGTGGCGTTTTACTTTAAAAATAGCTCATTTAAATTATTACATTTTTCCAATATTTTTTTTTCCCTATTTATTTATTGCTGACAAATAGTGCTAATAGATGAAATAATTGCAAATACTCTATAATTAAGTCATTATATTAATTTGCGACTTGCGCCTCAATTATAAAATATTAATATACAATAATTTTGTCATAAAGTAAAATCTAAATTTGCAAAACAACTTCACTGCCAGATGATCTCATATAATCATAAATATTTATACCGCCAATCCAATTGAATAGACTTTAATGTATCACGATCAACAAAACGTGTGTTCAGTGTTCAGTGTTTGAATACTTAAATTAAAATATTACATAAAAGTCTATGCAAGCGGGAATTGCAATAAAAATTTGAATAAAATATTTTCCTCGCTGAACCAGAGGTAATGTAGATCAAACTGATTTCCCGTTTCAGTCTTGTAACTGCCAGATTTTGATTGAAGAAATATTATATTCTTTTTTGACGGAAAAATTCATTTGATCACTTGTAAGCTTTTATACATACATAAGGTTCATAATCATAATTAACTCAAAATAGGTTCCTAATTATTCACAATAAATCGACCAACAACAAATCGAAATTAAATATTTTTACCATTTAATTTATAATGTAAATTTAAAACTTCAACTTCTAATGTGCCCATAATACTAAATAGATTCATAAAGGGCGTATTTGTAATATAAAATTGTTCATTTATTTAAGTTGATCGGCGGTGCTAACACCGACTTCATAAGGCTTCCGTAGGCGCAAAGTGAGTATAGAGTGCCAAAAAATGCAACATTAGTACTGAACACTCATCGCTTTCACTGTTAATTACTGATTTAGGTTTCAATTTTCTCCACAAAACTAAAAATTTGAAGCAGTTGAACCTTCAGAAGAAAATGAGAAATTATTAATTTTTTTAGTCTAATGTGAATTTGCTATCACTGGAAAATATTTAATGAAATATTTGTTTCCTTTTGTGAATGAAGTATGAGCATTTGTAACCTTTATAAGTTTTAATTATTTATGGTAGGTATAACTTACATTGAATGTAAAGGTTTATATTAGGTTAGCAACTTATATACCCGCTATCACTGTCGACAAATTTTTCAATTTTTTTTATGTAGTCAATAAAATCAATCGTTAATTATATGAGCACTATCGGTATCTAACACATGTCGCTAATGCGTAGGCAGAGCTAAAATTCAGTCCTTGTTAAGTTGTCTTATCTTTAGTTAAGTTATTTTAAACCTTTGAATCTCAACATTTTCTATTTTTAATATATATAATTATTAGGCAGAGCAAAACAGATGGTAATTAGGTAACGAAAGATCTGGAGAGTACGGTGGGTAAAGTAGCATACTCCATCCAAGTTAAAATAGTTTTTCTAGCGTTACTATTTTTACATGAGGTCGAGCATTGTCATGTAGAAAGTAAACTTTGCTTTGATTGAAGGTAGTTTAGAGGTGATTTGGTCGATTGTTCAGAATAAATCTTAACTGTCATTAAACTGTTATCTCGAAAGAGTTTCCAATGAATAACTCATAAATATTTATATATGTCGGGGTGCGTCATGCACTCAGAAGTATCTTTGTCCAATATTATTTAGTGGTCTAGGTAGACATTTTCTCCAGTTCCTAGCCACTGGCGTTTACGCTAAAAATTAACATAAGCCCTTCACTTTTTATCTCCTGTAACCAGATACTTTACAAAAAACATAATTTTTTTAATAAGGAGATGTTACTTCTATCTGTTTGCATACTCACATAATCTAAGAAAACGCTGAACTAATTATTATACAGTTTTATTTCCTATCAATTATTCACTCATGCATCCGTGCATCCCACTCATGCATCCGTTTGTCTATTTTTTTATTAGAATTGAAATTTCACAACGTAATAAAGCATATTTACCTGAATTATATCTCGCCATATATCCAAAAAGTTGAAATTCCTTAATATTCTTGTGGAAATTTTAGACCAAAAATACAAAGTATTTGAAAATTATTTTCAAACACATGTATTGTTTAGAGTATCAATTACAAAAGCAACTAAGCGTTACCTAATTATTTGTTGTAAAATTTTATTAAATATGTTTCCAGACATTGCTGAAATTATCCAAAAACTTTTGTCAAAAACTGATGTAGAAACTCGAAATTCATTATAGTGACCAAGCATATTATATCTCGATAAGTAACGTTCAAAAATATTCAAAGGGAAATTTCAAAAGGAACAAGTTAGGTAATAATTTTTTTTAATTTTATGTATCTCGAGAAATATCAATTGAAAGAATAAGGTATTTAATTTTTTTTGTGATAGTCTTTAAGATAGTTATTAGAAGCTCATCAAAATTTAAAATGAAAATTATAACACAGATACAGAAAAGTTAAAATTAAAACATAATTTTAATAACGATACCGAAATAGCTCGGTACGTATGACTACATAGTTTTCAAAAAAACATCCTGAACTAAGAGTTGGTCAGGTGAAAGATCTCTCTATAATATGACTCATAAGTCTAAATATAGTAGGAATTAATAACTTTTACGACCACCTTTCACTTCCTACAAAAACTGAGTAAATATTTTAACATGGAAGATATTGGCATCCGATTAAATTACATACGAAACAAAGTTCTTGTTACTAAAGGTTAAAAGTCAAAGTAAAAGTGAATACAGTAAATTTTGTAGAAACGTGTGGTGGGTTTGTTGTGGGAAGTTTCAATCCCTCTATTGAAATCATTAGAAAAATTAACAAAAAGCTACAATTCTGGTAATTAAGGTGGATTTTCACCTGGTTGTAATATTTTCACGAAGAAAGAAATCTGCTAATATAAATATGGTAGCTTCTTGTTGATATTAGCAGATTTCTTTTTGACAATGATTTAAAGATCATTTTATCTCAATATAATCACATTTAAAACTTTTACTCGGGTTAGGCGGCCATAGCTTCCACTTTTACGTGATTGATATGCTATAAGCGGTAAAAAACGATGACTCTTCTCTTTCTGGTACTTAACCAACTTTGTTTTCTAAGCCAAAGAAACTAACTTATTAACCTGTTAACAGTGTTCTGTCCAAACTTTCCAAAATCTTCTTTACTCTTGAAAGGAATCACAATATGTGAATAAGTCATCAAAACAAAATTACCCGTTTTTGGTATAGGAAATTGACTCGAAATTATAGATTCGAGTAATAACTCTATTGAACACGTTAACTAAATTTCGATATAGTAGAATATAACGAGTGTTAATTTGAAGTAAGCGATCCAGTTACTCGATAAAACTTATTATTATATGAAAGTTATAATTCAAATCATGCTTCTAACGTCCCTGATCACTCAAACTTTCTTCAAACTTCCTCAACCCTCAACCTCATGGTGAAATAACAAATGACAAAAAAAACTGAAATCAGAAGTTGATCATTGTATTAATTTCTTCCACCATGCAAATATTTGATAAACATGGACTAAATTAATAATTTTTTTTGGAAAGTGCTCTTATCCCTACCGATATTTTGACCTTGGCGCTTGCATACGCCAAATTAGACACCTTACACACATCTTACTTATCTTCATGGGTTTTCCTTTTCTGGCCGTAGACAAAGGACCACACTTTCTGTGTATATGTGAAACATTTACATTTTGTTCATTATTTGGAACCTAGGATATCAGTTCAAAATATATGTCAACTGTCTTAGAGTTACCTTATAAGATAGAATTCGTATAAATTGAAATATTTTAGTATTGAATACCTAATTTTACAGTGCCATGGTTAGTGCTTAGTGCCAAGCCCGACTCATTCTAAATAAGTTTTCAGTACATTGAGAATAAGTTGTGCTTACCGTCATCATATAAACCATTAACCGATTTACGGATTAAGGAAATGTTGATATTACAGGATGCGTTTTTAGGTATTTGCTTCCATTTTAACACGGGACATAAATTAATTATTCAACAGGTTCAAATTCAATAAAGAAATTTTATGGACTTAAAAATGTATGTTGCCGCTATCAGAATTAAACAAATTAATATTTATATATCCTTAAACACCCGAAATTCAGTATCTGTAAAATTCACTTTAGGAACAGATGATTATTGTAAATTAAGTGTGTTGTGCGACTTCGTATTGTTTTAAAAGCCACATTAAAATTTGTAAATAATTTAATAAATAAACAAATAATCGAACTTGGAAGCGACCAAAAATGCTTTATTTGAAAAGAGATTTTTTAAGTGGTTATTATATTATATATATTAGAGACCTATTAAGTGGTTATTTGAATTATAAAAATAATAAATGAAACTGAAAAATTAAATGAATATTCATACGTTTTTTCTTTGAAATTTAAGAAAATAGTTTTTGGGTGCATCGGATAAATTTTAAAAATATAGTAAAGATAACTCTGTATTCGAGTCCATTGATAACATATTGAATACTTAATGAGAAACGAAGACATTGATATCAATGTTAAATCTATTATTCTCTGCGTTTCAAAACAAATGTAACTAAGGTATACTACGAAATTTGCTGTAGTTTAGTGTTTAAATCCTGAACCAATTTATATATAAAATTCTGGAGAGTGCATATTTTTTAATCCTTAAATGATTAAAGCGAAGAAGTACAGTATTGTGCAACTTATTTAACATGATTTGTAAATAGGGAATTATATGTATAGATTACAAGCAAGTACATATTATATGCCGTGTACGAATAAATTGTCTCACCTACTTTATCTTCCATCATAATCTGGAAATTGTTGCACATAAAACTCTGTCGTTGGAAGATTGTTCATATCATGTTAGTCTTGAAAAACAGAGTCCAAAACGACATTGGGAAATTATTCCATCTTATTTCAACAGGTTATTGGCAATGACTCTATAAGATCTTTTCTTGTTTAATCTTACTCTCTTGTGTAGTAACTTTAATTTTTTAAGCAAATTGAGAAGCATTATAATTTCATTCCCTGGCATCTAATTTCAAGAATTCAGTATAGCAATATGTAATCCCAAGCATGCAGATATGTTTACTTATTTTTTTTAACGTTATGGTGATTCGGGGTAAATATGAAAAAAATGGAGAAAAATTATATACCCCCGTTCTTTACTTTTTAATGATTATTCCTATGCCAATGACATAAAAACCTTTTTTTCTTCTTTTTAAAATGCAGGAGATAAAATATTTGTATGTAACACCAGCAACGGACACGGCTTCGAACTTGTCGATAATATTTTTTTTCCAAACTGCTGCTCCTTAAGCCTTTGTTACATATTACAACTAATTACATCTATTACATATTTCATATTACTATTTAGATATTTTTTTTTGCTCAAAGCAGGTAGTGCTTAAGCAGGTAGTGCTTAAAACAAAAAATAAAATCTTAACCCAACGGTTACGCCGAAACGCAGGTTTAGATTCATGCTAAAAAACATGAGCAAATAAACAAGATGTATCAATTAGGAAATCGAAATTTGGCAAGTAGCACTTGCATCCATTCACTTGAATCGACAGAATGCTATAGCAGCGAGCGCGCCCCAACCGCTCGTCGTAAACAGGCCTGCCGCCATCCACCCCATGTGACCGACTGTGTCCCGTGCCAACGCATGAGAGCCCGCACGTATAATGCTAGTTACTTAAAACATCCCTGTAACTTAAAAACTATTCGCTAAGAAGCTACGGTATATATGCTAATTAAAAATGATCATCATTTTTATGCACATATTTTTGTCATCATTATTAATATGCACTAAGTTTTTATTAATATACATACATTTTTTGTTGCGACATTTATCGTAGAACTTTCTTAGAACAATGTTGCGATCTACTCTTTCCGTGTGTCTCTAATAATATAAGTCTCTAATAATATACGCCAATCCCAAATACTCTAAAGAATACAATTTCTTCGATTCCATCGGCGTTCATTGTCATTGGTCGGGTAATTTTTACAAAATAAATTATATTTCTAAAGTCATAAAGTAGTACTTAGTTAAGGAAATTGCGTATATATACACCACGAACTGCGGCAGGGCCCTTTGTTTTGTAATTTGTTTTGATTGTTACAATATTCACATTTCTGTTATATGTATTCATATTATAAAATTTGCCTTAAATCGCTTTGTTAAAGACAAATGTTAAGTGATGACTATAAGAGTCATAAAAAATTAATTTTAACCCTACAGTAATTCTTTATATTACTTAAAAATAAAGTGTACACATTACAAATTATAATTATAACATAATTGGACCCATGCTAGGAATAGTCAAAAAAATATGCAAACTGAATACCATTTTTGACAGAAAATTAGTTATTTCTGAATATATGATCATTGTTTGCGTAAAGTATATCGTACGCTTGAACATATTAAATACTATGACTATTAAAATATAAAACTCAAGAAGAAAGAATAAGAGAACTTTAGACCCATTTCTCATAATACTTAGTTTTCGACAGTAATTTTCCTTTCATACTTCTGCTAGAATAGCCCTTCAACATGTCTACTCTAAAATTAAAATTATTTTGCTGACATATTATAAATAAGTAGATGACACAAAATGTCAAACGAGAGCTTATATTTATATTTGATTTCATTTATATTTTTAGGAGAATTCCAATTCAGAATGAAAGCTGATAAAATAATACCAAATTTAAAAATTTTGACAGATTTTGGTCAGAAAAAAAAAATATAAAAACATTATAAACCCAATCTCTTGAGACAAGTAAACAGTACGTTATAATGATAGCAATTGCTATTAGTTCATTTAGTGGATTATTTAAAGTAATTATATATGTTGTATGTAACATATAAACCTAAAAATATTATTACAATTATTAGAATTATAAAGGGATAGTAATATTTAAAATATAATAATAATATAGACGCTTATACGAGCAGACTTTTTGTGGAACTTCATCGTATTTAACTTGTAGTGAAGATTGTTTGCAGTCGTTTTAATTATTTTTTCCTGACAAAAAAATTAGTAGAGTACTTAGAAATATATTAAATCAGTCAGATGTTTGTAAAGTTTTGTATTTTCTAAAACGAGTGAATGAAAAGTCGACGTTCTGCGTTACTGCAATTCAATATAAGGGAAATTGTCTACAGATCGACCAAGTTATTTCGTTCTTATCTTACAATTTTTTTTCCAACTGATTACTCTTTGATTGCTCATTTAAATATTCAGATTATTTTCTTGTGGAATATTTGTCGAATCGTAATAAAATATCAAATTCTTATTTTTAACAGTTATCTAAGATTCTTTGTTTAAATTATTTCAGTTACAAACGTCTTTTATTTTATTTTATATTTATCTATATTACATGCAAGTATTGTATTTTTGAATCTAGAAATTCATGCTAACTTAAAAAAAAGGTCTAAGATAAATTATTGTGCAATTTCGCAGATAAACAGGTTAAAGTCGTTTAATATAGATGAACAACTTTCATATACTTTATAGAAACATATATCCTGATATTGTACCTAATGCCAGCTGTTAGCGGCATCACCAAGTTAGCGGCGCTACAATCAGCGGCATCGCAAATTGAGGGTGAATGGAAATATAGTCTTGTCGTGAATGGAGGGTCAATGGAAATATAGTCTTAAAAATATGGTTTTAAAATATGGATGCAGTAAATTAAATTTTTCATAAAAATCAAATTTGAAAGAAACCTAAATAAAAAAAATATTTGAAGTTTCATATTTATTCGAAAATGTTACATATTATAAATATTCCAATTTGATTGTTCATTAGAAGAAGCATTGATAATTTTTTAAAAAAATTATCGTTATACTATATCATATGCAGTTACATATAATTCATGAAAATAAATAATTACAAAGGGCCGTGAATCATTTGGAACAAATATGATTAAGCAATTGTGTAATTGAATAAACGTGATCGACAATTGATTTGTTCAAATTAATTGCGCTTTAACAGTAGCTGATGTTATTATGATACCGAAACGTGGCGAAAGTCTAAGCGAAATGGAATAGTACCGAGCCATCTCACTCTTACCAGTCATATTAATGTAATTTAAAAAAATTATATTAAAAGGTTTCAAACCTATTTTTAATCATAGATACCTGAAACCATTCCATAAATTCGGTTTTAGAAATAGTCAATCGATAGTTGAACAGGTTCATTGTATTACTGTAGCTATTGAAAAAGCATTAGAGAACAAAAGTGTATGTTCTGCTGTATTTTTGGATGTAATGCAGGTATTTGACAGATTTTGGTATCAAGTCTTTGGTGCCTAGTACATAATTTAATGTTGCTTTTCTCTAACCATTTCTATGAACTGTTAACATCTTATTTGACTAATCGATCTGTTAAATACGAAAATTTGTACTCAGGCTTGAAGCTGATTAAGTCTGTGTTCCCACGGGGTAGTTTCTTAGGTCACTTTAATTTGCGGTACATTAATGATTTTGTAACAACATTACGTAGTATCACAGCCACTTTGGTGATAATACAGAAATCATGGTAATAGAAGTATCTGCGGAAGATTTAACTAGGAAATTGCAATTTGCTCTCAACAAATAAATAATCAGAAATAAAAAAATGGCGCATTAAAGTGAATAAATCCAAAACGACACATAACAATTTGATAAATATTATAAAGATATACAATAACCGGTTTTAATTAATGGCACTCAATTATTACATGTTAACACAACAAAATAACTTGGTATGGCTCTTGACGCCAAGCTTCGATGGAAAGAAAATGTATTGGCTTGGTTTTAATTGCTAGCGGTCAACATTAAACAAGCTTATATAAGCAAGCTCTATGTCCAATTTAAAGATATGGAATACAGCGGTAGGGTTGCGCTAATACTTTTCATATCCAAATGATACAAAAATTTCAAAATAAAGTTCGCAAATGACGTGAAAATAATTACGCTGAAGACGTCAGGTCATCGCGACCCGATTTTTTACATCGAATTTTCCAAAACTATAAATCTAACTTTTATTAGCTTTGTTCAAGTTTGAAAATATAACTTCGGAAATTTCTTATTTTTGGAAAAGTTTTCTTAACAATAATAAGAATTTTTAAACTTACTTTACTAAAAAAGAAATCATATAAAGTTCTTATCATAATAATAATGAAAAAATTAGTCTTCCATTTCCTCCTACAGGAACATGGAACTTTTGCAATTATTGTATAACGGAATCAAATGGTCTAGGCAAATGTAAAAATGGCATGCGTAACAGATATGAGATGTTTTACTTATTCTTTTTGGATGGACATCTCTTGCAAATCTCTCGAACTTTTCGGGAAGATTCCTCAGCGGTTTCACCTACGAAATCAGCGATTTTTTTGCGCAATTTCGGGGGTAAATTGACATGTGTCTTGCGGACTTGCAAATGCTCTTGAATCAAAGTATCAGGTTTTTTAGAAAATGGCGGCTTTTTATGCAGGTGTCATTATTATTAGAATGATGCATTATTATGTTTGCGTTTATGCCCGATATACTCAGCATTGTAAAAAAAATCGTCAACAGCCATCGCTTTGAGTTTTTGCTCACGTTGTAAGTAGCACAAAGCTCATCAACTGCGTCTACTCCGCTATTGGTAGAATTACAAAAAGTTATAATTTCTGGTTTCTGGTTATTGCTAGTAGACTTATCAATGCTTTTGTCGTGATGCAAGCTTGACATCGACAGGACAACTTTGTTTTTCTTCGGAATATAGGAGACCAGACTAATATCATTTTGATGTCCAAAAGTTAACAAGTTTTGGCCTCTCCGTGTGTTGTGATAAATTAAGATGGGATTTATGTCTTGATTTTTGCAAGGTACCCACTGAAGTAATTTTGTGTTCTTTTAGAAGATGGGACACTGATTCGTAGCTTGTGAACTAATTGTCAGAAGTGAAGTAACGGTGAGTTTTTGTGAGATTGGTTTTCGAATCAACCTATCCACTAAATGATAATTTATGCCATACCTGGCTGGCTTGGACGGTATATATTGTTGAAACTTGCACCGTCATCTGAATGCTACAAACATCTTGTCAGTAGTGGAATTTTCTTCAGGCGTATACATTTTTTGACACTGTTCTTCAAATGCTTCGAAAAGTTCAGGCATTGGCGTCAAATTATCAAGTTGTTCCCTTTCAGGACGTATAGATTTATCATCGAATCTTAGGCAACTTTGTAAAAAGTAGAACCGCTGAAACGATAGTGAGTCTAAAAATTTTCACACCTGTACCATCTGTTTGCCATAATTCTTTCTAGTTTTGTACATTGTTTGTATATGTTTACTCAGATTACTCAGAAGTTTTGTATATGTTTACTCAGATCTGACCATAATGCTCTTCTATTTTGTATGTGTGAATTGATGTATGTTTGGATTTTATGCAGAATGTCATCGGTTATGTATAAGTTCCTACATTCTGAAACACTTTTGACACTTTGAGCCACAGGTCTTGCACCGGGTGCTTCAAATATCATACTTACAAGCCTCATGCTTACATTAGGTCATTCTGGTGTTTTTGCTACATCGTTCCATCCTTTTCGTTAAAAAACTGTCGATAGTGTAATTGAATTCGTAAAGTTATTCAAAAAAGTTATTATAAAGTTAGTAAAAGGTCGAATTTATCTGAAGGATCCGTTTCCGCGTTATTATCGCCTGTATTTTGTTCTCTTTCACTGTTACAATTACAATTGGATAAATGGTCGTCATTTTCGATGTCTGAGGCAGCATTCGACTTATTTTCGTCTGACTCAGACTTTTCTAATGCTGCCAAAATCCTCTGAGGGTGGTTTTTCACATTTATTTTTGCCGAAAAACTAAAAATAAAAGAAGATAAATCAACATCAAAACAATAAATAAACAAATTAAACTAAATCACGAAAATACCGTGTCAACGATGACTTTGGGTCATATTTACCTGATACGATTTGACGCACGTGAATGTCGCTATGCACTGATTGTACTAGTGTTTCGAGTAGATGGGGGCAGTATCCCCAGCTACGCAAACCTTCAAATTGTAAGGCAGGCTAAAAAAAAGTTATGTCGGGTGTAAAACGCCTCGGGTCAATATGATCGAGCATCATTGGCACCGGGTTTCAGAGTATTTTTGACATGCCTTGGTACGTTCGTAACTGTGACTTCAATCCCAAATTTGATATTAAGATATTAGACGGTATCATTAGTAGACTTGCCACTTATCAAGATTTGCTAGTTCGCATAGAAACTCGAAAATCAAATCAACGAACAATATCCAGACTCCAAAGGGTCAAACTCTTTGAACTTGCGATATATTAGAAAACTGATTCAATCGAAATATCTTACTTAACTCAGATCTTAGTATTTTAATATAGAAACAAGTTAGTTTTTAGTTACGTAACTAAGTTCAATAAATATTTTGATTCTAATCGCGGTACATTTTATAATTATGCTCGTTTCATTTAAATATATAAATGGAGGATGTCATTTTTATAAAAAGGAAAAATATGAAGTTGAAGCTTTTTGAGTTATAAAAAAGAAAGACAAAATTTATAGAGATCTAACTGGGGTACCCAACTTAGTTCAGGGAGTTAGTATGAGATTGTGTGGCAGTTGGTATAAAAGGATAAACTTTAAAATAGATTCATTGGAAATATATTCTACCTATTTACAATACTTGTTTATAAACAACATTTTCTATTTTATTATCCAGTGTATATATGTACAAATTTTTTGACTTTTCTACTCGAGAACAAACAACGTATAGATGACCGTGAGAAAAGCAGAATTGTTTGAGATTGATGCTGTAATGTTTTAAAGTTTTTGGAAATTGCAGTCTTTTACGTTCGAATGGCAGTTCAGTAGATCAGTGGTGTTCTGGGGATAAATACTGTGTGTCCTTTGTCCTTTCCAGTCTTAAGTTCGGCTTCGATGATGTTATTCGATAGCTGTTTGACGATCCTTGTTGTTGCGTTATATAGTTTTGATAAGTAGAAAATTGGATCTCCGATCATGCTACTCAGGAATCGGAGATCCAATTTTCAGTCAAAGGCAATGTAATGGCATTCCTGGTATTTACAAAAAGTTTAAAAATTCTGTAGGGAAGTTGACACTTTCTTTAACATTTACCATCATGTCGATCGATTTATATATTCTCTCTTCACCGAGAATTTTATTTTAAATATTAAAACTGATATCGTCGACAACTGACGAGAAAAATTATCGTCCATTGACGATGATATGTAGTAGTATAAAATATGTCCAAAGTCGATTGTAAAAAAAACAAAGTCTATATTTGAAAAACCTTATATAGTCATTTAGAGACGGATTTGTTAGCCATTTTCAAGTTTATACATTTGTTTTGAGAAGTCAATGTGTGTATAAATACTTCGGTTAAAATTTTAGATGTGAAGTAGAATAATACACGTATAATGTTTATAATTTGACTTCACTAAAACCTCTTACGTTGTCAAATAAAAATAATAAGAGAATTAAGTTTAGCTCTGTAAACCTTTCTCTGACAAACTTTACCTTTTAAAATGTTTTTTGAACTCTTTGTATAATTGAAATGAAAATGATATGACTCAGTGTGTCACAAAGTGCTAATACGGCCTAGTAAATATTTTAATGTTCGAAAAGCATAAATTAATTTTTGTGGAGGAGATGTTTATCTTTAATTTTAACATTATTTAAGACGTTATATCATTTATTTAGTATAAATAGATTTGAATCCATAAATTTAGCAATATCATATGATAAATTAAATAAATAACATCATTTAATATTTTGATCATATAATCATCGTATTATTTACATACGATATTTTAAATAAATACAATTCTTAAGAACTTTTTTATTTATAGAAACACACGTATAAAACTTCCTAGAAATTAAAGAACTGCATAAACGTAACTTTAAATTAGTATGCGTAACGAAATATCATATTCATTTTGAATTTTTGTCAAGTATCTGTTAGATTATAAAAAGTAATCGAGAAGTGCGTATTTAGAATAACATCGTGGTTTCAACCTATCCCAAAGCATTGTATAGACTTTACTTACTCTCTCGCACCTGTGTGAAGGGCTGACATTTATAACGCTGTAGACCAGCTTGTAACCGATATGCTTTTATAACAATTATTTTCTTCCTAAAATTCCGTTAGAATTCCTAATAATAACTTTATTCCACAACACCCAGTTATTTCGCTAAATAAAAGATAATAATGAAATTTAAAAATTTAATTTCAACTTCGCCTTGCACTATTTGAACATGTCAACTATTTATTACAACCCACAGAAAATATTTTTCACATTAAAATTTCTGTCAATTCAAATAAGAATTGTCCATTTAGTTACTTTAATTACCTTGTTTGTCTCAATTTTTAATTGTTGTCCTTTTAAGGACGTATTTACATAATCCTATCGCTCGAGAATGGATATCTATTTGTCGTAAAATCACTTGTACACATGTAGCTTATTGGCGTGCAACAAATTTATAGCCTATGCGTATAATCTCGACCACTTGCATTTTAACTAAAATGAAAATAAATGTTTTGTATTTGTTACATAACTAATTTAATTTATATTGTCATCTTGAAATTACGTCGATACGATAATGGCAAAATATTAGTATTATTCCTTATTTAATTTGGCTTTCGTCCTTTGAACATGTCATATAACCGGAATTATTGTGTAGAATGACTTTATCTGCCAGGTGCGGCTGTATCAAAGCAGCAGTAACTATTAATTTACGACGTTGGTCTCTTATAAGCGCAAACAGCATAAAAGAAAAAAGAATAGGATAATGGCAGAAGTATTTTAAGATTCATTTAAAATTTCATACCATGGGCCCCAAGGAAATCACAAACAATTGAACCTGCTCTCTCGTGAATGCTAGTAGTGCAGAGATCACATCAACCTTGCAGAATAAGTTGCCGGATGAAGTATGAGAATTTCTAATTAAAATTTAATCTATCTACGCAAAATTACCTTACAAAACTTTGTTTTATGTTTGAGTCTGTTTGCCACAATAAAATGTTGTAAACAGCCTGTATTAAAATATGTTACTACTGCAGCATAACACCACTACAATCATTTCTAACCGAAAAGTTAAATCTTTTTCCTATAATAAATTTGGCAATGCATGGCCACCATGGCGATCACCTTAAATTTATAATTTATTTTAATAATCATTAACCACAAAATTTTGGCAAATTAATTTAACAATGGTAAGTTAAGGTATTCCATTAAATTATTCATTTGGTTGCGAATTAAACTATACTTTTATTAGTATTTATTTTCTAATAAAACGGGTTTTTCTTGCAGATGTGTTACACACTAACTTTGAAAAAATTATTGTTATCCTTTAATTCTATATTGTCTAGAAATTAAATCAAACTAACAAATAGAATCAACAAATCGAAACTAGTTACAATTTGCTTCATTAAATTTGAGTATCAATAAAATAGTTGAATGACTACGGTAGAAACACTTTAAAATTAAAACACGTACACTCATTTACATAAAATATATAAAGACCTGACAAGCATGATTACCTGGGAGTTCCGTACATATTTAGGCAGTTATAAACATTTAAGGTTACCTAGTATTTCTATTACACTATTTGCAAATATAAATTTACCATAACGTAAATAAATTCAGCAATACAGAATAAGCTAAATTTTTTGCATATTTTTGGAATGTCTATTTAAAGATGTAATTTTAAATCATAAAAAAATATTGCGACTTTAATTTTTATATGAATATTTTTACCTTTGATTCTACTACTAAAAATTTTTTACGTTGCATGATTTGGAAAAAAATCGGCTGAGAATATAGAAAAATAACATGTTGCCTATTATACTTTCACAGATGTAAAAATATAATACATATTTCAAAAATTGACAGCTAGGATCATAGTTATAATTTTCCTACGACTATTGTGGACATGGTGGACTTCTAAAAAACCCATCTCTTCATAAATTTTTGTTCAGTAGTCTTGAAATTAAGAAGGTGGGAATGGGCATATTTTTCAGTCTATCCCTAAAACGTTTTTTTATAATTTGCGGTATCGTATCGATACCTAAAGTAAATGAACAATTTATTATAACTATTCCTTTCAGACTATATTCAACATTGTACATGCAATTTAAAAAACAATTGTTCGTATCAGCTCCGACGCGCGACTGGAGTTTACTCATTAAGTAAGAATGTACAAAATAGGTAATATTGTACATAAATATTGACATAAATATTATTAAAGGTAAATATGAATTCTTTAATAAAAAATGCTAACATTGTAATTATTTCCACCGGTGAACAAGATCTAATTTATTTTATTAATTATTTAACACAAATGATCAAAATAAAATTTAAACAACGGAATTAAAAACATTTGGTAATGTCAGATATGCTCAAATACTTATAACAAATGCATTTCATGTGTAACAAAACATTGTATATAATTATGGAAATCAGGTTGGCTGAAAATATTGAGAGAAATTGAATAGTATTCGAGAAATAAAAAAGTTTCACTTAGCCAATAAACTTCGTCGAATACACATTGACTTTCAAAATCAAAAAAATTAAAGTTAAGCTGGCTAGTCAATTACTCAGCAATAGTGTAACTGACGCACTTTTATTTTGCAAAAATCAATTAAAACTCTGTAAATTTTAAGGTAGTCAAGCCACTGCCAATTTTTTTGCGGATAGTTAATAATCTTTTTGACATATTTAATTCAAAAAGTATGTGTAAATTTGATTTTAACAAACCGTAATGTGACGGAAATTATAATATCATACTGCCTTTCTTGGAAGAAAGTAAATATTTAAACTCACTGAAGTACGATGGCGGGAAACTTGTAATTGATTGTCCTAGAAAAATGGGTTTTTTCGGACATTTTTATTCACCATTTATTGCATGTAACATAAGTAACTTATGTTTTTGCCATTTTACAAATGCAGTCAAGAACACCACGGAGTATTATTTTGTAACATACGTTCACATGGTGGCTCAAGTAATAACCCCACCTCGAGACAATTCAATTCAACATATAAAAAACTTCTAACGCTTGTGCGCGTGCGCGAGCGGTCGTGCGGGTTTGTTCTTGTATACTGACAAAATATAAGTTTTTTCATTATTTACACAATACCGAATAATAAAATGTTTCTTTTTTGTTTTCTTTATATAGTTATAATATTTTGTTGAAATAAATTCAATCCATTAGGTACTCACAACTAAATAAAATAGAAAACTTTTGAATATACAAAGAAGTCGTTTATTGAAAAATAATAATGAATGTTTGTATGTCTATGATGAACATGCAATGTTTACAAATATGTATGTGTTGCTTTATGTCGATATCGTGGTGAGCGGTCGTTAAATGCGTGAAAAACAATAACATTTTACATTATTTAACAAAACACGGATGGGGGAGTGCGCCGTGTTGTAATTGGCGTGTTTAAAATCCAAATATTTCGAACTGGCGACACGTGTTTTCATACAGTTTGGGGAATATGCCACTTCTATTTGTTTTATGTTCTATGGAAGGCACCAAATATTCACACATAATGACATTTAGTGATTACACTTCACAAATTCTATTACTGAAATTGAAACTGACTAGCGAGATAATTCCCTTTACCTATAGCTCGAATATTAAAATATGGATTGAAATTAGTTTGCACTAGATGATATAAGCCAATAATTGCTTTAATTCAGGAAGTTATCAATACATTTTTATTATTAATATTTTATAATTTAACAAACACTTACAAAAACTTATTGTATTCTGGTCGTAACTTGTTGTATTTGTTTAATTTGTCCATAACTAAAACAAAAACATGTATTAAATTAATTTGGACTAGATAATACAAAACATTCTTTCACAGGGTTTCAATATGAAAATCCTATTTCATTTGTTAAGGCACCATTTCATTGAACATTTGTTTTACCGATCACTTACTAAATTGTAATGTATACGTATAGACTTTTATTAATAAAGCTTGACAAAATAAATGCGACTTTAAGTGTTTTTAGTATATATACAATAACATTTTTTAGCTATTAAATGTTTTAAACAAAGTGCTACACAGCTTTTCTACCCCCAAAACAAATAATGATTATATGATATTATGAACATATTACCAAAAATGTATCTGTCTGTTATGGAATAGAAAAAAATATAAAACAAAACAATATATGAGCAGAAAATATGAGCAGAAAAATTTATAAAAATAAAAGTAATGAAAATAATATTAGTACAAAAAGTATCTAAATATGGTACACAAATGAAAACGAAATAAGAAAGAAACAATATTTAAAAGCACAAAATAGAATATAAATGTGTAAAGAAAAAAATTAATAAATCTAAAGACGTATTTCATTTATTTTTCAATTCCCTCTCTGCAACTTGAGCACGAGCCTTCGCGTCTCGATTTTTGATTAACAAAATTTCCTTGCGGATTTCATGGAGCTCGTGTCCTCTTCGTTGTCTCTCCTTCATTATGCAATTTCGTTGTAATTCTTCCGTCTGAAGTAACTGAAGTTGGCTGAAAGTGGACCGTATATCCAAATGCAGGCTGTTGGTGCATCTCCTGCGTATTGGTACATTCGTGTCCACGTTCAATTTTGTTTCCTGTAACCCACCGTTAGGCTGACCAGTAGGAACATTTTCCGTCGCCTTAGACGATATTGGTGAACTTTCCGAGGCTTTAGCAAAAACTTCACTTCTACACATCGATTATTACTCAGATGGATTTGTAGATAATTGTCTCTAATTCATGCAATGTCAATTCATGAATATCACATATTTAAACATTTTAAAATTCAAAATATTTCATAAATACTCTGAAAATTTTGTGCACATATAATTAGAGTTGTAGATTACTTTTAAACTCTCCTCTTTTTATTATATTTCTACGTGATTGTAACATGTGTTGTGAGCCTTTAAAAAAAAAAGAAATAAGTTATATTTTCTTTATAAAAGTGAACATTTGACTGTACATACCCTTTCATTAATAATACTTTTGTTAAACGCAGTACTTCAAGCCAAAGAAACGACGCTTACCACTCTCAGTAAATAATTCGATATGCCAATTAAAGTTGTGTCTGTAATTAGCTGATTACACTTTTTTTAACCCCTAAACTTCTGATTTTACTATTAATCAAACTTCATACTGGGTGCTACACATGAAAATCGATTCTTAAGGAGTAAACTCCAAAAATAGCCGATTTCATGGAATAAATATGTAAAACTAATGAAAACTTACATGCTTGATTTGTAGATGAAGGTTTGATCTGTTTTTTCATAACGATCAAAATCATTATACCACATATTCCCAATTTAAAGTAAACTTGGCAAAAATGGAGGTTTTTCGGCAATAGTATAAATAGCTCTTAAGACATCGCTATTTGTATGGAGAAGCTTGCGATGTGATCTTGTATTTTGAAGAAAAATTAAACTAAAGGATGTATTATTTTTTCATTAAGAAGCTGTGAGATTTTTTCTTTCTAATGAAAATCCTATATTTAACAACATGTTAGTAGTTATGTAGTAGTAGTATTTAGCGAATAAAATGAGTTGATCATAGCCGTCCGGTATTGCGCCTGGGGGCGCGTATGGCGTTAATTGGGAGGTTAACAAAGCGATGCTGCTTAGGGAGACGTCGCTCCAACGAACGCGCTTTGGAATGTTTGCTGAAGGTTCGGTGCTATCGATGCCTTGTTAGTCGAGGTGTCGAGGTGTCATCAATTAGGATTCTGCTTTGCTTATTGTGAACCTTTTCATTCGTTGTCCTTCCTCGCAATTTGAATTGACTTCCCGTATAAAAGGACTTTTTTAGTAAATTTGGATACGTATTTAATATTCGAATTGTATTAAAAGTAAAAGTACACTAATTCAAAATTAATTTTGAAATTCTAACTACTTGGTTGCTGCTAGGAAATCCGCTTCCCAGTTTTTATGTTGACCGTACGATCCATTATACTTTGCTATTATAAAATACTAGTTCTGATTCACGGTTTCGCTAGAGCGGAAAATGTTTATGAAATGAAACAACATGTTTTTTTTTTTTTTTAAATTATTTAAGCATTGGATTTCTTGAAGTAGTTTGAGATGCGCAGAATGAAAGAAACAGCGTGTCAAAAACAAAGCTTGTGTCTGAAATAGATAGCCATAGGTGGACATGCCACTTATGTTAATATTTAATTACATGCTTTTGTTCAGCCTTTTAATATCAGACTGCACTGTAAGAACTTGTTTTTATACAAATGTTTATAATTATATGTGCATATATATATACACGTGTGTGTACGTTAAAATATATTTTAGAATGAATGTTAACTTGCAATAGCAAACAATTAACAATGACAGATTTATTAATATTGTAATTGGACAACTCTCACATTGTCTATAATTTTGTTTATATCTTACTATTCAAACATCTTCCTTTAAATATACTATAAGTGAATAAACGAGGTTCCGAAATTAATTTCACAAGAAATTTATGACTATAATATTTCAATGCAGCATATATTTCGATCACCACGTTACCTCACCCGGGTCATATGTAATACCTAAAGTTAGACACTTACTTTCTTTGGAACGAGGGATAAAACTGTGGGCAACACATTACCGTTGTGGCGGCACTCGTAGGTTTTCATCGGGTTTAAGGGATGTTAGAAGGTGTCGCCGGAAACGGAAGTGCGTGTTTTCATTCCATTTTGTTTTTTACATTATAACTCGATATCGTTGTGACTATGCGAATATTTTTTAAAACAGTTGACATATATATTCAGATATTTTAAGTACATTTAATTTAAATACCGCTTTACAATCAATTTCAATTATTAATAACAATTTTTTAGGCTATTCGCACAATGAAAAGTACAAGTACAATGAAAAATTTCGTCTTTGTCGTTTATTAAATTACATTTCCCGAGTTGAAAGTAAAACGTTATATTAGAATTATTGGTACGACTTTATAAACATGATCTCGGATATATAGAAATAGGTTTTTGTTAAGTATAAAATTTTGTTATAAAGTCTTGTGACAGTAATGTGTTTTACAAAAGTTACAAAACGTGTAAAATGATATTAATATGAATCTAGTTTTGAGTTATTTTTACTACGCAAATGGAAGTTTTCTAAATTAATGCACGATTTATCTAAAATGAATTAGTTTTGAAGAATTTAATTGAAATTTCCATAATTGTATTTATAACTTTTTACATATTAGGAACTTTAGACATGCCTAAGTATAGTAATAGTATTAAGATCAGTTGACATGCCGTGGTTATATGCAGTACGCGCATATGAAAAGTACCTTGCTAAGGAGAGGTGGTACATATGAATCACAAGTTTTACCTGAAAATATTTTTAACTCATTTAGTTTAATATAAATTATACATAATAAGCTTGCATTCAAAATAATATTTCGATCTAGATTCCTAATTTGAGTTATTGCAAAATAATAATTAATATTAGTCCTATAATGTACAAGTCATATGCCTCATATAATTTTAAACATGAAAAGTATAAATCTTTGTATGTAATATTTCGAAGCTGATAAGTTTAGGCATATGAAAACGGGCATTTCATGCTGCTTTTATGGATAGTTGTATTGTTTAATTTATGTATACAGAACGTGAACCTACATTATTTTATTTATTTTTTATAATATTCCAACTTAAGCCATTTTTCTTACCAATTATATAAAAATGGATATCTTCTTTCAACTTCGATCTCGTTTCCTAAAACAACTGAAATAAAACAAGTTCCCCATGGCTGATCAACGATTAAGTTTGCTCAGTGACTTTCATTAAAAATATTTCTAATCTGAGACAATTAAATAGTCATCAACAAGACAGAATTTAATTGTAATTTTTATTTTGTGTCTACTTAAGATGTCTATATTAATGTTTCGATGCTGTAAATACAATCGTCTCAAAACAAAGATTTAATTGACTTCCTTAATTAGATATTTGTTTTTCTGCGATAGTACGTATGAGAAAAACTTCTTTAATTTATAAATTGTAATTCAAAAAATTTGAAGCATAAATCAAAAAGATATCCTAAAACAGTTCGACCGCCAGCCATGCAACTCTCGTGGTTGTTTACAAACAGGAAAAAATATGTTTGGTCGTAAAATAAAAAATTAAGAAATCCAATACACCAATAAATACCTCTTTATTTTTCACGCAATTTGAATTGTGAAACTAACGAATTGTTTTATGATAAAACTAAATAAAATGAATGAATGAGTTACTTAACAGTGTATTCTAAAGAATAGGCAGGAATGTCATAGAAAACAAATTTCCAAAAATACAACGTTATTGTTGTGTATAACATGATAGCAGAAATGTAACTGTTATTGTTCTTTCAACTTTGGAAAAAATGTGGCTGTCGCGCGTACTGTATGCATTGGATTTGATTTCTTATATTAGTGTACTTCACATCAGTCTCAATAATGTTAACAGTGACTTAGCTCAAATTGGTGAAACGTACCAATCATATGAATTGTTACTTTTTTAGAAGCTGGATAGTTATTACTCAGGTATGTTGGTTGACGTGTTCCATTACGTTGATAGTTAGAGATTTTAATGACCATGCTAAATTATTTTTCAAAGAATCCTGATAAATAGTGAATAGGAACCAAGGACATTGCACAAATTCAGTCGTCAAATTTAAAATTTCCCCAATTTTAACGCGAGAAACATTTCGGTCTATTTCACTACATTAAAGGAATACAATAAAATAAAATAAGTTTCATTGAAGTACGACTGCTCTCGGTATGATAATGTGTTCCATAGTGGCGTGAGCATTCTCATTTTAGGCCTTTTGTTACGATATATAGATAGTATGTGTTATCTTGGATAAAAATCGATAAAGTAGAGTCATAAATCTGGCCAAAAACCTTAATTTTTTTATAACTGCCACTGTATTGGTACCGTTATTATATAAGTAATGCTATAGATTTGAATATATTGTACATATTAGATATTATTATTACTAACTTGTATAACAAACTATATTACATTACTTAAAAGTCATGGGCAATTAAAATTTTCTAAAATACAAAATTTATTTTTATTATCATAGTATAGGCGATAATTGAAGAATCTTGGCGGCATGTCGTTTTTATAAGGTTTTTCCGTCACAAGTCATTTATTTTCCACGTAAGATTTTGAAATATTCAGAATCTGAGATTTAAGCTTTTATCACGAAGAATTCGTAAAGTACGAATTTTTGATGAATCTATTCGAACAGTACAAAATTCGATTTACTACTATCTATCTACGGACTATCCATCAAAATTTAAAAAAATTTGAGCACCATTTTTATATTTCTTCTTTTAAATGGTTTGACATCAAATTCTAATGACCAATATGGAGCGAGATTTATGACTTCGAACGTTTTCTCGAAATAAGCGTTATAAAAAGACGAAGAAATCTTAATATTTTTAATAAATTTTTAGAGAAAAGCAAAGGGACAAAACATGTGTCCTGGATAGATTATAGATCGAAAAAAATAAAGTACTCACATATGTTATTATGTGAATTGCTGGGGACGACAATCAGCTGAGTTAAATATTTTATTTATATTATTTAATGATTCTAATTGATATATATGGCGGACTTTTTGTTACTCTAGCAACAACGAATGGCCTGGAATCAAACCCGGATCACCACGGTGCGCCGCGCCACTAAAACCCGTATGCCTTTTCATCAATCCAACACACCACAGCGATGACATGTAATAAATATCGAATGAGAAAAAGTGCTTAAAGGCATAACTTCTTCATCAATAAAAATATTTTGGGCAAGTCGTGTTTATTGAAGATTCTAGAAAACATTCAGTATTATTTCACATAGACAAAGCAACATTTACTGTTTCAAGTGATAGTGCCTCCAACTGATGCCGCGTGTGTTATATTATTTTAGCTAGGTAAACAAACTTGCTGCCATTCATAGGATGCGGTTTTTTTTGGTCGAAGATCTGTTATGATTTAGTCAAATGAATCTATACACGTTATCGACTGTTTCAATCTAGCGACTTCATTTTCTACATATACTGTTTATATGTAACAAACTATTTGTTGAATTCGGTCAATGCAATTATGATTAATCTGAAAGGTCCAGAAGATTTTACCACGCGAATACATAATAAAAATGAATTTCATGTTTATACCGATTTATTCATGTATTTCAGAATATAGGGTGTCTGTCTTCATATACTTTTTTCTTTCATGAGCCTAATTCTGTAAACACTGAACTGCCTGGTGTATTACATCACGTTTGCAGATGGCCGTTATTTTTTTTTAATTAAATTGCGCAGTTTATTTTTCGGCTTCTACTTCTCAGCGTAGAATCATAGGACAAATTTAATTAAATTTTATTATCAACCTGATGTTTTAGTTTAGTTAATATCTCTGCAAGTTGAAGAATGTAAATTTTTCTTATTTAAGGTTTCGTAATTAATTACACAACTTATTTAATCTCATAAAAATAAAATACTAAACCCATTTTTTTCACTAACAGCGACCTACAATTATAATACCAATTAAAGTCTGACGATAGATGGAATTTGGGTTTGAAGATGAAACAATAAAATTTATTTTCTCATTATTTCTTACTCATCTCTAAACATGTAAAATAATTACATATGAAAAACTGTTTAAAGACGAGTAAAATTACGTACTTCATCTATATATATATACATATATATATATATATATATATATATATATATATATATATATATATATATATATTTATATTTATATATATATATATATATATACATATATATATATATATATTTATATTTATATATATATATATATATATATAAATAAAAGGCATATATAAAATATCTCGATTGACATATCAACGCCCAGACCAAATCGCCCAGATTTTATAATGGAGGCATCGTTTAAGAAGGGATTTTTCCAAATTCATCTCCTAAGGTGGTGAACAGATGTGACCAAATTTGAATGGGAAAAAATATTTTTATGATAATTTTTACTTGAAACTGAGTGTCCATGCTCTTTAATAAAGATATAATTACCCGTGTTTCAGAATTTTCCGAGATACAACCTCCAAAGTGGTGAAAAATGCTAAATTTGTACATGAAAAATATTATATAATCCACGTTCTGTTTCCATATATTTCTATTGACTTGGTGTTTATATCTTCTTAAGTAATTATGCACTTAAATTTTTCATAAATTGAACTTGACCCAAAATGAAGCAAATGAATTTTCATTTGGCTCTATACGAAAAATATCAAATAATTATTGTCAATATTTCAATGATGTACGAAAAATGTCAAGAAGAAATTAATATATATATATATATATATATATATATATATATATATACACATATATATATATTTATGCGTATATATATGAATATTTCGCGTGTTTGAAATACAAAATTTATGATTTTTCTCATCTTGTGATAGTGTTTCATCATCATAGTTTCGGTTAAAGAGACCGTATATGGCATAGATTAGTGTTTCACCATAAGTGTTTCATCAGTCAAAGAGACCGTTTATGGAATAGATTAAAAGTGGATATTTCACGTACTTCAACTTACAAGCATTAATGGATATTTATTAGACATACGTTCTCAATTTATAAACCCTTTCTTTCAAATATTAAAAGTTACTTGGATGCAAATTTCATGACAAAATATTTATTTGGAATATTAATGCATTGTAATAACTATATAGCTACTGACTAAATGAGTTTTGTAGCAATTACGAAAATGCTATTATACTAAAACTGAACATTCGAATGAACTAGTTATTAAATTTCATTCATAATTTGTTGACATCAAAACCAGTTCACACGGCACAAAGTTACTTTTAAAATATATTCTTCTAAAATGTTTGAGAAACTTCTTCAACTACTATACAATTAAAACTTTCTATTCTCTTTTATCTCAGTCAAGAAGATAAAACTATTGAATACGGAAAATTATGGAGAAAGATCTTTCTGATTCAATGCTATTTTACCATTTGAAGACATTTGTGCTGATTTAACTTTCCAGAAAAGAAAATTCTTGAAAATAAATGAAAAACTTTGCTTATAAGGAAAAGATATTATTACAAATATATTGGACTAAACTAATATAGCCTAATGGATCCTACAGGACAAAAACCCTGAAGATCTATTAGTACGATGATCAACACTTCGAAAATTTAACACAGCTCCAGTGCACACTCATACGTATCTTCGGGTCGAGCGGCGTAATCGACGTCTCATTAGTAACGAGAGGTATAATATTTCCGAGCTATTCTCGTCTTCTCATGTGGTTATTACCGAGACTTTAAATAAATGACATCGACATGATATTACGATTTTTTTAAATATTTTGTGCAGATTATTATTAATATCTAGCAAATTATTTCTAATTTATAAATATATTGTTGCCAAATTTATAAATATATTGAAGTTCAAAAAGCTTATAAAAGTTATTTTTTTTTACAACGTAGCTTTTAATTACTAATTGATATTCCAATTGAAATTGTTCGATAAGTTTTTGAATCAAATATGCTAAATGCATTTAAATATGTACACCATTATGTAAATCGCACGTGCATATAAACCTTAATATGGCGTTAATAATTTTTCTCTTCGTCTGTAACCTATACCATTTACCGCTCTAATAACATTAAATTAGGAATTTTCCGTAAGTTTCACGAAGTACAATGCGTCTAGATCGGTTTCAGCTTTTTAGCATTATCTTATATTCTGTGAATCCTTTTAAAATATTACACGTAAGGGGGAAATATAAATTCCATTTGCAATATTCCTTCCCAACGTACAAAATTAAGAGATCATTAACTTTTACAAATTTTTGAATGTTTTAAATCGTCATACGAAAGAGTCACATAACGATTTTAAAAGCATTTAAAGTCATTTGAAAGCTTGTATTTTCTAGCTTTAGAGTTATGTTTTAATCTTTACTTGTTATTTATTTCTATGTTAGGGAAAAAGTTGTTTTTTTTTACATTCAACACATCAGTTATAACCATTTGCATGAATCGAAATATTTCATGACCTAATCTGATAATCTTTGTATGTCAACCATAATCCTTCATTTCATGCATTTTGTTTTTAAACCCCAGGATATAACAGGATGCCATTCTGGAATCATCGAGCGGGAAAAATATTCAAATGTGTACTCAGAAAGTTCAATGAATTTGGCTGAAAAATTCCACACAGCGATAAGAGAGAGATAGAATTTTGTTCCACTAGGGAATTCACTGAAAGAAGCGATCCAGTGAAATGATTTTAAAACTCCCTACAAGGTATATAGACAGAAAGACATTAAAAGAACATTTTGAGCCATTAACTACTGCAGGAGTAATTAACTGTGGGTTCCTGTCTTCGCCTACCAGTGAATATAAATCGCACTGAAGAACAAATCGATAGATAAACATATTGAACATTGAGTTTGAAGCTGTGAAACATGGAAACTTTAATTAGACAGTGCGAAAAATACCGTAGGTACGTTATGTCTAATGCTAATGGGAGCGGCAAGACAATGTTAATGGCAATTCATAATATTTTGTTGCATTTTATTGCGTGATGCCTGTAAACCAATTTAGAAAGTTTGCTAATTTTTAGTGTTAAATAGTGTAAAGGACACTAGAAATATTTCGAAAAATAATTTTAATGAATAAATCCAATAAGCAGGTGGTACATATCACCGTAAATTCTTTTTCTTACTTAACGTTAAAATATTTAGGGAATATTTTTATTTCTCATAATGATACTTTTCATAGTGATTAAATTGGTATTCAAAGTGAGAAATATAATTTTAGCTTTAACCAAGGTCGAAACTTTTTGAAGGCTTAGGTAAAGGAAATTATTGCGGTTCATATAAATGTTTAAAGGCTACAAACAAGTGAATCCACATCTTTTTAAGTAATTCGGTTACTTGAAAATAATGGAACAGTTTTGAAAAATCGGGCTATGTATTAATTTGGTTTATTAATGTTTAATGTGTATTCATCATTATATTATTTTCGCCAATGTAAAAAAGGTACAAATTCATTTGTTACTTATTTGTTACTTATTCATTATCACAAAAAAATATTAATCCGCTATAAAAAATTATTATAATAAAACATTCTGTAACATTTCGATGTAAGGACTACTTGGAATATAATTTTCGTATTTCTCTTTTACTCATCTAAATAATATTAAATTTGTAACTATAGTACTGTAGTAACTATAAAAACCTTGAAAAACTGAAGATAATATCGCAAGTATCTAATATACGAACTAGTTGATGGTCAAAAAACGTAGATTTTATGATTTATGGATTGCTTTGTTTAAAAAGTATTGAATTTGAATACTTAAAAATTGTTATTGAAATGTGAGCGTGCTTAGTAGTTTTTTTTTAAATAGATAGCTTTTTTTAAAAAATTGTCATTTTTCACGATGATGCATGAATTGGTACCAATTTTTTTTTTTTAATTCTTCATTCAACCCATTCAGCGAATTTAGTAATAAATTTTTTAAGATACCGAATTCTCCATAGTTTCCGTATATTGTAAGAGTTTTTATTATCTCCGTGGGTTTTTATGTGTTCTGTACCCGAATTTTTCTACTACCATTTCTATTCTCTATTTCCATTCTGTACTTCCGTTATATAATTATATCATATATTTTCTGTTTGAATTTATTTGTTACATTGGCTAGTCCTAAACGAACATTATGTTAAACAGAAACAGAAAATTTTTTGAAAAAAGATTTGGCTTGGCACACATAATTAAAATAAATTACCATTTAGATTATTTTATTTGAGGTGTGATTTAAAAAGGTAAGATAAATATGCTATAAACGAAGTATAATCTCTTTTTCCAAATTCAAAAGTTAACTTTATATTGTTCCAAACAATCAACGATTGTTTACAATCCAATTAAAACCGTAATTCTGCGGAATATTATTCTCTGTATTCCAACGACACGTGTAACAATAAAGTCGATTTTTATTAGAAAACTCATACATTACTATAATTTATTGCCACGGAAACCGAATGAAATAGCCATAATTATTCACGAAACATTGCGTATTTATTACATAGGGGTAAAATATAAATAGTGTTTTTGACATCGAAATTTCATTTGTAATTTAATAATAAATCGATTATTTATATTACAGAAAAAATAGAAAGACCAAGTGCGTGCCAACACTGTGTAAATAAGGGTCCTGTAATAGTAAAACTTTACACCTTTTAAGATCGCATCTAAAGTAGAAGATAAATTAAAAATGTTCCCTATTTCTACTTAATTATTGCCTTACACAAAATATTCATTACACACGATTTTCTTATTATTTCTTATTCAAAAGCATTATAAAGTACCGAAAATGTAATTCCAATTATTTGATCTTTTTGTAGAAATTTTTTAGTTTAATTTTAAATACGGGAAAAATATGTCAAAAACTTTCTATTATAAGTTTCGGTTAAATAAAAATATATGCCTACAAATTTTCATGGCAGAAATTGAGAATTGTCAAAATGTGACTTACGAATTAATGAATGGACGTAACAAAATTTTAAGGGTTCCTAGTTGCTAGAGAATCCTAAGAAGATTTTATTCTCTGCAATGTACTTCAGTTTTTCACTCTGTTGTTTATTTGTCCATTAAGATCATTTTTCTATGAAAGATTATTTATATCCAGTTTAGATACATCTAGAACTGTATAGTTATGTAAAAAAATAAGCTTTTAATAAAATGTAATGCAATGAGGAGTGCTAGAGCATCGTGACTTTAGATAGTGTCGACATTTCATGTTAAATTATTTATATATTAGTTCCAACTCAATGAACCCAAATGATCACAAACAATTTTTAATTTATTTTTAATAAATAAACTGTTACAAATATTTATTATTGTTTTTTGTATTATTATTTGTTACTGATTAACAGCCAAAAAATAAGACAAAACATTAATTGTCTTTTACACAAACACAATATTGTAAATATTTTTTCGGCGTTATGTTTATGCAATTTTCCAGTTAAAAAAAGTGAGGGGAGGGTATATGTATGTGATATTGAAGCGTGATTAGAGTTGAAGGGCGGGAGCGGATCTACAAAAATTTGATGGAGGATCGGAGGATGGGAGAAGGGAGGAGTCGAAAATATTTGAATTTCGCGTTAAGTATTAGGTGACAAACTTTGTTCTTTGATGACTGTTTTATCATACAGTAACTATTTAATTAATTACATAACTATGTCTGTTCTAAGTCTCGGCAGAGTGATTGTCAAATTGTTGACAATATCGATGGTATAGTGATAGGTGATGTCGCGTCGCGTTGACGCGCGGATGGCGAACGGGCGTGGCGCGATGCGGCACGCCTCTTGCGGATTCGGTCGGGGAGAGTGTGAGACATTGTAGTTTGTGACTCGACCGTACTAGAAACCTATAATGCCAATACGAGGCTTAGAGTTTTTGATAAATTATTCATAGTTTTACGGCTTTGAAATATATTTTATACAATATTATTACGCGCTGAGAAATATTATTGACAATGGCAAATAGTTTCGTTATAATTAATTACCAATTTAGTTGTTTTCTTCAATATTAATGTAAATGTTTCTTCAACTAGGATTTATCGTTCAAAGAAATATATTGAGTTGTTATAAAACCTGTTCGATATGTTATATTGAAAAAAATTACTTTTTTCAGTGAGAAAAAATAAAAAAATAGAGAGTTCCTATTCGTAAAGCTGTATGAACTCAAATGGAAAAAATAAATTAGTTCAATTTTCAATTATAAATCATGTTAAAAGAAAAAAAATTGGTTGAATTTTTCGCAACTTTTAACAAGGATTATGTGAGTATAATCAATACAACCAATGTTAAATTTTAAACATAGATATCTGTCAAGTTCCAATTCTTATTTACAACTAACAATTATTTACTTCTTATAAACAACTATTTTCGACCCTTTCACTTGCCAAATTTGAAATAAAAAGTTAAACTATCAGAGGTACATTCTCAATGCGATGGCGCTCTTAGGCTTTCATCAATTTTAAAGCGTGTTGGAACGTTTCAACGAAAAAGAAATTTTACTTGGAGTAGGTTGTAAAGGAGCGAAGCTATTTTCTCAACGAAAGTGATTGCATGATCTCTGTTCCGTGACACTACTTATGCTCTTTGGTGTGCGAGGGGTTGTTTAAAGTAGACTTCTTTATTTTATTACATACTTTGCCGACCACCGATCTTTTGTATTGTTTTACTTGAAATATAAGAAACATAAATGGCGTTACGAGATAACGGACAATATTTTTCTTTACTTTATTTGGTTATTGAAATTTTGTTACTGTATCGCTAAATGAGTGTTTCTTCTTCATTCACCCACTGGTAGATGGTATTGTAAAATTTTAAAGTAGGTAGAAAATTTTAGTACTGGATGCAGTCTCGCAATAACAGGCATATTTGTATCTCTGATCACTTGCTTATAAACGCATGTGAAAAGTTCTTTATTTCACTATGAAAAAAGGTCATTGTAATTGATTCTCTGATTCTGGGTTCATTTGAGTGAAACAAGGACGCCACAGTGGCGAATCAGTTTTGTCGTGACAGTGCGCAGTGAGACGTTAACTTTTTATTCACGATTAATTAAATTTAATAGATTCATCGATAGTTTTTGTCATTTTGGTGAATCCTGTCTCGTCGAAGTATCGGATCCGATACTAGTAAGTCATGTTTTCTTTGATCATTAGCATATTCTTGTAGATATTTGAGAACTAATTTTGAAGTTATATTCGTTGCCTAAAATAGTGTCAATATTAATTTGGATTTTTGCTCCCAGGAGAAAGTGTGCGCGGATAAGTGTGCGCATATGTACACTTACCCCATGTGCAATATTTTAGTAAAAAATAAACAATGACTTGGTTGATTGACTGGTTAGGCTCCTCTTACACCTTTTGTATGTATCATTATTTTTGACGTTTCAGTGTCATCATACCACGATCATATATTAGGAAAATAACTGAACTAGCACAGTGACAGAAAAACAAATTGCTAGGGCTAAAGAGCTTATTCAAAATGGGAAAAGTGAGAGAAGTGCTGCAAATATAATTGGTATAAGTGAATCCTGTCTGGGCAAAAAACTTAAATTTTTTGAAGCTGCAGCATCAATGGGTTGCTTTAAGCCAACCCTCAATAAGGGCCAAGTGAGTTCGTAGTTCACTGCAAGAAAATGGATGAAAAGTATTTTGGTCTCACCATAAATGATTTAAGGCGCTTGGCGTATGAATATGCTTCCGCTAATAAGAAGCTCCGTATTCGAAAATGGCTAGGCGTGACTGGGTTGAATGTTTTTAAAACGTCATGCCAGAGAACCAGGCTGCCACTGTTGGAAATGCTGTAAAAGGCTTTGAAAAGACTGAAATATTTCCATTAAATGCCAATGCGATACCTGACCACAAGTTTATCGGTGATCAAGAATTAGACGTTACCGAGTCCCAAATGAAGTCCACGAATACACAACAAGTGTAATCACAAAACCAATTCTCAAGTACTGAACCAGCACAGCCAGAACAAGTTTAAGATACAGCACCATTGCCATCCACTAGTTCACAACAATCTAATACAGCCCATGCATCCAGCACTACTGGAGTTATTAAATAAATTCTTCCATCACCTTTCAAGATACCGCCGGCCGCTGCTAAGAAATCTCGTAAAACTACAAAACCAATTTTGCATTTGACGTCACCCGAGAGTAAGATTAATCTTCTCGAAAAAGATTCTAAAAAAAACTTAAGACTGATAAAAAAGCTCTGGAAAAAGAGAAAAAGACCGACGACAAAGAAAATGTGAAGAAGAAGAAGAATAAAAGAGCGCCTGGAATAAAAATTAAAGGTTCCTCAGCAAAACAGAGGGACTAGCATTGTATTTAAAAGAAAAATTCATTCATCCACCATCAGAGGATTGGATTCAGTGCCATGGATGCTAAGACAGGTGCCACGAAAAATGTGCTGACATGAGAGAGAAAAGAGGCCCGTATATACATGAGTTATGTGCTAGTAATTAATAATGACGTCATTATTCATTATTTAAATTGTGTTAATGATTTCAAAGCTTATAGTGATAGAACAATTTTGATTTAGCTATATGTTATCTACGATCCCATTCGCTCCAAGAATTAGGACGATTCGGATATTTTTATCTTTAATCAGAGAATTAATGAACAATTTAAGTTTTGAAATGTTTACTGTGTAGCTGATTTGTTACTGATTTTCAATATCATTTGGTCAATAAAAGTTACATATTTTACAATTTAGTATGATTTTCATATTCTCAAAAAAAAAAAGAAATATACATATATATATATATATATATATATATATATATATATATATTGCCAAATTCATTAACGAAATGTGTTTATGTTACTAAAAGTAACTATATTAAAAAAAAAATTAATTAAAATTATAATTTGTCAACCTTCAAAATTATATGCCTTTTAAAACAAATGTTCAAACTTTTCGCTGTCCAGTCCAAAACATTGGTGAGCTTGTATTTAAAATAGAAGTATGCATATTTTGTAAAATTTTCAGTTTTAATTTATCAAAAGTTTTCAAACATTTTTTACGCATGCCTTCAATATTCTCATACTCACCTTCGTACGATATAATTTTTCATGTAACTCCAAAGAAAGGAATCAATCAGCATTATATCTTGAGATCACTAATCAACGATAATAAGTACCAAAATTTTGAAACTGCGGTTTCGAACGAGATTTTCGAATATTTGAATATGACGCCCATATATTTATGAACAATATTTCATCACCAAAACGGCGGTGCAATGAATCATGAAACATACAGGGCGCAATTGGCTCCCACCTCCGACCCTAAGACGCGATCAGCGTATAGTTTAATTTGCTGAAGCAAATTATATCCATTTATATCTATACATATATGTATGTATGTATATATGTATATATATATATATATATATATATATATATATATATACATACATTCATTTTAAGAAATGTTAGTTGTTTTACTATTACAAAAGAGTAAATATGTATTTAGAAGATAGCTATTTAAATCTTCATTACAATTTCTAGCTTGTTCTTTTCACATGCAGATTTAATTACTTGTGTTGTCAATGCTAATAGGAACATCAGAAAAATGACGTTTCAAAGATCTTGCCTAACCATTTTATATTTCCTTCCCGTGCTGTAAAGAATCTGGGTTAAAACAATTAATTTATTAGTGTTTTGATTTTTGTTGCCACAGTTAAAAAATAAACAACATCAATTAACAATTCCTATAAATTAAATCGCAAAAAAAAATTAATTTTATGTATTTTAGAAGATTGCGCATCATTTCTCAATACGAAATCACGACGTTTTATGAACACGTGAATATGAATAAAATTTTTGAGTTGCGTGTTCGTATTACGATAATGAAATAATACGTTTAATAAGCGTCATTAGAACTAAATAATCTTACCTTTATTTCGTGTAAAACATCATTATTACAACACGCTTTCCCAAAACGTTGCAATGGGGCGACTCAAAAATTTAGTTTAAAATATTTTTGCGTATAATTATTTCTTGATAATATAGGATTAATGTTTAAATTTAAATAACTCAGGAAATGCAACAATATTTAAATTTGAATAACTAAGGAACCACTTAGGATATACATATACATATAATATATATATATATATATATATATATATATATATATATATATACATATATATGTATATATATATATATATATATATATATATTTATATATATGTATGTAATTTCTACCTGTGTTAATTGCCATCGAGAAAAACACTATTCTCCTGAAAGATAATATTACGGATTTAAATTTAATATAAGGCCCCACTACTTCCATGAATATTTCATTTAAAAATATTTATTTAGATTATTATATCTTAGCCTTGAGTAGGAACTAGTTGCCTTTATACAGGCCTCCCAACAGTAATGCAAATTTCATTCAAATTACATTTATTTCCCTATGATAGTATAAGATATTACGATTGAAAATAAGGAGCAGTCTACAGTTAAAATTCTTAATCGCATGCCTATTTTAAAGGCGTGCGTTTCATGTTTTCAATAATGCTTTTAATTTTTTTCCGATAACAATAAATTAGCAAGGGTAGAGTTTACGGTTTTTTCTTGATATTACCTACTGCTACTTATATCGTTCCTTGCTAGAGAAGGTTACTTTCTTACATTTTGCATATCTGTATAAGTTTCTAAACACAATTTGATCTGAACCGTAAGCTCTGCATTTATCACTGTGCACAAAATTCCTATTTAACATTAATTAACAATTTGTATTATATTCTTCCACTTTGTTATATGTATATGTATATATATATATATATATATATACATATATACATATATATATATATATATATATATATATATATATATATATATATATAATCAGATTCACATTCGAACATCTTACCTTTTATCAGGTTCTGTCCCTCAAAGTGAATTGAAAACGGAACCCTTATAAGATCATATCAGTGCCCATCCCTGTATCACAGGTCTTTTTCTCAGAAATGGCTTGAAATATCTAGGTGAAATTAGTATCGTGTGTTCAGGCATATAACCTAACATTGCATATGTTTGTTATTTATACAGAAGAAAAAACATTTTTTATAATTTTAAATGACATATTTAAAATGTCCCAAAAAATATGCGAAAAGAAAATTCCTCCATATTTATTATTTTAGGAACTAGTTAGACAAAAATGATGATAAAAAACATTATTTAAATCTAACTAGATGCTTATCGGAAAAATATAGTGATTATCGTTTAATATATAACTTATAAGTTGTCTATTGTAAATGGTTTAATGGAAATATTATGTTACCTTAAATATATCTAAGCGCCGAAACGTTTACGGAATCCTCATTTTGCGAGTTGTTCTCGTGCCTGATAGTTTTTTTTAGATTTTCAAGTGATTAATTTAATTTTAAAATCATCGTGACATTCAAAAATATCGCTTAGTATTAGAAAAGCGTAAGTTGAAAAAGATGTAAAATATTAATGTTTAATAGGGGACATTTGTATGTGTTTTAACAAAATTGCAAAAATACCAAGAGGCACACTTTGCATCTAATATTACCTACCGCAGAGAACTGGTGCTCAAGAGTGGTAGTAATCTCGATGCTCGCATCGTGTACTATGGTGTTTTCGTGTGGGTGATTATTTTCATGTGGGGTGGACTATCGACCACTGACCATCAAATTCCCGGCATTGAAAGTATAAGTGAGAACATATTAGAATATTCTCGAATGTACTGGAATGTACTAGACAGAAGGAAGGATAAGAAATGTTAAATGTGTTAGAATGAATGGGAATATACTATAATAGTAGAATAGAAGAGTGTAATAGAATGAAATGAATGTCCGAGAATTTTCTAACCTAGAATGCTACATAAAGCTAAATATTCAGTTCTTTATGGCTATAATTTGGAATGAATTGTTACTTAAATATTTACTGTAGGAACAAAAAATTATTTAAATTTCATGAAACGAAGAATTATTTAAATAAACCTTATCTATTAGAAAATGATTCAGTCATTGCGATTTTTGAATTAAAAAAGGCTAGATTTTAGTTTTAATATATAGAATAGACCAATCAGCATGTTACTTTCATTTAAATATTATGAACAAAACATTGTCTTTATAAAGTCAGTAAGATGTGTCCAATTCTTTTGAATTCAAAAAACTTACAATAAATCGTTTTACGAACGTATAGGAGAAATAATGTACAGCTAAAAATATAATTGAGAGATGTGAAAATCACAGAAATAAAACATATCTCGATTTACAGTAATTTTCCACATATAAGAGAAGAAAACCCAGTGAAAACTGTTGTCATTTTATGCAAACTTTGCTTCTCTTTAAATTTTGTAACCGAATCACGTAATATATTTTTATAACCTAATTCCATTTGAAGTTAAACCTCTTAACCTCTGAATTAATTTGTAGCTAAGTCTTATCTTAGGCTAAGAGAGGAGCTTAACCAGGACTATCAATGCCAATAAATTATTTAGAGAAACAAAGTGTAGTTTCCTCTCTGTCATAAATCTGTAGTATTAAATGATAAATGAAACTAATTATTCAATCTAATCTAGGCAAATAATATTGAGCATAGATAATTCTCATTCTCTTTGAGGAAATATAGAAAGTATTTAAATATTTATATTAAAATGTGTAAAAACTTTCGGAGCTTTCATTTTGAAAAAGCTAGACAATAAAGAAATTTTAAGCTATAATGAAAAATAGCTCACCTGATTTTTGAACATTTCGAATAACGTTTTAAATCTAATTTTATTTTTAAATTACTTTTTAATTTCAATTAAATATTTGTATTTGGATACGATTAATAACATTCGGATATGCAATTGTTGAACCCGTATTCTTTTATCTGTGGAAGGTCTGTTACTTGCATATTTCCACGACCAAACAGCTAGCGCTGAAATAAAACTATATTAATTTTCTTAGTAAACAGTCCTGTAAAAAATTATCTTTACCTTCGTAGTAATTTTAATAGTCATTTACTTCAAAACAATTCTAACATTTTTTTGTTAAATTTTATATTTAAGAAACGTCATACCTATTTTATACAACCGACTCAAAAGATTTTTCGTAATGCAGACCGAAGCTTGCTATTGCATTAATTTAAATTTAAAGGTATACTAATTATTAATTGTTTTAACTTATTGGGAAATCAATGGGGTTTTTTAATAAATTAAATATTTTTCATTTTCAGAAAATTTAGTTTATTTTATTTTAATTTTAATAAATAATTTAGTTATGTTAATTCTGGTTTCAAATGCTATTAAACGTTTTATGGAACCATATTAGGCTTTGAAACAACACTAAGTCTGCTTAGAAATAACAAAATACAAGTATAATTAGTTTTATTATGTTAGAAATATAACAAAACGTTTGAACTGTACACATATATTGACACAAATTGAGCTAAACTTAGTGACTTATTTTTTTACCACATGTTTAGTAATTTATAATTATATTAAATAATATTTTTTAACAAAAACATATTTTTTTAAATTATTCCTTATACCACTATTTACTAAGGGTCCCTTGGGTAACTAAATAAAATAAATACATCGATCTAGCACCTCGTTAAATCCATTGCAACGTCACCCCGCCCCCACGCGCTTCAATAAAAGAAAGCGTATTCACTCTCGTTTCTTCAGTCCTGACATTGAGTTCGTTCTGCGCGCGTATATTGACTTTTCGCTGAGTCGGTTAAGAAAATGAGACTTTAGTTAACGCACAGGTAATGTGCCTTACTGAAGTTTGAACAATTAATGTGGTTAAAACGGATGGACAGAGAAGGATCTGTACCGTGGCCTGCAAAATCGCCATATCTTATACCGTCAGATTAATTTTTAGAATTTATAAAATGACTTGTTTACGTAGAGGAGGACTACGACGATATAAAATAAAGGTTTAACATTTAAAGTGAAAAATGTAATTATTTGTACACGTGCTTTCCATTGAGAGAAAAGGTCGCCATTTCGTGTTGCTATCGGTGTCATAAGTTTAAGTAGGTGTAAGTAAAATAACTACACGCATAGCAAAAACCTGCTGTAGATAATAATTGATTCCGATTTTTTTATTACGTATGAATGCTAAAGTAATATATATGGCGACCGAGCGAAATAAAAAAACTATGATTATTCCACAGTTATCCATCTATTGGTTTTTATATTTTAACAGTCCTAAAATTATTTAACCGGTAGTTGAAACTAATGTTAAATGGTACTATAACGGGGTTCTTATTATTATTCTTAGTTAGTGGATTGAATATAATAATTGATAGTTAGTGGTTTGAATTTTTATTATGAGTCAAAATTGAATCTCACAGTCATTAACTTAATTTATATTCAGTGCTTATCTAATTGTCAAATTGTTCGGTTTCCTAAGAAATTATCAGTTCTTAAGTAGTAAAATTGTTAAGATCGAAGTTTTACATACACTTGCAATAATATCAGACTTAATTTTTATTCCAAAACTTATAAAAATATTTAATAATAGGTTAAAGTAACAATCTGAGGATAACTTTTAGAAAGGTAGTCCGTTGACAAAATCAGAAAGTAATTTGTATGGCAAAGATTATGTTCCGATCAATTCAAATCGAACTATGTTTATGAACACTTATTAAAATTATTTATCATTTAAAAATTATTCATTATTAATTAGACAGCAATCATATGCTGCGAGTGTCAATGAAATCATTTTTTATTTATTGTACACACACGCATACAGAAGAACAATACGGTTTTTTATACGTTTAGAAGTTGTCCATAAAACTCGAACCTCCTTTGCAATTGTATCGTCAAGTGCAATTTAAAACCATTAGTTAAATAATACAAATGGACGAGTAAATTCAGATGTACGTACTTTATTCACTCTTACCTTCCAAAGGACGCAGGGTAACGGGAAGTTACCTTGGCTGCGATGGCTGAATCGTCTCTGGTATGAATAAATATAACTGACGAGGATCTCGTTGTCACCTGTTCCCAGGAACATCTAATATAAGTAAACAATCAGGTAGAAGAAATTTCACCCGGTGTGGCTCATAAACTTCAATATTTAATTAGAAAGGGACACTTTCGAACAACTTCCCCGCAGTCGCGACCCTGTTGCGGTCATTGCGAGACTTTGTCGCATCTTACACCGTGACTTAATTTCCAATAATTTAATTTTCACACTATTTCCTATCTTTTAAACATTTGACCGAACGTCAAATGTTTGAAACAATAGCAAACTATGCACTTCTATGCATAAGGAAAATTTTTTTATGTATAAAAGTTTATTGGGAAGTGTTATATTCATTTATTACTTTTTTATAATTACGGTATTGATAGTAATTATTTTTAAAAACCTAATATTAAAAATAAGAATATTTTTATTATATTAAATAGAAAAATTAAGATTACGAATTTGGTATAGATATGCATCCTTATCTTTGATTTACCCTTCTTTGAAACGCTGTACAACCCACAGAAATAGAATTATTTTAAAAATAAGTTAGTCAATATTTTTCCATAAAATCTGCCCCACAAAAGTACTGACGTAATTTTTTTTTATTTAAAAATAAATGTTTTATAAAACCTTAAAATTGTTACTACCAAATTTTATTGTTTTCTCCGCTTGCAAAATATTAATTATTCTTTCTGCCTAAACGAAGTTTTTAGTTAAAGTTGTAGACCTTCCTTATTTGCCCATATTTTTCAAGGGAAATGAGACATTCATTAAAATAAGGAAATAAGTATTTTTTCTACAATAACGTATTGCATACCTTTGATTTTCCCTTTTTTGAAGCATAGTACAATTCATAAAATAGTTATTTTTTAAAAAAACAAGAAAATTAAAATTGTAATCTTATAGATCCGTTTAAAAGAAACGGAAACAACGCTATGTATTTATTTCCATATTTTTTTTTAACATTCTTCCGTGGAGCAAAGGCAAAGGAATCTGAGCTCATAGAGCCTGGAACGTGATCAAAATTATTTTATTTAATTGGTTCAACAATTTTGTACCGAGAAATAGTGTATAAATTTTCACTCTATTTTATCTGTTTGAGACAACATATCATAACATAACTTTCGAATGATTTAAGGTTCATTGGAATTGTCTCAAAAGAAAAAAAATAATTTGATTTACTAAAAAACCAAAAGTTATGTGTAAAATTTTAATCAGATATACAATTACCAATATCTAAGGGACACTTTTATTAAAATATCAACTAAGAGGAGAGGGTTGGCGTCCGAAAATTCGAAAACATTGAAACATAAAAATTAAAATTCGTTTTGCAGCAAAGTCTCTTGCTTATCTACTAATATGTTAACTTAGTAGAATAGAAACTTTGATCATCTTTTCATGATAATGATAGAATATACAAGGTGTTCGGGAATAATAGTCGGACAAAGAAAAACGTTACTTCTTGACTGAAAAATAGTTGATTGTAATTAAAATAAAATTTAAAAGATGACTTTTTTTCAGAAAATGGAAAATAATATTCAAAATTATTTGTCATCTTTTTCGTACACGCGATACTTGCGCATATTGTTCAGCGCCATTCGGGGGAATTACCCGTGAAAAGCTGCGAAGACATCACCAATGCAAGTAAACACCGCAGTTTGGAGAAAGTAGTGAATGTGTTAAAAAGAGTTTTGCATATTTATATCTAAAAAAAAATCAGTACCTACAGATAATGGTTAACAAACATATTAGAAAAGTTAATAAAACATTTGATTACCAATTAATTTAATTTTTCACATCGTGATGAAAGTTAGTATCATTATTTTCATACTCAATCGTGCGCAGCTCTAAGCTACTTAACAGCTTTAAATATTAATAGCAATATTATCCACCGCCTCTGTAGAAATTATCTTAAAACAAGTTTTAATACAAGGATATTGTGAATGCGGATTATTCAAACATTGTAAGCCTAACATTCAACGATAAGCAATTTTGGATAAAAATTATTTTGTATGTGCCTTAAGTCCAATATCTTATCTGAAAATCATTTCGCTAAGAGTTTCTCCTTCCAATTTTCTTTATTTTCATTACCACACTGAAATGAATTTCACATTCGGCAGCAAGATCATATGTTAAACATTAATTAAATGTTCTTAGATTATCACATAGGAGTTTCCTCATGAGATCTCATTCTAAACGATTAATCTATCAATGAGATCTCGTTCTAAACGAAAGTATTTTTCACACAAGTCACCAAATTACGAAAAAGAGAAGGAAGTTTTCATTATTTTACAAATTGGAAATATAAAAACAAATAACAATTTTTTTACATTCGAAATTAACCGAATGATATATGGTCTCCTACGAAAATATTCAAATGAGTTTGACATGTTTTTAGCTCCCGGTTTATTTATTTTTATCACGTCAAGAATTTTTCCTTCAAGTATTATTCTTATCCCCCGTCTGTCCGACTGTCTCTCTTTCGGATGCTTCTTACTTCTAAAGGAAATATGACAAAAACTTAAAATTCACTTAGTTGAAATTGATTAAAAATTTTGTATCAATTTTTATTTTAAATAATTTTTTTAATTTATAAAAAGTTTATAGAGACTAATCTTATTACTAGGTCTATTTCAAAAAAATTATTAATAAGAGAACTGTTATTATGCTGTAATACTTATTATACAAGAGACCTAACATAATAGACGTTTACTAAAGATAGCTAATAATATTAAAATAATTATGATCAATACAATCAAGTTATTTTATAAAGTCAAGTATTTAAATATTAAATCAAGTATTTAAAAATATGCTAGGCCATATATTTTGTAGGGAAAATATTATAATTGTATGCAAATAATTTAATAGGAACACTAACTTTGCCTTTATTCAAATTTTCATGTTTACATAAGTGTATACGAAGCCCTTACGTTCTACTCACACTTAAAATGCTTATTTTATAATGGAACTTAATTATGTCAGAATATATACATATTTGCTACATTTTCAGTTATAATGTTTACATTTTTTTTTCATAATGTTTCATTTATTTATTGTTTTAAACAATAAATAAATAAATTGCTAAATAACCTATTTAGCACATCCCAAATATTCTTAGTCTTAAAGTCCGAGTAAAAACAACCATAATTTTTCAAAATATTTCTTTCCTTTCAACGTAATTTTTAATGTGTCTAATTAAGGCCTATAAAATTATATTAATGTATAATATTATAAGTCAAATTTTAAATCTTAAAATTTCGTCACCACGGAAATTACGAACCAGACTTGTTTCTTTCAGACTATTTTTTGATTTTGAAAACAAAAATCAGTTTGAAAGAATCAGGTCGGGTCCTCTGCTACTGTGGAATAGTAGTTTAGGAATCGTCATTATGTGAATCAGAGCATAGTCATGAAGCATTTGGACCCCTTAAATTGTAGTTCATTATATTTTCTCCATGATTGTTTGACGAAGTTGCCTGCCCAAATTAGAATGAAATAGCGTTTAGAACTAATCTTACCGTATTATTTCAAGAAAATGAAAAGGATACCTTGATGATCCCAAAAAAATTGCAGTGCAGTGCGATGCACAATTTTCACCATTTTGCCAACTTAATTCATTCTTGTCAGATACGTACACTCTTATAATTGAACTAATTATTAGAAGTTAACGAATTTTTACAGGATAGTTCTAACATGTCATTGTTTGAAACAAGTGAAATCAAAAGAAATTGCTACATTTTTCATTATAAGGCTAAGAAAACTTGAATCAACCCTTAGAGTATTTTTTTTTAAAAAGGCACCCGTATTCCCTTATAAGGTCACTCAGGTTTTTATCCATCCTTCTAAATTTCACCGGCGTTTTTTCCCGGAAGCTGACATGGAAACATGAAATGTGTCGGCTATAGTCGAATCTATATTAAAATGTGGCATTTATAAATAAAAATCTCCTAGCAATTATATCAGAAGTTAACACTCAAAAAAATTTTAGAGAACTCAAAAACTGATTTTTTTTTTATTTCTGGCATAATGTGAAAGAAATTTCTTGCAATAAAAAAAATATTCTTCAGGTATTATTAAAAATATCTACGCTATTTTTTCAGAAACCATTTCTACAAAGAAATTTAAAGTTTGACGTTGATATACCGACTGTTACCTGCATATTTTTCAATAATCAACATTTGCAAATAATGACAGAAATTTCAGAAGCTGCAGATTAAGTAATAAAAATTGTTTTCAAACTTCATTTATCATCTAGGGTGGTATGTTGGGTTGATCATAGGCTAAAAATCTTTTACGGCTTAGCGCACAACAGGTATTTGATTTATTCTGACAGGAGACGGAGGCGGAGTGATATTTATTTCGCGCGGATTAGAACACCACAGACTAGTGACCTAGATCAGCGCTACCGGTTCCAAAAGCTACGCACTGCGATCGCCAAATCGTCTGACCAGCGTGGTGATTATGAGTATAGCCTCTAATGATACGCGCACTGAGAAAGTTTCTTTATCTAACAGTGAACAAAAACGAACGCAGAGATTTTCTTAGATACAAAGGATTTTTTTCAGAATATAATGTTTCTAGAGTTATTTTTGAATATTTCTACAAAAATATATTCCTTTGTGTCAAAATTATGAATAAATATTACTACAAGTAGCGTTTACTAAGAAACTATAGCGATGATTTTAAATGTCATAATTTTTGAGACCTTGACCATATTTTTATGCCTATAAAAGTTATTCTTAAAATATGTTCATAAAGCGAAAAAATCTTAATGTGGGAATAGTTAAACAAATACTCTATACTCTGATATTTATACATTTGTACCTGCCGTGTTGTGCGAAACGTACTCATATTTAATAGGTTTATCACGATTTCTAGATTTACTCGACGTCGAGCTTTTACTCGTCACCATGTACGTTTGGCCGATTTATTAAATATTTTGGTGATCGTTTATTTTTTCAAGAGTAATATCGAATATTTAATATTTCTACAAAAATATAATATTTAGTTTAGTCAAAACTGAAGGGATATTCGAATTCACAATTACAGCGATTGCCCGCCAAATAGTATAATGGTCTGCACAATTAAAATCAGTAATATATAATGTAATTATATGAACGTAATTCACATTAAATCAGTGTTACGTATAATTCAAAAAACTGGTAACTGTAATAATGACTTAAGTCAGTCCTTTAATGTTGCTCTGACACAAGACGAACCGATTTGCACTTTCTATTAATGTATATGAATTACTAAATCCTGAATATTGGTATTATTTAAAAAATATTACTTTGTTGTTATGTGTTCACTACACATCGTGTGTCTGACATTACATGAGTCTTTCATTCGAGTGCAGGAGTTACTCAAGGAGGTATAATCTGGACGTTCCTATTTAACGTCAAATTTAAACTTATAATAGGAATTGTTCTCGAGAATAGAAGGGATGAGATTGTGGTTGGCGGTTCAAAAATTTAGAATATACGATATGCATATTACACCATCAACTTATTCGAAACTAGTATATAACATATGAAAATTTCCAGTCTCGAATTTTGATTGAAATCGCAATAAGACGAAAAAGTTGACCGTATTAATGATAACTAGCCCAAATTCTCGTAACTTGCGAATTGCGAGATATACTTTTACACGTACGATATTAATTAGGATTGATTATAACATTTGATTAACTTCCATTGATTTTTTGTACCGTTTATCAACGTCAGTATGTATGTTAGTAAGTTTGAGCTTTATTTAAATTATGGGCATCCATCTAACACAAAAAATTCTGAAACGTAGAAGTTCGCGTTTCAGCAATATTTTTTTTGTATTAAATTCATAACAATGCAAAAAGCTGCTTCGATCATCACTGCTGGTATTAACTCCGGTCATTATCGTCACAAGACGATAGAGTTAAAATCGGTATGTCCTATCCTAGCCAAGTTGAGTACAGTCACAGTTGAATTCATAAAACCGGTTGTGTCCAATAGCATGGTGTTTATCACCAATTTTTCTGCATATCTTAACTTCGCTGTTAATAATTCAGTAGAAAAACTCAATTCGAGTTGAAAAATAACAGCATATAGATTTTCTTACGGTGTATTAATTATAATTACAATTTGACTTTTGTGCAAATATACTATTGTTTGTTTGGATGCAATATCCAAAATTATAGCACAATTATTTGAATCGCTAACTTCCAAGAATATCACAGTCATGAATTTTAATTTTTGATGCAATTAATAATGAAGCAGCCAAATCAACAATTTTTCAGCATACGAATGAATACGAGAAAATATGTGATCTGAAATTATTTATGACATGCTAAATATAAGGCCGGTGATCACAGTATGAAATATATTAAAAACACCATTCCAGAAACTCAACATTTATTAAACAGAGTGTTAATTTTTAAAGTTATGAAATTATGTTAGTTTAGATATTTATTTTCTTGAAAAGTATCCGAGATGACTGCACGAATCAAAATAAGCTCAATATATGAACGTGACGCAGCTGTCAAGCGAATGGAAAATTAATGAATTCCGCGATTTGAATACCTATAGATCTTTAAATTCGTCATGTGATTTATAATATTTTCATTGTTACGTCCTGGATTTCTTAATATCCAATTTATTCGCATTTTTTTATCTCGATATTAATAATATTATTTTCATATCCTACAATGGCAAAGGAAAACTGGAGATATTTATGGTTTCAATCAATTAGCACCGATGTTTTTAATAAATCCGTGTATTATTCCTTTGTGGTTTACTTACTAATATTATTATGCTTATACAACGAAGAAAAAATATAGTTACAAATATTAGAAGTGGCGTAATGACTGAAATAAAATATGAAAAAATTATGATACGTGGGTTTTACCCGAGAGTATTTTTTAATATTTCTACACGAAATTACCTTCCGAATTATTCAACAAATACATTATTTTTATTTTAAAATATCGAAGATCAGTTATTGACAGATTTTATATTAAACAATAATGAGAACAAGAGTATTAAATTAGTTTAATAGCGGTTGTTTGTTTTGTGGCAGACGATTAGATACACCCGACCTTTCATAATAAATTTAATATTTTATTAGATGTTTTCTCTTACCAAATATGCTATTCGCTAATACAATTTACAACGCATTTTAGAAATGTATATTCCCTGATACATGCTGGTAAAAAATCCAATAAAAAAGAAAATTATTACAAAGGACTCCACTACATATAAATAAACCCCACGAAAATACATAAACATCAAAATCTTATATTACCGTGATAAACTTAATGGCGCGTTCATTTAGATTGATTTTGTCTACGAATCGGGTAAAAAACGATGTGTAGTTTACGGTCGCTCACCAACAATTGCGTTCATCGCTCAAATAACCTAACGGGAAGAGTCCTGCAACATCCTAATGATCATTCATCTGGCGCCTTTGACTGACTTGGACAATCCATTACCCATGTAAATAAATAAGCGTCCTTCGAGAGCAATCTGCATATTTTTTCGTAAAGAATTGCGGCCCGCGTCTCCCGGGACTTCGTTATGCGCCCGTAAGCTTTGGTGAAAGCAACATATTTTTTTATTTCACTTAGCATATTGCAGATGGAGAAAAAACGCGGTCTTTTCATCTGCAAATTGTATTTATTTTAAATATTTTCAAAGCGATGTTTATTTATTTAATTTAAACTTGGTGATGTAATTTAGTTTGTTTTTTAAGTGCGCCAAATTTTTGCTCTCTAATTCCTAGGTCTGTAGCTATGTCTGAATAAGTATATTGAATTCGAATAAAAATTATAATGACATTCCTTACTACTGTTACAAAAATACGACTGGTTGGTGTGAAGTACCGTTCCTTTAAAAAATAATCTATAAAATAAACATAACTTCCATCTTAACTGAATACGCTTCCGTTCCGTGAAAATATAATTATCTTGATTGTCTCCGTATTTATTTTAGATTATTTTCAGACGTTTAGCACGTTCATTATTAAAGTTGAAATACTTTTTTATTAAAGTTGAAATACTTTTTTTCTTCAAATTTTATATATATATATATACTTCGAAGTATTTGCTCGTAACCATACAGAAATCGTAAAATACAATAAAAGGTAAAATTAAGGAAATATGATTATTTTTTGGGAAGACTATTTCTTTAAGCCACACAATAACATCACAATTTTTGTATTAAGTACGTTGGTTTTTTACTTAAAAAACACATTTATCTGCAGCTGATTACAAATTTAAAAATTGGTATTTTTAGGAGTTATTTTCCAAATGGTCGAGTCTGAACTGTAAATTTAACAACCTGAATCGGTAGCACTTTTGAGTCGTATTAGAGTTCAAAGTGTAAATCTAATCATCGGAATTGACAGCACTTTTTATAAATATGTTCGAAGTGTAAATTTAGCCAACAGAATTGGCATCGCCATTGTGAAATATTTAACTAGTGTATCTTGGTCATAGGTATGAGCCTAAAACCGGTTTTATAGAATATGAAGATAAAATTTGACTTCTAAAAATAGACTAGAGCAAAACATTTCATAAATGACGCATAAATGAGATATAGTTTAGAGATGAAGGTAAACAATTACGGCTTAGGAGAGATCCGTGTTATATTTGTATTTAAAATAAAATGTACTTATAAGGTTTGAATATTCAGAAACTGACTTGCATGTCACATAACAATTTTTGATATTTTAACTTTGTTCTGCGTGGACATTTTCACCGAATAAAAAACTATAACGGACGCATGGGCGCGGTTATATGAAAATGTTCATGTGATAGCCGATACTTGCATGCTATATCTACTGCAATATGAACGTTTTCTTATAATGTGAGTACTTAAATTCTGACTGAAAATATTAATTTTTCTGAGCAAAACATGTAGCATAACTGAATAACAAATATTCAAACAAACCAACATTTGGACATTTGGATTTATCATATGAATCGCGATAATCTACCTTATCATTTTTGTCTACTGTGGCCTTACAAAGTTAGGATTTGTACATTTCGGCGTCGCTATGTGTTATTTACAGAAAATTCGGGGTTTGAATTTCATGAAAAATTAATGAAAAAAAAAATAATAAGTTGAAACAAACATAAGTGAAGAAATCTGAGTCTTTCAGTTAGGCTTTTTAAAGAAATCCTCATTTTCGGAACTTTTCAATATTTGTTTACATGTGTAGAGTGTCTTATTTATTTAGAAACTTGTAAGTTCATCTTTAATTAAAATATTTAAACATTTTAATATGTGCAACTTTGGAACGGTATTCTTGCGCGGAGATAAAAATGCATGCATTAGAAATTTTAAAACACATTGAAATATGTCAATACATCTAGAGACATTTTATATACTTCAGTCAAGCTATTTAATTTTTATATATCATTTTTTTTTTGAACAAAAATTTGTTCAGAAATTCCATTTTATTTTAAATGGTTATGTTGAGATAGAGAGAGAAAAATTCATAGTAAAAAATGGAATATGTTTGGCTTTAATTTTGTAGAAATTCATTATTCACAATTAAATGAAACTACGTGATGTAGTATTATTTCTACTTTCTTTAATTTCTTTACCACGATCTAGGTTTCGTTATATTACAACATCTTCAGGTGGGATATTAACAAAGTAAAAGAAATGTTAAAAAACAATATTTCTAATCATTATATTCAATTAGAGATATTATTAACTATTTTCAATGTTTTACAATTTAATTTCACATGTCTCATGTGTTACAAAATGCAAAAATGTATTGTATTTTTATTACAATTTACTGAATAAAATAAACATTCATTCCACCTCTCTGCATTCTATGTTGTGTATGTAGTTTTTTATTTAATATTTCATTTTATCGATCATAATATGTTAAATCAAATGTTAAAAATGTTGTGAAAATTCCAGTTGAACAAAATAATTTTAAATATTATCCCTTAAAAACTCGAAACTACCAGAAATATATAAATTATGAATTACAATATTAAAAAAAAATTAAAACCTATGACGTAGTCTACACACGTAGTATAAGATTAGTGAATATCTATATACTTTAAATTTGCAATCAATATTTTGTAATCATTTCACTGACATTTTATTATAGTGTCCCATTTGGTTGCAATAACTTTCCAAAAATGAAGTTACAACACATGGTTGTAACTTTATTTTTAAGAGACAATTTTAATTCATAGCTGAAATTTATTTTCAGCATCATAATCCAAATAAACATAACACAACTCATACTTCAATCGTTTTAAATTTTTAATATACATTTTAATTAATAGGAATTGCAAAGTAGTAAGCTTTTATATTTATTAAAACGGAAAATATTTTCAAACAATTGTGACCCCAGCTTAAATGTATGGATGGCTATCAATGTAAAAGTTACAGAAGCTTACTGTCAGCTTAATTAAAACTTGAATGTTGCACATACAAATTTGGATTCTGGTAGCCTTACAATTTAAGTTCAGGTTTTTTTAGTCAAAATTTAGCCAAACTTGTTAAGTATGCTGACATGTACATAATAGTTTCAGAGGGTTTTGTTACAGAGCAGACACGATTCAATGTCGAGATGAAATTCGGAAAAGCTCGCTTTAAGGCTAATTAAACTACCCATATAACGTGCCGGCTTAACAGATGCCGCAGCCATTGTCGCTTGTAAATGTAATAGGATTGTTACTACCATAGAATTGTTGAAGTTAACATTTTTAAGTACATATTATTTAGTATAATGTTGATCGTATTTAAACAATACATTGCTTTCCGTCAGTTTTTATATGCTAAAAAAGCTACGATCTTTTCAATAATTATGCGAATATCGTTGTTTTTTGGCGTTATATTCTGGTTTTATGCTCATATCTAGAATCCAATGTAAAACTATCTTCATTTGATTTATATTTATTAATATCGGTTAATATGAATTAATAGAATGTTTTATCTGAATGAATAGGATGTCATTTAGTAAAATTTTTAGATTATCGAAACCCTTGGAATTGATTGTGAATAGGTGACAAGACAAGGTCGTTTGGTATTAGTTACTTTACCTTAAAGCAATTGAAATGCATGATCATTTTTTAAATAAAATATTTTTACTATATTCTTTTGAAATTAAAAGGTCATTCCATTTTATCTTGGTAAAAATTTCAAATTGTGTCTTTTCTGTAAAGTGAAACAGAGTATAACAATTCATCATGAGTGTAAAAATTTATATGTAACAATATTTATAACTTTTACTCAGAAGGTACATTTAACTGTGATACTCTATCTTAGTTTACAACTAGTACCTTAATTTACAACTAATTTAATGAATAGGAGATTAACCATAACAATGTAAATGTTGTTAGGCTCAATCAATACACAAGTTTTGGGACATTGTTAAAAGTGAAAAAATATCAATGCTCTAAGAATCTGCATGTAAATATTACATTTAAAATACTCACTTAGATACTTCACAATTGAAATTATACTATAAATTGATACCGTTCAAATTAATATGGATAAATGGTATCAAAATTAGATTTGCAGTGCTCAAATGCTATTTGTAATATTATATAAAATAAAAAAAGTAAAATTTGTTATGATGAACCTAAGATAATCGGGAAAATCACTGAGTGAATAGATAGACCCATGTATTACGGTCTACGCAAAGAAAGATAAAATAGTTAATGTATATTGTGGATACATTTTACCTTTCATTCTAGAAAAAAATATGCAAAATTCGCATGCTGTTGAATCATTTCTTACCTAGATAATGTTCCACCTTCAGAAAATCTAATGTAGATGTCTATGTGTATGAATCAAATGTGTAATGTGTGTGTGTTAATCTCAATGTGGAATAAATTTGCGGTAATAAGCCGCCATGATGTACAACCTAAACTTTTTCCTGAAAATTAGGAACGAATTCCAAGGTATTCGTTTTAAGGTTATATATATATATATATATATATATATATATATATATATATATATTATTTATTTGCTTTTCGTTAGTCTCGCTAAAACTCGAGAAAGGTAATTTTGGTTTTGAATTATTTGTGGAAGTTGAGGGAAGGTTTAGAAGGTAAGTAAATATGAAAAAATGCTAGGAATATAGCAAAAACAACAATTTCGTTTTCCCTTAGAAACTATCTACCTGTCAAACATTTGATGTTCGTCCTGTCGTTCAGAAATCAAATTAAATTTAAAATAATACTTTTTTTTTTTTTTCATTTGTTTTTGACATCTGATATTGACAACCAACAATTTCCGATCCCAAACATAATATTTTACAGGCTTTGGCGGGAATCTGGGCGTAAAGGTCGCGTTGTCTCGGTTGAATTATATTTTTATGTGCATAATGCGGTTTAATGTATGATGTACTAGTATATCATGCGGTAAATTAGTGTATTCGTATGCAGCATTTGAAGAATTCAAGCGTGAACACCACTGTCCTAAGTTCAGATTGCTCCAAAATTCCACGGCTCTTCTTCGCCGAAGTCCTCCGTAAAGTTAACTAATGCTTTACGCAGGGCTAGAAGAAGCAGCTGTGGCTTGACTGTGAGATGGACAGTAGGTTATGATATACTGATGACGATATTTAGGACTCTGACTTTGATTTGACTGACTTAACTACAGAAATATTTACGTCAGACAACGGCTGTATGGGCTAGATCCCTTTGCCTTTCCCGTAAAAAAAAATAATATTTTACAAAGAAAAAATATGTCGATCCTTTAATTAACTCCTCAAAAGACAAAGGGTGAATGCACACTTTCTTCCTTTTCTTTGTGATAGTGACGTGTACCGTTACGTGCGCGAGAACTTTCTTTACTTTGTTGATCCTTTGTAACAGTGACACTATTTACAGCTAAGTGCGCGAGAACTTTCCTTTCTTTGATTATCTACAATTTATAATGCCAAGGAGAAGACGACCTGACTTAGGTCGTCGAAGTCAATCAATTGTGCGAAGAGATACCTCACGTGCTAACCGCACTGATGACCAGCGAGAAACAGATAATGAAAATAGTCGTATTGGTATGTCCGAATTGCGTTCTAGAGTGAATGAAAATTAAGTGCATAGGCTTAGAATGCAACGAGTTCGTGCACATCAGACATAATAACAGCAAGCACGACACAATAAAATTGAGCGATCCCGCAGACGCTGTGCTCCTGTGATGCTGGAACGAGCAGCATTCTACTACGATCCGGGAATATATTATTGTGCCGACAAATCAGTAACAATTGGGGAAATGACAATCATTTGTAAATATTGTAAGGCGTTAAAATACAAGGGTGAATCTACAGAATTATGTTGTGCTGGTGGAAAAGTAAAATTGCCATAATTGGTCCCACCACCAGATCCATTACGCTCATTAGTTTCTGGGATGGGAAATGATTCTAAACACTTCTTGGCCAAGATTCATAAATATAACAATTGTTTTCAAATGACGTCATTTGGTGCAACGCATATTGTACAAGACAATTTCATGAACTTTTTCAAGGTATTATACCATAATAGTTTTTGATAATATTCAAATTTGTATCAGAAATAACAACAAATCTTAAACAATTATAGATACAAGGACAAATTTATCACTTATTGGGGGCGCTGTTACCGCTACCAGATGCAGATCATCAATTCTTACAAATTTATTTTATAGGCAATTTAGATGCGGAAGTTGATATGCGTTGTGCTTACAATCCAACAGTGCAGAGAACCATTGTCCAAGAATTACAAATAGCATTGGATCGGATGCCATCCAACAACCATAATATTGTCATCAAAGCTGACAAAACACCTGTCGGTAAGCACACAAGGAGGTTTAATTCACCGACAATTGACGAAGTGGCTATTGTCATTGTCGGAGAAAATTTGAAATCTAGAGATATCGTACTTCATCGTCGGAATAATGATTTGAAACGTGTGTCTGAAACGCACAGGACTTATGACGCGTTACAATATCTATTAATCTTCTTGCAGGGGGAAGACGGATACCATTTTAATATCAAAATAGTTAATCAAGTAACAGGTAACTAGATTGATCAAGATTAATTAACATTTTTTAATTCAATATATCTAAAACACAAATTAACAATTTATCATTTATGATTGCAGGTGCTGAAATCAACAAAAAGTTAGTGCTATGAATTTTTATTCATACAGACTCGTGATCTGTGAAGGTGAGTAAATCACATTTTGATGTGTCGACGGTTTTTCCATCAGTTTGCAGTTGACATGTATTGCAAAATTGAGACTGAACGATTGACATACATCCGCTTGAACCAACAGCAGCTTCGATCAGAAGAATACATTCATCTCCGCGATGCTATTAATGTCGATGGCAACGTAAATAATGTGGAAAGAATGACAATTTTGCCGGCCACTTACATTGGAAGCCCGCGCCACATGCACGGCGCAAGATGCGATGTCATATGTTAGGCAATATGGCCACCCAGACTTATTCATTACATTCACCTGTAACCTTTAATGGTTCGAAATCATGAAGGAATTGCTACACAGCCAAACACCAATTGAAAGAAATGACATCACTGCCAGAGTTTTTAAACAAAAATTAAAATCTTTTATGAATTTCATAATAAAGCATCGCGTGTATGGCCAAGTACGTTGTTGGACGTACTCTGTAGAATGACAAAAGCGTGGTCTGCCACATGCGCACATTTTAGTCTGGTTAGTCGACAAAATAAGGCCAGATGAAATTGATTCGATAATTTCAGCTGAAATTCCCGATAAAACAGTTGACCCAAAATTACATGCAGTAGTAACTAAATACATGATACATGGACCTTGCGGAGTTTTCAACAACAATTCACCCTGTATGGTCGACGGCAAGTATTCTAAGCGATACTCGAGAGAACTGGTTACTGAAACCATCACGGGAAATGACGGATACCCATCGTATCGTCGGCGATCAGTTGCGGACAATGGGCGATCGGTAGTTGTGAAGGTAAAAGGAAAAAAAAATTGATGTAGACAATCGATGGATTGTGCCATACTCGTCAATATTGTCCAAAGCTTTTGAGACTCACATCAATGTGTATTACTATAACACTGTCAAGTCAAAAAAGTACATATGTAAATATGTTAACAAAGATAGCAATATGGCCATCTTCGCTGTAACAAATGCAAATGACGGAAGTATCTCAGTATCAGATGGGTCGCTATGTAAGTAGCAACGAAGCAATTTGGCGCATCTTTTCATTTGGCAGTTCATCTAGAAAATGGACAACGAGTGTATTTCAATCAAGGGAACGCGGCGGATAGAGCGGCACGTCCACCGTCGACCACATTAACAAGTTTCTTCTCAGTTTGTGAAACAGATGTTTTCGCTCGCACTATGCTGTATGCTGATATGCCACGCTATTACACATGGAACGCATCATCGAAAATGTTTCAGCGTCGTAAACAAGAAAGACCAGTTGAAGGACATCCAAATGTATTTGCTTCAGACAATCTAGGTCGCATCTACACAGTACATCCAAATAACGACGAATGTTATTATCTTCGATTGTTGGTGAATGTTCGTGGTCCGATATAATTTCAACAAATGAGAACAATTAATGGACATCTGTGTGCGTCTTACCGTGAGGCGTGTCAACTATTACAGTTACTCGAAAACGATTCGCATTGGGATAATACGCTCAAGGATTCCATCATATCTTCATCGCCGCATAAAATTCGTACATTATTTGCGATTATCATATCGACATGGTTCCCCTCGAATCCAAAAGATTTGTGGGTGAAATATAGGGATGACATGTCTGAGGATGTTTTGCAACGTGTGCGCTGTCAAACTTTGAATCCTACACTACAAATGACTGCAGAAATTTACAATGAGACATTGATCATGATAGAAGACATGTGTTTATTGATGGCAAATAAAGTATTGTCGTGTTTGGGCATGACAGCACCCAACCGTCATATGCGCGATGCATTTAACCACGAGTTGCAAAGAGAGCAACAGTACGACACTGAAGCATTGACCGAAACAGTTTGTACAAATGTTTCACAATTAAAATGAACAACAAAGAATTGCGTACGATACTTTGATAGAAGCTGTGAACAGTGGATCTGGTGAAATTTACTTCCTTGATGCTCACGGAGGGACTGGAAAAACGTTTCTAATTGCATTGCTATTGGCAAGGATCAGATCGCAAAATGATGTAGCTCTAGCGTTAGCTTCATCTGGAATAGCTGCGACTCTGTTAGAAGGCGAACGAACTGCACATTCTGCCTTGAAATTACCAATTTGAACATGCAAATCAACGCAATGACGAGGATCCTACAGGTATGCAAATTGATCGTTTGCGACGAATGCACGATGGCCCATAAGAGGTGACTGGAGGCACTGGACAGAACGTTGAAAGATCTTCGTTACAACCAAAACATTTTTAGTGGGGCCATGATTCTGTTTTCAGGTGATTTTTGTCAGACTCGTCTAGTTATTCCCCAATCAACTGTTGCTGACGAACTAAATGCATGCCTAAAATTATCAAATTTGTGGCGGTACGTAAAAACACTCCAATTGATAACTAACATGCGAGTGTTTTTGCAACAAGATCAAATTGTAATTGCGTTTTCGAAGCAGTTGTTAGACATTGGAAATGGTAAAGTTTTGTTAGCAGTTGTTAGACATTGTAAATGGTAAAGACAACTCAACCGGGTTCATCACATTACCCTCAGATTTTTGTCGCATCAGAGACTCAAAAGAGGAGTTTATTTAGCTTGTTTTCCGACATAGCGCAATAACCACACACAGTTCAATAACCATAATTGGCTGGGTGAACGAGCAATATTGGCGGCCAAAAATAAAGATGTCGATGATCTCAATGAGTCGCATTGAGAATTCAGAATTTTCTTCCGGGAGAGTTGTTTTCCTTCAAATCATACACACACAGTCATAAACCAGGATGACGTAGTCAACTATCCCACGGAGTTTTTGAATTCACTGGAATTGCCTGGACTAACAACTCATAATTTGCAATTAAAAGTAGGATCAATTGTCATCATGCTGCGTAACATTAATCAACCTCGACTGTGCAATGGAACGAGACTGGCTGTAAAAAAGCTAATGAATAACGTCATCGAGGCAACGATCGTAAAGGGAAAATACAAAAGGGAGGATGTCTTGTCCCCGCGTATGCCGATGATTCCAACTGATTTATCATTCGATTTTAAGCGTCTACAATTTCCTGTGCGTCTGGTCTTTACAATGACCATAAATAAATCGTAAGGCCAGTCGTTGCAAATTTGCGGAATAAACTTGGAGTTTCCCTGTTTCGTGCATGGACAATTATACGTCGCGTGTTCGCGCTTCGGCAAACCGTCATCTTTGTTTATTTACGCAACGTAAAACAAGACAAAAAATAGTTTATCAGAAAGCTTTAAGTTTATTAAACGTATTGTAACTGTGTATATAAATAGCCAGTATTATTGGCAAACTTTATTTTGTAAGTACCTAATCGTTGTAACGTGAATATTTTTGAGTAACATCAAGTGTGATATATAATAATAATAAAACTTGATTAACTATATTTAATCTGTGTTGTATTTAATGTAGATAAAGATATTATATTAATTTGTATTGTAAGCAAGTTTCAAACTAGAACCGTACACAACAAACTTTATTTTGTAAGCTCCTAACCTTTGTGACATGACAATTTTTCAAGCAACATCATGTGACATTAAAAATAATAATAAAACCTAATTCATATCGAGTATTTTTTTATTGATTATGAATTATTTTTGTTCCGGTAAAGTTTTGACCACATTTTTTACTAAGTTGAAACATTCTGCAATTATCGTTCAGCTTTTTTATTTATTGATTCTGAGGCGGTACGAAGTTTTCCAGGTCAGCTAGTAATGATATATTTAAATCTTGACATGACTAAGGGTGATATAAACCTAACCTTTAGCAAAATAAGCATGAGACGATTGAACCGATCGATGTTCTCATCTAGTTAGGGTTTATTAATTTGTCTGGATGTAAGCAAAAGTGTAACAAATTAAATATGTAGGTAAGTGCAGACAAGGATGTGCAAAGGTATGAAGTAACAAAGATATTAGTACGTAGGTCCGTAATTAAGTATAGGTATGAAAAAATGTATGAAGCAATTAGGATATTAGCAGACAGGTAAGGTAATATTTACAGATGTATACAATGGCATGAAGTAGCTAGGATATTAGTAAGCAAGTAGATAGTATGCAAGGGTATATGTAAATAGGGATGAAACGCTGAATTTGGTAAAGTCAAAGAGGGAATGTGATTTATATGTTCGCATATATGTTTGTGTATATGCATGTGTATATTCAGCCATATACGTATGTTGGTATATACGAGTATACATATTTATAATTATTAAACGACGTAAACGCTTATTCTGATTTTAATAAGTCAGACATCATCGAATTCATTCTAAGTTCGTGATATTTTGTGAAACACATCACAGGCATAAGGAGATATAAAATTATTTTACGCTACAAAACGATTCCAAGAGAAATATAGCATTTATTTGTGTATGTGAGCGTGCATGCACATAAGAAAGAAATATAATTGACTTTGCACTGATTCCAAAGATCTCTGCCAGTGACAATATTTAACGAATTTATTTATTGTCGAAAACTTTTTGTACCGCATACATTCCATTCAAATAATCGTATTTTTATTAGGTTAAATTTTCAGTGCTCCTCTTATTATGTGGGAGTCGGTTGGGTTTTTTTGTGGGACAGTTTTATTTGATATACGGAAATTAGCTTCCCAAATAAATTTACATACAATAGTAATATTACAGTCAATAAAAATATAAACTTTCGTTCGACCAAACTATATTCTTGATTCAGGACCAGAAAAAAAATCTTCAGTTTTATATTTAATATTTTGTGTTGCCTTTTTAGACTCTTATTATAGATTATATATAAATTGAATATATTTGTTATAATTACGTTAAATTGAACTATTTTCCCATTGACTAAAATATAAATATATGGTATTTTATAATATTTTTTGCCATAGCAGTTTTTTAGAGAGCTAGCTTTACTATTGATAAAAAAATATTAGGGCATGTTTAAAAGTGGTCTTTTACCTTGATTGCCAGTGTTTAAAAATTATAAAAAAGTCATAACTACGATAAAGTCAAACACTACGATGTTAGTAGATAAACATAGTTTCAGAGTAACTTCACAACGCACCTACATGTATTTTCTAAACACTTATTTCTGCAGGAACAATGCCGAAGGCCTTTGTAAAATGCAGCGATAGGTGCAAACGCAGGAATTGAGAGCTAACACGGGAAACGTGAAACTGTCCTATATAGCTCATATATCATTGAGAGCTAATATGAAAACGGTTAAACTGACATACATAGCTCATATATAATTGAGAGTTAACACGAGAACGGTTAAACTGAACTATATAGTTCATATATAATTGAGAGCTAATCGGGAACCATTAAATTGACCTATATAGCTGTGTCCAACGCAATGGTCAAACTACAAAATTCTAGTACACATAACAAAAATTAGTCCCGAATAACTTCAAAGTAATCAAAATGATATCTACGAGATGTTTTGTGCTTTTAAGTGAACCCGAAATCCATACATATTAATGAGCAATTATTTGCTTTACTCTGTGAATAGATAAAATATATGTATTTTTATAAATAAAAGTTTAATAATTTTACTATCTAATACATTTTTTAATGTTACCCTTGACCTACATGACTCGTAAAAATCAACATTTTGATTGCTTCTAATTTTAGTCACTTTTTTTACAAATGACACCTCTGTGCGTTGTCTCATAAATTATTTGTCATTTATAGAAATACGTGTAAAGCTAGCGCTTTCTGTCCAAACATAATTCAAATACAGTATTATGTAAAGTGTTTGTTGTATGTGGTACCTAAATATACACACATATAAAATATATATATATACATTTATATATATATATATATATATATATATACATATATATATATATATATATATATATATATATATATATATATATATATTTATTTTATAAACTGTAGTCCAAAACGCATATTAAAGAAGTGAGTATGCTAAATATAATTGGAAGCCTTCCAATTCACCATTTTTTGTCTGTGTGAAAAACTTAACTTATAATGAATTTATTTTCTGGCAGCTTCGCCGTAATTTTTTGATATAAAAAAATATTTATTGCCTGAAACTGGTATTTGTTTAATTAGTGTACTTGCAAGAGAAGTGTTTATTTTTCGAGTTTGAATATCACCTGTAAACTATGTTTTGGTTTTGATCTATTGCTGCGTTTAAAGATTTTGTGGGAATGTCCCGATCCTTAGTTCTTTAAGTTTCTACCTGATGTCTACAAAATGACCGTCTTTAAAGTAAATCACACATCACTCAATTTCATTTATAACTTCTCCTTCAGATATAAAAGCTTTTATGAATATCTTGCCGCAGTATATATACTAATGTCATGTGGTACCAAGCGATGCGAACAAAGTCCGAGAAACTGTTGCCCTTCACAAATTTTATATCTGCGCTCTTGTGGGTTCAGATATCATAACTTCGGAACTTTTATGAGTGTCTACATGAAATTTCGTGGACGTATTTTTAAGATATATACTAAAATATTCTGGAAAAAAAAGTAGTTTTGCCATATCTGAAATATATATTTCTTCCCTAACATTTGTAACATCGAAAAAACACCCATATCTTTAATATTTTTACGGACATCGGAAATTTTATTTGATATTTGCTTGATGTATAAACAAAACCGTTAATTACGTTGAAAGATTGTAGAAAATTATAACCATAATCTTATTATTGATTCCTATTTTTAATAACGCTTCGTTTGGTCACTTTTCAAAAAGATCATTACACTTAAATTAAAGGCGTTAATTCGAAAAAAGCTTTTTATATTCGGCATAATGAGACCTGTAATTGAAAATAATTTATAAAATTAAAATAATTGTCCGGTAAAAAAATATAACGATTTCTAATAAAAGTAAAATTATTTTACCTAGAAATTAAGAAAAAAACTTTAAAATATGAAAGAAGGAAGAATTTAGATTATAAACTAAAATACAACACACAATTGAACCAGTTGGGACGACAGTTTAAAACACTTCTCTCCCTTGGTCGGCAAAACAGTATGGGTTACATCATTTTCAATAATAAGGTAATAATATATTTAACAAAGTGATAAGACTTACATTTTTTAACACTGCAAATTCGTAGTCTCCATTGACTATTGTTGGAAGTAGACATAAGGAATTGGAAGCGTCCAAATCCCAAAGCCACTCTAATGGCCCTGATTTTTATTCCGAACACGGATTCATGTATAGTAAGCCGTAGTCTGTTTTTCCATACAAGATATTACTTATTCGAAAATCAACCGCATGTGCCGACCTCCTTATATTAACTTTATTTTCGTGCTTTTAGTCCATGTTGCAAAGTTTACCTATGGAAAGAATTTTGTCTCAGTTTTTCATCAGGATAAGTACATTTATTGAGGATTCAGATATTTAGGGTTTACTTTATTTTCTTTTGGTTTCCATGTGAAATGTAAATTCAGGGCCATATTGTGTATTAAATACATTTCTTTAAGTACATGTTATTTATTATATTTTATTATAAATAAAAGAAAGAAAATATTATTACAGATTTGCAAATGTTAATTTTTGTCACATGTAATATATTATTGTATGGTATGTTTTCTAACCATTCAATATGTTATCTTTTTTAAATAAGAAAGTACTCCCTCATTAAATACCATTTATTAAATATTTTTAAAATGATTTGGTTTATTACTATTTATTGTCACAATTGATGGAATGTAGATAAGGTGGACAGTTGCGACAGAATGTCATGTTTTCTTACGATGGATATTGTGCCCCGACGGTAAATAAATATGTCTGAAGTGGGAGTATGAATTTAATTAATATAAGGTGAATTTTAATTTATTTTTAATTTATAGATTAGCCATTTTTATATCCGTTGGAATATAAAAATGAAGCTAAGTACGCCTATTGGACGGCCGATAACACATTTCAATATAGTTTTTTACATCATGATGAAAACATAACGTACCTCCCAACTTATCTTACACGTTACTTCATTTCGTTACTCTGCTCTCTCTCTTCTTTCGTTCTTATATAACTTTGATTTGTTTCTAATGATATTTTTATTTTTATTTACAATATTATTTTACTTCAAATTAATATACACTTTAAAACAAATAAATAAGTTATAGAATTGGTCCTGGCATTTTTTTTAAATTTTACAAATGTACACAGATTTAATCAATGTAAATAAATAGGTGTTAATTTTTTTTTGCAATGCAAAGTAAAAACTAAATTCAAGTTTTTGAACGTGTTTAAAAGTTTTCATTCGTTTCTACATTAATACTGGCGGCACTTTTTGCTAAGAATTGTAATAAAGGAAAAATAAGTAATATAGATTTGCTAATGACGTAGCGGATCTATGATCAAGACATCTTGTATTTGAGACGTGCGCATAGTCATCGGAGTCGATTTCCGGTGCGTATGTTTTTAAATACGAATTTTTATTGAAAATAATTTTTATTTGTTTTTCACTATACGCATGTGACTATGTACAATATCCTGATTTGGCCGAAAAATAACAATACGATTAGAGTGAAGGGTCTCGTTCTGCTCTTGAGAAGCTGCCGTATCTTTATGAGGAATTGAATGTCCATTTGGGACGTCGACTAGGGATCCCAATCTTTTAATGGAATTGATGATTAAACCATTATCCAATGTAAATTATTCCAAGTCGAAGATTTTCTGCTGCGTTAGATATCATCGATGTAAAAATTTTAACTCATTTACAGAAGTATTGTATTAAAAACTATTTGATTGCTTGTTATTAGTACTGGAGCGTACATACAAAGGTAAAATTTAAAGTAAATAAAGTAATGTATTTGCATAATTTATAAATAATATATTTACTTTTGTTTATTATATACCCGTAGTTCATCGCATATGAGTGACCTAATCAGTTAAATATATTTATAAGGAAAGTTTATGTATGTGTTCATCAAATTAATAGGTCGGTAATTAATTTAAAAAAAATTAATTAATTGCGCACATTTTCTCGATGTATTTTAGGAAGTAAATTTATGGTGTAATAATTTAAGATGAAATGAGATGTTATTTGCACACGTTTTTAGTTTTTTTATTTACCATTTTTACAATATAACTGTTAAAAAAAAAGAAACATGTGCAAATAATGTTGAAGTTTCGTGACGTTTCGTTGCTGCTTCATTTGTATATCTACACCAAAATCACGGTAAAGTGATATTAGGAAGAAATTAAATATCTCCTAATAATAAAAAATATCTTCTAATATAAAAATATCTTCTAATCTAACATAAAAATATTATTTTTATGTACCTGACGTTCATGACGTCTTAAATGTGATTTTAAAAACATAAGCTATTTCAAACTAGAAGTCTTAAAATATTTTCGATATTATTCTGGTTTTAATTCGAATTTTCAAACCTTTGGATTTTTGAGTATAAAATGAATAATGAAGTAAATTGTAGATTTATCGAACTGTAAAAAATATATACTAAAATACTTATATAAATTAAATACACACAAATACACACACATACACACATATATATATATATATATATATATATATATACATATGTATATGTATATGTATATATATATATATATATATATATATATATATATATATATATATACATATATACCTTAGGTTGGCTAGTAACTTTTTAGCCACAACTTCTGGACTTTTCTAAACAAAATGTCGAAACTTCTAGGAGGTTTAATATAATGAATAGATAGAACAAAGTGCAGTCATTTGATAACAGTCATTGCCGAAGCTGAATTATATTAAAATAATGGATTTAACCAATATCAATTACGGATTCTATCATTTTACAAATTTCGCCTGGGTCACGATGCAAAGATTGTCACAAATAATACATGTCATGCTATCGGTGAGTCCACGGTATCTTACGCGACGGCCAAGATTTGGTTCAGAAAATTCAAGAATGTGAATTACGGTCATGAGGACGAACCCCGTACCGGACATCCTGTTTAATTGGACGTTTAAGGATTACGACGCCTAATTGAGGAGGATCCCAACTCGTTAATTGGCAGATGAGGTATACTACAGTGATGGCACCATAGAAACATATTAGCACGAATTGGGTAAAGTACAACAGTTATTGACATTGAAACGTAACTTCGACTGACTAAATCAGTCATGACTGGCGATGAGGAGTGGGTTAGATACGTTAACCGTACACACAAACGTCAGTGTCCGAGTGTCGGAGAAACCGAAGTTTCAATATCCAAACCTGAAACAAGTGCCAAAAAGGTGAAGCTCAGCTTCTGATGGCGTATCAAGGGCATTCTTAATTCAAATATATCTTCAATTTACAGAGACATCCTTGTTATCATAATTTATTGCAGAATATTCTTTACTTGAATAAATTGAAATTTTTTGCGTTGCACTTATTACTTTCATCTTACTATTACTGAAATTCATATTCCGGTATGAACACCAATTAGTTAGTTTTAACCACATTATATTATTGATAATGCGGTTAAAACTGCACATCGTCTTCTATTTTCCGATGATATGAAGGTTGTCTCAGGTATCAGAATTATAGCAGATTGCAAGTTGCTGGCTGCAGCTGTTCTCGAGTAGAGCGTTACGAGTATTCTGGGGTTCTATTTACGCATTTGCTCTGTAATGCGCTACAATCGAGCGCGCACTCTTCTCAAATATGAAAAAAAAAACAAATGAAGGGAACCCCTTTGCCGACATTTGAAAGCAGTTGATCTAAGAGTTCAATTCGATTCGCGCCTGACTTGTCGTGGCTATATGAAGGATGTAGCAAAAAATTCATTTAAAAAACTTATTTTTGTGTTGCGTCATGCTAAGTACTTTCAATGTGTTTTGCTAAATTAACCCATTAAATCCGACTTTAATACGACGTAAGTTAGAAGTTGGCTCTATCATTTGAAGTCACCACGAAACTAAATATAGCCTGATGACTTAATGTCTCCAAAAAACCTTCTTTCAATATTTGACGACCTCGTTACTTCCTTTTCTTTTTCACTCCAATTTTCTTTTTCGTATATTCGGTTTCTATACGTTACAGCACAGAGGAGAAGTATCTTTAAGGAAAATTTTCAATTATTAATGGACAGATTTTATAGTCTTATTTATTGAAGAAAACTCTCGCTCTTCGTCGTGACAGTTCAGTTACTCTGGAACACTTGCACTGGCGTAGTCATCTCCTTTTTTCTGTATCGACACCTGGAAACAAGTTATGTGTCTGGTCAAGGTTGCACAATGTTATGATGTATTTGTGATAAGGGAATGTGTATCACTGTCATGTATTGTACTCTTACTGAATTCAATTAATTGTCATGTTACTATTATTGGAAGGCAAAGGTATTAAGACTGCAAGGTTTCCCTAACTGTAAGAAATAAATGATAAAAAAATATATGCTTAAGGTAAACGTTCAGAGTAAAATTGCTGAATAAGTTGTATTTGACTTTTTTCTTTGTTATTCCGTTCTGAGTAAAACCCTACGTTTAAAATTTTGGTCAATGTCAGAACACACAGGAAGAAACAATAATAATACATGTCGGAAAAATGTATGGTACTAATTCTTTTTTCTGTACCGCTCTCTCCCATTTTTTGTTAATTTCTGAATTGTTCTGAGTCGTAAATGGGGAAAATGTTCATTAATTTACTATAATTTCGTAAAAAGTTCATATTTTTCATGATATTAATATGTGATTTGACTGTATCACCGTTCCTCCGTTGTTCTCTTTTTCCAACGGAAAAATAAATTTTTGGTAAAAGACCTTATTTCTAAGGAAATATCACAGGCATGAAAACAAGACCTTTTGAATTTCGTAACATAAATTTTTTTTATTTACATTACCAATGTCTAGCTTAATATTTTTATATGCTCGCATGTTAAATAAGCGCAAAATTCTCTAGATATTATTCCTGCCGAACCGTTTTTACATCCTCGAATAAACTGAATTAGTCATTTTTTTTATATCCCGCATAAAAGACGAGAAACAAAAATATAATTCCCACGAATGACAGCTAAATGTTCGTGTTCCAATTATGTTCATGTAGAGTTTGAACCCATCGTGCAAGAAAACCAAGGTTTGGACGAAAAATTTGCAAGAGACGTTTTTTAAGGCGGAAATCATTCTGACCAAATCATCTATTTCCAGAGTCTACAATTTTGCTATGAATTTTTGATTCGATATGACTAAAGTGCTAGGTCAGACGCCAAAGACTGTAGGTGTTGATCTGCAGCTTCACATTTGCATACAGAATGTTGGAATATTTTAGGGAGGACACGTCTGCTATTATAATATTTTCAATAAATTTTTTTTAAATATCTAAATAATGTTATGGTATTGGTGTTAAAAAAATAAAAAAAAAAAAGCTGTTTTTAAAGAGAGAATAAATTAATTATTATATTTCTGTAATTTAAATACTTCCACACAATCAAATTTCAACCGCAGGTATGTTTAAAATGCATCTGGGTAAAGTTCAAAAACTTTATATTGTCTGATGCACGTTTCAATTTAATTCTGAGGCTCAAATAGAAACTCTCGCCGACAGCTTCGTAACTCCCTACTTTTCTCAACGCCAAGAACAGAGTTAAGTTTTTAAGCATAACAACAGATTTAAATATTCAATTTATTTATTCCAACTTACTCAGCAAATTTATTAAAATTTGGTATTGAATCAACTTAATGTGAAGTATATTTATCTTATTTCAGTAAATTCTATTTACGTTTATAAAGTACGCATATGAACTTATCTACCAAAGCTTAATATGAAAATAATAGTGTCAGTCACAAAAGCTTGCTGAGTAAATAAAAATAGAAATGGTTTTCCTTTTAATTAGACTTAATTATATAATGATGTGTCCATACTGTTGAATACTTTAGAACTACTAAATTAATATAATTTTGTCACTCGCAACAGTGTACTACATTTGGAAGTTTGGAAAACGAAGTCACTATTTGAAGAAACTTTTGATTGTCAATGCCATTCTTCAAATATTTGATAAATCAAAGAAATAAAATAACTTTACTAGTGACAAGAAATATATAATAACATATAATGATTTTCTACATTTATGCAAGAACTGCCATTTAAATATTTTTTCTCCCAAACCCAAATTTCTCTAAGCATTTACCGCTAATAGAAATTCTAACATCCTGTAGCAAATAAATATATGGCGCTGTAGCAAATAAATATACTTTATTATTCTGTTTCTAACTCCTTTAAACCCAATAGTATTTAATAGGATATCTATTTTTTTCATTAGTACTGAAAAATTAGAGAAACGTTGCAAAGATCTCTACTAGGATGAGGCGAATAAAAAAAGAAATGGAAGTATCACGAAGAATAATTGGAAACACATTTGCTTGAGAATCCTCTCAAGGACGAAAAGCGAACGAAGCAACATACAATATGCTCAACAATGGATGAAGGTATAATCTTCTATGACATAAACAAACATTGTTTCCGAAATTCAAAGAAGATAATTTCAATATTTCTTAAATTCCTCATCCAATTTGAATATTTCATAAATTTTAATATTTCTGAAATTTGACATTGTATATTAAAGAGTCAATTCGAAATTCACCCCAGGTTAAGTTAGCATTAGCGAGAAAAGATAATCTGATGTTCTCTTACTACAATAGAAATACTATTACATATTTTAGGAGAAGAAGTAGAAATATTCTCTTTGACTACCAGTTTAGATAGCACATTTTCAGAAGTCAAGTAGTATATAGATAGACCCTCTGAGTTGTACTTAAAAGTTTCACTACAAATATAAAATATAAATTATACAATATGAAAACATCGTGAACTGAGATATATATATAATGTAGATTTGACCGTTCTACATTGAATTAATCCTTATATACCCTACGCTGTTGCTAAGCCGTACACCTAAAATCAATTAAACAATTCAATTGTTGAGTTGACAGGAATAGTTTTAATTGGTTTATAATTTCAAACACCATGAATGTAATTTCAAACATGCCGCACTACTTTGCTACCGGTGCCGACAAAAACAGTAACCGCGTGCCGTCGGGGTCGCCTTTGTCGCTTAACATAAATATTGCAATGAAAATAATATTTAATTTGTTAGAATATAATTTTTTTCTTGGTTTTATTGTTTATTGGATTATTTTAGAGTATTTATCATAACTAGTACTGACTGGGTTTTCATATAAATCCATATGTTAAATATGCATAAATATATGTATATGTACATATTTGTATGTATATATATATATATATATATATATGTATATATATATATATATATACACATATGTATATATATATATGTATATATACATATATATATATATATATATATATATACATATGTATATATGTGTGTGTGTGTGTGTGTGTGTGTGTTTGTCTGCGTGCGTGCGTGCATGCCAGCACGCATGCTTAACGCAATTCATCAATTTCAATACCATATCCGCTTTACTTTATTATTGACTTACAGCGTTTTGTTTCTTGAGTGACGCAGTTTATGTATACGTACATGCATTTTATCAAAAGGGTTGCTTTTGTCTATTGAATTGGTAAAGTAGGAGATAAATGACCATTTCCGTCGCTCCCTAATCTCTTAATGATTTTTAGGGCTCCCTAGTAAAACAAATACTTCTCATAATTTCATCATGTCCGTCCGTACATCTCACATTTTCTACAGACCGCCAGATTTTAAAATACAGGTGTCCAGTGGCAGATTTCAATGTTTGAAAAATTGTAAAAAAAAACTACACCTCTAATATAAAGTAGGTTTATTTTAACTTAATAACAACAAATGCGGATTTCATTTTTTAAAAACCACGTTTTCCAAATGGCGGCCATCGAGTCTGACACACTCTTCGAGTCTAGCACGCATGTTTTCAAAAACGCGTTTGCAGAGCGACTGGGGTATCCTACTGACTTCGGCTCGAATATTTTCTTTAAGTTGTGTCACAGTGCTCGGATTTGTTTTGTAAACAACGGATTTTAAGTATCCCCATTAGAAAAACTTCACATGGGCTTAAATCGGGTGACCTAGGTGGCCACGGTAAGTTACCGTTTCGGGATATGTTTTTTTCTGGAAATAATTGCCGCACTGCATTCATGGACATATTAGTAGTGTGAACTGTAGCCTCGTCCTGCTGGAACCATGTGTTTTGGTTGAAGGATGGACTATTCTTTAGTTCTACTCTGAAAAAGTCATTTAACATCTGGGAATATCTCTCCGAATTCACAGTTACAGTTTGGCCACGTTGATTTTCAAAGAAATAAGGCCCTATGATTGCAGATGCAGACTGGCACACCAGACTGTTACTTTAGGCTTATGTAAAGGCTCTTGATGCATTTGTCTTGGGTTGTGGATATCCCAGTAACGAAAGTTCTGCTTATTCACATATCCTCCAATGTGAAAGTGAGCTTCGTCACTAAAGAATATGTTGCCCATCCGGGTAGCAGTTCGAAATCTCAACAACATCACCTCCGCGTAATTTTTTCTTAATTCAAAGTCAGAATCGTGTAAATCTTGAACAATCTGAATTTTATATGAATGGAATTTGAGCTTTTTTTGCATTATTACCTGTAAAGTTTATTTCGGAATTCCCAATATCGATGAACGTGTACACAGTGATAAACGGAGATTTTCAACGACAGAAACCATAACACGCTCGACATTTTCATCCGTGGCTACCAATGTTGTAGGTCCTGGCCTGGGCCTATTTAATGTTGATCCTGTAGCTCTGAACCTTGCTACCCATGACTGAATGAGGTTGATCGATGGTCCATCACGTAATCGACGAATACTGTAACGATTATTAAATCGACGGCGTGCTACAGACAGCGAAAATCCACTCGAAATGTACGCCTCGACGGCAAAAGCGCGGTGCTCTCCACTCCATTGTTCCATGGCTACTAAAACATCCGCACCGCTTGCGCTTCTAACGACGCCCCCCGCGCCCCTCTTATGTGTTGCGTTCAGAAACTATGTTCAAACTTTGAAATCTGCCACTGGACACTGTATTTAAAGTCCTTGTACATGTAAAACAATGCATGCACCGAAGCGAACGCGATATTATCGGATGTATTATAACAATCTTCTATTTATCATTTTTACATCCCGTTTGTGAAATTTAATTTTAAAATTATATTTAACGTATCCCTTTTGGCTTTGTAAAAATTAGTTGACAAAAATTTGGTTTCTAGTTTTGATTGAAACTTAATATTATTATGTAATATGTATATATAATGCGTAATATTATTTCGATTAATTAATATCAATAAGAAATGTAGCCAATAACGGAAACCTTAAGCAGATTTCCTAAGTATGTGCATGATTGTATATAGTGAAAATTTATAAGCATTTTATTTTAGGGACACAATGACGAATCCTTTTAACTGTACGGGACATATATTTAATACATTTACTCTAATAATGCATTTTGGCAATGAACTTTGAATAATCATTACGGTTAGCCTTTTTTCTACCACTTTTACCCATACGATTTCCAACAACTTTATTGAATCGAGTTTCCGTTTTATATGGGTACATATAAATCATTGTATGTGCATGAATACTAAATTTGTGCAAGAAATTTCTAAAAACTATCACGACTAAATCAATAGGGTTTGGAAATGTCATGAAGAAAGTTGGCAGAAAAGAATTGAAGTGGACATAAAATATAAAACTAATTTTACATAGAATAATGATATGTCTTTTCACGCAATTTGTGTGCAAATTAAATTTAATTTAATTTATTGTTTCAAGGTCAATTTGTCGCTCCATTGCATTCCTGCGCTCGTAAACAAATTTTCCATATTGAAATTGACGAGTATAATATACAAAAAAATTAAAGTAAACGAAGTTAAAGAAGTTAAAATCTAGTTAATTTGATTTTAAACAAAATTGCTGAAGTTTATTTGGTAATGGGTTACTAGAAGTTCTCATTGAGGGCATTAATTGTGGTCATCCAGTTAGCGTTTTCCCTTTGTTACATTGCAAATTAAGGAGGTTGTCGGGCCATTAAATCATAATACTTGTGTCATGCTTATCTACTTAGCGTAATTTTTCGTACATGACAGGTATTGAAAATAATTTTTGTGAGGCCACAAATTTGCATATGTTTTATAGATATGATTTTATGTCGCACAGATTTAAGGTATCGAATAAAAACATAATAATAATAAATTGTATAGCAATCACTAGAAAAATCATAGAATACGTAGTATCAGTTAATATGATAAGTTAAACTTGACTCATGATATGATCGGCTTGAGAATTTAGATAAGATTTTGTTTGAATATGTTGACGATTTTAAAGACACTTGAGACAATGCGATCTTTTATTTCACATTTGATATTATATTTCTTCTCATTTTGGTGATCTCAAATAAACGATTAACTTTCACTCGATTAAATGACTAATCGTTTAAATGAGGCTACCAAATAAGGTTCAGATATATTATTAGATCCAAACACTTAACAGTTAGAGTATATGTTGAGAAAGTTTAATCAAAACCTTGCACTAGACACATTTTATGGGCGTGCGACACCTTTTTTTCTAATACTTTCCATTAATAAGCGGAGTTCGTTGGACTTCACCTTCCCGTTATGTGACTAAGATTGTATTTGATACAATATGGCCAATTGTGTATTTCTGTTGAATATTTTGTTGGTAAGTTGAATTTACATTATTTTTATGTATTATTGTTAAAATGTAACTTAACAGTCATCACATAAATTTGTTAAATATTGTAAAGGAGTATTCCTCCTCTTTTAAAACAGCATTGGCTAATCGGACCGTTGTATTTACATTTCTTCGAATTGCCATAGAATATTTGTTGGTTAGAAAGAAAAATAAAACTGTTTTATTACATTTCTCCGACCACCACAGTGATTTAATTTCCTTGAAAACAATAAACCTGGAATAATTTTATATTATAATATCACAGAAAGAAGTGTAGGTTAACCAGCTCTGTATATTCATGCAATTGTCAATCAGTTTCATTGCTTACGAATGTGTAACTTGTGTGGAATAAATAGCTACGCTATGCGCGCAGAACAAAATGATATATCAACAACGTCTAAACACCAGTTATCAAAAACTTTAGCTAAATAATTAAATTATTATAACCTAGACACGATTAGATAACTTGAGACTGGCTGAACAATTGAGATCTCCGATGTACCACTAGAAAAAATAATCGGCTCAGATTATAAATGTGTTGTTTTGTGACTTATAAGCATATAAACTTGCAAGGAAACGAAAAAAATGATTGTTTTTTAAGCCCTAAATACATTAAAAGGTAAATTATTTTTCTTAGATGTTTTTATCCCACCTGTTTCCCTGAGCATAGCGTGACAATCTTACCACACAATATTGTTATTTCTATGAATGTGAAGAATTTTATTTGTCGTCCTATTTCCATATTAGATGAAAAAAAAGTGTAATGATGTTTTTCCCATCTAATGGATTTTTGAAGTGATAAATATTGTAAGGCGAAATTGTACAATTACTTATAAGATTCTTTGTAAATGGAAAAATATTGAATGATATATTGTAGTTAAAAATCTGGCAGTAGTAAGTAAATGTTTTTTTCATAACTTTACTTAAATTATATGATATATTTCTATTCTCGGCATGTACATCATGTCTTCCAAAGAGATTTATTACTCTTATAAATCTATACCGACGTAAAATACTGTTAAGTGGATAAATATATTCTGAATACATAAATGTAGCCATGACCATTTGTATATATCAGAGTTGATCTAGTAACTAACTATTTTAATATAAAGTACGTATATTCGTACATTACATTAGTCAAAAAAGTATCCTACATAGTTTACAACTTTTTATTGTTGGCTTAAATTTAATCGACTTAGTAATATTTAGATAAATATAATGCTTTTTCAACTTGTTTTCTCAATCGTTCCGAGAGATACGATAATAATATATGGATTTTAATAAACTTTAAAGAGCTATGGCGTCAAATATTTTAGTTTTCTATTGGTTGAACAAAAACATAACTTGACAATGTAAATTAATTTTTGTATATGATTTCTTTCTAATTTACACATCACTTATTACAAATAAAAGATTTTTTTGATATTTGCCATTATTTCCCCAACAAATAAAAATTTTATTCTAATAATTTTTACGTCTCTTTAAGTTACATGATTATTCATAAAACCCGTCTTAGGATATTGTATACAGAGGGAAAATACTAATTTAAAGTAAGGCAGAAAATAAAACACAGACTTACTAAGTTGAGCCCACGAGCGACTTCAGATATCTATTACGCATTCATTTAATTTCCGGAAAGATTATTCGATTCGTTTAGACAATATCCGCTACAGTGTTCGAGGATTATTATTATTGAAACGAATTTGACTTTAGGTTTATTTTATTGAATTGACATCTTACTGAATTATTTATTATTGTTGAAGTAATTTACTTATTTATTAAAATACAATTCTTCGAAAAAACAGTTATAAACTAATGCAACTGCGGTTTGTCTGAAATATTTTATTTTGATAATTCAATAACATATTATTAAAGAACCCACTTATTATGAATTAGAAAATGGCAAGCAGTGAGTTAATTCTCTCGGCGACATATTTCTATAAAATTTTAATATAAAAGGAAATTAATCACAATCATTTTAAGTCGTAACTACTGAGTAATTACGAATTTAAAGTATTCGAATTTTAATGTCACAAACAATATTACTCTTTTATCGTTGCGACCCACCGCGGGGACCCGGATTCGATTCCCGGCCGTTCGTCGAACGGGGCCATAACACCAGTCTAGTGGCATGGTTGGCTGTAAGAAATTGGTGTTTTAGCAATAAGTCCTCCATATGTATAAATTAGATACATTAAAGAAGATAAATAAACAAATATTACTGTTGTGAACATGGATGAAGACTCTATGCTACTACTGCTATAATCTATGCTACTACTGCTAGAATCATAAATATCCATCTTCGTAATGTCCAGAGTTCGCGTCTTGAAAAAGCAACTACCATTTTTGACAACTTTTTATAAAAGCGAATTAGTCTTGTTGAAATACACTACTTAAAAATGGTGTTCCCCTCCTCTTTTTTCCATTTTTGTTGACTGTCTTACTGCCATTTATGATGAGTTTTAAATGTACTCTCACTACAATGTAAATGAAATTTCTTCGTGCATTAGTGTACTGAATGTATGATTTTAGCTTATCAGTCAAGAAACTAGTAAACGCACAAGCCATCTTTATCGGTAGTCAGAAATTATTGTTGAAAGTACGTATAGTTGATTTATTACCATTATATTGTTAATTTATTACATGACCATAGCTGTTCATTGAAGATTCCTTATTAAACCTTTCACTTTAAGTGTAAAATACTTAGCCTCTTGGTTGACAATAATCCTATGTGGCATCCTCAAATAAATGGTGTTAGTCGTAGGATTTCCTTAAAAAGACTGTCCCGAACAGCTTCAAAATTTTCTTCCATTTCAAAACGAAGTAGTTTTCTTCTACCTATCCTTGATTATGATATGTACCTAAATAATACCAGTACACGTTCATACCTCCCTAGATATCAATGGGTGCCAATCCACGGCCTCGAGTGGCGTTTGAAAAAGTCTAAACCTTTATTATATTTACTAATTGTATTGTGGATTCAACTCAATAAACATATATAAATTACGCCTTAATTACCTACATTTAAAGGGCGTCTAATACTGTCTTACCTATCGTAATCGGCAAATCGAAATTCGCCCATTCTTCTCCCTTGTCTAGCCTTTCTGACTTGTTTTTGTTTCAAGAATATGTTAATTACATTGAGATGTTAGAAGTATCAATTAATATAGTAAAGTAATATAGTGAAGAAAATATATATCATGTACACCAAATTAATCTCAATCAATTTTTCTTTCAATTACGACAGTTTCAATGGTAGGGAAAAAATTCATCCATAATTTTATAGCGTTTCAATTTATAAATAAATTTGAGGTATGTGATAAAAATTGTGCTCTTAAGAAAATAACTCCATAAGGAAATATTTCTTAGCATTTCTATACCATTGACAAGTTCATAAATTATAAAGGAATACTCTATGTAAAGATTTCATATCATTTTGGATTTGAATTATTTAAGTAACATTAAATTTATATGTCCCTATACGTATTTGAATGAATAGATCAACTTCATAGTGGGCTGCTTTAAACGATAGGGTAAATTTTAAGTGTAATTATATATTAAATAAAGTTAAAGTTTCAACGTTATCCTGAATGTCGAATTTTCTTCTACATTTTGTACTTTAGATCTCAATCTGATTTCGACTTTAATTTCGGTACTTATAAAGCTACAATAAACTCGTTTTTCTATTTTTTTTAAATTTGTATCTTGTTTTTTAACCTGAAATATTTATTTTTAAAAATACACATTAGTCAAAATTTACATCAGGTCAAAGAATTTAGTCAAAAAATTACTGTTTTCAGTTGTCACATAGTCTTTTTAAAGAAATTGCAAATATATGTTTTTTTTTACGAAAAGCTACCAAAATCTTTAAGTACTTGGGCAGCTACATATAAAGATGGCTATCTTTATAACTACGTCATAGGTCCATAGAATACTGTGAACTTATGAAGACGGTAATGAGCTGAAAACCTGAAATGTGATTAAAGGAGAAATATTATTATCCCCGCGTCTTGAATACATGCCATATTGAAGAATTATCACATCAAGTAAATTTAACATTTGTCGTTGCAACTTTGATGAATGGAATTTTTTTTCATTGATTAATTTCGAGATATCCATAGATATATATCTTCATGCACAAATACTTTATAGTTGCTTTACTGCTTTGATTTTCAAATGAAATGCTTATTTTATTGCGTCATATCTTATTAATAGTGTTTTGAATCTTTTCAATAAATATTTTAATAAAAATTACATAAGATTTTCTCTTTTTACAATTGTCCACTTTGCAAATAAACGTAAGCATAGTGAGCAGCACTCTGTCAGTTGTTACAAACATATTTGATGTTAATTTATTTACCAAAATTCAACATTAAGCAGTCTGAGGGCAAAGATGAAAAAAAATCGGTCTATTATCTACGGTATGAAAAATGTTTGGTAACATTTGAGTTCATTAAAAATTATTCTTATCAAGTGCGCTTTAGTTTGAATGTGTGGGCTCAAATTACTCGAAATAAACTAATTTAACTTATTTTTGACCTTACTTAATAAGGACGAAGTAATTTGGTGACGAAAGTCAACATGCATCAGTAGGTTAATAGAGATTTGTTGGAGAAAGTACCGATTGCGTACGTAAGAAACATTTATTTCAACATGACAATGCTCCAACGTATAATGCAACATCCGTACTTAACTTTTTGGGCAACGAATATGGTAACAGGTGGATAGACATTAGCTCTGTCATAGCGTGCGAGTCTGCCAGGTCTCATCCAAGTCGACAATTATTTGTGAGCTATGTAACACACTACGCAAATTTACGATGATTGAAAAAACAGAGTAATTTCGGCATTAATATAGTATAAAAGAAACTTAAGTATATTATAAAGACTAAATAATTATAAGCTATTATGTTATCGCACTTAAACAAACGGGTTCCACTCTGAACAGTTATAAATATTGGTTTAATAAAAATAATAGTTAATAATGTTAGATAGCACTTTACGAGTGCGTATCAATTAATTTTTTTTTAAATATTACTGAAAGCAATAGCTAATTAAAATTTCGTAAATAAAGCAAAACGTTAAATTTATACACTCAGTATACACAAACGTGTATGTAGATACTAAATAAATAAGCTGAGTTTGAAGGTAATCAATTATTCGCGGTAGACTGAGTAAAATATACATTATTAAAATTCTTCATTCACATTACTAAAATTCTTTATTTACATATTGACGGTCCTTAGCTCGTTAAAATATGAAGGGTAAGTTGGAAACCTTTTTCATAAGGAACATTTACAAAACTGTAAGTGAGCAGATTATGTGCTTACTCGTACTATGGCCAATGTGCTTACTCGTACTTCACTCAATATCAGTGAGTCATTAAGCTATACCGGTTTTCTACGAATAAAATGTCTATTTTAATGCATTCATATTAATAATAAAAACAATGGTAAACAAAATTTATATACAATAAGAGATCATCTCCTGAGTTAGTCATTTAATATTTCGACAAAATGATTCTAAATAAATATTTATTATATTTTGTGGATAAAATTAATAATTACAACTATTTTTTTAACAATAATATAAATTTGCTTCAACCGGAAACTTTATTTTACTAATTACATTAATCAGGTTTAACCGTACATAATCGCAACCATATCGACTGGCGAAAAAGTGAAATGCATCTAACATGCTGCTACGTATTTCGAATGCTATGTATGCAAACTAAATCATGGCATTCATGTATAGCTGAAAAGTAAAATGAATTGTTTACATACATCACATTCATTTTATTATGTTACTAGCGGTAATTTGCGACTTCGTTCGAAAATTTCTGTCCAGAATTCGATTATTACTATTAGAAAAGCTTAGGATGCTTTTTAACAAAGCATTCCTTAACATTGTTATTCATGAAACTAATCCCGATGATTGGATAATTACAAAATTATTAAGTTTTCCTTTAATAATTTTTTTGTTTGATAATTTCATTTAACCTAATGCTTGATGGTTCAGAACACTTCTTTGTTTGTCTACATTGTAACAAATGAATTTACTCCATAAACATATGTGTTGCGAAATAGTTAAGGAACGACAAATAAAAAAAAACTGTGCCGCTTATTAGGGAGCACCGATTTTTTTTAATTAATGATTTATATGGATTTTTCTTAAGGAAGTACTGCAGTTTTTTTCCAGCATTCCTTCATATACATATTCCTAACCTATAAAATAACGTTTATCATAATATTGATATTAAATATTATAAAAATTCGTTATGTACAAAACTTGAAATTGTGATTACATCTTTTTTCTAAATCTGTATATTATCTAATCATGCAAGTTGAACTTTTGTATATTAGATGGGTAATAAATTTAAAAAAGAAGGCAATTAAGTCAAAGGCATTTTTACCATCGAAATTCGGTGATGCTTTTTATTCCATGAGTAAAGAATATTTTTATTTCGGATAAGATTAAAAAAAGTTGATTTCATTCGATATGGGTAAACTTTGCCGGTCTTACTGCTGGCATAAGTTAACGTTATATGACTTATATATTTTACTATTTTTACGAACAAAAATATTGCATAGTACACAATTTATTTTTTTCACATAATTATGGAGAAATAAATTGAAGTCGTTCTATTTTAATTTTTTAATGCGCTGTTAAAATTGTTCCGGTAAATAAAATAGCCCGGTAGATATATATCGGTGTATTTTTTCTAACGATGTGTTTTCATAGGGATGATTCTCCTCATCGCTTTGATTGTAAAATGTATTTGGTGAACGTGAAAAAAAATTTAATCGTTTCCGGGATGACCTTCTTATTTTCATAAAATCTCTTTTGAAATATGTCACTTTAATACAATTATTATATAAAAATTCAATGTCATTAATGACATGAACTAACAATCGCGTAGGGTTGACATGACATTCATCACAAACAGATTTGCACACCCATACATGCACGCAAGCGCGCATACGCATTCACACACACATGTATGTTATATGCGCTCACTGACATTTCATAATAGGGAAGAGACGTGAAATATTCTTACAATCATATAACACTTTTGACTGACTTGAATAATCCATTACCTGTGTAAATAAACAAGCATCCTTGGCGAGCAATCTACATATTTTTTGTAAACATTCGTGGCCTGCCTCTTCCGGGACTTCATTATGCACCATGAAGCTTTGCCGAGGGAAGCATATTCCTTATTTTGCCTACAATCTTACCTCCAAAGTACAAGTTGAAAATTTGACACTTTTATTTGTTTCAATAATTTCAAGATTCTGTTTGAAGATTTTTATCTCTTTTGTATTTCCTGAGTTCTTTCAAGTACGAGTTTTAGTTTTTTTAGAAGAACGTTAATTGTTTTGTTCATGGATATATGTGTAGAAATTAAATTTCAAATAATTGCAGTGACCTATAAACATTTCCCAGCTTCTAAACCTCAACTTCCATCACGACGTTATAGGAGACCGGCAAAAATGGCCCAGACGTTACAGAGATAAAACCTAATTTTTAAAAAAGCTGAAAAGATGATTATTCTAAAATATGAATTCTAAAAACCAAATAATCTTCATTAATGCACATATATTATATTTTTAAAACATAAAGAATATTTATTTAGAAATAAAATAACAAAAAAAATTGGCTAAATTAATTAAAAATAAACTAATAACAAACATTGACAATGGTTCTATTGTTGTAAAAATGAATGGCTTTTTATTTCTTATCGAGGTTTACATAACTTTTTTCGACGAGGCTGTAAGTATCATGGCTTAATATGGTACACGTGTCAATGGAGGATATAATGAGACACAATCTGCACTTTGTCTTGTTTCGCTAATTCAAAGAATTCCGTAGAAATTACATTTATATTTATTATGAAAAATATCTTATTATAATGATAAAAATATCTTTTGTCTGATTGGCGATTTTGATAAAACTTTTAAGGAGCTTATTTTTAAATTTATCTATATAAGAGTGTAATTAGTTGTCCACGTCCATACAAAACATTAACAAAATTAAATTTTGTACAAAATTATATTTTAGTAATATAATGATAATTTTATCGCCAAGATTGCCCAATTTGAATCGATTTCGACCATCGACCATCGACCAATATAAATTTCATATTTTCATCAATATAAAAATTTACTTTTTGATAATAAAAGTATTGCCATATATATAATCACGTAAAACTAACTAATCACATTAATTTAACTAAATTATACGTATTGAAATTAAGAATACATATGTGATTAATAGCGAACTTATTTGCGGGCGCATATCCAAATGACAGAAAATATGAGTTATAGCTGCGAGGCAAATTAAATAAAAAAAAGAAAAGAAACGTTTTTGAAGAATTATGTAAAATTGTGTTGATTCACAAAACTGTAGACCATCTTTTTGATTATGGAGGGCTAGATGGTTATAGAATTTTTCAAAAAACTCTACACCTTTTGGCGAGCACAAAATGTAGTGAAAAGAGAAACAGAATTTGTTGAGGACCATCAAACTTCGTTTAGTAATTACTAAAGGCAAGCTTTTAAATGCATGCATATAATCACATATGACAATTTTATTACAAGGCCGCTCAATCATCTGTAATAACCTGAATGCTGACATCAGTAAAATCACGTCCCTAAACATTTTCAAAAAATAAGTGAAAAAGTTCTGTTCCGACACATTTTCCTTTGTGCCTTTGTCTTTTCCTGTCTTTCCCATCCCAAATCATGTCAATAGTTCATATTACTTATACTTTTGTATTTTTTTTGGTTTAATTTACTATAAAGAAGTTTCGTTGTAGAATCTCTTACAGTCTAACGATTTTCAACACTAATTATTATGGCTGGCTGGAAGAGATTGCTCAGGTGGCAATAAGTCTGCCATATGTACTATGCATAAAAGATGATGGCCATCCTAAAAGAAACGGGCTCTCAAAATATAACTACATTTATATAGACGAACACTTTTGAAATCAGAATACTACAAAGTAATTCGAATGTAATAGAGTATTGATCGTAATTAGATTGCCAAACGATCTAGATTATTTTTGGGAACATGTTTCCATCAAAAGTCAATGATTTTGACAGTGGGTTGTCTTCACTACTAGTCTTAATGCAAAAAAATCGTTGGAAAAGGACTATAAATTGGCAAATTCTTTTCTTAAGTGGATTGAATGATAATTAATACGTATATACCCCATATGTATTCATTATAAATTTTAGGAAAATAATAAATCCTCAATTTGTAACCACTACGAAGTTACTGGATGAAAAATTCAGTAAAATATTCGTAATCTGCCATAAAGGCAATGCTCCAAGAAAATTATTGATTGGCTTCGAAGTACCACTTGTGTCATATTTTGCTGCATCCGAAAATTAATTTCGACTATATATTGTAAAATACTTATACTTCATCATTTTGACAACTTTAGTTCGCTTTGCTTGGAAATTTTTAATAAAGTCAATGATCAAAATGTTTTATTTATCGTTTATAAAATATTTTGCTGTTACGAAAGGATAAATGAACGACAAAATTTAATAATGGTTCATTCAGTCTCTGACTTACACTAGTCGAAAATATTAAGACGGGGGTTACCAAAATTATTTCCAGACAGAAATATGTCTACTAAATAGACAATCTACTATAAATTACAAAAATTACTGTTCTTGAACGTTTTCCTTTCAGTTACACATTTTTGATGTTTATACATATATTGAATTTTTTCAGATATTATCAATAGGGAAATAAAAACCTATCAGGTACAAGTAGAACTCACGCTGCGAAGATTCCATAGAGTACTTTTATTAAACTGTTTACAAATATTAATATTACTTTTCACCATGTCAGTGTGTTGCATGCTAAATTTTCCATAGAAATGTCTAAACTGAAATTACGAAACAGCATTTTATTTATATAATAAAGTGTACTTACCTACTTACTTTTTGAAAACAAAAACATTTTTTTTTCTTTCGTAACAGGTATATATTAAGCAAGCGGACAGATTTTCCTTTAAAAACAGGTGTATATTAAATAAGCTGTATTTCACTAATATATAAACACAGGTATCTAATACACAAAATATGAAATAAACGGTTTTTTGCCTTAACATATACTTCACAAACTATTGAAAAAGTAACACGAAATGAACAGCTCAGAACTCAGTCAATTTGAGATTTTAAAATTATGTAGATAAAATCTCATCCCTGTGCGACTGTTTGACCACATACTACTATGTTTTTGACATTGACTATGAAAGTTAATGATTTTTTTATTGTAGAACGTAAACAATGAAACTTTTGATGCATTTCTATATGTAATTTAATGTATTTGTAACACATAAATGAATTTTAGCTTTCTGCATTCTTTCACCATATAAACTTTGACTAAGTTAAATCTCATATTGCTCTGTTCGCGCAATATGCTTAAAAAGGGTTCAAAGTTTTCTCTTCATATATCAATATATATATTTATACTGAAATCCTTTCCTTAAGATAACACGAAATAAATTTCATGAGCAATAAAAACGTTACATACCGATATCTTTAAAACATTTTGATCATATAATGCCATCTGTAAACTTTTGTAGCGCATCCTAACTACTATATCCTATCTACTTTATTAAACTTCAACTGTGAGACCGTAATGGTATGGAAGAAGTTTCTGACTATACAATTAGCCTTAAGTTGCGAGCTTGAAAGGTCCGATACGTTACATTTTACTGGAGCTCATTCCCGACGTCGTTGGCCTAATCTGAGCATTACCATAACGCGCATATTTTAGAATGTGGAGGCCATATGAGTATCTAAAAGTAGTGACATTGGCTTTTCATGAAGTCGTTGGGCGTTAGAGGCGCGTCTGTGTGCCACACACCCTTTTAATATGTCGAGTCACGAGCATATTGAGCTAGCACTTGCAATGAATTTGACAAGCTCCCTATCACTTGTGTCGCTTATATTCGCGGTCTTTTTTATGCAGAAAATAACGTAATTAAAACCATTTCAAAACAAAATAGCGTCACAATTCCTACCCAAGAACCAAAAATAATTCACATGGCTTGCAAAAATCAAAATCAACTTTCTTGCTTTGAGTATACATCACGTTTTAAGTTTTTTATATTTGACCCTATTGGAATGATTCAAGAGATTAAAACCACATAAAACGTAAAAAAACTGTAATCTATGAATTGTTATATTTCTTTAAATGTTCACAAAGAGTCTTTAAAACAAAAAATTAATACAATTATAAAATTGAATTTTATAAAATTTCTTAGGTTCATATAAATTAATGGATTAAAACGTCGTTGGTGATCAACAAATAAAATTTGGCCTGATTCAAAAATTTCTGGAGTTTTGTATTATTTTTTTATTGCAAACCTGAATACCATATTTACTAATGAAGCACTAAATATATTTTACGACTACAAAAACCGAAGTTTTCATGAAAAGTCGGGGTTTCAGCTTGAATCTTCCGTTATCGCTGCTTGCATACCTTAATTTCACTTACCCCGGTAAGTAGTTTTCCGAAGAAAACAGAGGGAGGCAGATAAAATAATCTATATTTTATCTACCTCTCTTTAGTAGGGGTTAGTAGACCATCTTTAGTAGAAACAGTTTCTTCATTTTGCAAATTTTTGTCCGATATTTCATCGCTTGGCGAAAATAAATGATCAAAATAGATTATTTCTCAAGCCGCATTCATCCAGTGTAAACGTGACTTTAAGACGCCTCACGTCTGCTTACTGCTATACTTTATCACGAACCTGGGGCACGGATATGCGACATTTGTGAACGAGTGCGAAGACTGGTGGTCCTTGATAAGAACGTGACGAATTATTAAGTATTAGTTACAAGGACTGCAATGTTGGTAATTATATCGAGGATTATATTAAAAAAAAGGTTGATTTTTAGCAGGCATTAAATTAAATGTTCGCAGTATTTTTAGTTTTTTGCAAAGATATTAAATGGCTTAATAGTCGGAGCTATTGGGACGGTGTTTTTATTGATTATAGAGCTGTTTGGAATATTGCGGTTTATTTCTGTTATATCTTCTTATGTTTTGCGCAGCAGTTAATTTTTTTCCATGGATATATTCCTATATTTTGGAACATTTATTTAAATTTGTATATTTATTTTAATTAACATACTAATCTTTACACAAGCCGTTTAATTTTCACTGAATTGTTTTTCTTAGTATTACAGCTATATCCTCCTTTCTGCCAGGTCCTAAAAGTTATACTCGTGTTAAAGAATATGCATGGAAGAATTATTTATTTACGACAAAAAAAATTAAGTAGCTTTTGAAGCAAAAGAAACAGGAAATATATCAAACGTATTATAATAGATAACATGATTAGAAGCTATAGACTTAATCTAAACAATCACTTTGGCTTCAGGACAGTACTTTTCAAATTCAACGCAATTTTTACCGCAATGTCAACGTTCGTTTCACCGTTCTTCAGATTGTACACTACGAGAGTGTTATAAATAATATCCATATGCCGCGTAGCGTGGCTCCATAAACCACCGCGTCTCCATAATAATTCACCAAAGTGGCCATCATTACACGGAGTAGGCACTGAGGCGGGCGCTCGCGCCTTGTCGCCTCTCTCGATGAGGATCTATCGCCATTCAATGCTGAGTTATTAATCAAACGCGCCTTGACAAGATGCATTAGTGCGCTGCTTTGGCCCGTCTCGAATATCAATCCGATTCGACTGAAAATATTACATTGAATTTCTAGATACAAGAGTTTCGTGCTAGGTTAGATGGTATAATGATGGAGATGGGAGGTCGAAGGTTTCACGTGCATGGGATTTGGATGAAGATTGATGAGGCCTATTACAATCAATTTATTAGCAGAATAGATTTGGTTATTTAAAAGAATAAACAAATTTGTTTGATGATGACATTATTATTTCCGACAAACTATTTCTTTATCATTTTTATAAACTCTGTGGGTAGGTCTATGATAGAAGATATCATCGATTAATAGTTTTATTTTAATTTACTTCAAATATTCAACTGAGGAAAAGGTCCGTAATGACATCCTGATCAAAACGACTGTTCTTTTTAATCAGAATGTCATTACGGACCTAGATCTTCCGAACGATCAAATTTAATTTTTAATGTTTATTATATTTCCCATAAGTTGTAATAAAGTTATTCAAATAAAAAAAAATACTATTTTTATTTTACAATAAAAACGTGTTTATACATCGCCAGATAACGTAATAGTTAAGGAAACCTTCAGTTTTTAAATCATGGAAAATTTCTTAAATAATTAATTCATAGGTTCAGGTCTTTCACAGATAGCATCATAGCGAAAACGCTATCTGTTAATGAAAATTATGTATTTTTAAATACATATCGTGACTGAAATGGTTAAGACTTGTGATAGTCGTTACGTTACCTACGTATACCTAATGTTTATAAACTACCTTGAAAATGGATTTGATGACTTATCTAATTATGATTTCAATTGATAGCGTGTAGACTTACAAAATTAAATTATTTTGGATATCTATTCTCAAGTATTATATTTCCTGACCAAAGCTCGAAAAGCTTTTCTTAAATTACTTATTTTAATAATTTTATTTTACCTTGCTTAAACCCATTAAATTTTTCGCGCTTATATATTGGAAAAAAATTTTAATTACAAAATTTAAATTTGCGAAATCTTGGAACAGTGTTTAATTGAATTTCATGGGTAATTCAATTCATTACAATTTACTAAAAAAGATAAAGCAATTGGTAATGAAATTGATAATTGATAAAAAAAAATTTCAAATTTATATTGACATAATCTTATATTAAAGAATTTCGTTCAATGAAATTGATCTTTACTTCCTACAATAGATGACAAATAAAATACTCATAGCAGCTTATAATCGAAATCTATCTTTCTGCCGATTTTTTATGTATTCCTGAAAATGCGATAGTGTAATATTCAATTTATTTATTACATTAATAGGCAAAGTAGGTAAACTGCTGTATTGTTAGTTATTATATCGGTAACGTGTGACTGATTAGGTAGACGAGTTCTCGTGTGAAGTCAACGAATCAACGAATCTGCATGGCTTGTCTCCGGTCAGACGGATTGAAGAACTATAAAAGTCGGTGGGAAGCGAGAGATGCAGATGGTGGGGAACCGTTTGTGCTAATTATATTATACTTGTTAATTGTTATTGAATTACATTATATTTAATTTTATTTGTGTAGTATTAATAAGCAAAATATTTTGTGACTAATTTGAATTTTACGTTTAGTTATTACCCCAGATTCTAGAGACAAAGTTTAGATAACAGACCTATTAACATTTCTTTGCACTTTTATTTTACTATGAATACCAGAGAAAAAAATATGGCGGCATTATAAAAACGGTTTACGACGCGACGCACCGACACTTTAATCGACTTTATATAAGTATTATTTCGCATAAAAAAAATCGATTATACTTATATTGAAAGGTTTTTATTAGGTTTATTTTTTTTTTATTTTAATGGAAATATAGAAAATTTTGTTATCGAAAAATGAACTGTGTCTCCGTGATAAAGCCTAAATCAAAGAATATTACAGATTATTTTCGTGTTAAGTTGTCGAAAAGATTATAAAAGAAATCTTTCAACTAGCCGACACCTGTATAAAATTTTTGTTTTATTGTTTCCAAATCCATTTGAAAAATGCTTGTTTTTTTTTTAATTAAGTGATTGTTTCATTTAGAATACGTTTTAGAACTTTTCATTACTATTCTCTTTTAATCTAGAATAAAAGAATACAAATCAATTAAAGAACTTAATGTACAAAATGGCGGTAGCAAGATTTTTCTCCGTATTAAATTGTGACCTAATTTTTAATTTCTTATTTATATATTATAATTAAGTAGGAAAAAATAATCTCTTTAATTCTGAATAGAAAATTGTAATAAAAAAGTTAGATAAACATAAATTCGAGACGTAAATAATTGTTATGCCGGTGAAAAATTTTAATATGACAATCATATTTTTGAGGATAAATGTTGAAGCCAAACATATTTATTGAGGAATATACTAAGAAAAAAGTCCATAATAATGAATTTCGGTTTCTAATTGAAAATAAACTGGAAATATTTGGTGCATCTCACTGTTCCTAAAAGTTCAAGTAAAAATAATGTAAATTTTCACATGCGCAGACATTTTCTCTCAGTCTTGTTTATGGACCTAACAAAAACATAAATCTCTTCTGGGAAACAGGAGAAAAATAATTTGTAACTTTTCTTCGATCGACCTGTGAATACTGAGGGCATAAATATAAAATGGAATAAATCATAATACTGGTACGGAAATTTTAATGTCAGCAAGCATTATGTTAGCAAAGTTAAGCAAGCAAGTATTCTATTAGTTAAAGAGTAGGCCATAATAAATTAAAGTGAAAATGTTTTATATTTGTCTCCAAAACTTGAAGACTAGTAAAATCATTTTTTGAAAATATTGATTGCAATTATGAAGAGGTAATTGTTAAAAAATAAATTTAAAAGATAAACTGTTATTAACATTATGGCGAAAGTTACACAACTGGCGCATTTTAGTCGTCATTTAAAAAAATATATGAGCTTTTAAATAATTATCAATTAAATCATCACCTTCGAATATCCGGTAATGGTAGAAAAATCCACCATTTAATACAAAGAATAACATTATTATAGTATGTTAGGTCTGGTGTTGTCTTGTTGTTTACCACGTAATTTTTGTCTTAATTGTTGTTCATTATTGTTAGTAGTATCATAGACTGCCTCCTTGAAATATCCAAATAGAAAATGGTCCAATGGATTGAGGTCTGACAACGTCCTATCCATAGATTTGGGTAAGTTGCATTTAAGTGTTCAATTACTTGTCGCGAAAAGTGAGCCGGGGTACCATCGTGCTCTAGCCACATCATGTGGTATTTCATTCAACAGATTTCCAAGTTCATCTCTTAAAAACCGTAGATGACGAACTCCATTAATCCTCAGTGGGAGTTCAAATGGATCGATAATTTTGCCATCCACGATTCCAGCCCACAAATTGACTCCGAATTGATGTTGAAACCTATCTTGTCTTAATATGCGGGGATTCCAGCCCATCGCTGTTAATTTTGCATATTAAATACTCCCATTCTTTTAAAACATGAGTCATTGTTCTATAAGATTGAATTAAAATTAAACGGATCTTGCCTCCATCGACGCGGCATCTCCCGACAGAAATGTGTTCATCGTTGATAGTCAACTAGTCTTCAACTCGTTGTGCATGGTATGGGTACAAATTATTTCTTCTTAAAATGCAAAGTACTGTATTTCTTGCGGCATCAAAACGTCGAGAAATCCGCCGTATATTAGTAAACGGAGCTTCTTCCACTCGGACAGCAGCAATTGACGCTTATCGACATTTTTAGGCCTTTCTTCGGGCACTACATTTACAGGAATTCAACCCTCTAAATATGCATTATTTACACAAATAAAGACTCTGTGATCATGATAGCGTTCGCAATTAGGGCAGCGCTCGCGATACGTACGTACGCCTTGGCGAGCATTCTCATCACATAGCCCGTAAATGAAATACATTTCTGTATACTCACGAGCAGTGTAAATCTGAGGGTTTTGCAATGCAGTCAGTCAAAAAATATCCAAATTACAAGCACAAACAAGACAATAAAAAAGCAGAAATAGTAATAATACTTAATCATTTTTTTTCATGCACAGTAACAACATTTAAAAGAATTTAAAAAATCATATTTCTAAAATTATTAACCATAGGATAACAAAATTTATTGTTTTGCATGTATAATAACCCCCTCTATCTCCGACATGCCGTTGCTTCAGTTTTTACGGGACACCTGCATATACATATATTTATGTATATTTATATATATATATATATATATATATATATATGTATGTATATATATATATGTATATATATATATATATATATATATATATATATATACATATATATACATATATATATATATACATATATATATATATATATATATATATATACATATATATATATATATATATATATATACACACAAAAATAATTCTTACCTACCCAATACATAAATAAATTATTTATAAGTTTCAAAGAACATAAACAGCTTTACAGTATTTAAACATTTATATATATGTCAATAGTTGCCAATTCGATTCTGAGATTTTAATCTATAAACTTACGTTTTTACCTTTACATTAAATTTATTTTTAATTCTTAACAAAAAAATGTGACAGTATAAACCTTAATCATTTCTTGAAAGTGATATTTCACCAAATAGGTATGCCATTAGGTAGACTGCATAGTATTAATCAGCCACTCTGTGGGATAAATTACGGTTTATTTATATCCCGTGTGCGTAACGCTCCCTCGAAGTAAAAATTACTATTATAAGACAAAGATAATGAATAATATGTATCTAATTGCAATGAACAAGCATATTATTATCAATATATTCATAATATAAAATTGGTCTACAAGTTTAGTAGAGTTCGACATATTTGTTCTGGCTTCACAGGAAATATTACTAATTATTATCTGCATTCTCAGCAATATTTTTATTTCCTACTAAAAAAATTTGATACTGGTACTATAAAGCTACTGAATAATAATGAATAACTGAAACGTCTTTCTTAATTTTGAGTTTCTTTATTTAAACGCAGTACCCATTCAAAACAAAACTCTATTATGAGCGTTGTAAATAAGGTCAGAGAAAAAGTAATAATATATATTTAAAAATATACGATACACAAATACGCCTATTTAGTTGTTCAAATATACGTATTTGGAACTCTAGTCCAAATCTCTTTTATTTAGTCAACGCTATTCGATACATTATAAATTGAACCATAGTTAAAAAAATTGCAGAAATACGAAGGTTAAATTGAAAATTAAAAGTAAAATACTCCCATTACATTTTACTCAATATTATGTTGCATATTAAAATAGCGCTATTTCTCCTCGGCAAGATATTGCGAATGTGAAGAAATGTGAATGTGATAATAAAATAAAAAGTAAAATACTCTTTCCTTTTACTCAATATTATGTTGCATATTGAAATAGCGCTATTTCGTCTCGACAAGATATTGCGAATGTGATAATAAAATAAAAAGTAAGATACTCTTTACATTTTACTCAATATTATGTTGCATATTATAATAGCGTTATTTCGTTTCGTCGAGATATTTTAAAATCAATTTTATTCACATATTATGATACTCGAACTTTGACTGGATTTTTTTTTGAAGAAATGGTTTTTTAAATGAAATTAAGTCAGGTTTGCTTTTCTTAATTTGTTTAAGAAAATAAAATAACATATTTTCTCACCGATATTTATTTGTATTGAAAAAATTAACCCACACGTTTTTGGAATTTTTCATTGAAAACGACAACATTTACGTAAAGACTTTGCATGACAACCTGAACTATAGCCATCAGCTATATATAGAACTTTATATAGCTGAATGCGATATTTCCATGCCGCACCGCACAGTCTATTTAAGTCATTCAAGTTTAGCAGCTTGTAAATTTGATAAATTTACAAGCTGCTAAACTTGGATTTTATTTTTCACTTTAAATATATGAAGTTTGATAAACAAGAAAGGTTTTTAAATAAATTATCTTAATTATTATTCGTATTGCTATAGGCTCTATCACTCATAAACTTGAAACATTTCACACAATTTCTTTCACTTCTTTCTAGCTTATAATTGTTTTTGTTTATGTACATAGATTTTTTTATGCATCTCTAGGACTGGACTTTTCTTAGTTAATTTTTGTTGGAAATTTTTTTATTATCCACATATATTTTAATACCATTTTTTGTTACTTAAAAGTGATTCTCATTTGTAAACTATTAAAGAAGTAATTGGAGTTAGTCATTTTTCCACATATACTTGCACCGAGATTTGTTTTTGTTCGTATTGAATGGCAGAATCCTTTTTTGCCATTCTACTTCACTTCACTTTTATAATTTTATCATTTCACTCTATTATTGCACCACTAAATGTTAGAATGGATATTACAATTTAAAATAAAATCGAGAATAGATGATAATTTGAATTTTTTCACAATGTTTTCCCAAAATATTTAACTTCATTATTTAAAGAAGTAATTGGAGCTAGTCATATTTCCATATTTAAAAACTTTAAATGCAAGGATTTTTATGAATTTTACTTACATAAAAGATTAACACGAATTTTAGTTATGCTAAAGAAAGGACCTGGATAATTTGTTTTGTGTGATTGTACATTATTGGAGGCCGTTGAAGATATTGTGAGGTACACTCAGCAAGATGGAGATTGAGAATGGATTTTGGTATATTTTTCCCTTTTCTCTCTTTCAGTGCTTTTCCTGTTAGCAGAAGTCAAATTGGTTACGTTAGATTAGACTAAATACAAGTTAACATAAATTTGTAGATATAATAAAATATGATATTTTGGAATTCAGAATAAGTTTTCAATATTTATGGCATATTTAAATATAAATACATATATATATATATATGTATATATATATATATATATATATATATATATATATGTATATGTGTGCGTGTGTATGTATACATTTATACGCAGTCAATAAACTTTTATTAAAAGATCACCTCCAGAAACAAAACAACTTCATAGTATAAAAGAGTACAAGCAAATCTAAAACCATATATTATTGGCTCTATTTATGTCTCAACTTTTCTAAGTTTTTTTAAAAAACGGAACTCGAAAAACAATTTGACACGAGAAAAAGCCATAATCGTAAGTAAAGGCGGTCGCTCGTACAGCAAACATTTTACTGCAGCAACAAAGAAAATGACATTGCAATGGACTATATTCAAACTTATTGCCCTAAGCATAATGTAAGTAATTTGTTTGTCCGATAAAGGTCCAGTTAGTACAGCTGGCCAGTACTACGAAGTCATATAACATAGAGAAAATACGACTGTAAAAAGTTTGAACAAAACTTTTGTTTATATTTCTACACCTTGTGCATAGATCTTAAATATTATTTATTTTGAATACCACATCGACCACATCAATTATTTCAATTCACTGAGATGTTTAATTAGATAATTAATTTATTTCAATTTTAATGACGGGAAAGTTATAAACTATGTAAATAGATAACGTAGATATGAAGAACTGTTTCTTTACTTGCTCCATATCATTACGTTTCATATTTGTAATATAAAAGCGAGAAAAGTTTATTGTCGTCCTCGAAAAATTTTATTAAATTGTTTGTACAATCAAAGTAAATGTATGTTTATTGGATGAAACTAAAGAACATATTGGATATGGTCATACTGTATAACCGTATTATTTGCTAAAATTACATACAAACTATATATAAATAAATCAATTTCTGTTACTTTGTCTTTCTGTTGCTCACGGCACTGTATCATACGAGAAAGGTTTTGTTTTATTTAAATTACGAATTATTACATCTCTTTCTAAAATTACATATATCCGGATGGTTCATAAGAAAACTACTGCCAAGGTTTATTAAATGTACCTACCCTCAACATTAGAATAGACGTAGAGTAAAATAATTAACTAATTTGTTTTTATTTTATTATTAGGAAAATATTTATGGAAATTGAGGTGCATTTATATTTTAACAAAATTTATTGAAGTGTTGTTAAATTGTTACAGCCGACCAGCTGCGGTGGATTCCTGGGAACAAAATAAGATTATTATTATCAATAATCTTAATTCTTATCTTATCCCATTCTCAAGATACAATATTTCAAAATTAATGCAAGAAAAGGTAAAGGGTCAAGCAACGGTTGCCGAGCGACATTATCAAAGCTATTTACGACGCTACGCACCGAACACACTATATCGCCTCGAGTAGTTAGGGTTACGTGTGTTACTTCGCAGAAAGGAAAACAATAGATTATATCGGTAATTCAAGGTAATAATATATTGTCTCTTCATGATAATATGGTGGTATCATATAATAAATTATTTCTTAGTAATAAAGACCGAAATAAAAAAAAATATTAACCGAAAATAAATATTTTATGTATTTTTATATTTTATAATTTCCGGAGGAATTGTAAAATTCTCGGTTTACCAGTTACTCCATACCTGTATTTCTTAAAGCTTGCACCTATTAGCTTACTTCATTTGATACATTTGTATTTACTAGTATTACAAAACTTACGATGACTCGGTCTACCTTGAAACTTAATGGAAATTTATAGAATAATTGATTTTTTTCTCTGCTAGCTCTTTTGATGAAATTGTTTTATTATTAAAAATAGAAATTTTTGTTTAATTTTTATAGAAATTCCCAATGCCAATATTATAAAGTTTGATCATAATAAACGAAATCTCACTTTTCAAGTGAATAGGTTCATTCTATTTTGGTACGAGCTAACCCTAAGTAAAGAATAATAGTATATATCACAGTAGGTCATTGCTGATACTGATACCGCTGTTAGAGAGAAGGACAAATTCAATTCGGCTGACGTATTAGAAGATGCCTGCGTCGAAAACAATTCCCATTAGTAACTATCTCGCATGATCCTCCACTGATCCAGGGATCAGTCATTGGCAGAGATGCCAGTTCAAAAATTGACAAGAGTTATCTCGAATGATATACAGATATACACATGTAAATCTTTTGAAACATTAGGATTATATACCTACTGTAGTCATTTGAAAGATTTAGGTCCTATCATCTGAGATACGGTATATGTGTTGTGAAATATTTATTTCCTTTATAAAAAATATGTATTTTGGTTTTATGTTAAAGTAACTTTTACTGTGTTTAATTGAATTTTAGTGTGAATATTTCAAAAATTAAACTGGAAGAATTATTTGCAAAATAATTATTTACATTTAATATATTTGAATATCGATAATTTGATTTGAATTCAAAATAATATAAACTATCCACTCTTGTTTGTATAAGATCTACGCTTGTATTGAGCGATGTTTTAATTTTTAAACGTCAATAAACAGAACAATGATTCACTAAAGTATAACAGGTGTTTTTTTTATTTCTCCTTGTACTTTATCTTTTATTTCGTATAGAATTTTAATCCTCAAGGACTATTCTTGCACGTGTATATAGTCATTTATTTTTTTCCTAATGGTTGTAAAAGTGAAAAAAAATGTACATCACAAATAAATAAAAATTAAAAATCGGTAATTCGAAGAGAATTCTTAGAGAAAATTCGAAGAGAATTCTTTAATAAACTTATTTTAAACGTTGGGATCTAATAAAAGCAAAGAAAGTGCACCGTTTAGTTTTTACAAAGTACATTTTTAACGTAATATTTGAATTTTACGAAAAGGCGAGTTTCACCAAGCTTATGTACATATTACGTATGTACATATATATAGATGTATAAAGAAAATGTAACGCACAGTACGTTAGAGTTAATTAAATTTACATTCAATTCAAACATCAAATGGCGTGCAGTCGATTAGCAAACGAGCGGAGGAAGCTGACCGTTGTCGGTTCATTAGGTTGAAAGCCTTCCACCGTAAAGAGGCGGTTCGCAGGACCTTCGTCAGTCTATTCATCGACCTGCGCAACTACCTGCCGCCGGTCTTTCTTAATCTCACGGTCAGAATTTTTTTGCGAGTAAAACTTGAAGCGGAACCAATACGACACGAGTTTAACTGAAAACTCGCTTTAGTTTAGGTTTTGCTTTGGTCAAGAAGCCTTACATATAAAGTTTATGAAAACGTACGGGACGTTGAGCTTTACTATGTTACTATTCAAAACATAGCAAAAGCACTGAACTCCTGACTTTAACGCTCCTGACTTCAAAAAAGTGGTTCAATTATTTCATAAATGTAATTCTACTTACAAAATATCAGAATGCGTAATAGTTTGTTTTTAAATAATTTTATTAAAAAATTTAATAAAAACTCGAAATATGAAGGCATAATATGTACATAAGTCTTGCTGAAACTCGCCTTTTCTTAAAATACAAATATTATGCATACATACAAACATTTTCACAAACCTTTGCTTTTCGATTCTAAAGATGGACTAAAAACTTTTGTATCATGTCCGCTAGTCCAGATGTCATGAAAATCTGTCTTTGGGAAATATTTCACTTTATGTACCTTCCATTACTTCAGAGATTTAACAAAACTTTTAGAGTATAAAATTCTCTAAAAGTTTTATTTCATGCATTTCCCTTGTATCATGTATGACTAACCGTTTTCGAGACATAGCGCGGAGAGTAGGAAGCATGTGGCCGATTACGTTTCACACTATACATAAAAAACTAGCTAAGTGCATAGCATAAATTACAAAGTTTCATAATCAGTGTAAAGAAAAATTATATATATATATATATATATATATATATATATATACAAATACATACATTTACATCCTTTATATTATTTATAAATATTTTTACCGTACTTCGACGCATGTCAACAACACACACACACACGAGGAAAAACACACACGCTCACTCCGAGACGTACATGGCCATACATATATGCAGGCATCAGTATCATGAAATCTAACAAGCACTTTGGCTTTTATGAAATTATCCATATTCACGTCATTTGATCAATCAATAAATACTATAGATTTACTCAAATCCTATTTTGTGAGTCCACAAGGCTCTATATCTTGTCAAGAATAAATGACATAAATGTTGGTTTCGGTAGTTTATTGCTGAAGTAATATCCGGTTACGCTAAGTTGAAACTTGATCTCTTCTTGTTAACGTCTTTTGGAATATAAAGTAAGTAAATGAAATCATTCCTTATTTAAAACAAATCAGTTAAATAATTTGTTTTCTCATACGATACAAAGACGAGGTTTTCATAATACACGTCCAAATCTTAACTAAGTGAAACAGAGTCGTGGGTCTTTTAATTTGTGTTGCGCAATTAAATTGGTTTATTTACCTTTATTTGTCGTTTCCTTTACAATTCAAGTTTGAAATGTTGGAAATGAGTATAGGGCAGACTTTTTCTCAAACATTTATTTTTGTTATTATGATTGTTGTATTCAAATCTCTTTAAATCATAAATCGCTCCATTACTATTCACTTTCTCGACAAAGTGATCAGTACTTGCATTTTCCGAAGCTTCATTATTCAAATCTTCGTCCAATTCTTCTTGTGTCATTTTTATTTGATTAAAAAAGAGAGAATAGATACAAGAGTACGCGTTGCGTACGACCGTTCACAGCGACTGACAAAGTAAGATTGATACAATGCTCTCGATCCAGTGTCCTGCGTACTTCACATTAAAGAGAGTCTTTTTTACTTATACAATATATTTGGAAATACATTTTTGTTTGCTTGTGTTTCCATTGATCTCTTTGCAGTTTTTATTCGGTTACACTAAATACTTTATATTTCAGTAGAACCAACCAGAAAATACTGAAAATACAGAATTTATCGATTCCATATTAATTAAACTATATTTGTAGTTGTATTTTATAGTGGAAGTAAAATGCTGCTTTCCTGGAGTTAGGAACTCTGGATAACCCGACATACAATAGCTAATACGCTCTGACCTCAAACAGATTAAAACCGTTCTACATAGTTTTTGTTGAGATTTATTTATTGTCACAGAAAAAGATATTTTCACTGAGAACTGTAACATATTGAAAGTGAATTACACGTTCGTCGGCATCATTTGGATACGCAGTATATGTGCTTTGGCAACGTCTGCTGGCTCGACAACACTATCGACAGTCGCAATAGTGACCTACGACCGCAGCGACCGGGAAAACAAAGCATGTTGATTGGAAGTGGCTTAAATATGCTGATGGAGACAGGGGAGGACAGGTATCAATATCAACTTATTTTTAACAGGTCAGCAATTTTTTCATGAAAAATAGGCCCATTACTTAGACTCAGCATTTCAACACGTTTTACGGCAACTCCATTTGATGTACCTTGTCGGCGTTATATGTATTACTATGCCAAATGTCAGCTTTATAAAACTCTGCGACTTAAACGTCTGCGACTTAAACGTCTGTGACATACAAAGAGTCAGGCAGATAGACTGATAATGATAGAGCTTTGTCTTAATTATTTTGAAATTAAAAAGAAATATAATAATTTCAACAAACAAACAAACACAGAAAAGCCGCAGTTTAAATGAAAATAAAAAAAAAATTTAATTGTTATATACTGCTGTAATTTGTTGTTTTCAAGGACATTTTTATAAAAAAAAATATTTGAAAAGTTAAAAACTGATTTGGTTGATAGGAATGAGTCTTTGAGTGAATTTGGAAATATACACATTATTAAATAGAGATTAATAAATAACATATTAAATATAAACAAAATATTGCTTGCACTTTGTTTAATCACATTGCTTCCTACCCCAAGAAATCCTTGTTTACTTAATATAGTGAATCTCGTCCACTGGTTTCTAAGATGACATGCATACGCGTCGAAAACAAGTTTCTCCAGCCTTTTTTACGCCGCTTAATAATGATTGGCGTCACTGTGACAAGCACCCACAACCAGTAGCTTTCTAATTTTTAAAAATGTATTAAAATTGCTTTTGAATTTTTCATCATGTTTTTTTAGTTCAATGATGTTTATAATCTAACTTTTTTAGAAAAAAGGATACATCTTGAACCGACGAAACCGTTGGATTTTATCGACATCGTTTATTTGCATTAAGATATCAATAATAATCGTTATTTTGTATATCTGCGTCGACAATCAATAATTAACGCGAAAGAAATGTTATTTTGTCGAAACCTATCGTAATACTTGCGAATGTTTGTAACGCCTCTCTTAATACACCCACTGAGCTGTTGCCAGTTTGCAGAAGTAGCAACCGGTGATTGTATCCAAATGCCACAAATTAACTACACAACCATGACAACGGCATATAATATATAGGTAACGAAAATTGTCTACGTTTGTATAGAGCCTAACTGTCCTGCATTATACATAGCGCTGTTGGCAACATCCAAGTGAATGCGGCGAATACCTTGTTTAGCCTTGATGAGTGAGTGACAATGGCGTTATTAAGCACAAAGTGAAATCGATTATATTGGTAATTCGTCTTTATTTTTCTGTTTTTTGACGCGAAAATTATATTTTAAAATAAAATAATAAATTAAAATAGTGTAAATAGAAAAAATATTTTGTTTTGAATAATAAATAATTTCTACGTAATAAAGGTCCAGGTCCAAGAAAGTCTCCGTATTATTTTCGTTGCATATTTGTGAGTGGAACCTGAAATAAACAATCTAGCTATACCGATTAAACTACATCGGTATGTGACTTTCTTCTCCAATTGTTAAATAAATTTTACATGATTTTGATTCACAAAAATGACAGATTTACTTTAAATAATCGCACATGTTACAAAAGGTCTAGCACAATAAGATAGAGTTAAGTCCAGAGGCATATTTAGAAAATAACTTATGACATTGATGAGTCATAAACCTACAATTAACATATTTTTAGCTTGTGACCTTTATGCAATCCTTAAGATAATTTACCATCAATGTAAATGCCAGAGCGGGTATTTTGAAATGTAGCATTATATTAATTGTTCTAAATTAACTTCACAAGGACAAAATTGAAAAAAATTACATTTTCAGAAAATATCTAAAAACAGAGCGTCCCTTGAAGTAATATCAATGTACTGATTATAATCAGTACAATCGCAGAGTGGGGATAGATTTATTCTTGCAACACTCATTGTCAAAACTTTTTCAATTATATAATCATTTATTTTCGCTCTCATATTACAGTTCCATCTATTCGACTTCTATAATTTATTGTTGCATCATATTTCATAATTTATTTACCTTAGAAAAAAAATTGTTGACATAAAATTTATAGATAATTTTATACATTACAACTTAAATGAAAACTGTTGTCGACGTAAATTAATTATAAACGTTTACGATATATTTACCAAAAATTAGAAAGTGGAAAGTAGTAATTAATCTGAGAATATGTGTTTTATAAAAAATGTTGAAAATAAAAATAAAGAATAATTTTATTTCCGACCAGAAACACCTCCGTCAGAAAGACCAGGATTTATTTTCTCTGTTTATGAGATACTTGCAAAAAGACGTTAAACAAGATGGAAGCCATCGCACAATGCCATCGTAGTTTTATACAAGAAATGGACTGCAAACTGAATTTAAACGATAAATTTGATTTTTGTTCATTCTAGTTTTTATGCCTTTAAAGTTTGATACAGGTGGTGTCTCAACTTTTTTACAGTTTTCAGTTTAAATATCTAAGATAAATTCTTATGTTTTCTCAAAAATTCCTTCGCCATTCCCCCTTTTAAAAAAAATCATTAAACGTTAGTATATAGTTTGCCACCGATAACGAAAAGTAGGATTAGGAATTTACGAACTAGAAAGCTTAAGCTGCAAAATGTTTTCAAAATTATGGCATGTGCGTGCTTGTGCATCTGTGTGTGTATTGCATTTAAATGAATAAACCCAAGCGTATATACATATATATATATATATATATATATATATATATATATATATACATATATATATATATATATACATATATATATATATATATATATATATATATATATATATATATATATATATATATATACATATATATATGTATGTGTGTGTGTGTGTATGTCAGTGACCAAATATTAAGAAGCGATTAAGAATCGGCCACAAATAACAAACAAATATTTTTAAATTTTAAATAGCATTTCCTTGCAAAATAAAAGATTTTAAATAAAAGAAATTAAGACATAGGATGTTCAAAAGGATGACCTCTGCTAAAGCATCGCACTCGATCTCGTTAAGGAAAAGGAAATTCGACCCTCAAAGAAAGGAAATATCAAATTAAGTTTCTACGTTAGACTACATCTGAAGAATTGACTTATGTAACTATGACAATTAATTAAATCGGATAGCACGTGTTTATTAGAAAATATCCACAAGACACATACAAACGAACAGATTAGGGAGTCTCACAGTAACCTTAAAATATCTGATAGAAATTATCAAGGCGCATGAACATATATGTAATTAACGTCTACTATTTTGTAATCAGGTGAACTGGAAAGTAAATTGTGTCTCGAATAAATTCTAGTTTATTTTTATGTGCAGTCTGATTGATTTTTGTTACATATTGGCTACCATACATAACTCCATAAAACATTTATAATAGACATTTGGTTATTTCATGACCTAATATTAATTTATAAAAAATAAAATTAATAAATAGTAACGTTTTTAGAAGTTCGGTCGATATTTCATTCACATAATTGTCGTTTATTTTCATAATTTAAACAAAAGATATAATGATTACAGAAAGGTATGTCAAAACGTTACTCAATTTGATATATGATAGGGTAAAGGTTGCGAAATACCATAGTATTGCATAAACGTCGCTTATCTTTTCATTCGCCCACTTTTCCGTTTCAAATACATTAGCTGTACTTTTTGTTTGTATATCAAACAAATTTATTTCTATTTTTAATCCGAAAAGTTTCAGTTATCGATAAACAAAAAGTACGTCTCAGATTCGGCAGGTTCCCTTACGCTTGTCTTAAACCGTTTTCTTTAACGTTCACTGCTGGAAAAACAAACTCTTACTTTTCATTTAGAGACAATGGTTTTATACCACGAACAATGTTTTGATATAAAATATTTCGTGCCCATTTTTTCAGCTTCAACCCGGTCGCTTCTACCTGACCGTCATCAGTTTAATGATTTTTCTGTTAACTAGAATGTAAAGGGTATTACCGTAAACATCTGTAATTACGTTAGTTTGCATGATACTTTTCTATATTTATATTTATATACATACATTTCAATTTATATTTATTTTCGCATTAGTTACAAGTGAAAAGAAGAATTACAAAGTTTTCACGTTGTATTCTAGTTGTAAGATGAATATTGTCATGGTCAATTAGTAGGTTATGTTTAATTTGTAAATAAGAATATAATATACAGGTGTCCAGTGGCAGATTTCAAAGTTTGAACAAACATAGTTTCTGAACGCAACACATAAGCGGGGCGCAAGCGGTGCGGATGTTTTAGTAGCCATGGAACAATAGAGTGCACAGCACCGCGCTTTTTGCTTTTTTTGAGTGGATTTTCGCTGTCTGTAGTACGCCGTCGATTTAATAATCGTTACAGTATTCGTCGATTACGTGATGGACCATCGATCAACCTCATTCAGTCATGGGTAGCAAGATTCAGAGCTACAGGATCAACATTAAATAGGCCCAGGCCAGGTCCTACACCATTGGTAGCCACGGATGAAAACTGTGAATTCGTAGATGTTAAATGACTTTTTCAGAGTAGAACTACAGAATAGTCCACCCTTCAACCAAAACACATGGTTCCAGCAGGACGGGGCCACAGCTCACACTGCTAATGTGTCCATGAATGCAGTGCGGCAGTTATTTCCGGAAAAAAACATATCCTGAAACGGTACCGCACCGTGGCCACCTAGGTCACCCGATTTAAGCCCATGTGACTTTTTCTTATGGAGATACTTAAAATCCGTTGTTTACAAAACAAATCCGAGCACTGTGAAACAACTTAAAGAAAATATTCGAGCCGAAGTCAGTAGGATACCCCATTCGCTCTGCAAACGCGTTTTTGAAAACATGCGTGCTAGACTCGAAGAGTGTGTCAGACTCGATGGCCGCCATTTGGTAAACGTGGCTTTTAAAAAATTAAATCCGCATTTCTTGTTATAAAGTTAAAATAAACCTACTTTGTATTAGAGGTGTAGTTTTTTTTTTACAATTTTTCAAACCTTGAAATCTGCCACTGGGCATATATATATATATATATATATATATATATATATATATATATATATATATATATAAATATATATATATATATATATATACATATATATATATATATATATATATATATATATATAAATATATATATATATATATATATATACATATATATATATATATATATATATATATATATATATATATATATATAAATAGTTACTAACACTATAAATATAAATACAATAAATACATCATGAAAACATTTTAAACTTACAATTGTTTTAAACATGTCTTATTTAATTTTAATCATTATGAAAAAACATGTTTTTCGTAGCTTTCCTACATGAAAAAATAAATTTGGTGAATTCAGACCTTAATAATTTTCAAAGCGCTTGCACGTAATCGGTACATTTTTAGACAAAAAATATGTCAATTGACATTTATTTTACTTGAAGTGTCAGTGGGGTATAATAATGGCAATAATAATGCAGGTATTTATTAAAGTAAGATAACATTACGTGACAATAACTATAAGCATTATTAGTGAAAATAAATTTGGTGCTTTGTTACACATGTTTTATACAACATATTGTGACATAATATGGCCTAGTTTACTACTAAAGTTAAACTTTGTTGAAGCACAAATTCAAACACATAACTTATTCTGTCCCGTAAATTTATTAGATTCTTTTCCGAAGCAAGGCTCGAAAATTTTATTAACGGAAAAATGTTAGAAAACTATAGCTATCTCTCTTTCTTTTTAACTCCCGTAGTTAAACATAATATGTCATATGTTTTTTTTTCTTCTTGAGGAGATGTAAAGTTTTTTGCTTTCTAAACCGAAACTCTTTCGTACTACTGATCTAAAATCTATGTCTACAACATTCATTTCGATACCATGTGCTTAAAACTATAATATTTTCGTGATGTATTTATTTATTTCTGTACTTTTATATATCTAACTGATATATATGGCGGACTTACCCGGGTTCCCGCGGTGCGCCTCGCAGTCAAAGGCCGTATGCCTTGTGATCAACCCAACACACCGCGGTGACGACGTGTATTTATAGTTTTAGTAACGTAGTATACATTTGATATATATTTTTATTATTTTTATTTTACAAATTAAACATAACCTACTAACTGACTACCATAATATTCATCACACAACTACAATACAACGTGAAAACTTTGTAATTTTTCTTTTCACTTGTAACCAATGTGAAAATAAATATAAATTTCAATGTAAATATATAAACATAGATATAGAAAAGTATCGTGTAAACTAACGTAATTACAAATGTTTTCGGTAATACCCTTTACATTCAAGCCAACAGAAAAATCATTAAACTGATGACGGTAATGTAGAAGCGGCCTGGTTGAATGAAACTGAAAAAATGGACATAAAATATTTTATGTCGAAACATTGTTCTAGGTATAAAACCATTATATCAATATGAAATCTTAGAGTTTGTTTTTAGAGCAGTGTACGTTAAAGAAAACGGATTAGGGTAAGCGCAAGAGGACTCACCGAATCTGAGGCGTGGTTTTGTTTATCGATAATTGAAACTTTTCGAATTAAAAATAGGAATAACCTTGTTTCATATACAAGTTAAAAGTACACTTAATGTATTTGAAATAGAAGTGGGCAAATGAAAGGGTAAACGACATTTATGCAATACTATTGTGTTTCGCAACCTTTACTCCGTTATATATCAAATTCAGTAACGTTTTGACATATATTTTTGTAATCATTATATCTTTTGTCTAAATTAAGAAAACATACGACAATTCTATGAATGAAATATTGAAAGAACTGGTAAAAATATGATTATTTGGTTATTTTACTTTTCATAAATTAATATTAGGTCATGAAGTAACCAAATGTCTATTTTAAATGTTTTATTGGGTTACGTATTGTAGCCAATATGTAACAAAAATCAATCAGACTATACATTAAATATAAACCAGAAATTATTTGAGACACAATTTACTTTCCAGTTCACATGATTACAAAATAGTAGACGTAAATTACATATACCTATGTTCATTCCCCTTGATAATTTCTACCAGATATTGTAAGGTTATTGTGAGACTCCGTAATCTGTCCGTTTGTATGTGTCTTGTGTATAGTTTTCTCATAAACACGTGCTATCCGATTTAATTGTCGTAATTATATAAGTTATTTCTTCAGATATAGTCTGACATCGAAACTTAATTTGATATTTCCTTTCTTTGAGGGTCGAATTTCCTTTTCTTTAACGAGATCGAGTGCAATGCATTATCAGAGGTCATTCTTCAAACATTCTAATTCTTAATTTTAGTGCTAGTATATATAGTTTTTAATAAATAAACAATAATATCCCCAAAAAGTTTATCTTTAACATTTTGGAGCCATAATATTTTGATTTATTTACGTAAGTACCTGTTTGTATACATATATATATATATATATATATATATATATATATATATATATATATATATACATACATATATATATATATATATATATATATATATATAAATATGATGAAATGATTAAACAATGAAAACAAAGAGAAAAGAAAAAGCCCTTAGCTTCATTTTAAAATCTAAATCTATTAGACGTAATCGTGTGATTTTAGAAAAAATTAAATATTCAATACTATTTGCGAGGAAAATACTGATAAAACATCTATTGTTAAAGTAATTTAAGAACGAAGAACTTAATAAGAATGTGTTGTCACAAAAGTTATATTTACATAAATTAAATTATGAACTTAAAATTTCTTCATTCTCTCCTTCAGATGATAATGGAATACATAACAAAATAGACCGAGTGTGATTCGAAAACATGTACGGTCTGTATAATTTTTATTTATTAAATTAACTTCAATCGGCCCTCTAACAATATTTAAATCTGCTTCCTAGTTACCTAGGTCATTAAACATTTTTGTCAAGATTTTTACAGAGTGTAATTTATTTGCGTAAACTATAAGTATCGATTGATTAACCTTTAAACAATTAGGTACTTACGTAAATAAATCAAAATATTATGGCTCCAAAATTTTAAAGATAAACTTTTTGGGGATATTATTGTTTATTTATTAAAAACTATATATACTAGCACTAAAATTAAGAATTAGAATGTTTGAAGAATGACCTCTGATAATGCATTGCACTCGATCTCGTTAAAGAAAAGGAAATTCGATCCTCAAAGAAAGGAAATATCAAATTAAGTTTCGATGTCAGACTATATCTGAAGAAATAACTTATATAATTACGACAATTAAATCGGATAGCACGTGTTTATGAGAAAACTATACACAAGACACATACAAACGGACAGATTACGGAGTCTCACAATAACCTTACAATATCTGGTAGAAATTATCAAGGGGAATGAACATAGGTATATGTAATTTACGTCTACTATTTTGTAATCATGTGAACTGGAAAGTAAATTGTGTCTCAAATAATTTCTGGTTTATATTTAATGTATAGTCTGATTGATTTTTGTTACATATTGGCTACAATACGTAACCCAATAAAACATTTAAAATAGACATTTGGTTACTTCATGACCTAATATTAATTTATGAAAAGTAAAATAACCAAATAATCATATTTTTACCAGTTCTTTCAATATTTCATTCATAGAATTGTCGTATGTTTTCTTAATTTAGACAAAAGATATAATGATTACAAAAATATATGTCAAAACGTTACTGAATTTGATATATAACGGAGTAAAGGTTGCGAAACACAATAGTATTGCATAAATGTCGTTTACCCTTTCATTTGCCCACTTCTATTTCAAATACATTAAGTGTACTTTTAACTTGTATATGAAACAAGGTTATTCCTATTTTTAATTCGAAAAGTTTCAATTATCGATAAACAAAACCACGCCTCAGATTCGGTGAGTCCTCTTGCGCTTACCCTAATCCGTTTTCTTTAACGTACACTGCTCTAAAAACAAACTCTAAGATTTCATATTGATATAATGGTTTTATACCTAGAACAATGTTTCGACATAAAATATTTTATGTCCATTTTTTCAGTTTCATTCAACCAGGCCGCTTCTACATTACCGTCATCAGTTTAATGATTTTTCTGTTGGCTTGAATGTAAAGGGTATTACCGAAAACATTTGTAATTACGTTAGTTTACACGATACTTTTCTATATCTATGTTTATATATTTACATTGAAATTTATATTTATTTTCACATCGGTTACAAGTGAAAAGAAAAATTACAAAGTTTTCACGTTGTATTGTAGTTGTGTGATGAATATTATGGTAGTCAGTTAGTAGGTTATGTTTAATTTGTAAAATAAAAATAATAAAAATATATATCAAATGTATACTACGTTACTAAAACTATAAATACACGTCGTCACCGCGGTGTGTTGGGTTGATCACAAGGCATACGGCCTTTGACTGCGAGGCGCACCGCGGGAACCCGGGTAAGTCCGCCATATATATCAGTTAGATATATAAAAGTACAGAAATAAATAAATACATCACGAAAATATTATAGTTTTAAGCACATGGTATCGAAATGAATGTTGTAGACATAGATTTTAGATCAGTAGTACGAAAGAGTTTCGGTTTAGAAAGCAAAAAACTTTACATCTCCTCAAGAAGAAAAAAAAACATATGACATATTATGTTTAACTACGGGAGTTAAAAAGAAAGAGAGATAGGTATAGTTTTCTAACATTTTTCCGTTAATAAAATTTTCGAGCCTTGCTTCGGAAAAGAATCTAATAAATTTACGGGACAGAATAAGTTATGTGTTTGAATTTGTGCTTTAACAAAGTTTAACTTTAGTAGTAAACTAGGCCATATTATGTCACAATATGTTGTATAAAACATATGTAACAAAGCGCCAAATTTATTTTCACTAATAATGCTTATAGTTATTGTCACGTAATGTTATCTTACTTTAATAAATACCTGCATTATTATTGCCATTATTATACCCCACTGACACTTCAAGTAAAATAAATGTCAATTGACATATTTTTTGTCTAAAAATGTACCGATTACGTGCAAGCGCTTTGAAAATTATTAAGGTCTGAATTCACCAAATTTATTTTTTCATGTAGGAAAGCTACGAAAAACATGTTTTTTCATAATGATTAAAATTAGATAAGACATGTTTAAAACAATTGTAAGTTTAAGACAACACATTCTTATTAAGTTCTTCGTTCTTAAATTACTTTAACATAAGATGTTTTATCAGTATTTTCCTCGCCAATAGTATTGAATATTTAATTTTTTTTAAAATCACACGATTACGTCTAATAGATTTAGATTTTAAAATGCAGCTAAGGGCTTTTTCTTTTCTCTTTGTTTTCATTTTTTAATCATTTAATCATATATATATATATATATATATATATATATATATATATATATATATAAATATATTTATATTGAAATTGATATTTAATATACTTGGAAAACAATTAACCATACACGAGAAAATAGAAGCTATAAAATAAAACTGTTATAGGAATTTAATTCCAATAGCTTTATACTATATATAAAATGGCACGTCGTAAATAGGACGTAACCGCCCGCGCCCCTCGGCCCTTAAAAACGTTCTTTTACCATTCGCCGCTGTAAAAACGAATTCTTACATTCCGTTTTAAAACGGGGCTTACACGTCTAACAATGGTTTTAGACCTGATATAATGTTTCAACATAAAATATTTTACGTCCTTTTTTCCAAATTCAATACGGCTGCCGCTACCTGACCGTCAACAGTTTAATGCTTATTTCCTCTGGCTCGACCACAAAAGATACAACCGTAAGTATCCTATAATTACGATGCCTTATACCTTTATGCATTCATATCTACAAATATACATTGCAATACATATTTCACGTTCATTTTATTCTTCTGATACTTATGTATTTTGTAATTCGGAAATGGTCACAGTCGTTTTAAGGCCATTTTAAGACCGCTTTTACTCACGATCGTATAAACTTGAATGATTTGAGTTTGAAGTAGCTGTATTAAATGTTCTAGGGAGTTATATATGCCTTGAAATAGGCATATCAAATGGATTGGATATTTTTTGCAAGAATTTAAGGAAAAAGGTTTCTCAACTTGTAACAGGAGTACGATATCACACGTATCTTTAACGAACAATGAGGTCCTTCTGACCATTAGCAATGTTATATACCTATGGTGTGTACATTAAATACATAAAATCGATGTATCTTTGGTTATAATAAAATGTAATGAAATAAGAATCATAAGCGTCTAAATATTGTTTTTATGTCTTTGTGAACTCATTAACGCCAATTATACCAACAAATAATATTTTACAAATCCTATTTTAATTAATAATTTGACTAACTTAATTGATATTTGTTTTTCATTCAATAAGATCTTCGCATTTCTTCAATGTGTAACATTGTGAGTGAAATTTTATAGGTTAATTACGGTCAACATAACAAGTAAGTTATTTTTAGTCCAGAACGTTTACTACTTCCAGAAATATTTCGAAAAAATAATAAATTTCCAAGGTATATTTAGAGATAAAATGAATCATTTCCTCCATTTCACAGCAGTAGAAACGAGGTTATTTTTATAAGGTATTATAAATCGGTGTTGCTTACTTAAGCTCGGTACTTAATAATTAAAACACATTGTACATTAATAATTATCGTAGATTCAAAGAATCACTGAAGCAAGTAGATTCATAGAATGACGGATTCAATTATATATCAACCAATTTATAATACAATGAGATAATTAAAAAAATTGCAATTTAAGAAAAGAGAATATCTGTAATAAATAAAAAAATACACTTCTTATTCATATATTCGAGAAGAATCGGACAAATTATGGAGAAAGTAAAATTTTAAAAATGTAAAAAACCTTGTCTGATTTATTATTATTTAGAGATATATTAAATGTGATTAGTATATATTAACAATACAAATTATTAATTCACATTAACTTATCCTTGTTCTATCATAGTATGTAAAAAGTAGCCAAACTGGCAAAAACGAAGCAAAAAGATATTTTTTACTGAGACTTCACACTTTTTACCTAACCGAACGTTACGTGCCCCATGTAAAAGTTCACAGTCAAATAATATCGAGTCCGCGGATAAAACAATGTTTGGTAGCAGTAAACCACAACGTAATTTACGTATAGACTAAGATAATATCCATGTTGAAGCAGCCGCATTGAACTGAAGCGGCCCAGCTGAAAACAAAAAGTTGAACATCGCGTTAGGTACCTAAGCATTCGCGTTCGCGGGTGAAACTTGAGAACAATTTTCATAAAGTGTGGGGTTTTGTAGGTATCGTAAAACGCGGGACGACGCGCTTCCGGTCAATTCGTTTCATTGTTATGTCGCTTCGTGTCGATTCGTCCCTTTGTACCGCGAGTGATGTGGGCTCTCGGCGGTGGTTTATTATGGCCGATGGCGACATTACACTTTATAGAACGAAACGGTAATATACTTGCCGAATCAATGCATCGGTGGACACACGCAAAAAGATCGGACCAAGCCGTGTGCGATAAGACATAAAATAATTTGTTGGATGACTTGGGTTTAATGTGTTCGTACTGTATTGATGGTTCAATGACCTTAATATTTCAAAATATTATGATGCAGCTAATGAATTTTTTGTTGCATTTAACAGGAGGAAATTTTTGTATAGTGGAACATACTATTATAATTACTGGTTTAAGTTAAGAGAAAATGTCTTCTTTACAGGAAAATTATTTCGAAAAAAAGGAAAATTACTAATACTTACCTTTCGTAAATATCAGTAAGAATTCAGGTAATAATTGCAAATTGCATTCATTGCATTGCATTGTCAAGAAATTGCATTTTGTAATTTGATTGGGCGACAGTGTAAAAAAAATATTTCACGAAAACTTATATGTCATTAACGTCAGATTTTTAAACATACTATTTTCATATCAACATGCGAGTTGTCCCACCTTTACCATTAGAAGATCACGGGAAACTTAAAAACAATACTTGTACTTATTGCTTGAACTGACAAAACTATTACAGATACATTAGCATTATATATGATACATTTTCTTGAAAAGTTTTGAAGGAAAGTCCTCGATAGTATACATTACATTTTAGATGTACACCACGGTAACTATTTTAGATATAATAAGTTTTACTTCATGCATCGAAAAAAAATAACTTAAATTTCAGATCAGAAGTCCATCATAACGCCGCGTTTGTCAAAGCTACGCGAAGTATGATCTGTTGTCCAGCGGTTTCATCAAATATTTGATGAAAGATTTGACCCGCATTAAAGAGTAATGTTGATCCATGGTTATTGGGCACCACGGACACCAAGTGGGAATCGCGGACACCTAATGCATCGGTACTCCCAAAAACATGGCATTTACACGCGTTTGTCTACTATTATAGAAACTCGTTTCAGGTTAAGTTGTCCATAGATGTTCCTCGAGCCCAAGTACTTAGTCTGCAAGACACTTTGACCACTATCACGTTAACAAGAATGTAATGACTAAGAACGATGACTTTTTTATGTTATACTATTTTTGTTAATTAAAATGAAACTAAGCATTAAATTCACACAAAAAGTTCGTACCAAAATTATATTTTATCAAAAGGTAATTTCTGTAAACTCAAAGTGTCCGTAATTCTCAATAACCATGCATAAACATTACTCTTAACTGCAGGTATATAAACCCTAATTCTATAGAAAACGATTCTCTTGCAAATTATTTTATACCTAAAAAATATTTAATTTATATCTAAAACATTTTCATATGTAGATGATAAACGCTAAAATAGCCATTCCACACCTACGTATATACATATCGAGTTCCTATAAATTAAGCTGTAATGAAATTCAACCGGAATCTTATATGTCGAACCCCTTGAGAAATATAAAACGTTTTGTTTGAAATGCTCCCAATAAAATATACACGGAAAACTTACTCGGGAGAAAAACTTTCTTTGATTAAGCGCTAACAGAGTTTTGACTTTCACAAATCTGATAAATTTACCTAGCGAATATGCTGCTATATAAGACAAGTACACTCAAGTGAATAAGCAGTCGAATAGATGTCCAGTTTAGGGAGCTAGCTCGAAGCGGTTTCGGTAACTTATCTCGGTCGAGTGAATGACGTGAAGCTTCGTGAACATTAGAGATAAGGACAGCCGCACGTGGGGGTTCGTTAATTCTGCTCCGGTTTACACTCCATTGGTTTGGAGGGGTTAAAATGACCCAGGGCATTTAGAAAGGTTTCGATAATACTGAGAGTAGTCAAAGTTAAGAGTATACACTAGATGACTTTACATGACGGATAGAAGCATATGGTATTTTTCCAGTTCGTTTAAAGTGTTTGATGTCACCTTGTTGATCTTCTATGTAGATACATTAATAAATATATGTATATATATATATATATATATATATATATATATATATATATATATATATATAGTCCATGTGTGTGTGCGTTTGTGCGTTCGTGCGTACGTGCGTGCGTGCGTGTGTGAATGCATGCGTACATGCATGTGTATACGTATATATATTTCGATTTTTTAATAAATTTCAAATATTCTGTTTTAAGAATTCAGTTGAATTTTAAAAATGGGGCCGAATAAAGAAAAGTATTAAGGCCGAATATCAAACAATTACATTTACAGTGGTAAACGTTTTATTCCATAAAGGAGGTAGACGTGTAGATAGTTTTAAGCCATTACTTCATGTTAATTTATATCTCTCAGCTTTATTTAGGTTTTCTTACAATATTTAGTCAGAGCATTTTAATGCGGAATAGATATTTTGATGTTAACATTTATTTCTTTTATATATGGGCTACTCGGTATTAAATCAAGAAACTGAAACAAGAGGGCGTGAAATAGACAGAAATTAGAATAACCTGTATGCTTACGTATTTTTCGCGCATTATATATATATATATATATATATATGTGTGTGTGTGTGTATATATATGTATATATATATATATATATATATATATATATATATATACCATAATGAACACATTGAATATTAAATAACTTTACAAATCTTTGAACGTGCGTAAATATTGGCCAATGCATTGTAAGAATAAATCACTACAAAATAATATAAAAGGATATTTTAAGTATCGTTTTGAGGTTACATAAATTTGACGACAATATTAATCCCCTCTTAGAAGTACAATTAATAACCGCAAGGCTTATTTGATGTTCGTTTAACATGCTAAAAATCATTATCGATTCGGAGACATTTACGCAAAGTACATGATAGAGTCGACGACCTACTTTTAAATTTCTTAAGGCCAGTGGAGTTCCAGAAACGTATTGAACTATAATCTATTTTTTTTATTTCTTACAGGAGACTGGTAGGCAACCAAATCTAAATAAATATTTCTTGAACACTCTAAACATAAGCATATGTATTCTTACGACAGCGTAACTATATTTATCTTGTAACATAAATCGTAAGAAAACAAAAGTTACAGATATATTTTAGTTCTCGAAACTGCTGAATATCTTATACGATTATGAGACTTCCAAGGAAACAGTTAAACTATTTACACCGATTTACTTTTCAAAACATCTCAATTTTTAACCATCACATAAATCTATAAGTATCTTCCTACAACGGGTAGATATTTATAGTCTAGTCTAAACTATTGTTAGGAGTTTATTAATACAGTCGGTTGAAAAAATTGTGTGTATCTTATGTCATTTTATCTATATACTATAATAATAAGCGGTTATGACGCCAAACGCTATTAAAAATAAAAATCAAGATAGGTTTTAGTAGAATACGTTATTAAATAGGTTATCATCGATGTTTTAATTACATTTCAAATACTAAATTATTCTCATATTATTATTAAATATTTTATGTATTGTATATATATATATATATATATATATATATATAAATATATATATATATATATATATATATACATATATATATATATATATATATATATATATATATATATTACGTAGTCCGAAGGCTATTCTTTACTTGCGGATGTAAATTTTTCTTAGTGGTTCCAGATTTCCAAGTAGCCAAATAAAATTGTAGTATTTTATCAATCTGTAATTATTTTTTAAATTACAATAAATTCCACTTCTATTATTTATTAAATTTAATTCCCATTTTGTATCTCTACTTTCACAGATGATAAAGCACTTTGTTTTAATGTCGATTTGTATAAAGGTTAAGTAGAGATGCAGATTTGGTGTAATCCTCGTTTTTTTTACTTCACTTTATAGTATTCAGTAATGTTAGTACTCTAACATATTGTACACACTGTTTTTGCTGCTTATAATCTTCGACCAAGATCTAATAAAATTTTCACCTCGTCAAACACATTACTACTATGTATGGAAGCTCATGTTCGGAGTGTGCTACTGAACTGTCAAATAAATTAATTTCTGACATAGAAAATACTCTATCAGTATTAAAATTCAAAAGTCGTCCCAAAAAGCTGCATCTTTCATATTTTCTGATCTTTTTCCCTAGCCCCTATTATATGTGTATTTATATGTATGCGTTTTTGAATATGTGTTTATACATACATTCATGTGGATGTAAGAACTAATCAAGGAATATATGAAGAAACAAATTATTAATTTGTGTATTATTTATGGATAGTAAAAGAAAATTCTATAAAGTAATTCTGATAATCGAAACAATTGCTAGTTCTGAAAACGATTTTTTTACTTAATGTAAAAATGGTAGAAATAACACAATAACAAATGAAAACATAACAGTAAAAAATGTATATAGATCTACTTTGAAAAGTCTAAATTTCAGAAAAAAAAGTAATCAAATAACTTAATTAACTAATGATGGAAAACTAATTAATATATACGTGGAAAACTAATTAACATATTATGGAAAACAAATCGTAACACTTAACGTATATTAAGGATAAAGATTTTCTTTATACATAAAATTACATTTTTGGATACCGTTATGTTTAGTACATTTATTGGACATCAAGAACTGATTCAAAATCTCTTAACATTAGGACGAAACCTTCATACTATAGATATATTCAGAGTACGTAGAATTGTTGGAGTCATGGCACTGGTCCATGTGAAATAATAAATGTTCCACAGGCAGTTCGGCGTTTGTCAGTATAATAAATTACAATGAAATGATTTAATAACTTTCACCACAATACAACAAATGACAAAAAGGCACTGAATAATCCGACAGTAGGGTCCGCCTCGGGTAAAGCGCGCGTAGGTAAAAATGACCCTTTCACTCGACATAAACAAGTTTAGAATACAAAAAACGAAATATGCGAGTACACTATTCTCGGCCACCCGTCGACCCTGACTGTGCAAGTTGCGAAAGCATTGGCAGCTGGCCATCTTGTTTTTGTTCCATTTCTGAGGCCTCACTATTGCGGACCGACGGACTCATGTTGACCTCCGCCCACACCCGATCGATGTCAGACACTTACGCTAGTTAATGAAATCGGCTTAATACTATACGAAATTCAATAGTTTTAGTTTTAGCTATGTACGATATAAATTGAAACTGCCTATATATCTGATTATTATTATATATGCTAATTTAATGTTTATATGATCACATATTTGCAAAACAAATTTTGCTCATATATCAAATATATATTCATAAACATTAATTCGGTCTTCAAAGTAACATCTTTCAAGACCGAATAAATTGTTAATATTTCTTTTATACTCGTTATCTCAAAGTTCCCATTTGTCCTACATACGTATCTCAAATATCTACCATGAACACTTCTTACTTGTTTTGCATAATAACTATAATTCATTTCTGAAAATAGCCGCGGGGAGATTTAGATATTATCTTATATTTATATTCCATTTATGCCATTTTGACTACTCTTGATATGTTATGTTGGAATACAAGTAAGTAAGAATCAATATTTTTTTATTGTTAATATATAGTAATTATATTTAATATACCTCTAATTACTAATAAACCCGAGAAGATTTTTCATGATTTTTTTTTCTTTCTTTCAGCTTACTTTTCCCAATTGTTCGTTGAATATATGAATAAGAAGTGTAAATTTTTATTTCTTCCAGATATTCTCTTTGCTTAAATTGTTATTCTTAAAATTATCGCGCTGTTTCATGATGATATTTTAATTCTTCCCGTTCCGTAGTCTTACAATTTTGTGTTAGTAGATATTACTTTGTCATAAATTACTTGATTAATTACTTGGTTTATGCCAGGCTTTACGACACGACTACGGTGTGATGCGTCCACATGGATATGGTCCTTTAACACACCGAACCGATTATTGCAAACGGCGTGTGAAATGTTCTTATTAGTTTGATTTTATTTAAAAACTTCTTTTTTCTTAACACCAAACCTTTAGATATAGTTAGATACAAAAAAACATTAGTTATATTTTAACTACTAGAATCTCTTAGTAAATAAAATATTACGTAAACGCCTAAAGACATTGTTTTTATTACTTCTTGAACTTTTATACACAACAATATGTAACAAGCCGCCTTTTCTGAACTTTACATAAAAGTTTCACTGAAAACTGGATTGTGTTCTAAAAATTGTCGTTCTAAAAATGAATTCCGATTCAGTAACATGGTTGAACTAAATTAATGGGCGAAATACTAATCGATGGATTTCCTATGAAATTGTTGATATTGAATACTATAATACTTATGTCACATTTCGTAATAAGAAATCAGTTATAACCATGTTCGGGTTTCGGTCATAGTTTTAAGTGATTTTTATATAATTTTATATATTATTTACAGGCGAGATGTAAAACATTCCAATCTGGGTTGTTTTTTTAATATATATGTAATAATCTGCACAAAATTACGATCTGAATAGATATGTCATCTACATACACAGACTTTTCGACATAGACCTATTGGCAAGCGTTGAAATAACAATACATGATATCCAGGGCTATGTCCCCTCTACCCTACATAAAATAACAGATAATATTACTTTTTAATAAACGACAGCCACAAGGCCTCATCGACCCATAATTTCCAAGAAATCATGAGAAAATATTATCAAATTGTTCGTTATATTGAAATTTAGGAGGTTGGATAATATTTTCCTCTCGCCGAAACCACTTTATTAACTGGACATTGTTTACTGGCTATTGTTAGAATAATAAGTCGCCTCAAAAGCACGGAAACAATGGCCGCGAAGACGGCTATCGCGGCGGCGGCCGCGCTACGCTAATGTGCCACACATTATATTTTTGCCCATAGTGGTGTATCGTAGGGTGCCTTTGTTGTGGCGGATTCTGTAAATGAATATAGGAGCGGCACTGACTATTTTTCAGAATCTACGACAGGTTATCGTGTTTCACGAGATCGAGCGCGGAGTTGAGTGGAAAGATGGGAAGCGCGTGTGCTTAATTAGCGAGTACAGGATAATTTCATAGTTTTAGTCCAAGGCAACAATGTTACCGTTGTTTAGTTGCTATTATTTTCTATTTGTAATTTTTCTTTAACGGTAACTACAGAAGTGATATTTGATTTCACACTTTATTGTTAATCTGATTTTGTTTTTACCTATTTTAATGATCATAGCAATCATTCCGCCCATTTTATATCCACTAACTTTTAGTTATAATGTTTCTATTTGGACATTACCACTTTTTTCCTTTTTTTTCATGTATATTTGTCTTAATTTATAGACTACTGCTTAAAATAAAACAAAACATTCTTAAAGCAAAATCAAATTTGTAAACATTACAACAATTAATCTAATATTTTTGATAAGTTTCAATTACATACAAAGAACTTACGTATATGAAACTCAAATTATTAACCATTAATTAAAATCAATTGTTTAGGGTTCTGCACCCGAAAAGCAAAATCTTATAAGTTAAAAAAAACCCTTATAAGTTTCTAATGTCCGACTGTAATGTAGGTCTGCTCGTGCTTTCGTCTAGGCGTGTAAGATATTTCAGTTTTGGACTGAGTGCAGTAAAATTGTACTAAAAGACTAGTTAAGTTACATGAACACAGACAAATAGTGTATCTCCCCACAAAGAAGTTGTGTGTCCCTTTCATCGAACTTGAGGATGATTCTCTCCTCTGGATCCCATTGAATGAAGTGTCCGTAATAAGGTGTTTCAATACTCAATCGAGAATCTAATAATATTTTATAAAATGGCGTCTCCTTCGCGAGATACAAGATTTCAAACATTTTGCAGTACGTCTCAATTTTTTAAACCACATAATCATGTCAAAAATCGGATAAAGGGCATTTGGTGAGTATTGCGACGGGATATATTTTAGATAAAAATACGGTAATAAGTAAAAGAAATTTAGAGTTAAATTTCTTTCGTCCGTGAAAGATGGACTACATATTTACCTAGTTAAAATAATTTTACGCTATAGTAGTTTAATTAAAAGTAATTAAGTATCCGGCTTTGCTCAATGTTCTTCGAAATGCCACCTCCGCATACGAGCGTTACAGAGAAAATAAGTAAGAATAAGAAGAAAAAGTAGAAAATAATAATAAGTAGAAAATAAGTTACTGTGGACAGTTACAGAGAAAATTGTAATAAATTGGGAGAAATACACACACCCAAACACACCTACATACCCACACACATGCACGTGTGCACGCACCCTACATATAAGGACGCAAGCCCGCACGCACGCATGCTTGCACGCATATACTTATATTAATTTTTATATTCATACTATGTGAAACTGCGTAAATATCGAAGTGCGAGTTTTATTCACCCTTGACATATTCTGTTGATATTACGCTAAACTTTAAATTTTTATAGTTAAATTACGCACTCACATACGCACGCTCGCAAGTACGCGCCTACGCACGTACACTTATTCCTCAAGAAAAATTCTTAATTAAAACAAAAAGTACCCAGTTGGAATAACGAAGCAATGTCGCAATCAATTCATAGATAGACGTGATTTTTTAAAATGCTATATTCACAATACAAGTTATCGACCGATCAATTATTTTAAACTATAATTTAGGCATTTCTTTTATAAAGTCACGGAAAAAAGGATTAGCATTTAATTCCATTTAATTATTCTAGACTGCAGAGCAAGTTTTAAATTCCCTATAATTTTTGAAGTACAACCACGTATATGTGTATCGGCGGGTAAAAGTTAGTATTTATAGATATAACAGGTCAGTAGATAGAGATTGTAGGTTCTGAAACACTATTCAACACCTAACACGATTTAACCTAATCTAACTTTACCTGACATGACATGACGTGATGTGATGTGATATGACATCATATGGCATCATATTACGTAATGTAATGTAGCATAGAATAGCATAGCGTAGCGTGGCATACCATGGCAAGGCATATCATAAAATAGGAAAGTACGGCACATCATAGCGTAGTATAACATAATGCCACAACACGTACATCACACAGTACAACATAATATAACGCAACCCAACCCTATGTTATGTAATGTTAGGTAACGTTATGTCAGGTTACATGGTGTTAGACGATGAAGAGTATTTCGAACCATACATTATCCACTATCAGATTAAGTTAGATTAGGCTAGGTTATGTTAGATTAGGTTAGGTTAAGATTCGTTGGAAAGAGTGTTCGAGGATATTAAGTTATGTTAGGTGAAGTGAGGAATTGGTGTTCCAGAACATACATTCTCTATCTACTATTTTCTTCTTTTATACGTTTTGTGCACCAACTTTGAATTAATTAGTGCTACTGTGGAATGTCACGATAGTTTGAAATTTTTATTAAAAAACGGAGTTGTGACCTTTTATTGGTGTGAATAAATTCCAAAAGTAAATAAAAACTTAACAAACGTGTGGTGGCTATTATTAAAATACCAATTAAGTGTTTACTTACTAAAATAATTGAAAAAAAAAATAAGTGAAATGCATTAAATAGTCGAATAAATATAATGAAATGGAAACTAATAATAATAAGTTAATATTATTAAAGGTTTGAATATTAATATGATGCTCGAATGACTGTCAGGGAAACATTAAAATTGTAACATTAATACGTATTTACATAAAATAAAGAAAAAAGTTATAAAATATATCCAGTATATAATTTTGCCAAATTCGCATATATTTTAATTTGAAGGAACCTCTAAAATATGGTAACAATTTGGAACAATTAGTTACCATTTGAGTTTAGAGACTAATAGACATAATAATGATAATTTATTTCATTATTTAAATAAATTAGAGACTAATTTATTTAAATAATTATATAAACTGATAAATATAAAACTTAAACACAATTAAATGAAACTACGTGATGTAGTATTATTGGTGTATGTGTATTATTTCTACTTTCTTTAATTTCTTTACCACGACCTAGGTTTCGTTGTATTACAACATCTTCAGGTGGGATATTAGCAAAGATCTTTGCTAATATCCCACCTGAAGATGTTGATGTTCAAGACAACCATCGTTTTTTGCAACCTATTCCCTTATTCTCACCGTTAAGTAAATTCTTTTGCTAGGTTATTGGTCGCGATAAGACGCGTCAGTCTTCGACTGACCGCGACACTCCAGCGGTCAGTCGAAGGCAATGCGTTCGAAAGTCCTTGATTTTTTCCAAACCCCATCATGGCAACATTTAAGTTTCAGACCTGTAAAGAAAGACGGACAGGATAAGTTCTGAGTTTTATTGGAAATATCCGCTAATATAATAGCGAGGCCAATTACGTATAATATAATCGGCTAGGCTTCCAAATGAACTATTTAAGTGAAACAAACGCTTAGTTACTGAAAAACCTTTTTGCGATTTCATCAGTAATTTTCATTTTTTTTCTGCCTTAAAAATTCAAGATATTTGAATTGCAGGTCTCTCTCCAATTCAGAATTCTTTGGTTTCTTCGAGGCGGTGAGTTGCCAGTAACCCATTTCTAGCTATTACTTTGCTTTTATTTGTGTTTATTGTTAAACAGTACTACTCAATTATACTGGTGCTTCAATAGAGAATATTCATTGCTTGTGCATTGGAATTGGCGGCCATTACGCTGTCGTTAACAAACACTATATCGATCAAGGAATCATTTGTGTTTTTTTATAATCTTCATTCACCAATAAACACTTTCCGCATATGCGTCAATAAAAAAGATGAAAAGGAAAAGTAAGTTGATGACACCTTAATTAATTTCGATATTGATTGGCAATTTTTTCGAAAGTTTAATTCGAATTTGTATGCTAATTTTTGTAGAGTAATTCTTCATCTTAACGGCACCAATAACTTTCAGCTCCGGCTGTAGGTATCCAGCCTATAGTGTTTCCCATTAATTTAGCCAATATATGCCTTCAAATGCTAATTTATGGTAGATAAAGAAGATTATAATTTACATTCCATACGGAATTGGTTCTTCGACAAAAGGACAAAGCGCAAAAATTTGGTTGATATGATCTCGGATTTGATGTTTGTTCGTATTTTTCGATAAAGCTGGACAATACTCCTCGAACTTAACATTCATGGGTTTACTTTCTATTTTTCACCAGTTCCAAGTACTTATTGGTAATCCATAGTTAGGCAACGATCCACGGTTTTGTACAGTTTCTGAGAATTGCTTTTATCCGTCCTCAAGATCATCTATAGACTTTAGAGGGGATCAAATGAATCGATCCGATAAGTTAAGTTGAAAATTAGGTTTGACTATTTGATCTCATTTGCATCTACATTTTGGTTCTGTAGCTTGGTTGGAAGTATATTTGACTGAATTCAACCTCAATTTGATCTTGATGCAGACTAAATAATGATCCGGTCTTCACATTGAACGCACATCTTTCAAGAAGGAATGGAATCAAATGTTAAATTGGTAGTAGTTTGGGTCGCTGAGTCTTGGCTCACATGGGATCATGCGAGAAATTGAAATCTCGTGCGGGTATTGAAAAAGGGTATTTATAAAGAAAGGTTGGTGGTCGCAGAAAAAGATCGCAGGGAGAGTCCGTTGCCTTTAAATTCGACATGGCTAAAGGAGTCGATTATCTTTTCCCATCAGTTCTTTTTCCTGCCAACAAAGGCTTTGAAGGTTCTAGTAACGGTGATCATTTTTATTCTAGGAATCGAACCAACTTCATGTTGCACTTTGTAGTAGACAGTGTCTTTGGTGTCTTTTGAGCAAATTACTATCGTCTATGAAATTCACGCCCACTTCTCTGTAGCAGTTTCAATAATAGTTTTTTGGCAATAATTTATTTTAATCACTCTCATATTTGGATCTGACTTTTCAGGTTTATCACTCGATATGGTAGTTGTTGATGTTGTGCAGTATTCCACTTCTGGTCAGCATTCTGGTTTCTAGTAATGACGCATTGGCTGATGCAGTAGCGGGATTAAACCTTTGTTGCTCATTATGCATGAAGTTTCTTTCCTATTTTGTTGGTGATCACAGCGAGAAGCCCGTGATACTCCTATTTTTTAGACTGGTAAGCGACTGTCTATGACAGAGTTAATTATTTAAAATATACTAGTGTAAAAGTAACACCTTCTTAACATAAAAATATCTCATATTTTAGATAGTTTCTTATTTAAATACAATGGAAATAAAATTTTAATCTACATGTCGGAAGCATAAAATTCTTTTCACCGTTTTTCTGATATCGTAATAAAATCTACGTAAATCTGTTATATTTCCATAATTTCAATAAATTCTTAATAAAATAATAAAATAAAATAATACTAATAATTTGAGTGATTATTTTACTATTGTTCTTAATTTTTTTTCGACAAGAGTAATTACTAATCGTATTTTATACTTATATTAAAAAAATGGGTTTTTGTGGGTGATTTGAAATAATATTGATCATAGGATTTATTAGTCAAATAAACAGATATTTTTATTTTATGGCAAATATTGTCTTTCATAATGTAATAAAACTGCGACTATGTCCTATCAGTTTTATTTACATAACTGCATTATGGCTAACCAATTTTGTATGAAACAGACCTTAAAAAGTAGCTACTAAGATGTAAAAGGCCAGGCGCAAATATCTTGAATTACATCTGATTTAGAACCATCCGATAAGGAATTCCACTGTTCACCTCCAGAACATACCATGATATTCTGACATTGTTGATAGTATAGTTATTTTATAAAGTAACAAATGCCAATAGGCAATAACTTAAATCACGTTCAATTTACTACTATTCGTTCGTCCATTGTTCATCTACAGAACTCATCACCAGAACTTTACCTGGTTGAAAGGGTAGTTATTTTGTAAAGTAACAATTACTAGTGTTAATTGTTATTAGTCACGGTTTATTTAGTAACCGTTAAAGCGTTCATCTCCAGAACTTATCATAAGAGTTACCATAGTTGATATACTGTCATTCGTTAAGGAGTTCAATAGTTCATTTCCGGTCTTCATCATTAAATCATCATCATATTTATATGGTACCTTCTCTAAAATAAAGGATATTTTCAAATAATAAAGGAATCGTTGATATCGGTCTACTCGGTAATAGATTATCGCCGAACAAAAAATTATCGCCGAATATAAAATATCTATTTGAAATTTAAACAAATTTAGTCATACTCGTTGAGTTCATTCAATAAATCATTTACTTAACCGCGCCCATTTTTTATAAGATTTGCCGTTGATAAATTATATGCTACGTACTCTCCTACAAAAAAAAGAAAGCTTAGCTATTACTCAATACCATATTTTGTTGTTAAATTTTAGAAATTTGATTATCTCTGGATGAGCAGAATTGGATATTGGTATACAAACATACGAGTATGTGCCGGTCGTTAGTCACACAAGTGCGATAAGGTTTTAAATATGAGCTATGTACGAATGTTGTTTTTGAATGTGTATCACATCTAATGGCTTGTAGCATTACATTTATATTTGTACTTGAATATTTCCATATCACTCCTTATTTAACGCAAAATTAAAAGAAATATATTATGTTTAATACCTAAACTTCATAATTTTATCCAAGTTTTAGGTCGAAGCCACTAATCTCTAGAATCTAAAACTACTACTAGTTTAAACTACTTCCTATAACTGGAGTCAGCTATAGCTCAAGTAGTAGGAAGTAACCTGTTAACAAAAAAATGTAATATAAATTAAAGCGTATTTTAATTGTTGCGTAAGTTTATTTGTAATACAAATAAACTTACGCAACAATTAAAAAATAACTTTCTAAGAACTAGATTTAAAACAATTCATTTAAACATCGTAATTCATTAAAATTTTAATCCTGATTAAAACCGGCAATAAAGTTATAACATTTTTTTTACACCTTCAACTTTAACGGCTTTCATATGATTATTCTAAACATTGCATAAGTTCAAAAAATGCTGCTGCTGCCACGTCGTATTTTGTGATTAAAACTCACCAAAATATAAAAAAAATACGGGGCATTTTTGATTGTTTAAATGTCGTCCAGAATCAAGGTGGGGCAAATATCTACAACACTTGCAGAGAAATAAAATGTCGACAAAGCGAATAATATTCTTTCAAAAGAAATGTTTAATGAAAATAAAGAGTTAGTGGTCACATTAAAATGTGATTTTATTTATATCAATACATAATCAGGTTATATTCAAAATAATCTCATTAATTGCACAGGTAAATCAACGAAATCTCCATTTCCTCATTTGTTAGTTCAGAATATCTCTTTATTCACCTGAAGAAATTTGTATTTATATTTTACTATAAATGTGGTGTAACCGCAAATTAAATAATTTTGATTTATCTAAAGCAGCTTTAAACAAAATTGATAATTGGCATGATGGTGCATTTAAATTTCAATAAAATAAAGGATATTCAGCATTATTAGAGAAATAAAATGTCGACAAACAAATAATATTCTTTCAAAAGAAATGTTTAATAAAAATGAAGAGTTAATGGTCACATTAAAATGTGATTTTATTTATATCAATACATAATCAGGTTATATTAAAAATAAACTCATTAATTGCACAGGTAAATCAACGAAATCTCCATTTCCTTATTCGTTAGTTCAGTATCTCTTTATTCACCTGAAAAAATTTGTATTTATAATTTACTATAAATGTGGAGTAACCGAAAATAAATCATTTTGATTTATCTAAAGCAGCTTTTTTGATAATTGGCATGGTGGTGCATTTAAATTTTAATAAAATAAAGGATATTCGGCATTATCTCCAAATAATCAGAGATTTTACTAATGGTTTTACAGTTTCCATTAAAAGAGTATAAAAATGTTAACGCACATGGCGTTAAAATTGTTATTTTTAATTCTAAAGCCAAAGTTCACTAGCGTTTCAATGCCTGTCGCCATAGTTTCTAAAGCGAAATTTCACTACTGGTTCGGCATTCGTCACGAATACGTAGACATATCATAAAATCTGTTCACCACAAGGAGGACACGCACTACAAGAATTTCGTACACACTTGGGCTGGTGCAAACATTTAAGGGCACACAATGTTTCTATTAAACTTTTATAAATAATTTTTATAATTATTTACAAATATTTATAATAGTTTTTACCATAATGCTATTTCTAAAGTATATATATATATATATATATATGTATATATATTTATTTATTTATATATATATATATATATATATATATATATATATCTTAATATGTGAACGAAATAGGTAAACCAAAAATGATATTAAGTAAATACTAAATAAATTAATCTAGTTTTCATTGTTTTTTTTTTCAAATTGTTTTCAGTTATGCCTAGGACTATCATTTGCAGAAAAAATTTAATATTCAATAAAACACTAGAGGATTAAAAAGTCAAATCTTCCGCCTGAAAATCGGACACGTATAATTGTACCTTGGAAAATATTAGTGACAACTTGACAGAAATTGAAAAAGTGATAGACGGGGTCGCGCGTCAATAGTAATAATTATTATTAAGTCTAAAAATTTTCGCATTTCTTTGGATTGTCAAAAAATTGGTACATATTTTATAAATATTATCTACTATACCTCTCACAGGTAAAATTCTAATAACGATGTTATTAGAATTTTACCCGTTAAATTGCAAAAAAAATTATTCCGTCATTTATTCTTCTAAAATTTTAATATGAACATTAGTGAATGTTAACTACTGTTTTATATGTGCGTTAATTTTGACAATTGAAATATTTTAGTCCATATGCTTTATTATTATGCCTAAGTCCCTACGTCAAACATTTCTGAAAAAAAACGGCAGTGACAGACGAAATGGCATGGGATTGGTCTCGTAAAAATCTCTTTTTTTTCCTTGCGAAGGACAGAACTAGACAAATGGTTAAAGTAATTTCACCCACCGTCCTAAAAAGAATTAATATAATTATGTCCATTTATTGGTCCACTAGGAACAAAGTGGAAAAAAATTGTCCTTATTTTCACAGGTCTTCCATTTCTGTGTTACAAGAATTAAGCTATAAAAAGATGCTAATTGTATTAATTTGTTGACTAAAAATACAGCAAAATTAAAATACGGAATGTTTTATAATGAATTTTTGTACGTTTGTTGCCTTTTTACCTGTAAGCGGCATTAAATTCAATTTAGTCCCTAATTTGAAGTGGAATGATTCTTTAAGTAAAGTTAAAATCAAATATAAATGCCATGATTTTCCGCACCCTGGAATTAAAAATATCGCCCATGAATTCCTGAAATAAACACGTATTTAATTGTAATTTAATTTGATTTTAAAATAATAAAAATTACTGAAAATTCTTCAATAAAAAGTACCCAAGCGATACATTGTTATAATAGTACAAATTACGTCTAAAATTTAAGAAGAAAAATAAAAAGGTCCTTAATTCTTTTCCAACCTATGCGCTCATATTTCCTCGATCGAAAGTTTTTTGATGAAAGCTATTTAGTGCTGGAATAAATTATATTTTTTGTGTTTCTGTTATATTTTCTGTCCGTCAAGTTCAATGAGATCCTCATTAGTAAATTCTTGCTACTGTGAGTTTAATAAATCTTTAATACCAAGAGCACTGACTTCAGCATTGGGCAACAGATTACCCAAGTCGACGATGTTTGTTGCAATGTAATTAATATTTGGCTGATCTTTGGTTGAAAAACATTTGGATTACTCAAAGAAGTGTGGACATAATTTTCTCTAATCTACTTTCAAATTGGCGAATTTTCCCACTTCCCATTATGCCAATATATTGCTTTTCATCCTGCAAGATCTATTTCCAAAAATCTCTCAGTTCCATACCATCATCTCATTCCCTTTCACTAGCTGTGAAAACGTTCTTCCAATATTGTAGGCATTAATAGAAGTAATGACTCATTATTCCATAGGTTGCAACAAAGATGTAGTATTTTAAAGTACAAACACGATCTTGATTTCGGGATGAATATCCGCAATAATCGGAGGATGACCGGTAGTATTTTTCGGGATGAGTAAAGCTTTACAACTTAAATTACTTTTTAACCAATGCTGTTTTATTTCAGGTGTCAAATCTTTAATAAACCATTCTTTAAAATGTGCTGATGTTTTAATAACAAACAAAAGTGGTTTTAATTTAAGGTCACCTTCAGCATTTAATTCCAATAAGAGGGTTAAGCAATCTTTAGACACTTTAAAGCCAGGAAGACCCTTCTTTTCTTGCGATGAAAAAGAGACGGTGGGAATTTTCTTCCAAAATATACCGGTTTTTTTTAATTAAAGTCCCTGCTTTCGATTATTTCCTTTGATATGCCTGGAAAATTCTGAGCAGCCACATGATCGACACAAGCAGCCTCTCTTTGCACTGGAATTTTACACAGTGAATGTCTCGTTTTAAAGCGCTTGAACCATCCACGGCCGGTAGAACAAGATTTTGTATCTTCATTGCTGTTTTTGCTACGAATGTTTTGCATTATATTGATAACACTAAGGGCCTTGTTTTGAATGAAAGCGAGAGTAAGAAGAACCTGTTGCTGAACCCATTTTGGTCTTGAATTTAGGTCTTTAACAACTTTTCCATATTGTTGGGTATACTTCGAATGATAAGCGAATTCCCCTTTACCTTGCACTGCTTTAGCACTATTCTTTTCTGTAACCATGTACTTTATCATCGTGGTATACAATCTCTTTTTTATTAAATTATTGATATTATAACACAAAAGTAATTTTGCGAATCAGACATATGGTTCCAGATAAAGTTTTTCCATCTATACGATACTCGTATGTTAGTGATGATAATTTATTCTTCATTACAAAAATCATATTTTGTAAAAGAATTTAATAGCAGAAAAAATTGTGTTAAATTTTTTTTTACGAAAGTGATACTTTATGTCCAACATGTGGAATGTTCCCAAAGTGACTTTCTCGGAATTTTCATCGTTTATTTATAATTCAAATATATTTCCAATAGATATTAAAAATATTTCTTGAGGGAAAATGGTAGTTTTCGATGTTGTAATTTTTTTTAAAGCTCATACTTGCTGCTGTTAATATGAAAAAAATATATACTTTATCATCTACTTTTTCGAGTTAATGAAAATTTGTTTTAAATACAATTATTTGTAGAAGAAATATATTTCCGAATTCTATTTAGTAATTTATACCCATCATTAGGCTAAGTAGTATTAAGTGCTAAACCAAAATCGATTCGTAAAAAATAAAGACATGATAAAGTTACATGGCAGTATTATCAGAACTAACAAAAAGAAAGAAACGATTATGGGATTCGCCTAAATGAATCATTGTTAGTTTTATGTAAATATTTTTAAAACATATATAACATCCGTCTCTTAAGTATAATAAATTGTCTTATAATTTTCATTCACCACCACACAAAATGGATTTTCAAACGAATTTGTGTTCCGACCAAGTCGTTCACATTTCAACTCTTACTAAATATACTAAATTTATTAACAATTACACATTTTTCGTCATATAGATTTTTACTATTTTAACATTGTTATAATGCACTTAAGCTTTACTTTTATTTCTAAATATATTTTGAACAACTGCTTGAGTGTTCTAAACAGACATGTTCAATAAATTGAATAATTCTCCAGCAGGGCTAACATCGGTAATATCCATTTCAATAACCATTTTTTTCGAACGTGTTTTTTTCTTTTCCTTAAATAACTATAGAATAAGTAAGAGAAATTTTGTCATAAATTTTGGTTCAGTAGTTTCAGAAATTAGGAGGTGGAGAATACTTTATCGTCGCGTATATTTTAGAATATGTGTTTACGATACTCGTATGTTAGTGATGATAATTTATTCTACATTACGAAAATTTGTTTAAATAAAAAGAAAATTTTGTGTACAACATCAAACAAGTCCTTTTTAAATGAAAAAAATGAGAGATAATGAAAAAAAATGTCGAGTACTCTTTTCAACTTTTGTATTAATATTTAAAAAAAAATTATCCGAAATATATATATGGGTTAATAAGATGTATAATTAGGCTAAATTTTAGTATCATTGTCGCACAGTCTTTGAGAAAATTCATTTTAACAGACGAACTAACAGACAAGTGAGGATCTTTTAAGTTCCGTTTTTCAGGTTGAGGTACGAGGCCTTAAAAATATGTCATTTAGAACGTTAGCATTTGTGCCTGTTCCTAGATGCTTTGAAAGATATTGTATAGCTATATATAAGATATTGTAAAGTTTGGGTTCCTATTGCCAGCTAAATACCATTTTTTATATAAAGAAAATCTCGACTGTAACTTGAGTAGTGAAGAATATTTAATATTTTAATAGGATTAAACCAATAAGCGCTGGCAGATATAACTTATGAAATAAGATTTCAGTTGCGATGCAACCACTTGTACGCTTTTACGATTCACGGAGATCTTCTTAAAATTATAGCATAAAAGGTTGCTATGATTTTAAGAAGAATGAATATCTAAAAAGTAAATCATGGGAGATACGCTACTATAATTGATTTCTACTATAGTATGTTTACTTACCATGGTTATTTTTACTAATGACATTTTTTCACACTATCTTTTTGGTTACTGCTATAACTTTGCATGATATGATATGAGAAATAAAGAATATGAGTATTTATTTAGGTCGCGTCTGAATTAAAATCATTATATTTTTTGCATAATTTGTAATTGAAATATGAATTTGAAATTAACCTATCTATTTTCAGGCTATTTGTAGCGAGAAAATTTTTGTAAAGTTACATGCATTAATTCTGCAAGCAAAGCAGCACAGGTAAAAGTAACAATTCGAAAATTGGTAATTTCTGGTTATATCACATAAAAAAACCAGATATGCGCCTGTGAAAGATATAGCAGCCGAACATTTAATTTCTAAAAAATTAAAATTTTGTAAATAGCTTAATAGGAATATTATATATCTTTAAATGTTTATAAACGCCTTAATGTGTACGGAACTCTTGTAGTGCAAGTTTCACTCGCATTTGAATATTTTTTTATTATAAATGAAATGAGATAAAAATGGTTATCAATTTAATTATCATTGATAATTAAAAATTGACGATCCAAGTCAAGCAAGGTCATTGATGCTCTATTCATATTTTTGTCTCTACTTTTCAACATTATCGAACATTATAATCTCATAGAACAATAACTTGAATGTTTTCAAAATTTGGGACCTTTCTTAAACCTCTAGTTTTTCTTTATTCGGAGTGAACAGTTACTAAGTTTTGTCATGTAACTGATGTAATGTTAATATAAGAAATGAAAGCAAATGTTTAAAATATGTACCATAGTCATATTTTGGTTATAATTTAATAAGTAATAACATACATATGATGAAGAAACAGTCATTAAATATGCTGTTAAAAACCTCGTATTGGTTCGTACAATACATATAAAGAGTATTAATTGAAAGAAATAAAAAAGAACAATTGGAAAGAAACGAAAACATAACAACCAATATGTACACAATGCTAACCTCAAAGACTAATATCACAGCAGAAATGAAAAGGACACTACAGCAATTTTTTGGCGTTCGACGTTTTTTACCCATTTATTGATTTTTGTTGTTATTAAATTCTCGCGTAAATTGTACAGTCCAATGAGACAAAATAAAAGGTAAACGTTAGAATGAAAGGAGGGAAGCTGAACATTTTCATAAATCGTTGTTGTGATAATCTAAATACAAACATGAGTATTCGTATTCATTAGAAGAAGATATAGTAATAAAGAACAAATTGCAACTTTGAGAAAAATAAATTTAGAGATTATTTGAAGTAATTGCCATGAAATAGGATCTTCGAAAAACGAAAATTGAAAATTGAACACTTTTGCTGTTATTGAATTTCTACTTACCGTGAATTTTGTATAAATTGTTTATTGTCTGTATTATTTATACTATTAAGGAAAATAAACAGTAATTAAATAATCAGCCAGTTTTTAGGGGCAAGACTATTTTTCGCAGGATCTCGTGGGGGTGTCAAGTTGAAATTAATATGAAATATTTAGATCTACGGTCCTTTGGAGACGATCTTCTAACTCAACCCAATCAAGAAGAACCCTAAAATACGGCTAGTTATGTCGCAAATTTTGATGCCCGTAAATAAATCAAAACCTATTGGATACTTCCCGTTCATCCAGAATCAAGAAATTTGAAAGCATTCTAGATGCTTTTTGCCAAATTTCACAACACACCGATTTTGAAGCATAATGACTAGAATGCTTTCGAAATTTTGAAGGCATTTCATTTGTTATGCTATGAGAGTAAAGAAAAAAATGCGAAAATGGTTCATTTGTACTCAGATCACATAAAAAAATTTTTTTTTAATTTACGCTTGTGAAAACTATATCAGTAGTCAATTTATTTTTGTTTTCAAAATTAAAATTTTGTAATTAGTTTAATAGGATTATTGTGTATCATACGTTTATGCCTGTATAAGGAAAATTTGTAGTGGGAGTTTCACTCGTGCTTGACAAATTTTATCGAAGCACTAAAATATAGAATGAAATGTGCTATTGTTAAAAAAATATTTATAAAAATGAAATAGCGTTATATGGAAGGATCGAAGTATAAAGCGTGTATAGGAGAAAATACAGTTAAGCGTTATTTACTTTTTCTATAAGTGATAGGAAAAAATGGTTTAGGCAAAAATACAGCATGTTTAGAGTTCTTTTAATAATAACATAGGAAATGAATTTATGGAACCTACCTGTAATAATTGGAAAGAAATAATTCATCAAATCACATCATAATACCAAGAACTTTTATTTTATTTTATTCACAGCAATTTATTTAACAGTCAGACTGAAGAAGAAATGATTTATTTTCTACTGTTTAATAAATAAAGTGACGAAAAAATCTTTAAAAATGTGTATTTTTTATGTACGGGAATTTTATATATCAGGATAGTTTTTGCAGAAGAAACTTTTTTTTGGTAGTCAAATGTCACCTAGAAATTACAATGCAGTAAAATTGAAAATAAATCACGATGATTAGTTGAGAATAAAGAAGGGTATGTGTCCCGTGAATTCACGTTCACATTGACGTAGAGAAGGTTTACTCTTCGCATGTACACTTTGTCTCCTAATAAACGTGATATTGGTTTAGTATCTTGCTTTAGTGCCTTGGTTTAAGCGATTAGTAATATTAGTTATGTTTTAGTGTAAAATAATCTGGGTAATAAAGAATTAGTTTTTCACTGGAAGTTAATTTTATTTCATATTATGAAATATTGTAAAGGTGACTTCTTAAATTTGCTATTTGTATAAATTACAATACAAACATCAAACACAATATATAATATTTTTATGGAAATTCGTAAATCTGTTTAAAATTTATATTTATTATTCATCTTTTAGTTCTTCTAAGAAACTTCACGGAATGTATAAATGTTTTATAAATTTTAATAAGATTCAATTGAATCAAAAAATAGTATCCACTTTACTGGATCTGGGACAAAAAACATTTTTGCTGATTATTTTCTAACCATTGCACAACAGATACTGAGATTCAATAAATATTCTTCCTCTTCATTCTGCTCTTCATAACTAAAGATAGTGTTTTAAAAAGCCTTCGTGACGTCATCAACGAGTTTACGGCGGTTTGTTTCAGTTTGTATCAGGGCGGTAGTAACATATATATATATATATATATATATGTATGTGTATATATATAAATATATATATATATATATATATATATATATATATATGTTGTCACTGCGATATTAAAACACGACTTATTTTTTAAGTCGGTTTTTTTAAAGCCAAAATGTTAAAAAGAATCTGGAAACATTCACTTCGTCCGAATTGGGAGCCTAAGAGGTGTAAACTCATGTAACCACAAAGTGGGCAAATTCAAACATCTCAAAATATGTGCACAGTTGATGCAATGACATTATGTATTTCATGTTATTCAACTGTTATAAATAGTAAACTACTTTTTTAATAAATATCTACTTCAATCTCATTTTAGTATCTCATAAATTTTCGTTTGAGATTAATCGTATTTATGTGAGTGTTAATAATTGTTTACAAAATTTTTTGTGAATATAATTTTATTTGGTAAGCTTATACTTCCATGACTTCTATCAGCTACAATAGAGGTTGAATTTGTCTTATTCATTTTGCTCAAAAACATGTTTTATTGGTACAAAATATCTTCAAGCTATATATATTGAATTATAGAAACTTGACCAAAAGAAGTAACTGGAGAAATATGTTGAATGAAGTCCTACCAGACATGGACTACATTGCAACATATAAAAGTAATGAAAACTGCATTAATATTACAAACGGATGTAGGCAGACTACATTGATAGAATGCTCTCCATCAGTTTATGATTGGTTGAACGAACATTTTTAAGCATTCTTACCAATTCGCTTACAAATAAAGAACATTTTTGTTATTAGAAAATCTATAGTTATTGTGACGCACATAACTAGTATTGAATTTATCCAAAAATGACAGAAATTGAAGAAAAAAAATAAAAATTGATTTTAATTACGAATAGGAAAACAATAGGGAGAAAAAATAATTTATCTTATCTTCAATCTTGTCGTTTTCTCAACAAATCTTATTAATTGATCAAAATATTTATTTTTTAAATATTTTTGCTTTCAATATTTACGTAAAATTAGAAAAAATCTATGAAACAAAATTTCCTCTACTAGGAAATATCGCCTCCCCATTTAAATAAGAACGAATTATAGATAACCATTCATCATAGCACGGTTTATGTACACGAAATCTGTCGTTTTATTTACTGTTTAGTGCAGGTAAAGCAATATCTATCGCAATTGATTTATTAACACAAAAAACTTTACGATTGCAATAAACGCTTTGTAAAGAAGAGCTAAAATATGCCCGAATACTATAAAAGTACTTTTGCTGAAAATAGTTTTTATAGCGACTATTTCATAAAATAAGAAGTTTATAGATTATCATATATTCTATTTCGAAAACAAGAAATTTATTCAAAATATAATCAATATGGATGATTATTCCTACCTGTCCAAACGTCACTTATTTAAAATATACTTCTGGAATTAAATCTATCATCACATGTTTATTTACAAAATATCTCAAATAATCTAATAGATTCTCTCTTAGAGAACGGTTTCCTTACCTCAGCTAATGAAAGCAATATCAAAACCCGATATTCAAGAATCCAAAAATAGTAAAAATCTTGATGAACTTGAGAAAATATTACTAAAAATATCTTTAATAAATACTAGTAAATAAACAGTTTAGTTTGAATACTTACTTTTTGCATTAACGTATTTTGCAGTGATAACGATGATATATTTTGTGGTATTTGAGCACACGTCATGAATAAAATATTATTTTTAAAAGCAGATATTATATAATTTCCATTATATTCGTATAATTGAAGGGTTCTGCCAATGTTATAAAATTTAAATACGGCAATTAGTCTAAATTAATTGAATCAATACCAGATTTAGCAATCTTGTTAAGCTTAATTAATTTTTTTTTCTTAGGAATACTAAGTCTATTATGGTAGTCTCTCAATTTTGTTTTTTTTTTCGTCGCCATGTTTAAAATCCTTCTGAAGACTATGGAATAAAGTTATTTGTTTTTTTTTATATTTAATAAATGCAAGTTATACTTCAAACATATGGCGATACGGATAGTTGCGTTAATTAAGTTCCGTTTCTTGTTTCGTAAAATATTGTGGAAGCAAATGTTGTTTAAGATATTCCTCAAAATTACTTTAAAAATGACCATTTTGCCTGTTATTTCGTTCGTAAGTTAATACTCCTATATGAATTTCACCATTTATTAAATGATAATGTCGCCTGACTTCTTTACGGAATTGAGGAGAAAATGGTTTTCCCATTATATATATATATACATATATATATATATATATATATATATATATATACATGTATGTAATAAAACTAAGAAAAAATGAAATACTGAATATTTAAATAGTATTTCTCAATATCATCTATTGAAATATATGCAGGTTCATGTACTTCACGAATATATGTACAGTTTTGTTCATATTACACATTTAAATAAATAATATGTTCAGTTATGAATAATGCAATATTATTAATTTTAATGAACATATACGTGCACGACTTTAACGAGACATGCGACCAAAACGTACAGCCGAAAAATATGCTCCGTTGATGATAAATTTCTTCACAAACACTTAAGTACCCGCTCTGAATATAATTTAATTTTATAAAAGTTAAATTTCGCTAAATAACATAGGGAGCATGAATATTTAATTTTGCTTGCATTGCAATTAGGCCTATGTTTATTAACATTACATCAGAGACGTCAGTTCAAACGTTTTCCTCAAGAGTTATAATGCGCCGTTGTATTAATTTCATAATCATATTACGTATAAATAGAAAAAAAATTTACAGGTTATTATTTATTATGTGGAAATTGACTGTATTAAATGGCTTTAAACTCGTTTTGACTACTATTTATCTACAAGACGAAACTGTGAAATATCTTATAATTATTAAATAAAACTATATTCTAAAAATATTTAGGACTCAATGATAAAGTTCAGTGTTGGGATTATATAGTTATAAAATTATGTATTTCTTTTATCGTGTATTTTGAGGTAGCAAAGCAATTAAAATTAATTAAAATTTAAATTTTAGTAATTAAAATTTTAACTTATGTAAACAATTAGCATTTTTATTGGAAACAATCTGTTTTAATCATTAAAATTGTTTTTTGGTACAAAAAGTTATAAATTTATATCTATAATAAACTTCATGTAAATGTAAAAACTATTTTAATAATTAAAAAATATTCTTACAATAAGAAGGTGTGATAGTAAATTTTACGTTTTCCTTAAATTTTTATTAAGTGATGGCGATCATTTTTAAATAAAAAATTCAAGTTTTCCTTTAGTAAAACCTATTTATTCAACTACAACTTAATTTCAATCAATTTTATTCTACAATATAGTTCAAATGTAAAATCACTCTTAATAAAATGCTAAGTTAAAGAAAAATTCTCGCTTATGGAGAACTCAATTATCATAATATTTATACTTTTTCCAACAGCATGTAAAAATATATTTCATTATATTTGTTAAGTCATTTGGGAAGATTATGTTCTCATGAGTAGCTGTATGAGATAAAAATTTATTGTACATACCTAAATTTGTTCCTGTGAAAATTTCAGTAAAGCAATAACCCATCTTAACTTTAGATAGATCATCAAATGGCGCCAGAGTTCCTTAAAACTTTGGAAATATAAAAATTGTTTTTACTTGTATACATTTATTAAATTTTTCGCTGTGGATTTGCAAATTGCGTTTTTTCAAGGACTTTTAATCTTTGAGAATATAATTTTACTTGTTTATTTTATGCTCCTTACTTCCTACTATACAAATTCACTAAGATGTTTATACTGCTTGCATTAACAATATAAAATAAAAAATATTTGATAACTGGTTTTGGTTAACTTAGTATAATATTTTCTAATCTTTTAGATACGTATCGCTTTAGAAGCGTATCAATTAATTTATAAGAGCCATTGCGTAGTGAGAGAAAATTTTGAAAGAGTATTTGTCAAAAAAATTCGAAGTAAATTTACTTAAGTATGTTTTTGTTAACAAAATAAATGATATTATATCCAAGTGCTAAGATTACCTGGCGGTGTTTGCTTTACTGCAGTTTATGCAGTATCATCTGTATTAGAAACAGTCCATCCACAAGTTAAAACATAAGAATATGAATCATGTCTTGCTTGACTAAATAGGGCACATTGGTGAGTGCAGTTTTGAATGGAAAGACGGGTAAACACAGTACAATCGATTCTCGAGACTATTCAGGATATGATATTTTTTGTCATACCTGGATGAGAATGGACAGATGTTTTTAATATGATAAATAGTTCATTGAGTACGAACTCTTTCGAAACCTGTTCATAGTAGTACGGGACACTACTGACAGCTTATGATATTCCAATACATTTATGTAAAATGTGGAGGGTCATTAGGAATGCAATTTGAGGCAAGCTGGTCGGTAACTTGGGAGTAGTTCCTGGAAAATTTAATAATTGTAAGTGCAAAACCAAAATTAGGAAAAAATAGCGGTTATTTAAATAGGCACACAAACTTTAACATATATTATTACTGGTAATTATGGCAGGAATATTTTTTCTCTCTCTACAACGGCATTCAGCGAATACTCTGGCAATCATTACTTTCCAATGCAGGGTCTTGACCTGCAAGTACTGTTGTATTATAATTAAAAAATTGTATTAACTTATGTGGTAATCTCAAGCATTAGTTTATGAGAAAGAAAGGTAGATCAAGTTATTGAGAAAATTTTCAGGGATAAGGCCATTATGTTTTACTATATACTTTAATGGACTATTAATAATGACTACCGTTTTGTCGTTTTTGCGGTTAAAATGGTGCACTTCCACTATTCTATGAAATTTTCTTTAAAATAACTAAAGTAATTTCGTTTTGGATTTATTTTTTTATTAACCCCTTTATATTTGTACTTTTGAAGCGCAAACTTCTAGATATAGGGTCACAAATAAGATTAAAAATATTTCCAAAGTGGATAGAATTCATTTAAACTTATTCGCATATTTGTGTTGAACTAAACATTTGAGAGAAAGATTTATAGTATCATACACTGGGAACATTTGTGTCATGAACCACACTAATTTAAAAAAAGGAACGATAGAAGGAAAAGGATAAGAGTAACAAATTTCAAAATGTTCAAAAAGTGGTTTTATAAAATGTTCGTCAATGAGGAACTGTGTAATATTTTGGAACCATATTATAAAATTCATAACCATATTATGAAATTCAAATTATTTCGTGAACTGATGTGGATGTAACCTTAGACGAATTTGGTTTAGGACTTTTGCGATTATGGAAGATATTAGACAGGAAAATGAGATTAAAAATATAACAAATCGTGTACACAGTAACATTCACCGGGTCGTGTTGGGTTGTTTATAAAATTATAATAGTTTCCAACAAAAATAACGAAAGATTTGGATTTAACTATTGACGAGGGATAAGCACGGCAGAAGGATATAAAGATGAAAGTTAAGGGTAATAGAAAGAAAATAAAAATAAGAATAATAATTGCAGATATTAATTATGCAAAAAGTTTTTAAAATATTTATAGCGAAAGATACGTTATACATGAATAACGCTTTTCCTTCCATTAACGTATCCAGAAGCTTCTTACCATTAATTTGATGCGCGAATAGGTGCAACAAAATTTTCAAATTACAATAAATTCAAAACCCCTGCCTAATCGGACAATTATCACATGTCTCTGTTTTATTATTATTTGGAATATTTATTTATGTAAATGTAGTACATAAATATGTACAATATATTATTGTGAATATAGATACGTCCAAAACATATTTGTCCATACTGAACATGCATTAATTTTATACTTGGTTTTAACAGATGTTTTGTTTCAAAAATATTTTTGTTTGAATTATAACAAGCAGCGTTCCTTTCATCATAAGATTTTGAAATCTTGCGATGCGTTTACGATTACTTTTTAGGTGCATTTTCTTCATATATACGATGCAAAATGTTTACTTCTCGGATGAAAAAGATATAATTTTCTTCCTCGCGTACGTCATAATGTTAATGGAAAATGAATTTAAGTGTTAATGTCTGGTTTATAAATAATTGTTATACATATTTACTCTTTTAAAAAAAATATGCTCAAAATCATGAGCCGAGAAGTTACACACTCAGCTTTAAATCTATAAGTAAATAACTTAGATAGATATAAAGTAAAATTATAAGAAAAATGATAATATAAATCTTTCAAAGATTAAATTAACCTCATATATACATGTGCTCAGTAGTTTCTTTGATATAAAATGTAATTATGTAGGTCTCCGGTTAAGTGTTTACCACAAGCCATGAGAGAATGAAAATAATCCCCACATCCGCCACATATCACATATACACATATATTGACTGTAATACAATTACTTGCGCTTTATACACAAGCAATATGTCATACGCAAAATGTCTTTTCTTGGCGCGACATAATTACACGAAAGCAATACTTGGACCTGAAAAATATTACCGATGTATTATTGTCGTTAATTTTGAATATACATCAGTAAGTTTACAATTGTAATATGTCGGAAATTAGACATTTATGTAACATCCAACAAAATGAATGTATGAAATGAAAATGTTCCACTTATAATTAAAAATTCAAAAGCAATAGTTAAATAAGGATTTTAAATTTTGTTATTTGTTATACGTTATAACTTTGTGTTATTTTGTATATCTACTAAATCCAGCCTTTGAAGCTTAGTTTGAAAATTGTATTTCTGAGACAATTTATGTTTTTATATGTTTACTTCAAATACATTTATGCATTATTTCTTTCCCTCTCAAAGATCTCTTGCTATTTACGATAATTGTGTAAATTGTGCATATTGAATACTTCTATCTTTTAGAACATAATTCATTTCTCCATAAGATTGAATTAAAAAAAAGTGGATCTTGCCTGCATCGATATAGCATCTCCTGACATAAATCTATTCGTCGTCGATAGCAAGTAGTAGTGCTTGCACTCGCTGTACATAATACATGTACAAATTATTTCTTCTTAACATGCGGTGTACTGTACTTCATGCAATCCCAGTACGTCAGGAAATCCACCGAACAATATTATAAAGAGCTTCTTCCACTTCGATCACCACTTGACGCTCATAAACATTTTCAGGTCTTCCTTCAAGAACTACATTTCCAGGAATTCGACCCTCTAAATATGCGTTATTTACCCAAAGAAAGACTTGGTGTTCAGGATTAGGGCAGCTTTCGATTGGGTAGCGCTCGCGATACACTTACCGAGCATTCCCATCACATAGCCGGTAAATGAAATATATTTCTGAATATTCACGAGTAGTATAGGTCTGAGTTATTTTGCAATGCAGTCGATCAAACAATATCCAAATTACAAGCACAAACAAGGCCCAATTAAAAGGCAGGTCAACAAGTAGAAACAGTGGTAGGGAAAAAACAGCAAAAAACATGTTAGCTCCGAGCGATAAGCAAGTCACTAAAGAAGCAAAGTTGTTCGGGAAAGGAGTAAAGGGGTTGCCTGACGGCCGAGAATAATAAAACTTAGAATTAATTAATTAATTAGACCATCCGAGTGGGAAAGAGATAGCGAAACAATTCTGATCAGCGGTTGTTTTAATCGTAAGCATTTCTGTAAATGCGGAGTTATTTCATTAAAGCAGGTCTTTTCCAAATATTAACAGAATTAATTGTGACATTATTACCTTTTTGGAATTTTAATAAAATTAAAATGTTTTTGAAATAAAGTGATACAAAGTTGTCATAATTTTTTTTTACACTACCATTGTTCAAAAATAACTTTTTAGGTTTTATAATTGAAAAATGCACGTTTTTCGGCGTTTCATTTTTATGTTGTCAATATAAACGAATAAATAATATTTTAATCAGAAAGACGAATGTTCTCTTAAAAATCTTGGATAATAAAAAAGCAGAAATAGTAATAACACCTATTACATTTTTTTTCATACGAAGTAAAAAAAAATTATGTCTCTAAAACTATCAGGCTTAGGAAATAAAATGTATTATTTCGTACGTAAAATAACTCTCTCTATCACCGACATCTCGTTGGTCCAAAAAACATTTCGTTGGTCCTCCTGAAGGGACACGTGTATACTGACGAACTCTCAAAAATATTATGCAAAATGTACAGAAGTTTGAACAGTTCCAAAGGCATGCATCTTTTTTCATCCAACCTTCTTCTGACTTTTCGTTTACTAAAAACACATCACTCGATTTAATGACTTCGGTTGCAAGCCTCAGTACTGAGCTGTAGTAAGACAAACACTTGACATATTGTTACTGCTAAATCCAACATTACGAGCTGAAGTGTAACTTCTTTGACCTTGATCTAACCTATGCATCACTGAACTAGTCTCTCGAAAGCATATTATTGCATTCCTTTCTAAATATGATTCGGGATACACCGAATGCTTAACCTTTGCTTGACAAGAGTCCAGTGGCATCTTTTTTAGCTAAATCTTCTGTGAAACCTGGCAAAAATTTATCTGAATTTGATTTGTCGATTAAAAAAAAAATAGAAAATAAACTAAATAGAATAAAATAAGCAAGAAAGTAGAACGTTAAATAAACCTTTAAAATTACCAATTTCCTAAGCGGAATGAAAATACGCGCAGCTTTAAATTTTATACATCATAACAACTACCCACTTGTTATGAAAGAGAGAGCTTTAACAACAATTAATAAAGGCTTTGCCATCTGACAATGGTGGGCAGTTAATTGTGCCTGTAGTGCATGGCATAGGTATAGCGTAACAAAAAAAACTGGCGATTTATATTTTTAATCTGGAAACACTTCTTCGAATTGAGAAAATCGAATTGATTTAGATTTAATTGGAAACCTTTTTTTTGCTCCTTATTGCGAGTTCCTTAATTTGAGCATTATTTGAAAAAATAAAAAAGTAATATTGTAGTCTCCAAATAAAATCATTATCAACATAAAATTGATTTGCAAATGTTTCAAACAATGATATTGATATAAGTGCTCTTTGCCGTAAACAAAATTAGATCGACTGAAAGAGTTAACATTTTGCTTTTAAATAATGTTTAAACCCATCAAATCGTTTACAAACCGATAATTTCACATTTTTTACAGTTTGGATTAGTGTTGTTTCTACAAACAATCTCTGGACACCACGTATTTTGAAAAAAAATTCCAAACGATCAAAACAGTATTCGAAACGCGATCGGGGGAGGTATTTTTCTTGACCTTTGGTGTCAACAAACGAAACTTACTTTTGTCATTATTATCGATAAATTGAAACAGTTGTGAAATTAAAAAAAACATGTTAAGCAAAGCTACCGTAAAAAAATTCTGCGGGTTTTTTTAAAGCAAGGTAGCGGCATTTTACTTTAAAAATGCCACATTTAAATTATTATGTTCTGCCAATATTTTTTGCAAAATATTGCTAAGAAATGGTGCTCAATTCATGAAATAATTTCAGTTTCTCTGTGATTAGGTCATTATTTTAATTTATATTAATTTGCGACTTGCGCCCCAACTACATGAAATAAAATACAATAATTCTGCATTTAAGTAAAATCTTAACCTGCTAAACTATTTGATGAGCTTCATCGTTAGATAACCTCATATACTCAAAAAGATTTATACTGCCAATCTAACCCCATAAGGAAATTTAATGTATCGCAATCAACGGAAAGTGTTTGAGCGGTATTTGCGATAAGCATTTGAATAAAGTCTTTTCCTCGCTGAACGAAAGGTAATGTAGATCAAACTCATTTCCCGTTTCAGTCTTATAGCTACCAAATTTTAATTGAAGGAATATTATATTTTTTTGTAGGGAAATTCGTTTGATCACTTAAATACTTGCATATATACAGAAGGTTCATAACCAAAATAGATGGAGAGGTTTCGTTGAAAAAAATTTAACCAATGACACAATGAAAAAAAATGTGTCTGCTTATATATGTGTTAAGTTATATTGACTTTTTATTAAGGTAGCTTCTTATTAATCGCGGTCTCCTTTTGAAGCATTTTCTTGTATAATTCTGTAGAGATAGGTCTGCAATTGTAGAAATTGTGAGATTACGGTGGCGTTATGAAAATTTGCTGATTGATTACCGAATCCTAATAATGGTAATCTAAACATTTAAGAAGCTGGCTTTTTCTGAATTGAATATGGCAAAAAAAACCCAATGGTTACGAAAATAGTATAGAAAATAGTATAGTTCATTTATTTATAGGTGTTGCTAAAAATAGTTCTCAAAAAAAATTTGGTAAACAAACATTTCTCATAAGCACCAAAATACGTGCTAGAAATATTTAAAAGAATAAAACTTAGTTTTCGATTTGAAGATTAAATTTTGCTTCAAGCGAAATTAATTCCATGTCCGTGAAAATAATTTTGGTGATGTTTACTGAGATCATTTCAGGTGTCATTGAAATTATAATATGTTGTTGATATTGTTTCTCTAATGCTTATCTACATTAAAGTTGTACACCTATGAATTTTACCTAATAAATAAAGAGAACTAAGGGTAGATGACCATACCAAACCATATGGAAAAGTTTAGACCCTCATGAATAATGTTTCAAATATCTGCTCAAAATATATAGCTATCATTCTTTATGTAGGCAGTTTTCATTTCCAGAAAACAAATGTTTATGTAGGCAGTTTTCATTTCCAGAAAACAAAGTATTATTTCCATAATCATATAATAAAAAATTTCGAATGAAAAAAGTTAAATTATAATGTTTAAATTAACCAATTTTTGCAATAGTCGCAAGTTTTTTATTTTTTGTTTAGTGATACAGTCAAATGAACTTGTGTTTCATCAACAGATAACAAGAAACATATTTTTTCAAGTAAATAATCTTAATACAGTCGCACTAAAATGACTTATGCCAGAGTAGCTTAAGTTCTTATGCTAAAATTTAACAACAATAAAACGAAATCGGCGTAAAGTAGCGCAAAATATAACGTTAATGCTAACCACCAGCAACTAATTACGAATTTTCGGTTCAGTTTTCTTAACGAAACTAACGATTTCAAGCAGTCAAACCTTAGGGAAAGAATAAGGAGAATTTCATTTTGTTAATGTAATGTAAATTTACAATCACTTGAAAGTTTTTAATGAAATATTTGTTGTTTTTTTGTAAATGAAAAGTAAGCAGTTGAAAACACCTTAATTTTGATTTCCTTAATTTGAGCATTATTTTAAAAAATAAAAAAGTACTTTATATGTTTTAATTACTGAATTATATATTTTGATTGAAATATAATAAAGTAAAGCTTTTTTTCAGTATATTTTACCTTAATAGGTTACATTTAAAAATAATGAAATGCAATTTCGGTCAGGACGAATTATATACTATTTTTTTTTATTTTACGTTACTCGTGAAATATCAATTGAAAAAACAAATTATTAAATTTGTTTGATATGTTCTGTAAAACAGTAACAGAAAGTTTACAAAAATTTAATCGAAAAATTATAATAAAATTTTGGAAATATTGACATAATTTTTACACCTATGAAAAACATACTAGGCAATAATATGTTTAAGCTCGTAGGTAAAAGGTTTTATTTATATTGCTACATATTGAAAATAGACGTGTAGCAAGTCGGAATTTTTTTTTATTTTACACGGAAAACTGAATGTGCAGCTAACATTATTAAAAGAATTCATGAATGATGTATGCGCTATTATTTATTAAATTCAAATATATCATAGTCCCATCACAAAAATGAATTCAAAGTTATAGTTACAGATAAACAAAAATATCAATAGTTAGTAGCTATAAACTTACATAATATCTTTTTGACTTACGGTCACTTTGATAGTTAATTTCCATGTTTATTCAAACATGTTTTGAAGAGAGCGTGGTTTTAAAAATTAAGAAATGTTTCATAATGTGATCGAGGATTATCAACGACTTATTAAAATGATATGGAAAATGTGAGAGAGTAGTATTTATCGAAGATCACAGGGAAAAATCGGTTCAAATTTGATCTTTATTGAAAGCGGACGATGTGAGAAAATGCAGAAATATAAAAAAAGTTAAAGTGCGCTTTGCCTCCCATATAAACAAGTGATGTCTCTTATTTGATAGTACTCTATAATTTCTGTTTTCAGCGATACACATGATATGGCTGAAAACTGAATTGTCTAATAATACTCGAAATTATAAAGGTTCCTTTGTCATTATGAAACCCTAAAACAAATTATCAGTTTTGAGGTACCAATAATTTTCTTTCAATTATATAATCATTATCTTTATTCATATTCTTTACGAAATAGTTATTTTTTCACTTAATTCTCTTTCAGATTTATTTATGACCGAGCTATTACTATTAGTGACACTAGTTCGAGGCGGTGACAAAAAATAGACGGTACATTTGTTCAATAAAATTTAAACCAAAAAAATTTTATTTTATCAATAATTCATTTCGATTTATATGGTAATAAGAAGTATAGTATGTAGAATATTTTCTTCACATTTTTGGAAAATAAATTTGCTACATTATTTTCTTTAATGGCGAAGGTATCTAACCTACAGTAAAAGAAAAATTACCTCAATTTTTGAGGTACACTTGCCCCTTAATTTGTACCATATAATTGGTCTAAATTACAAAAGCTAAATAAAAATCCCTTCTGATTTTTATTTAACTTTTGTATATTAGACCAATTATATGGTACAAATTCATAACATAAATCCGATATCTAGCCACAAATAGTTTCAGACTTTTGGTTTTCCAAGACAACAAACATATCCTTGGCTAACCTGTTAACAGTGATATGTCCAAACTTTCCAAAATCTTCTTTACTGTCAAAACAAATCTTGATATGCGAAGAAGTCATCAAAAGATAAAAAATTACTAATAAAAATTACCAGTTATCAGTATAGGAAACTGATTTGAAATTCCTAGATTCGAGCAATAATGCCATCTAACATGTTAAATAATTTAAGGAATATATTGACTGTGAATTTAAAACAAGCGTTGGAGATACTGGACGGAACTATCTTTACATGAAAATTCTAATTGAAACTAAAATGCAACCTCACCAATATGTCGAAATATGTAATATATAATATAATTACAGAAAGCCTGCAGCATATCATAGCAGCAAGTTCTACAGTTACAGATCTGACTTCTAATGTTCCTGGTCGTTCGAATTGCTCTTCAAGCTTCCACGATCCTCAGCCTTATGGTGAAATATTAAATGATAAAAGAAACCAAAGTCATAAAGGTAAGAATGAAGAATTGAGAAACCAAAGTCATAAGTTAAGTATTGTTGAAGAGCAACATGATAATCCACAACAAATACTGCAAGATGTGTACTCTTTTTCAAAAAAATTTTGGAAGTATTAACTAAGATAAGTAGATTCCATCGAAGCTGCTTCATAAACTAAATCTGATTTTCAAACACTTGACTTTGGTGTTGTTTTAGGTTACATAAACAAATTTTAAAAACTATTTTCCTGTTATCAGATAAAGACCTAACTATGATAAGAGACAAAAAATTGATTATTGTGTTAATTTATTCAAAAATAAAGATATTTAATTAACATGGGTTACATTTCTTGGAAAGTCTTATGTTGGCCTTAGAGTTTCGATATTGAATTGAGAATCTTTCCCAATATAATAAGGACATTTTGTATTACGATGGGTAATATGAAATTTTCTTATTCTTTTGGGATTCACGTGTTATTCTTTTTAAAAAATAAAATTTCTTGCTGCAGGAAAAGGGCCTAAGTTTCTGTATACATATGAAATAATTATGTTTTGTTCATTATTTGGCACTATTATGTCGGTTCAAAATATATGTCGTCCATCTTAAATTTACTCTATTATATATAATTCGTGTAAATAGAAACATTATTATATAAAATATTTAATTTCACACTGCCGTTCTAAGTACTTAGTGCTAAGTCAGAATTGTTCCAAACACGTATTCCATACGTTGAGGATCAGTTGTTCTCAGCCTCATCATACGCACAATTAACGGATTTACGATTACGATAATTCTGATTTTATATTGTATTTAAATATTTGCTTCAATTTTAACACTATATATAACAATTTTAACACTACATATAAATTAATTTACCTGGTTCACTCATAAAGGTCATACTATTTAAGAAAAAAATATTATGGATGAAGAGATTAATATTAATATATCCTCGAACGCACTACATTCTGTAAAGAGAAAAGGGCCCGGCCCTTTTAAATTATTCAAGCATTGTGAAAACTGCAATATTCCATTTAGGAACAGAAGGAGACCACAACTTTATTATTGGTGCAGATTAAGAATGCTGTGCGGCTTCGTGTTGTTTTATAAGCCACATTAAAATTTGTAAATAGTTTAATAAAAAACGAGCATTCGAACTTCAAAGCGAACGAAAATGTTTTGGTTGAAAAGGAATGCTTTTAAGTGGTTATTTGAACTCAACTTTAAATACTTATTAATGTTTGTTTACCTAATGTATCGGGAGTTTAATGTGAAGTAGTAAATTTGTCAAAAATAAATAAATAATAAAATGAAAATTAATGTGTTTGAATTTTAAACTTCATTGAATAGCTTCAGGTGGATTGGATAAATTTTCAAAAAATAGAGTGCACAATCATGTTCAATTACATTGATAAAATATTCAGTACATAATGTGAAACGAAGGTATAGAATACAGCATTAAATCCATCATTCTCCACATTTCAAAATAAATATGACTGAGGTATGTTATCAAATTAGCACTACTTTAGTGTTTAAACCGTAAACTAAATTAGAAAAAAGTACATATTTTGTAATCCTTGAAATAATTAAAGCGAGGAAGCACGGTATTGTGCAAGTTGTTTAACGTGATTTGTGAATATCGACCAATGTGCATAGAATAGCAACAAGAGCAATATATAGGCGTAGCAAGTAATCGTATACCGTATACAAAGAAATTGTCTCACCTACCTTAATGTTCCTTACGTAAAACTTTTTGAAAATTAATCTCTCTCGGTGATTATTTGTAATATGTTAGTCTTCAAAACTGGTGTAAAAAAGGACATGAGGAAATTATCTCATCTTATTTCAACAGGTTTTCAGCAGTGACTTTATGTGTGACTCTTACATTTGACTGTTTTGTTTCCATGCATTTTAGCAATGACCTTCCAATATATAATGTTATTCTCTTGTGAGTAACATTAACCATGAAAGGTTAATGTTACTCGTTAATGTTATTATCTTGTATAATGTTACTCTCCCTTTAATTTTTGAAGCATTTTAATTTCATTCGCATACATCTAATTTCAAGGAATGAGTATATGCAATATTTAATCGGAAGCATATAGTTATATTTACTTATTTCTTTTAACGTAAATAGTGCTTCGGGGTAAGTATCAAAAATTGGGGAAAATGGTATATTCCTGCTGTTTACTTTTTAATGTTTATCCATATGCCGAATATATAAAAATATTTCTTTCTTCTTTTTACAGTTACACGAGAGAAAACATTATTATCTAACACAAGCAACCAACCCAGCGTCGCGGATGCCGATAACATTTTCATTATCATAAAACATGGAGGAATAGATTCGAAATAACTACAAATTACACTTATATACGTGCAATATATAATTACGTCGGCGATTTGCACATTTTGTTTTGTTTAAGCCACCTGCTCAAAACACAAAATAAAATGTTAACCCAACAGTAGCGCCGAAACACAAGTTTGAATTCGCGCTAAAAAGCATGGTTTTATTTGATCTAATAATATCAATTAGGAAATCAAAATTTTGCTGGTAAAGTCTGAATTTCGACGTATGCATCGATTCACCTCAACCATCAGAATACTGTTGGAGCGAGTGCGTCCCATCACTCACCGGGACAACGCGCGTGTAATGTTAGTTATTTTAAAGGCCGTTAAAACTTTTCAACTGTTCGATATTATATATAATTGAGAAAGATCGATGTTATATTAATTGAGAAAGATCACTTTAAAATTTAATTTTACAAAAATTAAGAGAGTTTGCAAAAATTGATGGTTTTTATTGTCGTCGCGACCTTTATTGTAATACTTTCTAACAGCAATGTTGCCACTTACTCTTTCCTTTTATCTCTAATAATATAGGCACGTCACAGCAAAATAATTCTCCGACATTACATTTTCTTCCACTTCATCGGCATTCATTACCACTGATCGGGTAGGTTTTACAAAATATTCATAAATTATATACATAAATCAAACATCCAGAGTAAATTAATCTAAATATTAGTTCAATCCTTTCAGCAGATACTAAGAAAACATTACGTATATATAGACGGACATATGCGGCAGTGGACTTTGTTTTATAACTGTTTTGATTGATATAATATTCACAATTCTATTATCAACATATCGATCAAAAAATTTGCCTTAAATCATCTTATTAAAGACATATGTTACGTGATTGCTATAAGAGTTATACATATTATTTACAAATGTGGTAAACACGTTACAAATTATCAATATAATGTAATCGGGTCCAAATTAGGAATCATGAATAGAATATGCGATCTGGATATCATTTCAGATAGCAAACTAATCATTTATTAACATACGGACGTTCTTTAGGTAAAGTCGCTTGAACACATTAAATACACTATATTGTTTGTTAAATCGTAATTTGAGCTGCCATGACTGTCACTAAGTTCAGTAGTTCTCAATTCACTTAGTTTTCGACGGTAACTTTCTTTCCATACTTCTGCTGAAATAGCACTTCAGCATATCTACAATAAAAATAAAACAATTTTGCTGACATATTATAAATAAGTAAATGACATGAAATATTAAATGAGAGCTTATATCTATATTTGGTTTCATTTATATTTTTAGGAGAATCCCAATATAAAACCAGGTAAATATTTCTATTTCACATTCAACATATAAAACTGATAAAACAACACCAGATTTAAAACTTTGGACAGATTTTGTTCAGAAAAATCAAAATATAAAAACACTGTAAGCCCAATCTCTTTCACGTGTTGCTTATTATTCAAAATATAAAAGTATGTTATTATGATAATAATTGTTAATAGTTCCTTAAGTTGATAATTTAAAGAAAGGATAGATGTTATACGAAAAATTTAAAATTAAAATATTAAAATTATAAAGTGATAGTAATATATAAAATGTAGTATCATAGACGCTTATACACGCAGCCCTACTGTGGAACTTCATCACATTTAAATTGTAATGAAGATTGTTTTGTTGTCATTATTTTAATTCTTTAAGCATTCAAAAATCTTTTAAGGTTAGTCAGATGTTTGCAATACTTTTTATTTTATAAAATGAGTGGATGAAAAGTCGACTTTCTGCGTTACTGAAGCTCAATTTAAGGGGAATCGTCTATAGATTGACAAAGTTCTTCCGCTCTAAACTTGCCACTTTTGTTTTAAACTGAATTCTCTTTAATTGAGAATTTAAAGATCCGGTTAATTTTTTTGTAAAATATTTATCAAATCATAATAAAATACCAAATTCTAATTTTTCACAATTAAAAACGCTAAATACTTTTTGAGATGTTAAATTATCTCAGTTACAATTGTTTTTTTTTATTCTTTATGCAAATGCAAATATTATTTTTGTGAATCTAGAAATGGACTTAAAAAAGGCCTAACATAAATTAGTGTAGAGTTTTGCAGTTAAACCGGTTAAACTTTTTGTATATAGAGAAACAATTCTTATGTTTTTAAAGATAAATATATCCTGACATTTACATTATGTCAGCAGATAGCGGCATCACCAACTCAACGGTTAGGGGCGTTACTGACCGCGGTATCGCCATTTGAAGTTTAAATTTAAAATATAACTTTCTTCAAAATATGATTTTAAAATGTGGATGCAGTAAATTAATTTTTTTGTAAGAATCAGGTTTAGAAGTGCTTTAAGTACAAAAATTATTTGAATTTTCATCTTAATCTGAAAAATATTATGAAGATTCGAATGTAATTGTACATTGAAAATAGTATTGGTATTGTAGTACTGATATTTTTTTAAATACGTTATCGTTATAAGATGTTATCTGTAGTTACAAAATCCACACATTTCCGAAAGAACATATAGCCAAATTTTTACTAATGATTTTTTCAAAACTTGCCCCTCAATAAAATTGAGCGCGAGGGTAATGTCTCCGGAAATTGGAAAGACTTCGCTGAGAATAATGGAATATAAATACTAATAATTCCATGTACAGAAAATATTGGCCTATATCTTATATCAGAGACGCATTTTATTAAATTATTGTTTATTTTATTCGAAAACTACTCAACCTATAATAAGAGACATCATACACTTTGAAAAAAAAAACACGTGACTTGAGGTATTTAATTTATAATTGTAATGGTCGAGACCATTTCAATTATAACTTAAGTATACAGATACTCAGAGTAAACAGAAACTCAAGTAAATAGAAACTCAGAGTAAGTGTATAATCTATTGCCCACCTTGGTATCGTATTTTTAAAAATGGGCTTATTATGCTTTTCAACAAATAAAATAGTCGCTTCATCATTAGACGTGGCTTCTATGATAAGCTCGTTTACTGAAACTCAAGGCTAATCACTCCTACAGTACGAGATTACGGAGGGCTGCTGCTAGTTATTAATACGAATTCATGTCAACCGATAAACTGATCTATTTGCCTATAAATTCTAATAAAATTCCTGACTTTTTTTACTTTTTTGTTGTTAAAAATGTTTTACTAAATTATATTAAAAATGATGATGGACTAGATATAAACTCTAACCATTTTCCAATTTACCTAAAAATTAGTACAAAAATGATTGTGGATGAATAAAAACTAACGCGGAAAAATAAATGTTTTTGTTTTTTTCATGCCTTTATTAGAAAATGACATTATCCTAAAAATACTACTTAAGAAAATTAACGAATTGGAAAAATAATTAAATGCTTTCATTACGGCTATTTAGGAAGCTGTCTGCAATAGTGCGCTGGTTATTAAAAAAAAATAAAAAAATATTTAAAAAGAAAACAAAACGGTTAAAAAAATTAATGCTTGTATTCGATTGAACTATATCACAAATGTATGGAAAGTAGCTGAAGTTATTATGATACCGAAAAGTGGCAAAAATCTAAGTGAAATTGAATCATATCGATCTATGCCACTCTTGCTAATCATGTCAAAGCTAGTTAAGAAACTAATCTTAAAACGTCTCAAACCTAGTCTTAATCAAAGAGACCTAATATCAACCTATCAATTTGGTTGTAGAAATAATCATTCGCCACTTGTAACACAACGAACCTATGAACCTATTGTGTTACTGATGTTAATAAAAATCGTTAGAGAACAAAAATGTATGCCCTGCTGCCTCTTTGGATATATTGCAGGATGAACAGATCTAAGTAAAGAATTATTGCCATAAAACAAAAAGTACAAACGAGTTCATAAAGAGTGCATTGTAACACTGTTATCGGATGTACTCTTTGTTGGCGGGTCCTATTTGGATTCGTTCAGTTAGATGAAATGCGGAACAATTTGTGTGACCAATGACTCTTTGAAATGATAGCGTCATCGGGCGAAGCGAGCGGAGCGGCAAAGTGGTCGCCTAATTCGATGTCTTTATTTTGACGCAAATTCCGCAGCAAATTGTCATTACGAAATTGCTATTCATTACGTTTGAATTGTAAAGAAATCCTTTTAAAAAGAAATTATTAACTCAATACTAATAATGAGTTTTTGAATACATATATTAATAATGCTTACTTTTACTAAAACCATTTACAGTTTTATACTAGGTAATTATTTATTTGAGAAACATGAGGCCTAATTTATTATTGTATTTTTAGTATTTTTCTTAATTTTAATTGAATTTGGTAATTCAGAGGAGCTAAACTTAAAAGAAAGATCCAACAAATTAATAAAATACGGGGTTTTAAAAAATTACTATCTATTGAAATCATCAAAAAATTGCGATAAAAGCATAAATATTTTCAGGATTTATAAATGGATATACCATTTATATTTACATAATGGATAAAGAAATGAACCACCTTATAAACAGAAAGAAATAAAAACATTCCGTTCTCAACTAACAGGCACAACAGAAAAAGATCAGACACTTGATGATATACAATGATTGTTCAGATTATAGCATCCACCAGAAATTGAATTTTATATACTAAAAGGAAAAGGGAAGTTAATAGTTTCAATGTGCTTAAACAATTTATAATTTCTGAATTCTGTTTCGACCACGACGAAGTCTAATTTGCCTGCGGCGCCTACCTTCTTACCGTTAAGCTTGAATATTTAGTACTGCTTACAGATTCTGGAAGGTTGAAAGTAGCTTAATTAACGAGATAATACGCAATTTAATCAAAGCCAAATTGATCTATTTTTACTACGTTAGCAAAATTTGCGCTTGTATACGAGCTTGTAAGGAGCCATTGTCAATTTTAGGTCTTTTTTCTTTCTACAATTTAAGTAATAATATTATGTACTGCATTAACAAAAGTCTACGCATATCTAATTGTTATAGTGATGGTAGCCGAAATAGCAAACATACGACAATGCCAAGTATAGTTGTTTAAATATTAAGTTCATATTCATAACCAAAATATGTCAAACTTGTTTACAATTTCTGATAATAGTGATAAATAGAGAATAAATTAATGTGAATAGTTAGTAAAAAGTAAATATTTGATTTCTAGCTATTTGTGTCCTAATTAAATCAAAGTTCTTTTGGGACCAAGTGTTGATTACACATTAGAGTATACTATAGCATTCCTCGAGTACACTTAGTTAAATTTCTAAAATATGACAAATTTTTACACTAAATTTTTGAAGTACATAAGGTGCGATGGTCAAAAAAATATTTATATATGCTATATATATTATGGACAACTAATAACGTACAGATCGAATATCGAGCAACATTTATTTTTCAACTACCTCTGTTTGATACTGTCTACCATTTAGTTATATTATTCGTTATCAAGTACCTTTGCTAGCAGTTTCTAAATACTAAAAAGATATAATCTCCATTAATAATTATTATAAAAATAAATCACTCGGATCAACATTTACATTTCTCTTGTGGTTACTTAAGTAGAGACATTAAAATATTCGTATTATAATTCTGAAATTTTAAAAATGAAATACTTTTACTGTTTATAATAATTAACATTGACGCCTTTCTTGAATACTGTATTGTTTAAGTACGCATTTTTATAGCAATTTTTAAAATGAATACTGATCGAAATAAGATTCGTGATATAACAATGCGAAAATTAATAATTAATTTTTATCAAAGTTGATGGCGATACCGTAAAATAGTAGATCATCTAAATTGTTCTAAAATGGTTTTTAATTCGGTGCTATATTTTAAAATGGGTAAAATACAAGAAAATATTCCCTGAAAGAAAATACCAAGAGAAACAACCCTGCAAGAACATTGTAGAATAGTCACAATTGCCAATAATAAATAATTTTAATATAAAATAATTTTAAAGGTTCCATTTTTGCTAAGGGCATGTATAGAGGTCAGAATTAAATACTAAGCATATTAGCAAGAACAGTTCCATGAATACTGGGTGAGGTAAAGAGTTGTTATTTGCTTGAAATTTCATTATTATACTCGGACTAACATAATTGGCACTCGTTAAGAAATATGAATGTTGAATCTATTCTAACCTGAAACGTATGTTAATTTTTGTTAAAACCGAGATGATGAAATTATATTTTCATGAGATGACAGATAATACCACACATCATAGAATTAAGGAAATGTGCTATGATTCCGGTATAACGCCGGTTCTGGTATAACCTAAATTGTTTACCACTGCTCATGCCTACAATTACCACAATCTCCACATTTCTCACACATACACAATAAACTTAATAAAATCATTTATTTTTTATACAGATGCAGCTGCTCGACAATTATATAGACGCAATACGCCTGGAAAATATCATCGACTCCTTATAATCGATAATTTAAAATATATTTATCCGTCAGTTTACTATAATTCTACTTGTGGCAACTCGACGTACAAAGAATGTTTAAGAAAAGCAATATATGGAATACCATGTAAACTGAATACATTATGTTCGACATAAAACCATTTATTCCAATCTCTTGTATATATTTTTTTTTGTTCCCCGTATGATTCTAAGCTTTTTGAACCATTTTGGAAACTAAAAAAACATATTGAATTTTAAAATAATGTTAATTTGAACAATTGAAGATTACATTCACTTGTTAATAAAAAATTTAAATGATATTATCGATATGAGTCCATGCGCTACGTGGTCCCACACGGCATTAGCCTTGCCGTAATTTAAACAAAACAAGGTCGACTGACAAAAAGTTTAAAAATTAATAATCTATCAAATTCTATGCGATGTCACTAAAGTTCTTATTTGAGTTATTGTTTTCACATCCAAGTACTGAATAACTCAATACTTTGATAAAGTTACGAAACGATATTTATGCGCCACGATCAAAACACGACGGGCGACAGTGTTCCAAGCACGATGGCGTGTATATCGATTTATAGAGCCGATACGCATCACGCAACCTTGACTTATCTCTCTTGAGCTATGGACAATACGTATGGCATTCTTCAAAGCAGAAATTAACCCAAAGTGTACAAACTCAAAATAAAATATGAAGATGAAAATATAAACAATTTAGCGAAATTTTTCAAAATCAACCCAAAATGCATAATAACACAAATAAAACATAGAAGTTACAATATAAAAGATTTGCGGAAGTTTTTCAGTACTTGCAGAGGGACCTGCAAAAAAATTAGGTCATCCTTCATTAACAAACACAAAAATATTATAGGAAACCGTGATGACTTATGCCGAAGTAGCTCTAAAATTTAAATGGATAACACGATAACGACCAAAAAATATGTACACGGCACTCCAAATCTTTATTTGCGAAGGAGTCCATGTTGATAGTAGATTGGTCCGGAAATAGCCTAGGTCTGAAACCTATAGAATATTTATGTTACAAAGTCAAGAAAGCTGTCATTGGCGACCACAATGGATATTAAATTGTACTGCAGCTAAATGAGTTTAGATTAATTTAGCAATAAAGACAAGTTTCTGTCTCTAATTCGTTTCTGTTTATGTTATTTTGCATATCTCCCTCAATTAGTTGCCCAGTAAATTCTACACAAGTGTAATTGTATTTTAACTTTCCATAAAATAAATATTATTATGCTGCTTTTTCCGTAATTGAAGGAGAAAAATGTTTCTCAATTAGTACTACTAATTAGTTAATGATGAATTTATATATATATATATATATATATATATATATATATATATATATATGTATATATATATATATATATATATATAAGTACACGAATAACCCCATAAATGAAACTATGGGATTTAAAGGTCTGAAATGTATCTTCCCCTTTTTAGGTCACATTTATTTACTTTACTAATTTAGCAAAATTTCGTAATAAAACTTAATAAATTATGTTAATTTTAACACAGGGGCGTTAAAATGATAAAATGGAATCTGTTAGAACAGATATAGCAAAATAGAGCATAAATAGTTATACTAAAAATTGTAAATTTCGCAACATCTTTTCAGGTTACAGATATAGTACGTAACTAATATTTTGAAAGCCCCATACGAGCAAAAAAATGCAATCTTCGTTAATAGTGTTAAATGCTCTTAGGAATTTTGTAAAATTCCCAAGGGAATCTATTCAAAAGAATCCAATTTTAATAAATATATATATATTTCACAATTAAATGAAACTACGTGATGTAGCACAGGGTGTCCAGTGGCAGATTTCAATGTTTGAAAAATTGTAAAAAAAAACTACACCTCTAATACAAAGTAGGTTTATTTTAAATTTATAATAACAAATGCGGATTTCATTTTTTAAAAACCACGTTTTCCGAATGGCGGCCATCGAGTCTGACACACTCTTCGAGTCTAGTATACCCATAAGAAAAAGTCACATGGGCTTAAATCGGGTGACCTAGGTGGCCACGGTACAGTACAGTTTCGGGATATGTTTTTTTCTGGAAATAACTGCCGCACTGCATTCATGGACACATTAGCAGTGTGAGCTATGGTCCCGTCCTGCTGGAACCATGTGTTTTGGTTGAAGGATGGACTATTCTATAGTTCTACTGTGAAAAAGTCATTTAACATCTGGGCATATCTCTCCGAATTCACAGTTACAGTTTGGCCACGTTGATTTTCAAAGAAATAAGGCCCTATGATTGCAGATGCAGACATGGCACACCAGACTGTTACTTTAGGCTTATGTAAAGGGTCTTGATGCATTTTTCTTGGGTTGTGGACATCCGGGTAGCAGTACGAAATCTCAACAACATCACCTCCGTCTAAGTTTTTCGTAATTCAAAGTCAGAATCGTGTGAATCTTGAACAATTTGAATTTTATATGGATGGAACTTGAGCTTTTTTCGAATTATTACCTGTAAAGTTGATTTCGGAATTCCCAATATCGATGAACGTGTACGCAGTGATAAACCGGGATTTTCAACCACAGAAACCATAACACGCTCGACATTTTCGTCCGTGGCTACCAATGGTGTAGGTCCTGGCCTGGGCCTATTTAATGTTGATCCTATAGCTCTGAACCTTGCTACCCATGACTGAATGAGGTTGATCGATGGTCCATCACGTAATCGACGAATACTGTAACGATTATTAAATCGACGGCGTGCTACAGACAGCGAAAATCCACTCGAAATGTACGCCTCTACTAAATGCTGGCTACTAAAACATCCGCACCGCGCCCCTCTTATGTGTTGCGTTCAGAAACTATGTTTGTTCAAACTTTGAAATTTGCCACTGGACACCTGTATTATTTCTACTTTTTTTAATTTCTTTACCACGAGCTAGGTTTCATTGTAAAGAAATTTTAAAAAGTAGAAGTAATACTACATCATGTAGTTTCATTTAATTGTGAATAATGAATATCTACAAAATTAACGCCAAATATATTCAATATAAAAATATTTTTAAAAATTACTTATATAACAATTTCTTAAAATAAGTTCGAAAAGAATATATTGACTTTACATATTTCCAATTAATATTGTGATGTATTGTAAGGGCAGTAGTTATTTTAAATATTTACTTTCTATGTTTCGCATCCATAATATTTAACAACAAAGGTTTTTCTTTAAGTCATATATCAAGTGGTAATAGATAGGCTCTATGCTTATGTTTTTAAGAGCTTTTACTGAAAGCAGAGAATAAAATGTCACACCAAAATTTGTAAGTGTATGCTTGAAAGTCTTTTCTTATCTTTCTACTATAAACAACTTAAATTTTTTTTTGGACAATTCCAAGTGTTTTGTGTGGGAAATATGAATAATCATCAGTAGATTTCGAAACATTTAGAGCAGCCAATTGTCGACTGATGCTGTAAGTTTTCCACACGAGTCTTATTTAAAAAAGATATCCATAATAAATCAACGTAGCGGTAATTACTCTAAGCAAACATTTTTATTGGACACTAAGTTAATTCTCAAATTATAAAATAAAATTCGACTGTTGTCACACTTGTGAACTTGCATTAAATTTGTATTCACACGAGAGAAACTTAAAATTAAAATAAACAGCTTCACTGAAACCATTTTTTTTAAATGAAAGAACCAGGTAAATCTTTTATAAATGTGTCGTTTAACGGATGTAATATATGAAATTTGATAATATTGAAATAAACTTAAATTAATGTTAATGTCATCAGGCCAATGACTTATATGCTAAATCAAATAACACGTATATACACTTGCCCATTCTTGCATACTTATATAATATATGTACCTATCCGTAAACGTAAGAGTGAACTCTCACTCACGCGACTATACACACGTATGCCCAAGTGCTCACAAATACGTTTGTACGCACGTGCGAACAAAATCCCATGAGCATACGAGTTCATAAGCAATCATTATCTGTTAGAAAATCCGAGACTTAAATGTTAGAAATTCCAAAAAAAAAATAACTTAGATCTTAACGTATTAGTAAGTTTATGTCGATACATATTAGATTTCATTTCATATAAGTTTTACACTTGGCTTTTCACTCAAATATCATTATTCTAACATAATAAATATAATCGATCAAAGGCTGACTTACATCCATATTGTTTATTCATACGTCGTTAGCAAGTATACATAAATACCATTATTCTAATAGCCTTACCTTTACCTAATAATCTGTCACTCTAGTGAATTCGTATGTAACTATTATAACTTTTTGAATCGCAAAATGATTGGCCTAACCCAACATTGAATAATACGCACGTACAAATAAATGTTCCTGAAGCGGAGTAAATACGTATAAAAGGGATTTGATGAAATCTTGACCTTTTCAATCCCGCAGAGTTAAATTGAAATCGGACTTTTGATGCAATCTTAATAGATAGATGTTCCCCCCTGTTATTCCTAAAAAAAAGTCACCAATCATTAAGAGAGTAAAGGTTTATTTGGACAGGTCATTATTTTAGTCTGCAAAAGATACTTTTGTGTTAGCAAATTTTTTTTCCATCGATTTATTTTTCAAACGTGTTTACATACCTAAGACATTTATACGTTACTCAAAGTATACAACATATATTGAAAATATATAATCGAAATTAATATTAATGTTTACAATAACATTTTCAGGCCGAGTGGGTACATATTTACGTTAAACAAAACAAATTAAAAGACAGTCATAATTAAAGTAACCAAATATTTAACCAGCAATCAGTATATTATATATTTTCTATATCACTTTAATGACAAAAGACTCAATAAAGCATTTTAATAAGAATAAATGAACTCGTTTAATGTAAAATTTAGTTATATATTTAATACTATATGTATAATACTAAATAAATAACTAAATTTTACATTAATCGAGTCAAACATTTATTATATATAGACTGAAGTCTAACCCCTTCCATGGGAAAAAGAAAATATCTTATGTACTTAATTACTTCCCAAAGGCTTCCGTAGTAGATAAATAATCTAAATAATCTGGCTTAAATTTGAGTATTAGACATTTTTAGCGAAATGTCTAATATTCAAACTTAAATAAAATATAATAAACAATTCGATTACAATGCTATTTCTCTGCAGATGGAAAAAATTAACAAACTCACAAAATACTACTAGAAATTAATAAAAAGGATCAAGTGCCTAAGTAAAGTTTATCGGCAGAGACTGGATACCGGCTTGATAAGAATTAATCAGTAGAAATTAATTCGTTATTGGCAGGTTTATCTCTAAGAAATGAGCTAAAACTTTTCTAAAAATTGGTCTTGATTCTCTACAGTCGTGTATTCACTGACCTCGAGGCATTTCTTTTGTAATGAAATAAACCTACAATTTTAATTACAATTTAATTCAACAGAGTAAGTGTAGAAATGGTATTTTATATTCACGTGATTTTAAAAACGCGTATTTAATAAAACTTAAAGGAAATGGAGTTTAGAATTTTTTAAAATTTAATGGTTTAAGTAATTGCAGATTCATCTAATAAATAATAAAAATATGCGAAAAATCCACGGATACCTTAATTTGTTTACATAGTTAAAAAACGAATGTAGAAATCACACCGTCAACCACGTTTTTTGGAATGTATAGATAAAATCCGTCACATAAATGCAGAATTTTGTGTAAATTATAATCACTATTTACGGGTTCAAGTAAAATTATTTTTAATCTTCTTTACATCACTACGACAAATATTGAAAAAAAAACATACATATCCCGTGCATCTTCAATACGCTCTACACATATGTGTATGTTTACATCTAGTACAACGTAATTTATTCCAATAAACATACTCCCATCACATCTGCCTGACTAGATTTAACAGGATATTGAGAATATATTTTTATTCAACTCCTTATGTCACGAAAATTGGAAACATTTCTGCTCAGGAAATGAAATGAAACTATGTTTACTCTAGACGCCAGTTTTGTCACTTTTTTGATAGAATTAAAATGAACAGAGGGCATACATATTTAGATACTTTTCCTTTGTTTATATATATATATATATATATATATATATATATTTATATATGTATATATATATATATATATATACATATATATATATATATATATATATATATGCAAGAAAATGTTTAATTTCATCGGTTAATATATTTTCACTCATAATATTAGATTTTGGCAACGGTTGTAAATGTTTTCTGCAGGGAAATAACGAATTGTTTCAAAGTAGTTTCTGCCACACCTTCGAAATTAGATTTTTGATGTATAAACAATTTTTAAAGAAACAAAAAAAAAATAAATGTATCTACGATGGGCGATATACAGTTTCCATCCGTAACTTTAAGTTGGACCAATGTAAAATATGTATTCGATTTCCAAAATTATTTTTACAGATATTCTTAAACATTTTCCCTTTAGATATAAAAACTAAATTAATTACTTGTTGCTTTTTAACTAAGTAACTGGGATATTTTGCAATAGATATTGAATTTTCGCTCATAAATTTCTAAGTATAGTTTTCAAATTCAGTAAAACTTAATATATATCCGCTACTGGTTATTAATTATGTGATAGGAAAGAATGTGTAATAAGAAATAAGAAGTATAAACTCCAATAGTCACAGATTGTGAAATGTTAGTGACTATTTTAATTTATTAATTTACTCGTACAATTTACTGAAGAGAAAAATATGGTCCATTGACGGTGATGAGTAGTAGTATAAATGTGTCCAAAACTTATTGTAAAAAAATCATGAAAAATACACGTTTGAAAAAATCTTATATTCTCATTTTTGGATGATTTTCTAGCCAATTTCTAGTTTATGCGTTCATTTCACAAGTCAATATTCACATAAATATTTAAGGCAATAGATTAAATGTGAGGTAAAATATGAACATGTATAATGTTCATAATTTAATTGCACCAAAATTTATTATATTGTTAAATAATAAGTAAAAAATATAAATGTAGCTTCTTAAAACTTCACCTTTTTAAATGTTTTGTTATAAATCTGTCTGCAAAGTTAATAGCGTATTTTGAACTCTTCGTACAATTTAAATGATAACGGTGTCACAAAATGCAAATACGGCCATGTAGATGTTTCATAGTTCAGTCGAAAAGCAAAAATTAATAATTAATGGAGGAGATTTTTTAATTTTAAAATTTTTTAGGTTATCGGAAAAGATACTGAATATTACGATAAATTTGATCTTCATCTTTCTAACATTAAATATATCATTTTTACTTGTTTCTTAAAATTTAAATTTTTGCAAATAGATTAGATTTCGATGAAATGGAGAATTTTTAGTTTCAAAAAATTAACTACGATAAGGTTTAACTACATAATATATATATATATATATATATATATGTATATATATATATATATATATATATATATATATATATATATGTGTGTGTGTGTGTGTGTGTGTGTGCGCACGCGCGCGCGTGTGTGTGTATGTGTGTACTAGCGTTTCGCTTGATTCGTTTTATTTTTTCGGTTCGGATTCGTTTTCTAAACTTCAGTTAAATGTTTAATTTACTTCAAAAAGGAGGTAATGTATTCGACCCAAATGTATTTAATATCATTAAATATGTTATTCTTTTAAAGGTTCTAAAAAATGCACAAAATTTAAAAAAATTATGACTATTTGTCTATACGTTTATCCACGTATTTCTCAGAAACTACTACAATTATTCTATTTTTATCGGCTTAAGTCCCTTTCAGCTTAAAGGATAGTGGAAATTTTATAAAAATCTGTTTTGTAGTTCAAAATGTAAAATAAAACTTTAATTTCATTTTTATTAAATTACTACTTATATATTGTTAACGCTTTTGTTTATATATATATCAACAAACTCCACAAACAGTGTCTACCAGTTTACGCAACTTTAATCACTACTACTTTTAACCACTACTTTTCACCCACTTAGGGGTTCAATAGAGACATATACTTAAATACTTGTTTCATTGTTCGTAATGAAAAGTATTAATACAAATTTAAATAAAAATGTTTTTCCCATACAAATTTAACCACCTCTTTTCACCCCCTTAAAGGTTGTATTTCGGAAAATCCTGAAAAACGGATGACATTATTTTTGTTAAAGAGCATGTTTTAACAGAAACAAAGAGTTTTAAGTAAAAATTACCTTAAAAATATTTTTCCCATATAATTTTAACCATCTCTTTCACCCCATAAGAGGTTATGTCTCAGAAAATCCTAAAACTATGATAACGTTATTTTTATTAAAGAGCATGAACACCCAGTTTTAAATAAAAATTACCATAACAATATATTTTTGCCCATACAAAATTAACCACCCCGTTTCAACCCCTTTAAGGTTGTATCTCGGAAAATCCTGAAACACGGATAACATTATTTTTGTTGAAGAGCATGAACACTCAGTTTTAAGTAAAAATTATCATAAACAATTTTTTTCCCATTCAAACTTAATCACAACTTTTCACCCCCTTAGGGGATGAATTTTGAAAAATTCTTTCTTGAACGATGCCTCCTTTATAAAATCAAAATCCCTTCCAAATTTTAAATTTATACGTATATATATATATATATATATATATATGTACACATATATATATATACATATATATATATATATATATATATATATATGTGTGTGTGTGTGTGTGTGTGTGTGTGTGTGTGTGTGTGTGTGTGTGTGTACGTGCATAGATTACATACGGGTTTTAATCCACAAATTTAATAATATCATATAACAAAATGAATTAAAACAATTTAATAATTTTAAAATATAATCATTTTTAACCGACTTCAAAAAAAGGAGGAGGTTTCTCAATTCGACCTTATATATATATTTTTTTTTATGTGTGTTCGCGGATAACTTCGTCGTTTATGAACCGATTTTGATACTTTTTTTTTATTGGAAAGGGTCAACAATCGGACCGTAACAACGTACGATGTGTTCTACAAGTAATTTTAACAAGTATGACTTGCCGCTGCCGGCACCTCCCGTCATAAAAAGCAGCAATTGATCTTCGGCGCCATTTAAATCGGCAGCAGAAACTTTTTGGAACAAATTTTGTTGTTCGATATTTAGTCCACATATAGTATTGATGAACACATCATTAGGCATCATTATTCTTTCACCATTATCATTGCAATTGTCATTAATGTTATTAATAACTTGAAGTGGTAGTTGTTCAGCTAACTCTTCGACATCTTTGGCAAATAAGACTACTTGACCTGTACACCAATCTTGGCTAAATCGGTTCTGTAGTTTCATTATTTTAATAAATGGCACCACTCTACAAAGAAATATTTTTTCAGTTTCGTTTAAATCGGCTAATTCATGTGGCACAGTAGCAACAACCATATTATTCCAATAGTCTTGAGATGGAATTTTTCGTTTTTTTATAGTATTAGAGCATCGAGAACACGTTATTATCCTATTAACTGTAATTAATTCTGAAGGTAAGATAGAGCTATATGATGCCGTCTGTAAATTAATACACTGTTGTGGATAAAGCAATTTATTACATATAACACACGGCACAACTGCAAAAACTTTAACCGCTGCTCGAAATTGTTCAACTCCCAATATACGAGTATTCCTTAAGCGACTTGACACTTGTCTTAGAACGGATGATCGACTGGCCCTTTCTTCTGAAGTTTCATTAAGCACCCTCTGTACGGAACGGTTACGTAAGTAACTTAACCGTTGAGAATGCTGTGTAGCAGATTCATTTGACAATCGCTCATGAATCAAACTGAGCCGGTGAGCACGGGCTTCTTCAGTGTTATTTGATAATCGGTCACGAATCAAACTGAGCCGGTGAGGAGGGGCTTCTTCGGTTTCATTTGATAATTGGTCACGAATCAAACTGAGCCGATGAGCACGGTGTTCGTCGGATTCATTTCTTAAGTTATCGCGTATCAAAGACAAACGATGGTCATGATCTTCTTGACTTTCGTTGGTTAATCTATTTGATATATAAGCTCTCATACCCGAAAATCTATTTTTGCGCACCTCTGGCGTTTCATTTTTTCTCTTTTCATTAGTGTTTTTTTTATTGTTTTCTAAACGTTTCCGTCTATCATTTTCCGTCTCAAGTAGTCGTCGTTTCCTCATTCGAGAAGCATCCTTGTTAGGTCTAACCATCACTTAAAATCGTAAAATAAAATAATTTTTAACAAAAAAAAAACCGACTTCAAACAGTAAACTAACTAAAAAAACACAAATTTTTTAAAAAGAAAATTAAACTGACTTCAATGAAACAAAACTTTACTAAAAAGTGAAAAATAAACTGAACTCAGATTATACACAAAAGTAATAAATGTACATATTAATCATTAGGTATTAATACTTAACCTACACTTAAATCTTACTTATATTAATTACCTATATATACGCGTATTTTATATTCTACAAGTATACTACAACCCATTTATTACAAAATATGAATTTTTATTTACAATAGCAATAATCGCCTGAACCTATTACCTATGAATCTTTATACAATATTATATTTATACGCTATCTATCTGTCTGTTTGAAGTCGGTGCCAAGCGTAATAGTTATGACGCCGCTTGTTCACAACCAAGCGACAACAAATTTATAGCTCATTCTCTATAAATCTTAATCGCTTACACATATATTATGGCTAAAATTAAAATACATGTTTTGTATTTGTTCGATAACTAATTTTATTTATTTTGTCATATTAAAATAACGTCAATACGATTATGACAAATATTAGTATTGTTCCACTTTTAATTCGCATTACATCCATTGAATACATCTGCTAAAAAGAATGGCTGTGGACGCTAACTTTATCTGCGCAAGCTTACGGCTTTATCGAAGCAGAAGTAGGTCTTAATTGACGGCTTGAATATTCTTCGATAAGAAATAGTATAAAAGAAAAAAGAATAGGGTAATCACAGGGGAAATATTTTTAGTTTACTTTACACTTTCCTACCACGGGCCCCAAGGAAAACTAAAACGATTGAAATCTGCTTTCTCGTAACTCCCAGAAATGTAGAGATTGCATCTATTCATCAGAATGACTTTAGAAATTTATAATTAAAATGAAATATATTTACGCAAACATTAACGTCAAAAAACGTTGTTTTAAATTTGTATACGTTAGTCACTTCTTTTTTTCTCTGAGGTTTACAGATCAATTTAGAAAAAATAGTGTTATTCCAGAATTTTATTTCGCCTCGATATTTAAATCAAACTAACAAAAGAAATGAAGAAAATCTCAAGGAATGGACGAGCTAACTTTGCTCACTAAAATAACTTCGGAACGAACAAGTTAAGTGCATTATATAGTTGATTAAGTGGAATAAAATCGGACCTAGTTACAATTTGTTTGACTGAATTTGGATATCAATATAATAATTGAA